>CP126890.1:103282500-104022500 GCA_030440675.1 Furcifer pardalis
TAAAAACATTGGCCAAAATCTTCTTGCATTGATATACTAGATGTAATATTAGTGGTGTAAATTTTGGAAACAAATTGCCTCAGATTAAGAAATCAACATAAACATACAGTAATACCTCGGATAACGTTTACCTCATATAACGCTAAAATCGCATAACGTTAAGTAATCTGGGGAGGAGAATTGGATCGAATAACGTTAAGGTCCTATGGGATATATCGGATAACAATCGCTAAAGCCTGTGCGGTTACAATGTATCTCTATGGAGCTTTAACATTATCCAATACATCCCATAGGATTTTAACATGCATCGGATAACACTAAAAATCGGATAACACCAAGACTTGTGGAACCGAGTCTTAGCGTTATCCGAGGTATTACTGTACTTATTGTGTGATAAGTTGCACCATCCAGTATGCACAGATAATTTCTACAGCACTTTCTTAGTTTGAGACATTCACTTCCAAAAACTATGCTGTTAGCATAAATATGTAAGAAAATTCTGGTCTTGTGAATAGTTGAATATTTGTAAAATATTATTCATGATATGCATATGTTGCCACATGTTTTAATGCTAATATGCAGATAAATGCATGACTCAGAAAAGGGGAAATGATATTTTGGTAAAGTGCTGAACTTGATTTTATTATTTTAGAGTACACACCTTCTTTGTATTACAAAATATTAGAGACAAAACAAAAACGTTGTGTCTACTGAACAGATAAAAACTGAAATATAACTATCTTTCAGAAAAATAACCTAAGCACTTGTGAAATTAAGTATACGTTTGTGTATGTGGTTGTCTTGAGTAATCCGCATGTTCTAGAGGTAAAAGTGAATGTAGGGAAATAATTTTAATTTAAGAATTTAAAAATGAGTGAAATAAAGTGCATGGTCACAATTCATATTATTGGTTTGAATAAAATACTTCAAGATAGATAGATAGATAGATAGATAGATAGATAGATAGATAGATAGATAGATAATTGTTATTTTGCTTAAACTCAAAATCATTTTCGTAGTTTCAACAACAAAATAAAATATTTCAACATCTTCTCAACATATAATGCCCCTATTGTAATCTATCTTTTAGGATTACTGTTTAGACCTTGTCTGCAAAACAAATATTTGCAAACAACATATGAAATGAATTGCAGAGGTTTTAAACAGAGATCCTTGCCCAGTAAAAAAAACTCTACATATTTCTCTGTGGCAAGTTGGTTCATAGTTTATGGTCCAATACAAATCCAAAGAAGCTGTTCTTTTGTTCTGCTTTAGGCCACCATACATTAGGTCGCCTGCTTATCCCAGCCAGTCTGGGGCTGGCGGACGCCCCATGTTTTCCTCACAGCACCCCAACTATGGCAACGCTCAGGCTCCCATGATGCATCAGCCTGATCAGTACGGGTAGGTAGCCATGAAAATTGGACTTGCTCTGGGATCTTGATAGGGATCTTTTTAATGTTACATGCCATTTGGCTACTGAAGGCACTGCAGATCAAATATAAAGCTAGCATCTGAAAAGCAGTTTTCTTTTTGTTTTTACTAATTGTGTCAAATATGATTTCAAATATCTGCATGTCACCTGTACTGCATGGCTTGTGGCATGGCTCTCTTTCCTTCATGCCTGAGAAGGAAATGAAGATTTCCGTTGGCTGAAAATGAATTAAACTTGTTGTTTTTGCATTATTATTTGTCCTTTCCACCATTTGTTGTTGTTATTGTTATCAATGTCTAGGAGCAGTACTATTCTACACTGATATTCCCATTAACTGTGTTGTCAATCATCGTATTGAACTTCTCTCTTAAAGTAAAATACTACATTTTTTACAAATGATTGCTTACAGAAACCATAACAGGAGTTATTAATGGAAATTACAAAGGGTAGAGTAGTATCAGAATTAAGACACTTTCTGTTACAGGGGGTTAGATTATTAATTCCTCCGCCAAGGAGTGTAATATAATAACCAATGAAATTTCTTTAATGCAGAGATTTTTCTAATCAACTAACTTTCATCCTGTAGCTTTACACTGGTTTTTTTTTCTTTAAAATTATATCACTGTGAAAATGTTCCTCACTACTCGGTTTCAACAATCTGTGTTGTGTTTTGTGATAAAAAATTTCTCTTCCACACTGTTATCATTTGTACCCAAGTGCTGTGGTATTTTTCCTAAGAAAATAAGGCGTTCCATAAAACCTGATTCTGCTAACATGAAATAATTAAAGAAAAACTCATTCTTGGAAAATCAAGACAAAATATCAGAACTTCCAAAACTGTTGAAATTTGTTGTTACTATGTTTAAAGGGTTTTTTTAAAAAAAAATTAAGGTAACACTAGGATTCTGTGTGTGTGTGTACTTTTATTTACTATCTGGTGTATCTTAGTCAAACATTCAGATTTTCTCTACAAACATGATAGGTTTGTTGTTGCTGGTGGTGTTACATTACTGTTGCTGCTAAAACTAAATGTCATAAAGGTTGGGAAAGTATGCAAACTACTTTCTCAGCACATCAATACTTTACAGTAGGGAACAATAGTGTCCATAAATCACTTGCATTTAGAAGTGAAAGTAAGTATTGTGCAATGGGTTGAAAGAGAATGAAGTGTAATCTACAAGGAATCCCTAGTGGACAAGTTCCATTGAAATGGATGACTTTGGAGGTTGAGGTGGTTGGATTCTTTTACAAAGTGGTTTCAAAATCTACAAGTAGTAAACTGTGGTTATGATAAGTGAAGAACATGGATTTGTCTTTTGCTATTCTATGAGAACTGTTCTTAGAAATTCAGGAGTCCTGTTAAGACACAGAAAGCTATTTTGGCTTCGCCTTGCCAAGCAGCTGTAAAAAAATGAATTTAAACTGCACGCATTACAGCAAACTCACTCCTCTAGAGGCAGAAAATCAATGCTAGCTAACCAAAATTTAGAAAATCAGAATCTGATATTTAGCCCATTATGTTGTCTTATGTCTATGTGCAAAACGCCTCCCTTCTAAGTAACAGGAGAGTTGAAAAACATAATTCAGATATCTGTTGAGAAGATGTGTTAGCATTATTCCAAATGTTTTTTTTTAGATCTAATAGATTGGGTTATGTATTGTAAAATGAGAGCATTACATTAACTATTATATAGACCAGGGGTTCTCAACCTACAGCCAGTGGGCCACATCTGGCCCACAGCACCATTCCATCCAGCCTATCCCCTCACTCTTGTTTCTGCCGCTGCCATCCTTTCCCCCTCCTCCTGGCTTGGCATGTTCCTAATGCCGCTCCATAGCCTGGTGGCGGGGGGGGGGGAGTGTTTGCAGTGGCAGGGGGAGGTGTGTTGGTGGGCCGGACAGGTGTTCCCTGATGGTAGCAGCAGCAGGAATGGTGGGGGCTCGAGATGGTCCTGCCAGCAACAGGGAGGCAGCAGTCTGGTCTTCCAACAGCCTGAAGGGTTGTGATCCAGCCCCTGGCTTTAAAAGGTTAAAAAAAACCTGATATAGACAATATACAGGGTATGATTCTCTTTACTGTGGTTTGCAAGGAGTCGTTCCTTTCATGGGATGTTCCAAATAAAAAAGCAAAGTTCCTTAAAGAGTCTAATCTTTTTCTTTTCTTTTTTCTGCCTCCAACTGGCCAAAACTTTCAGAAGCTGTATATTATGTATAAGGAGAGTACACTCAGTTATGACAAATCTCTGCAATTACTATGGAAGGAAACAGTTAGCGCACTATAAAAATGAAGGATGAGTACAACAAGTGAGCTTTAGACTTTCTCAACTGGTTGGATATGAAGAAGTAATAAAGGCAACAAATAAACTTGGGATTAAATTTTTAAAGGTTTTCCAATTTTGAATGTCTCTTGATGGGCACCCAAGTTGAGACACACAGGCTCTGATAGACACTGCTGAGCACACACAGTGTAGCTTGTGGCAGTTATAAAATAAGTATATTTAGCAATATAGGTTTAATAAGAATGTTTAAGCTGGGAAAGGCATACCTTTTTCTTTTTCTTCCTTTTGTGTGGGGGGGGGGGAAAGGTAAGAGGATATGATCTGCAAAAACAGGTTGTCACATTGTCTTCTTGCAAAATATACTTAGCGATCAAGTACCACCAAAATGTAGCCACAGGTTTTATTGGGTATCATAGGATGGTTAGATATAATAACTGAATTGGCTAGCACCCATGCATGTGCTAGAAACTACAGAAATAGGCATGATATACAAAAACACTTAAATGTGAGGAGAACAGAATTGCTCTTCACTGCACATACAAAAAGAAGCACTACTGTAAAGTTTTACTCATAGGTTACATGGGTCTTTTTAATATGACCAAAAACATGTGCATGCTGATGGACAACGCCACTAGTTTATTCCAAAGTAAAAATGATTGTGTGATATCATTCTTACACATGGATGTTTATAGAAGGGAATTCATGCATGCCATAAGTTAAAATGCAATATAATATATATCTTCAAGACATTGTAATTTTTCTTTCATTTCCTTGAAATACTGTACTGAAATATACATTGACTAAAACCCTGTTGCTCAGCACAATAGCATTCATAACTGTCAGTGTATTCCTAGCTGGCAAATAAAGAGATACCACCACAAGTCTCAAACACCCATTCAGACAGCTTGTGTGTGCACCTCTCAAGAATCATGAAGTACACTATTTATTTGCTGGCTAGGAATGGACCGAAAGTTATGGACTGTGTTATACTAAGCAGCAGGATTTTAACCATTGTATTTAAATGTTAAAAATTACTAGTATGTCAATATATACATATGCAGATGATACCACCCTAATGGCAGAAAGTGAGGAGGACCTAAAGAAGCTCCTGATTAGGTTGAAAGAAGAAAGTGAAAAAGCTGGCTTGAGACTCAATATCAAGAAAACAAAGATAATGGCAACAGGCCCTATCAGTCCCTGGAAAATAGATGGGGAAGAAGTAGAAGCAGTGACAGATTTTACTTTCCTAGGATCAAAGCTCACTGCAGATGGTGATTGCAGCCATGAAATAAAAAGGCAACTGATTCTTGGGAGGCAAGCGATGAGAAACCTGGGGAGCATAGTGAAAAGTAGAGACATCACATTGCAAACAAAAATTCGCATAGTCAAAGCAGTGGTATTCCCTGTGGCAATGTATGGTTGTGAGAGCTGGACCATTAGGAAAGCTGAGCGTAGAAGAATAGACGCCTTTGAGATGTGGTGTTGGAGAAGGGTTTTGAGAGTCCCCTGGACAGCGAGGAGAACAAATAGGTCAATCTTAGAAGAAATTAACCCTGACTGCTCATTAGAAGGTCAAATAATAAAGATGAAGCTAAAGTACTTTGGACATCAGATGAGAAGAGAGGATTCACTTGAGAAAGCCTTGATGCTTGGAAAGGTGGAGGGCAAAAGAGGAAGGGGCCGGCCCAAGATGAGATGGCTAGATGGTATTGTGGAGACAATGGGCACAGAGCTGAGTGAGTTGAGGGGGATGGTGGAGGACAGGAGTGCCTGGCGGACTGTGGTCCATGGGGTCGCAGAGGGTCGGAATCGACTGTGCGACTGAACAACAACAAAAAAGTTAAAAATCAGCTCCTTGTTTAATTTCTGCTAAAATATTAACATTGTGTTTTTCACTGGTGATATGTGAGGGCTTGTTTTTTTTTCCATCCCTTTTTTGGCCAGAGGTTACTGAGAACCTGTCAGAAAAGCTTCTGTGGGCACAATGAGTGCAGCTTCATGAGATTCTATCCTTGTGCATCTCATGTCCTATGCTAGATCTTGTTGACTGTGTGAAGTATCTAAGGTCCAAAATGAGCTGAAGCTCTCATGATCCAAGGGCTGACAATAAACATTATGTAAATGTCTAGAAGAGGTGATCTAAAAGACTTTGGCTGAAATTCTGTTGCACAACCTATTTTGTATAAGGCTAATGACATCATCAGCGGCTGCCGTTTTTGGAAATTAAAGTATTTTACTTTTGCTGGTAGTGATTTTCAGGCATAAAGGTCTTACCACCACCATCACATTTCTGCAACAAAGAAGATTCCAAAGAGAGCCTCCTGATCTTTGGGGAGGGTGGAGTTGGTAATGATTAATTTGCCACAGCTGGTGGTATCAAGCTTTACACAACATAAATTATTAAAATGGGGTATAAAGTAGGGGATTAAAAAGAACTTTAAGTGGATTTCACTGAAAAGGGCAAATGCAGTTTAGTGTTCCAAAGGATAGATGGATGCACATAAGGAAGAGAAAAATCCTAAATTCAGATATGTGTTGTTAGGGACTCAGCGAGCAGTAAATGATCAGGAAGAGGAACCTGAGATTGTGGTACATAGCCTGATGAAAATATCTGTGCTGTGAGTATGTGTTGAGCAGAAAACAGCTTCCATGAGAGGGATCACCGGTATAGCAATTAAAAAATACTGCAGCCACCAATAGCATAGTGTTTTTGTATAGACCTATGATGCAGTTTTGGAATAATGTTCACAGTTCTGCCCACCAGCCCTCCAAGAGGATATCATAGAGTTGGAGAAGGTGCAGTTGGAGGCTACCCAAAATAATCAAGGAGCAAAAACAGCATTTGGAACATTTTTTAGGGGGCTAAAGCTGGGCCATGACAGACATGGACAAATCTAATTATGATGTGAGCAGATTGGTTAAGGAAGGTTCTCCTTCTGTCATAATACTAGAACCCAGAGTTATCCAGTTAGGTTGTATAGGGGATATTGGGAACACATGAAGTACCTGTTCACACAATGTCAGATCAAACCATGACATTAAATACCAAGAGATGTAAAGATATCCACCAATGTGAGTGATCTTAAAATGGCATTGGGTAATGCTGTTAAGTGTAAAATATCCTATTTCTTTGAATACCCTTTGTTGGGGAACATGAAGAGAAGGGTGTCTCTGAAGCCATGTCTTGTTTATGGACTGCCTGTAGCCATGTGCTTGGCCACAATATGAACAGGTATGGTGGGCTTAATAGACCTCTAGTTCAAACCAGCAGGGTATTTCTTAATCACTTATATTAGAGCCACAGCTATACCTGTTAAACCACACTTGAAGCTTTGTCAAAAGGAGATACTGTATATCATTTTGTTCCATCTGCACTGAAACAGCTCCCAGGAAGTTTCTTTGATTAAGAAAATGGTACGGAGTCACAGCATGGTGCTGCATGTCCTGTGTGATGTGTTAGAGTTCATTTCTGATGTGCAGATGCCTAGCTGTTCCATAAAATCCTTTTGGAAGGCGGCAAGCTGATATAGTTGTACGGAAAATCTGTCTGGCCTCTAGGTTCCTGGGTGTTTTTAAATGAAAGCATGCTGAAGCAACTTCATCCGACAGTAGGACAAAGAAATGCTTGTGCCTCCCCAGACGTTCCTTCCTGTAGCTGGTGGCAGGAGCATACATTGGCTAATTTTGTTGTGTGGCTACAGCTTCCCGTAGCACATGGAATGCTTTTTTTGCACAGCCCCTTACCTTCAAAAGTTTGGAGTCTGCTATTGAAAAGGAGAAATTGATGGTTGGAATCTTACACTTCACTGAACCTGAGCTTTAGCATTTCATTGTAAGATGAATTCTTATACCTAACAGCCATTACCATGATACATTATCCCTCAGTATGGCTCCATCTCTGCTTTCTCAGGTTTCAGTCCTGTGCACACTTTATTGGGAATGAAACCCACTGAAGTCAGTGGCATTTAGCTTGCTTAGCAATAAACATGGTTGTCGTACCAGGGTGTCAGTTCATTTTATACATCTGATGAAAACATCCATCTTACCGTGCAACTATCCATTTGTACTGTTTATTCTAGATACGGTACTCAAAACCTGGGCTCAACACACTGCCCAGTGACTGGGGAGATGGTGAAGTAGCACAGCAGAGTCAGCACAGTGTAGTACATTGCTGCTGCTTCCTTACAGTGAAATTGAATTCAAATGATAGAAAACCATGTTGTACATTCTTTTCTGATTTACACAACAGCAAATCCAAAATAACTGCAATTGTTCTTAGTATGGATGACTTCAGAATATAGATGCTCTTAGTGTTGTAAACTGTACAACAGGTCTGAATATATATATATAATCTTTTACACACAGCTGAACCCTCCATCAGCATTTTCCAGTGCTATCTCTGCATTTGTAATTCATATTTCATATTGCTGGTGCCAGCAAAGCACTTTTTCCTTATTTCCCCAAGAGCCTTGAGCATGCAAGACTGCTGATGGACTAGGAGCCACTGGCAAGGAAATATATTTAACGGGCATAATGCATTAAAGTGTCAGGGAGAAGAAAACAGGGGGAAAGATTTCAGAAGTTGAAATGCTTAAGTATTTTTTTAAAAAACAAGTCTTGGTAGGTTTGGATTTTCCCATAACAGATTTAAATGTTTAAGCAGAACATACTGAACTGCAGCTGCGTTGTCTGTATTTTTAACCAATTTGATCCTGAAAGCTTGTTTTGAAATTATAGTAATTTTAAAAAGCACATTTGTGGCAAGTACGTCTTTATATAGCAGAAGGGATTCAAACAGCACAGTAAATCCTCTTTAATTGAATCTCTGCATTTAAATTCAAGGTTTTTCTTTGTTTTTAGTCTTCCCTCCAAGCTGAGATACAATGTTCCCTTTAGCTGTAACTGCTGTGTGTAACAAGAATTTTAATATTTGCATTCACACTTATAGATAATATGCAAACTGTGACATTGGAAGATACCCAAGCAACAGTTAGGGATTTCTCACGATAAACTAAATCAAGGTACTGATTTTTTATGCTCTTATTTGAAGAAATTTCAAGTACTGTATCATTAAACCAAGTGAACAGTCATTGTAATGAATTTACTGGTGCCTAGAGCATCTGGGTGGTACTTTTCCTGCTAGTAATTAGAGAAGTAACAGGATAGGGCAGAGAGTCCTGTTAAATGCTGAGGCATCCTAATTTATATAATATTAAAATTGTTCTTTTCCTTCACTCTCTCCTTCTTCTCCCCAAATTTGGGATTCTGAGGGATCATACTAAGTATACAGTACTGATATAAGCCCCTTTAGAATTGCTTGGATGCTCAAAGAATAACTTCCAATCAAGGCAATTATTTATTTACTTCCAAGAGCAAATCCCCTTATAAGGCTCAGTTGGATGAAATGGAGTCTGCTTCTTGGCCTAAAATTAAGATTGTGCAGTCTTACTATGAACTGTTAAACAGTTACTGCTTTCTGCCTTGAAGCTGGCTTCAATTCATTAGTGGGCAAATTGATTCCTGTAGTTGTAAGTGGCTGTCAGATTAAAGATTAAGTAAATATGCTAGTTTCTGTTTAGGGTTGGTGGGGTGTTGCTGAATAGCAAGTAGGATATTTTAAAAGACCCACAATTTTCTCTAGGCAAAAATACCGTATTTCCCGGCGTACAAGATGCATTTCCCCCCTTAAAATACACCAGAAAACCAAAGTAAGTCTTATATACTGGACAGAGAGAGAGAGAGAGAGAGAGAGAGAGTTGCAGTTCAGCAGCTAGAGAAGATTGGCAGCTAGAGACAGGAAAGGGCTACTTTGAAAACTGCCCTCAACCCCCTGCTCATGCAGTTTGGCAGCAGCTGCTAACCGCTAGGAGCCGGGCGAAGGGCAGTTTCCAAAGGAGCTCTCTTGCCCAGCAGATCTCTCCATGGCTGGTGGTGGAATGAGGGGTGGAAACGGGCTTAAAGGATCCTTCTTTTTTTCCCCCCCTCTATCCTACTCGCTCCAGCTGGTGGTGGGATTAGGAGTAGAAATGGGTTTAAAGGATCCTTCCTTCCCCTCTTAAAGTCATTTCCACACAACCCTCCCATCCCATCACCAGCCTTCGAGTGTGGGATAGAGAGGGGAAAGACGGATCCTTTCCTCCCCGTCCCACTGGACTTAATTTTGGAAATACAGTACAGTAATACCTTGGATAACATTTGCATCAGATAACGCTAAAACTCCATAACGTTAAGCAATCTGGGGGGGGGGGGGATTGCATCGCATAACATTAAATCTTATGAGATGCATCGGATAATGTTCGCTAAAGCCTGTGCCAGTTACAATGTATCTCTATGGAATTCTAATGTTATCTGATACATCCCATAGGATTTTAACATTATCTGATGCATGCATCGGATAACGTTAAACATTGGATAACACTGAGACTTGTGGAACCAAGTTTTAGCATTATCCGAGGTTTTACTGTATATGAAAAAATGTAGAAAATTATTTTTTCCCTTAAAAGTATCTAAAAAACAGGACATGTCTTAAACTCTGATGTGTCTTATACGCCGGCAAATACGGTACTCCATCATTTCCTTCTGGCTGGATTTTGTTTTCTTTCTGCTTTTAACAGCATTAGTTGTTGTTCATAGGTTGTTGGATTTTTGTTTTGTACAAAATGGATCAAGGAATTTAAGAGTATGCCATCTAAGTCACTTTTAGTAGCAAAAAATGTGGGGTTTTAGGAATGCAACTTGATAGCTTTATCTGTTTCTGTCTATAGATATGTGTGTCCTTTGGCATCTCTTGTGTACATATCCCTCTATATGCCAGCAAATGGTATAAATGTAACTATAAACACTTTTTTCCCAGAATGGATTTGGTATAAACTAAGCATGCATAGAAATGCAGTCCTGTAAATCAGTCCTCTGCACACCTGGTATCAGAATAATACCTCTGGATTTAGAGGGACTGATCCTGGACTGCAGTCCTGCTTTTATTTATCTAGGACTAAATCCCTTTGAGTTGAATGAAGCTTAGTTTTGAGCTGACTCACATAGGGTTCTCTGGTCGTTTTGTACTACATTGTACATGTTTCTTTTAGTTGTTTACAGCACAGGTGAAACTCAGATTAATCTCCACTGAGGTTTGTTGTACAGAAAGAAATTGGGTTGAAAGTCTCTTGCTTTCAGCTGATCTGATTTTTAATTAAAATATATTTAGCAGTGCTTATACAAAAAAAAAATACTTTGATCTGTAGATCTTATCCAAGCATTTTGTGCAACCAGTAAGTATCCCAGATTCATTTTAAATACTACAGTTCAGAGGAAGTGAAATCTACATGTTTTCCTAATGTGAAGATTAAATGATAGATATGTTGAAGAAATTCTCTGGGTATCCATTAAGTATGGAGAGATTTGTTGTTAGCAAATATTGTTTTTAAAAATAACTTAATTCGATTAAACAAGAATCACTCTTCTTTATAAGTATTATAGCTCATCAAAAGCTAACTAAATGCTTCACGGTAGGGAGCTAAAATATGTCAGTAGTAGAAATGAAAACTAACATAGATGATTAATAAAATACTATACAGTACTGTGTTTGCAATGGGGAATATGCAGATTTGCCAACCATCTCAGGACCCAACTACAGCTCATGGCTTCTTGTGGAAATATTAAAATCTAAAAGAACTGTAGACATGGATTAAATTAGGGACAGCTATAAGGGCAGCACTGACCAAAGAGATGTGTCCATCTTTATATAGCACAGTAATGATTATGATTTTGATTGGATTCTCAGGATGAGAATGGAACTACTTAAATATAGCAAATTTTCAAATACAGTATTAGGAAATATTATGTATTGTATTTATATTTGGCTCAAGTGGTTAAGACACTGATCTTGAAGACTGGAAGGTCGGAGTTTGATACCCGAGTACTGCACAACAGTGAGCTTCCATTTCTGTCCCAGATCCTGCCAACCTAGCAGTTCGAAAGCAAGAAATTGCAAGTAGATAAATAGGTACCGCTTTAGTGGGAAGGTAAACAGCAGTCCATGCACTCAGATGTCTAGGCATGCCTGCCACATGTTCACGGAAATGTCTGCAAATGTGGATAGCACTGGGTCTTTGGCTATAAACTTTGAAGAGCATTGAATCCTAGAGTTGGATACGACTGGCTTTTGAGCAAGGGCAACCTTTACCTTGCAGGGATACTTGTGACACCTTCAGGTAAAATTTTAACTTTTTTTTTTTTTTGCACGTTTGAACTTCAGGTATATTTTATAGAATATCTGAAAGAACAATAAATTCTGGATCTACATGTGTTTGGGTTGAATAAAAGAACAGAGAATTAAGAGATGATCAAAAGCTGAGTCCAGCCAGACTGCGCTCAAAGTTCACATACTGTAGACTATTCTAAACTCAGTTTAAGCTCCTTCACCTTTAGAAAGGTGAACTTCCTCACACCCAGAAAGACAGAGTAACGCCCCCTCCCCAACCAGCCTTATAGCTGGATTTGTTTGTGCCTCTGGAAATCTTGCAGCTTTAGAAAGTAAAGCACCGGATTGCCAGTAGGCCATGGACCAGGCTGAACCTGGCTCATTAATCACCATACAAATAAAAGGATACACTGGTAACACTGTGTCTTGGTAACCACTTTGCCTTTTAGGATTTGATATCTTATAGGAGTTTCCTTTTCTTCATGTCAGCTCAACTAGGTTAGCTGCATCGGCAAAATTTGAATCTGCTCTGAGAATTCCAGTGTCTGAAATGGGGGCATGAACAAATCATGCTACTATTTGCAAATTTGTACCAGAATTCTGAGCTCCAAGTGACCAACCACAAACAATACAAGAAGGAATACTGTAAATATCATATAATTATTAGTGGGGGGGGGGAATATGTAAGTGATGTGCAGTCACTTTCTATGAATCTATGCTATGTTTATAAATCAGTATCTTGAAAATTATACTTGTTATATTTTCTCATTAGAGTCAGAGAACTTTCCATTCCAGTTGAAAGTTAGTCAAAGCTAAAAGCTACAGTTCTAAACACACTTACTAAAAACTAATCCCTACTGATAACAGTAATGTTTGCAGCGTTTACTTGTGAGCAAACATACATAAGTTGTATTGCACATCTCACTGAAATCCATGAAAGAATTTCATTTCAAATCATTTTGCTATTACTAGGACTTGTCCATGAGTAACTTTAGTTGGATTGGGACTACTATCTTCAAATCTTTGTTGTAAGATTATTTAGTAACTAAAAGATTTACAAGGAAATTTTTTTTGAACTGGTAACATTTTTAGTAAAATGAAGCGCATCTAGGCGATTAGGCTTCTGCCATTCTTAATCCTTCTTGGCTTTGTTTGCTCTTCCGATGCATTTTGAATTTGGACTAGAATTGTGTGGAAGCCAACCCATACAATGATTAAGGAAGTGTTGGTTACATCGTGAGCAAGGATTATTATATTTGAAAGGTTTATTACTGACTATTTTGAAAGCACATGACCCACTCATGTACAACAATGGACCTTAAAACATAGACACCAAAAGATATGCACGTGTACACACATGCTGCTTTTGGTACAAGCTAATAGTTTGTGTGCTTGGCTTCTCAGCAGTAAGCTGAAAAGAGCTGCTGTGCACTGTTTTTTCATTATAACAACATATCAAAGCATATCTGACTGTGGTCTTCCATGCACAGTCACTAAGCAACCTGCTTCAGGTAAATTTTGTTTAAATGATTGCTGAAGTAGCTCTAACTTGAATTTTGTAGTCATTAGTATTGCATATCATAACTGGCTGACTAGCTCAGTGGTTGAAGTATCTGACTGTGGGACCAGAGGTTGGAAGTTCGTTTCTCCTGGGAGAGATGCCAACCTATATGGCCCTAGGCAAGCTGCACAGTCCCAGGATGTCCCCAGAAGAAGGGAATGATATACCTCCTCTGAGTACTTTTTACCTGGAAAACAACTATGGAAAGAGTTGCCATAGGTCAGAATTGACTTGATGGCACACAGTTCTTATTTATTTAATTAATCTCTTTATTTATTTATTTATTAAATACATTTTTATATTGCCTAGGAGCCCTGGTGGCACAGTGGTTAAACTGCTGTACTGCAGCCAAAATGTTGTGAGTTCAATCTTGACCAGGCTCAGGGTTGACTCAACCTTCCATCCTTTTGAGGTCAGTAAAATGAGTACCCAACATGTTGGGGGAAAATACTAATTCACTTGTGAACCACCCAGAGAGTGCACTAAGCACTATGAGGAGATATATACGTGTAAATTGCTATTGCTATCCATGAGGAAATTCCCGCTCTAGGTGATTCACGGTACAGTGGTACCTCACTTAAAGAGCATAATGTGTTCCACAGGATTGCTCTTTAAGAGAGTTTGCTCTTTAAGCGAAACACCATTGTAAGTGACCAATTGTGACTTCTGGCGTGGGGGATTGCGAACCCTGATTTATTTGTTAAGCGAGTTTTTGGTTGGCTTTAGTTGTTAAGCGAGGCAACCATTCAGAGAAATTTCTGCTCTTTAATTAAGTTAGTCTCTAGGCGAGACACTCTTTATGTAAGGTTTTACTGTATTATTTTTTTTAAAAAACTCTTAAAATACACATAATAAAATCTTTTCCCCCATGGCAGCATTTATACAGCTCAGTCTTTAAGGGATCCTTGAATATATGCAGAAGGCTCTTGGCAGAGCTCAGGAAACAAATTATTCCACTATTAATTGCATAACATAGCAATGCAGTCTACAATTCAAACCCATTGCCAATCAATTAAGCAAATGAGTCCACATGTACAGTGATGCCCTCCTGATACAGGAGGATCCAGGGGACATACAGATGCCCTTAAGGATCTCATGCCAGTGGAAAGGCAGTCCTGTACCTGTAAACAGATGTGCACGTCAGTTATTTCCTCTGTAGCACCAGTGAAATAATGAAGAATGGATGTTTTCCATCCATAAGCTCCAGGTGGTGATGCCAGCATTTTCAGGTAAAGGACTGCAAAGTAACACTGTTGAAAACTGAACACACCAGGCAGAAAAGAAAATATTAGTGTATTTCCTACGTATCTCCTACAGATTTCCTACATATCTCCTTGTATGCAGGAGAGTCGCATGAGCCTTGCAGAACTCAGCTAACTCTAGCTCAGTGTTCCTGTTTGCTTGTGTTCCTATCAATTCAGATATAGTAACTAGTTTTTTAATTGTAGAAACTCTAGTCATTTTCTTGACAGTTTCTACAGTTAGAAGAACAACACTTTCCTCCCTCTGTCTTATATAGATACACTCACAAAATTTTAAAATCTCACGCTGTACTGCTTTCCTTGACAGCAGTCTGTTTCAGCCCTTATTGTGGCAAGGAGAAAAGGCCATAATAAAATTATATATGTGAAAGACTGTTTTTTAAAAAAACCTCAGCAGGAAAATATGTTTGCAGATCTCACCTCTGAATTACTCTCATTATAATATCCTATTTGATGTCAGGGTATGACAGATTATAAGCTTTTTATGGCTAGACCCAGCTCAAGACAGATTTAAACAAAGTACTTTTGGTTATTGTACAGGTCAGTGTGTTTAAATAACAACCCTTCAAATCATACTTTGACATTTAAAAGAGAAAGGAAATATTGTCGTTGTGGCAGACTTGGCAGAGATAAAGTGCAGGCCAATTTGGGCAGTGCACTGATTTGTAAGTGTCACGCAACAGACAGTGTCATGGGTTGTAATCAAGTTGCTGCCCCTGCCATTTGACAACAGTTTGTGTGGGTTTTTTTCTTAACTGTTTAAAATGTGAGCACTGGTAACCCTTTTGAGAGTCTGCAGTCTATTCTGGGTTGAAACTGCCATAAGCTAAAGAGCTAGAGCAGTAGGATATTTAATAAGTATAAACCTGTATGGTAGAATCCGTGCTGCATGTGAACGCAGTTATGAACAACCTAGTAGCACAGGCAAAATACTGTAGTGTGTTATTTGGTGTGTCAACAGTTTTGAAGCCTCTGTAACAGCAGACTAATGAGCAGCTCTGGCTGTACTGCATCTTTGAGGAGGCAGCTCTGATGTGGAGAAAGATGTCAACAGAGCTCCTTCACACAGTGCCTGGTCTTTTTATATACATTTCTTGTTGTTGTTCTGCTGCATCTGAATCCGAATACTGGTGATCCTTATGGCGATCAGCCATGAAGACTGTCCTGAGAATGTAATGCAGTGGCCTTTCATCTGTCTTATGCATTGCAGCATGACACCTGTACCACTGATCCAGTTCCACAAGTCACTTTCTGGTTCTGAGCCCTTTTGGGACACAAAAAGGCCTCATCAGCCCCAGACCAGTATTAATGAAGCTGCTGCCCTTCATCAAGATGGATTCAAGTGGGATTTGATCTACTTGGGGACCATCACCCTTCCCTGTGGACTTCAGCACCCAGGCCATTAGTCCTCAGGGTGGTCAAGTTATGTAACTGCCCACTGACACTCGGCATTGAGTCACTGGCAGTATGGTCTACCATAGCAGGACAACTTGGTCAGACACCTTATATCAGGGGTTCCCAACCTTTTTGCGCCATGGGCCAGACCATGCCCCCTCAGACAGCTGAGCGAGCCAGACACGTGGTTGCCCCCTCTGTAAACACTGCTGCAAAACATGTCCACAGTTGTCCTAAATGCATTTAGGACAGCCACGGGTGCATTTACAGCGCGTTTCCTGCTGTTTCCACCACTTCTGGTGGTGGCAACAGCAGGAGCGAGGGCAGCGTGTTTTATCTGTTTTCGCCACTTCCAGTGGCAGTGGCAGGAGCAAGGGAAGTGGGCCACATGGAATGGCACCACGGGTTGGGGCCGGCCCATGGGTCATAGGTTGTGAAACCCTGCCTTATACAGTAAAACACCGGATAACGATTGGATCGGATAACGCTAAAATTGCATAACGTTAGGGAATTTGAGGGAAACATTTGGATCAGATAACATTATGTTGACTATTATGTTAACGTTATCCGATCCATCAGATAACCTAAGTATTTCTGAGGCTAATGTTTGCCTCAAATTCCCCAACGTTATCCGGTTTTAACGCTGTGCAGTGCACACGTTAACTGGGGTATTACTGTACTTCAATAAATGAAAGAAAATAATGCATAAAGAAAATGTATCAATTCTTTTAAAATAAGGCAAGCTTTTTCTAGTGGAGGTAAGTAGGAGAAACTCCATCTTTCAAAACTAGACGAGGCCTCCTGGAACACGGAAATGACCTGTGGGCAAAGATTTGAACACTCCTTTCTTTTTGTATTTCTGTTATAAGTCAGTCTTAGTGCAAAGGGTTTTTTCTCCCTTTTTTTGCCATTGGTCCACTTGATTCAACTTATCAATCTAACTTTTACAATTGGCCTAAATTGGAGTCTGCTGAGATTTCTCCTTCACCTCAGCAATGAGAGTGGAAGTTGTCCTAAACCACTGAGCTATCCTCCTTGTCTTTTTGCTTCATTTACCTTTAAGTAAGATAAAGGTAAAGGTCACCCATGCTTGAAAGCCAGTTGTATCCAACTCTAGGGTTCAGTGCTCATCTCTGTTTATACCCAAAGAGTCACCGCTGTCTGTTTTTGCAGGCCTGTAAAATCTATGTGAATGCTCAGTAATATTTTTTGCATGTGTTTTTCTAAAACAAATTTCTAAAAGCAAGTTCTTGCAGGAAAACTTTACTTAAAAGTAGTTGAGATAGATTTTTAAAATGGAATCAGATTTTAAGTGATGCTATACAAAATCTTGCTGAAGGCACAAAGTAAAAAAAATGGAAAATAGAGCAATTCCTTTTTTGTTTCTATTCCATTACATTTAGAGAAATGTGTTTAACTTTTACTTGATACTAATACTGTGATAGCGGTTTCTTATTTGATTGTGTTTAGGAAGTGTTTTTCAATTTGTAAGAGATGGTTTAAATTAGGAATAGTACAAACAATACAGTTTAGAAATGGGCACGACCATGTTGCTTCCTGTAACTTACTAATGTGTTTGACACCATTTTTTCAACTGCATTTTAAGCAGCAAAAACTTATTTGTTCCTCTGAAAGACTAGCAATGTTTGTATCCTATTCAATCTAATGTTTTGTTTTCCCTACATTATTAAGGCTGATTGCTGGTGTTAAATAACCTAAGGTCAACTACTTGATTTCAGTACTCAGAAAACTCCCACTGACTTAAATTTAACCACATTATCTTCCCTATTTACATCTTTCATGTTTTGCATGTGGCTCATTGAATTTGTTCTACAGTTGAATGGGTAGCTTTACTCTGTAAATACCACAACAGGTTTAGAAACTGGTTTTAAACAATTCAGCAGCTATTTATTATTTATTTATTTATTTAGATTTATATTGCCGCCCACTCACCGAGGTGACTCAAGGCGGCTTACAGTCAAAACAACAACAGTACAATAAAAATTATAAAATGCAACCACATAAAACAACCAAACCAGAACACAAACTAATCTTTATTTAGTCTCACACAGAGAATTTAAGTTGCAGAGGACAAACTGAAAGGGTTTTCAGGGTAACTCTTTCATAAGTAGTAGGAACAAACTGCCCTTCAGTGAAAACAGCAGTGACAGAAGCATATTTTCTTTCCTTCTCCTTCTTTTCACTTAACTCCGGTAACCAGCAAATGATACTATGACCTTAAGCATATATAAACACATTTTGTGGTTGTTGTGCAGCATATTTATTGGTGTTTAGCAGCCTGGAGGTTAATCAAAATGATTTTGGTGATCTCAGCTCAGTGCTTAATGGACTCTACTTCATACTGTAGACAGGATGTAGCACAGTTTGTCACATTCAGTTATCATTCTGTTCAAACCAAGAGAAACATACGATCAGAAAGAAAAAATTAAATTCCTCCATGTACTACATCCTGCCTGCTGCCTAACACAGATTACACAGGTCTGCTGCAAAAAAGATTTTTAAAAATCAGCTGCATAGGATATTTTTGGTAAATTTTATGTTTTCTAGTGTGCTGAATCCAAAAATGATCTTGATTCCTTCCCCCCATCACGTACAGTTTTTTCCACAAAATATGAGGGTTTTGCATTAAAAAGCCTAAGAGTGATGAGAAAATCACTATTTTATTTCAATGAGCTAAACATATTATTTCTTACACTTTAAACAAACAATTACTTAACATTCTGGGTTCACTCTTTTTGTCTATGAAACCTTTCCTGCTTCTCTTTTTTGCCCCTCTGAACATGCTTTTGCTCTCCATTTTCTGTTTCCCATTTGAACATCCAACAGTAGTCAGCTAGCATATTGACATTCCATTTTCCTTGGTAGCGTCTCTCAATATTATGGACATCCTGGTAAAATCTTTCACCCTGCACTTCACTGTAGGCTCCCAAGTTTTCAGGAAAATAGACGACATGAGGGTATAACAAATGAACTTTTAAGCTCATCTTGCATCCTTGAGCTTTATATGTATTCAGCATGCATTGTACAATGTTTTTGTAGTGAGGGTCTTTAGTGTTCCCTAAAAACTTGTGAACTATGTCTTTGAACGAGTCCCAAGCTTCCTTTTCTTTTTCTCCCATTGTTTCTAAAAAAAGGGGATCAGATAACAGTTTTGTATGTTGGAGCCAGTAAAAACTCCCTCTTTCAACTTGGCTTCAGAGAGTTTTGGGAACTTGGAACACAGATATCTGAAACATTCCCCATCTTTTGGCAGTGATTTAACAAACTGCTTCATAAGCCCTAATTTAATATGAATAGGTGACAATAAAACCTTTTCTGTTGGAACCAAGGTCGTATTAATGACACTTTTTCATTGGGGATTAAGGCTTCTCGAAGTAGCCAATCAGTTTTTGTCCAATGGAGGTCTCTGACTTTACTGTCCCACAAACATAGGCAGCAGGGATATTTTGTATAACCTCCATGCTGGCCTAACAACATAGCTAGTATTTTAAAGTCTCCACAAACCATCCAGTGATGTTCTTGATATTTGATTTTGTCAAGAATCACAGTTAAATCATTATTGGTACATCATCCAAATGTATCGAATGTACTATAGGAAGTGATGCAAATGTATTTTCATTATGCAGCAAGACTACTTTGAAGCTTGTTTTAGATGAATCAATGAATAGGCACCACTCAGATGAATCATATTCTATTTCAAAGCACTTCATTAGCCCTTGAACATCACTACAATAAACGAGATTTCCATCTTTGGAGAAAAACTTAGTGAATTCTTTCTCTCAGTGCCTGAACCACGCAAATGATGTTCCAGGTGACAGCAGGTTTTTATTTTTTAGTCTTGACCCCAGAAATTTGGAAAGGCCTAAATCTCTAACTAGGTCATTGAGCTCGCTCTTGACAAAAAGGTTGAGGTACCTCATCAACAGAAAAATCTGAGCTAGATTCACCATGGGAAGACAATGTGTCTCCATCTTCCGAATCGCTCAGGATATTATCCAAACTGTAAGGTGGGTGTGGAACTGGTATTTCAGAGCTATGAAGCACTGGACGAATAGCTGAATTAAGGTTTGGGTAAGATACCTTCTTTTTACTTTTTGTATTAAACCTTTCACATCTACCGAACAGAAATAGCAGTCGATAGTGTGGTTTTGCTGTTCATGCCACATCATAGGAATGCCAAAACAGAATGAGGTTTTCTTACCTTTAAACCACAAATGAAGATCTTCTTCGCACCTTCTACACACCTTATGAGTAGCCCATGCTTTGCCTTGATTCCCAAGTTTCAACTTGAAGTAAGCAAAATACACTTTCTTCATAAAAACACTTATGTTGCTTTGTTGTCTTTTAATAGTGTATTTACCACAAATAAAACAAAAGTTCTCCAGAGAAATAACACAACCTCTTGCACAGTGATGGGATTAGAATTTTTTTTACTACCACGCCATGACATCACAGACGTCATGGGCGTAGCCAATGTCATGATGTCATGGGCGGAGATGACATCATGACGTTGTGGGCAGGGCCTTAAAAATAAAAAAATAATTAAATTAAATTAAATAAATAAATACTCACCCACCCCTCAACCCACCCACCCACTCACCCACCCACAACACAAACCCGTAAATAAATTAAAGAAATAAAATAAAGAAAGAAATAAAATAAAAAAAATAAAAATACACACACCCCAAACACAGACCCCTCACTTACCCCTGGGAGGGCTCGGCGGCGGCTGACGGCCCAGGCAGGCCAGGCCTCAACTTGCCTGGGAGGGCTCAGTGGTGGCAGACAGCCCAGGCAGGCCAGACCTCAACTTGCCTGGGACGGCTCGGCGGTGGAGGATGACCCAGGCAGGCCAGGCCTCAACCTGCCTGCGGGGGCTCGGGGGCCCCTGGGGAGGTGCCCTCCTCTGAGGGCTGGTGCCATCTGCCCAGGCCGCCATCGCCATCATCGCTGCCACCACCGTTCCCATTGCTGCCACCGCTGCTGCCACCAGAGCTGGAGGAAGAGGCGGTGGCGGCGCTCTCCGCCGGGCGTCCCCAGACCATGCTGTCTTTTCGGCCCCAAGTCCCTGGAAGGGCTCGGCGGTGGCGGACGGCCCGGGCAGGCTTCAACCTGCCCATGGGAGCTCGGCAGTCCCAGAGGAGGTGCCCTCCTCTGAGGGTCGCCGCCACCACTGCCGGAGCCACTCTGAAAAGGTGCGGCTCCAGCTTTGAAATTTTTTTTTAATTGGAGCCAAAATGACTCCAATTTAGTGTGCATGCGCAGAAACTCAATCTGATGCATTGTGCATGTGTCAGATTGAGTTTCTGCACATGCGCACTAAATTGGAGCCATTTTGGCTCTAATTTTTTTTAAAAAATTATTTCAGTGAGGCGTCCGGAACTGGACGCCTTAAAAATGGGCTACCTTCTCGGAGAACCCTCCAAGATTGTTCCTACCGGTTCCGGGGAACCGGATGGAACCAGGGTCATCCCATCACTGCTCTTGGAGCCATAATACAGAACTAAAAACGAGCACAGTCACATTTGAATGCAGGATGTAAACTGAGTGTTGCTCATACAGTAACCAAGATCCTGAACTTATTTAGCATGTTAAAACATGATCAAATCTGACAGTAGGTGTGTTTATACTCATTTATAATACCCCAGAGAACATGTTGAAACATGCTCAGCCCAGCCAGTAAGATTCCTGAATATGTTCACCTTTCACTACAAACAAAATAAACCTGTCCTGGGACATGATCATCTGAGCTTCCTCATATCACTAAACCTACACTACGCCCAGTGGTGGGATCCAAAAAAATTTACTGCCACACTGTGGATGTGGTATGGTGGGCGTGGCCAGGGGAAAAGCCCTGTGTTGCACCAGAATTAGGACTACTTCATTTCAAAACTTGGATGGGCGTGGCCAGCCAGAATTTCTGCTCCTTGTTCTGGTGAACTGGTGCGAACCTGCTGATGCCCACCACTGACTATGCCCACCCATCCCCATTCCTATTATTTTCTCTTTGCGTTATTCTTGATTATAACACTAATAAATATTAAATAAAAGTAAAAAATAATTTTTGGATAGGATTTTTAGAATCAAGAATAGGTTACAGTTGTACCTCGCTTAAAGAGCATAACGTGTTCCACAGGCTTACGCTTTAAGCGAGTTTGCTCTTTAAGCGAAACACCATTGTAAGTGACCAGTTGTGACTTTTGGTGTGGGGAATTGTGAACCCCGATTTATTTGTTAAGTGAGGTTTTGGCTGGTTTTATTTGTTAAGCGAAGCGAACATTCAGAGAAAATTCTGCTCTAAGCAGAATATCTAAATCTCTGTTACTAGCAAGCCTAACATTAAATAAAACCTTAACAAATTAAAACTACTTTTAGCATCTGAGGTAAAAGCACTAATTAAAAAGCAGATTTAAATAATTATGTTTTTATTAATTTCTTAAAAACTTAAGAGAGAAGGCACCTGATGAACCTCTGTTGCTAGCTTGTTCCAAAAGGAAGGGGCTGCAACTGAGAAAACATAGTTCCCAATGTCCTTTCTTTTTTTTCTTATGTGTCACCATTCTTAACATCACATAGATTGTGAAGAGCTGCTGGGGTGGACGGTTATTTTGTAAAAGAGATGTTCTAACAAGTAAGAATGCAGAACAAGCATGCTGCTGAAAAGGGTAGAAAACTGCGTAGACTTGTGCTACCTACCAGTTTTGACCACATTTTTAGAACAATTTTTCAAAGGTACAATATTTACATTTAAAAAGGTTAATATCACTAGAACCATTCAAGTTGTTGCCTTACTAATTTCCCATGTTGTCATTTTCCTTTGGAGAATTGCATGACCGTGCATTTTAAATATTGTATATATATATATATATATATATATATATATATATATATATATATATATATATATATATATATATATATATATGATGATGGTGGTGATGTGTGTGTGTATATATGTATGGAATTAATCTGTTCTGCAGGTTTTTCCTTATTGCAATTTTTCCTTATTGTGAAGCACAGTTCCCCATAGGAATGCATTGAAAACCAGTTATTCAGTTCCGGAGGTCAGAAAAAAACCCAAAAAAAACTGTTTTCCATTAGGCGAGGCATCCGTAAATTGGGGTTCCGCTGTGTGTGTGCGTGCATGCATGCATGCACACATGCATTATCATCACAAGTACCATCAAGGGAATGACACTATGTCAGTTGTCTCCTTCATATCTCCTTCATATCAAGAGGAACTTCTTAGTCTCGTAACAGAAATAGAGAAAAGTTTGTCTTCTTCAGGGCAGTGGACAAAAAGCACTGTTAATACCAAGTACTAAGAAAAAATTAATTAGTACTGACCAATTTGCCTCTTTCATACATTAAGAACAGAGTGAATATATATATAATGAAAATATTTTCTACCTACTACTGAACATTGAATTGCAACAAAATGTAACATTAGCTGTCTTCCAAAACCATGTTATCTCACACAGATCACACTGTAGTAAAGTAACATTGAGCACTGCAGTCAGAGCCAGCCCTAACATTTGGCAGAGTGAGACAGCCACCTTAGAAAGCAATGTTTGTTATTTGTTGTTATTATATATATATATTTAAGGTTGGGGTGAAGAGGGACTTGTGGGATGTTCTGATAAAAATAAATTGGCTTTTTTCAAGTTCTGTGCACCTTGATGTGGGCAGGAAGAGGCAGCGTCTGATTTTGTCAGCAAAACATTTCAGACCATTCCAGAATTTAGTTCAGTTTAATTCATTCCAAATGGAATTATTCTAAGGGAAACCAGAACAGGATATTTTCACTGATTTAAGAGACATGCTATGAAAATATGACATCCTGTCCTAAATATGTACTTACTGAAAATTGGGCCACTGATGCTCCTTTAGGCACAAAGTCCGTTCAGACATTTGAGAATGGCAAGAAACTCCTTGTAGTCAGAATAAAATATGTGTTTAGAGAAACAGCCGATTGATGCAACTGCCACCTCTGATCATTTCTATCAGAGACTGGATGTTTTACCACAGTTCTCTTGTGCCAGAGGCCACTTCCATTACAATACGCACACATGTACGGACTCACAGAAGCACACACATTGTGCAGACACATATATATTAGCCCTATTATAATGTGCTGCACCAGCTTTGGGGCAAGGACAAAGGCAAGGAGCTGTATTCATTTGATTTCAGTCAAAAGCTGCATTAAAGCCACTTCAAATTAACCTGTTATTGAGTCAGCAAGAGTCCATATGGTATAGCTAGAGTGAAGATTGGTATTTGTATTCTCTTTTACCCAAAATGCTTTTTCAAAAAGCCTGGCAAACATACATCTTAAACTGCTTACCTAAAGCCATATCCAGTAGCTCTATTCTATTTGTGTACCTTTTTTCTTTTCCTTTTGAATTTTTTCTATTAGCGGGTTGGGGGGGGTAGCTTGAGATCAAAATAATGTCCTTAGAGAGCTACGTTTCCCTGCAATACCAACAGCAAGTGTCCCTTTCTCTGTTCTGTGCTTCTACTGCTTCATACATGTTGGCCATGCAACAGCTTCAACTTCTTTCAAATAATGTTAGGCTGTGTCCATTTTAAATTAACATATATTTCAGTCAAAGTTTCCACATGACTGTAGCTTGACTCCTGTAAAATGAGTTAAATACTAATTCTGTTTTTAAAAAAAAGTTGCCACCAAGTAGCTTCCCTTCCCATGCCATGCAAAGACTAATTGGCTACCACTTCTTTAGGATTTGTGAATACTGAAATATGAATTCTGTCACTAACCAAAGTGTCCTGTGCAGTAAGAACCATAATAAGAGCTTGTGCACGTGTGTGTGCTTTCTCTTCACTTAGGCAAGGCAGTTTTCCTGTCGTCAATCAGAGCAGCATTATGGGATCCAGCTCTCCCTACAGCCAGCCAATGAACAGCAACTCAAGTCTGATCAACCCTCAAGCTCCTCCTTACAGCATGGCACCTAACATGGTGAACAGTTCCACAGGTAATCCTTGGTAACCTTACAGGAGCCGCTGCCTTTGGGAAGACAGAGGTCTTTAAATGGTGGAAAGGCTTTTGCCATGGATGTTACTTAACAGGCTTTCTACTCTATAGTACCACTGTAAGAATTTAAGAGTTTCCAGTTGTTGTGACCATCCTTGATGTATTTGTGTGACATCTTTAGCTCTTCTTCAGTCATTTCATGAAAGTCTGGGACATGTTTGAAAGCTAACTGGACTGAACGGAAATTAACTTTTCCTGATAATGTACCAAGGTTTTTGCAGCTGGTGTGATTGCAGTCGAACAGGATTCTAGATTAAAATAGACAGTTTCTCAGATTGGGAATGCAGCCAGAAAATTACCAAAACATCACTAACTGCTTTTGGGTATTCAAAATTAAGCACCATAGTCTGGAAGTTCCATTTCTTGTATTTGTTAGTTTGCATTGACAAAAAATCGACACATCTGATAACATTAATTAGATGGTTTTTTGCACATATTTCTTTGCTTATTCCTGTAGGAGTTCCAAGCCAGAGTATCTGTTTCTCTGTGCATTATTTAAATCAGGGTGAGCAATCTGGGCAGGGCCAAGGGCCATTTTTTTAGATTTGTTGAACAACCTGTCAGCTACAATTCCAAAGTGTGGGCTAAAGATGAATGGGTGATCCAAAAAGCCTAGTTTTCCTGCTTCCTCACCTTTAAATTAGTACAGTGGATCTTTGCTGTAAAAGTTGCTGTAGTGGGGTTTTAATAATTAAAATGAAGCACCCTCACACATTTTTAATTTTTTTAATATGAGGGGCTCTAGAGGGCCCCTAAAACATGGTAGAATTGCTTCCCATACTTCTAGAAGGCATAAAAAGGCATCCTTTTAAAAAACACTCAAATTTAAATTTGCAGGGTTTTGGGAACTGACAATTCCAGGGGATGTTTGGAGGAACTGCATATTAATTCACCCCTGATTTAAATTCTCATTTTAGTACTCAGACTTGGACTCCATATCAACAAATCTCTTTCCATCCATAGATTTTCTTCTAAATTTATCATTCTTTGATATCTCAATAATGCACATTTTCATATTAACTAGATTGTCCTGAATTACTGGGAGTTGGTTTGTGTGTTTCTGGGAGGGAGGGCAACAACAATTAAACTATACCCTCAAATCATTGATTTTAACTGGGTTTCTGAGAACACATTGATTCCAAAAAGAATTTTTGCAGGAGATAATAAATCCATAGTAAAGGCCACCAATTTACATGGGTGTGTGCATTTAAGAGAGAAAGCCACATTTTAAGAATGCAGTAGAACTTGGTGCAAACCACAAGGCTATCTTTAGTCCTTTCCCCCCTGTTAATAAAAATATATCTGATTCCAGCCTTTTCTATAGTAATAGCCCAACTTACTGAAGAACATAGAGGCTGCATTTTAGACCCTGATAGTCTTGAAGCAAGACTTCAGAGTACAACTTGGTGTACATTCTGAACTTGATGTGCCTCATAGCAAGACTCTAAAGTCTAAACAAAAGATAGAGAAATGCGTGGCCTTGTAGATGATTCCTCATTTTTGGCCTTGATCCCTGTGTCTGATGGGTGTCAAACAATATCTGGAGACCAACACACTGAAATTTCTGTGAGTCCCTTGCTTCCCTAGCCAAATGTTTCAAGCTTTTTGAATGTCAAATATCAGTCCTAGGGAGCTATTTTCTGAGAGTTAAAATTATCCTAAAGCTCATTATACAAGCTTTTTTATATCTTTTTAAAACAATTTAAGAGGAATTCCCAATTGTCTTATTTGTAATGACTTTGTACAGTATTCTGTTTTCAGAAAGTGTAAGGGAAAGGATTTTAAAAGTGTTTATCAGAGGTATATTTTATGTTTTTTAAAACAGAAATGCTTCTCTTAGTGCTAGGCAACAGGCTATTTGTTTGCTGGTACAGTATGCTTCTACTCATGTTGAAAAGGGAATCTATAGAACAAGCCATTAGATAATAGCTTGCTTCTCCCTCCCCACTGGAGTTGTCCCAGGTAATACTGTGTTTGGGTTATGTGGTTATGTGTTTTGTCTGCCTGGCTGAAATAAAATTACTTTTGAGCATTGAAACTGTGCTATAAATTCTGGCTTGCTGTTTAGCAGTAGTAATTTTTTGTCCCGTTTCCTGTGGCCCCCAGAGCTCCGAAAATAACCAACAACTAACAGATGGCAGAGAGCCCTGCCTAAGAAGATTTATGTATTGCAAAGGAATAACCAGTTTAAAGGAAGATTCACAGAGGAGTTTTGTTGTTGTTGTTGTTCAGATAATTCAGCCATTCGTTATTTCATGCAGTGGAAATCTGTTCAGTATAAAGCCATTTATCCTAGCAGTCTTTTGTATGGGGTAGACATAGTATTTTTATTGTGTTATGCATTCTGAAATATTGGATTTCTTAAATAATTTAACCATGTTCCAGAGTTTTTTCTTTTCTTGCGTGCTTGCTTGGTTTGTACATTTGTGAGGGTGTTGTTTTTTACATATTTCTTCTTTATGGTCTTTGTGAACAGATATCAATGGGCTATTCTGCGCATTTACAGAACACCTTTTGTACTTGGATGATCAGTATTTTATTGCGAGTGTTTTTATTGTGATTTTATTGTGTATTGTGTACTGTTGTGAGCCGCCCAGAGTCAGGTTTGTTGATTGGGCGGCATAGAAATATAACTACTACAACAACAACTCAGAACCTTCTAGGAGTGGGCAGAGCATTTTGGAGGGGGCTCCATTCCTTTTTAGAATGTTGTCCATCTTTCCATCTTGTTGGTCTTAGTTTCTTCCCCTGGCCTAAATCATTCACTGCAGAAATCTCATGAAATTAACTCTCCTCTCTTCTTTGTTTCAAGCATGCCAATCCATTCCAGCACAGGCCCAAAACTTTCCAGCATTCCATTCATGCAGCACCTCCAAACCCCCTGACTATGGGTCCCTTCAGTATTCCACCAAGCTGACCTCAGGCTCAAGATGCAGTACTTCCAGCCAATACTCACATCCAGAAATCCCATCTTGACTGCTGCATCTGACTACCCCAGGCCCTTTGCAGACCATCGCAGCATCTTTCACAACCACTGGCAAGCCAGTCCTCACCATCATCCTCGTTACCTTTCCCTCCACATGCCCCCCCCCCCCGGCTACGGCCCTGCTACCCTACTTATCAAATGGGGCTTTTGGTGCTTTGGGTATATTATGAGAAGGCAAGATTCTCTGAAAAAGACAATGAAGATGGCAAAGGTTTACGGCAGTGGTTCCCAACCCTTTTTTTTTTTTGCCATGCCCAACCTAAGCATCTCTAAAATCCTGATTCCTCCCTCCATGACATATAATTCTTATTATTTTAAAAAAAGTGAAATCCTAATCACTTGGAGGAAGCCTAAAAGGCCATTCATTGTTAGTAACTCATTCTTGAATTGCCTCCCTTAAAAATCGAATTGCCCCCACTGTGGGGCATGTGCTCCATGTTGGGAACCATGGGTTTAAGGCAACAGGAAAAGGAAAAGACCAAATATGAAATTGATTGATTCCCTAAATAAATCCACAGCCTTGAGTTTACTGAAGCTGAGCAGGACTATTTAGAACAAGACATTTTGGAGATTGCACATTCATTGGTCACCATCAGTCAGAGGTGACCTAATGGCATGTAATAACAACAATATCCAAATAACATCAAACAACAATCAAATAAATACCCATTTTGATTTGCCTGGAAAAAATAATGTTCTCTCCTTGCAGATTTAGCTAGTATTATATAATATTTCACTAAGTTTTTAAAAAATCTATTATACTGTACAGTTGTACCTCACTTAAAAAGCATAATGTGTTCCACGGGATTGCTCTTTAAGCAAGTTTGCTCTTTAAGTGAAACACCATTGTAAGTGACCAGTTGTGACTTCTGGTGGGGGGGGGGGGTTGCAAACCCTGATTTATTTGTTAAACAAGTTTTTGGTTGGTTTAATTTGTTAAGCGAAGCGAACATTCAGAGAAAATTCTGTTCTTTAAGGAAGGCACTCTTTAAGCGAGGCACTCTTTATGCGAGGTTTGACTGTATTTGCATTTTCAGAAATGATACAGTCATCTAAATCATGATTTATCACTACTTCAAAAAACTCAGACAATTCCTTACAATAGTTAATACAAACTCTAATTGGTTTCTTAACCAATCCAACTTCAAGCCTTGAGAAATTTAGCTGGATTATTTAATTCGCCAAAAATGAAATGAAACCGTTCCAAATTCCTTCCCACAGTGGGAGACCACTGGAAGGTAATACAATTTTAAGGACATTGACAAAATGGAACATGCTTAAGATGATAAAAGGTCTAGAAAGTAAGCACAGTGAGAAAAGTTTAAGGGAACTGGATATTCTCCTTTGTATAGTCTGTGAATCCCCACTTTTGGGTTCTGCGCCTGCCTGGAGCCATAACCAGAGCTTTCAAGCTGATTGGATAAAAGTTTGAATGTAACGGCCGCCCACCGTACCACCCACCCTTAGGCACCATTCCATGCTCTTTCCTCAGTTATCTTCTTTCCGCCGTGGCAGCAGGAGATGATTGAAAGCTCTCTACCCATTTTTGTCAGTTTTTCTTCAGAAAAAGCAATTTTTTGAGGGAATTTTTTCTGGTGATCTTGTCCCCCAGGCAGGATCACCTCACCTGTGACTGTTCCCCCTCGCGGGGAGCAGTTTTTGGCAATTTTTTACCTCAGGGTAGTTTCCCCTTCGCGGGGGAAACCGCCACCTCAATTTTTCAGGCACTCATCCCTTGCGGGCCAGTTGCCCCTTCTCCAATTTTTCTGCTTGTGTCAGCTCCTTTTTGCAATGGGGCCAGCACCACTACCACTTGTTCGTGCGCAGGCATTTGGTCCCAATTTTTTCCGCTTGGTGCTCCTTTGATGGCCTCAGCTGCCTTCAAGCGTTGCGTTGACTGCAACAAGAAAGTCCCTTCTTCGGACAGCCACAACAGGTGTCTGCTGTGCCTCGACGAAGCCCACCAGACTCAGACCTGCGTGCACTGTAAGAAGTTCACTCATCTTGCAGTGCAGAATAGGAGTAACCGTCTGAAAGCCCATCTCATGGAAATGGCGTTGGCTCCTTCTTCAGCTCAACAGGCCCAGCAGCTTTCTGCCAAAACTGCTGCATCTAAGATGGCATCCGATGATGAAGCAGGCTCTAAGATGGTGGAACCAAAGAAGAAGAAGAAAGATAAGTCTGGGGAGGAGAAGAAGAAGAGGTCCAAGAAGAACGGGCACATTCCTTGCCTGCCATTCCTTGGCCCTCTTGCTTTTCCGCATTCCTCGCGATCGTTTTCCCCAGCGTCCGCAATTCTACCTCGCTGCCGGTCCCCCAAGTCATCTGGGGCTGAAGGGTTGTCCTCGTCTGGGTCCCCGACCAAAACAATCCATACCACCGGCTCATCTTCTCCGCTGCCTCATCCACTTCGTCATTCGCCATCTCCGCCGCCACCTCTACCTCGTGGGCTGTATCTGCTTCACCAAGCTTCCGTCTCTCCACCACCTCGATGGGTTCGGGCCTCCATTTCACGGTCCAGATCGCCACCGCTCGCTAGTGCCTCGACTGTACCGTTTCCTTGCAGCCACTCCAGATGGATTTTCTTAAGCCGCTGCTGGAGACTGTGGTACAGTCTCTCGGAGACCAACTGGGATGACTGCCTGGGGCAGTCTCTCTCCAATGCTCGCAAGAGTCAGACAAGACGGTGCCTCCTGGCCAGGGCATGGCAATTGCTCCACCACCATCCAGGGCATCGAGTGTGTGCTCTGTTGATCAGCCCAGGCCGGACTGGCACAGATCTAACGTTGAGGCGTGGATCCCTCCACTATCTTCGGATGAGACTGACTCCTCATCCGGAGGAAGAAGATGTGGAGGTCGAGGTGGATCTGACACCCAATACCCATATTGGAGCTGCTGATCCGCCTTGTGGAGATGACCAAAAGTCATTCACAGCCATGCTGACCCGCCTCGGTACAGCGCTGAGACTCCAGGCCAACCATTCTCCATTGCCAATGGAGGATTAGGTCACCGCAAAGTTGGACAGGAAGGCCATCTGCCCTGTCCATATCACCATGCTGCCTTCACTGCTGAGCTCTGCAAGGGCGGTTTTGAAGAAGCTCGTCTCATCGCACACGATTTTGGCGAGGGTTGACAGTTTCTATCGCATGCTGGGTGATGACATGGAGTTCCTGCAGGCCCATCCTCTGCAGAACTCCATGGTCATCCACACCTCCCAGAGTAAGACGGCGGTCAGCGGTTTTCCTCTCCCTTCTTCCCCAGAGGGTAAGAAGTTGGATGCCCTAGGCTGGAAGAAGTATGCCGCCGTGTCGCTGTCCCTTCGAGCTTCCAACTACTCGACGGCTATGGGTCTTTACAACTCTCATCTCTGGGAGAAGGCAAAGGCTTTTGTGGTGAGGCTTCCGGCGGACCTTCACAACGCCCTTTGCAATGAAGGGGACTATGTGGCAGAGCAACAAATGAGGACCGCTCGCCACATAAATGACTCTTCAGCAAAGGACATGTCCACTTCTATTCTGCTCCGTAGGCATGCCTGGCTCCATTCCACCGAGTTGGAGGATCCTACAAAGAAACTGATAGAGGAATTACCCTTTGATGGTGAGGGTCTGTTTGCTCAGGACACAGATAAAGTCCTGAATGAGCTTCGCCAAACGAAAACTACCGCTAAGTTTTTGGACTGGTAACCTCTGGGTCATCAACCTCCAGGCCGAGGTTCCAACCTTTCTCCTCACGTTACCAGGCGCCATCTTACCAGCCTCCACCCAAACAGCAGCAGGAGGTTCAGCGGTCAACCTTCTATTGGCCTCGTCACCAACATAACAGGCAACGTTTTCAGCCCTACCAGCAATAGGAAGAGGAAGTCCAAGCAGCATGTTTGACTTCCCCCAGACCGAGTCTCTGCATTCTCTCCTTCCGTATGTCCATCTCCGGAATTTTCTCAACGTGTGGACCGATGTCACAAGCAACCATTGGGTCTTGAAGATCTTATCCGCTGGGTACACCATCGAGTTTGAACGGGTCCCTTGGGTAGGCAGATTACATCTCACTCTTCCATCGTCCCATCTGCAAGAGGAGGTCTCCACTCTTCTCTCAAAAGGGTCCGTAGAGATCATCCCCCCTATGAAATGGAGCAACTCGAGGTACTTCGTGGTCCAGAAGAAGGATGGGAGTCTTCATCCCATCCTCGACTTGCAACATCTGAACAAGCACATCCACATGAGAAAATTCTGGATGGTCTCCCTTCACTCTGTTCTCCCCCTCATCAACAAAGGAGACTGGTTCACACTGGTCAACCTGAAAGACGCCTACTTTCATGTCAACATCTGCGAGGAGCACAGAAAATTTCTTCACTTCCAGATAGGGGACCAAGTCTACCAATACCAATGTCTCCCATTTGGCCTGTTGACACCACCCCGCGTCTTCACAAAATGAATGGCGCCGGTGGCGGCTTCGTCAAAGGGGAATCCAAGTCTTTCCCTACATCGTCAACTGGTTGATATCCTCCTCCACCAGATCGAGGGCTGTCAGGGACATTGGATACACAGTACGGCTTATGCAGTCTTGGTCTACGAATCAACTTCTCCAAATCGAAGCTGATTCCATCTCGGAGGGTCGAGTACATTGGGGCGATTCTCGACGGACATTGCCAAGATGGTCAACGTCTTCCAGCGTGGGACTTATGTCCAAGTGAAGAAGGCTCAGCGGCTTCTTGGGCTCATGGCGTCAACCACGGCCGTGGTTCCTCATGCAAAACTCAAGCTTCATTCTCTCCAGACCTGGCTGCTTCACGAGTTTGATCCGATGGTGGACAGCCAGTCCAAGCACCTTCGGCCCGTTCCAGAGCTGGTAGACCAGTTGAGCTGGTGGACTCTACACTGCAATGTTGCTACGGGAAAACACTTCTATTCCCCTCAACCCGCTCTCCAAATCCTCACTGATGCAAGCAACGTCGGATGGGGAGCTGCTTGTGGGTCCCTAATGGTAAATAATCTGTGGACTCCGGCAGAGACAGTTGCTCACATCAACTACCTGGAACTGCTCGCCATTTGGAAGGCTCTGAAGTCCTTCAAAATGGTGGTGTTCGGCAAGGCGGTTCAGATAGCATCGGACAATACCACTGTGATAGCTTATCTGAACATACAGGGAGGCACGAAATCAACGACGCTTCTCTACCTCGCCATTCAGTTGTGGGAATGGTGCCTGGAGAGGCACATATTCCCCATTGGTGTCCACATCCAGGGCAAGTTGAATGTTCTGGCCAACGAGCTCAGCCACTTGAGCTCCACGACCCAAGAGTGGGAGCTGGACGACTGGGTCTTCCACTCCATTAGCCAGCACTGGGGGAATCCCGAGATCGATCTCTTCACCTCAGAGACCAACCACAAGTGCCTGAGGTACTGCTCCAGGGCAGGGATCGGGCTAGCATCAGAGGGCGAGGCCTTCATGAAAAGGTCATGAAATGAGTCGCCATGGCGAGTGGGCGGTGATATAAATCTAAATAAATAAATAAATAAGGAGGGACTTGGACTATCTCTATGTGTTCCCTCCATTTCTGTTCATCCAGAAGGTTCTGATCCAGACGCTCCATCATCGAGCTCGAGCGATCCTCATCGCAACAGCCTAGCCGAGACAGCCTTGGTACCCTCTTCTACTTCAGCTGTCCTCGCAGTTGGTCATGCTGCCGGATTCTCTGTCTCTTCCCAATATGGGGGACGGTCATATTCTCCACTCCGATCTGCCCAGCCTGCATCTCACAGCGTGGAGAATAACCCCAGACTGCCAAGATACTCAACATGAGCAGGAGGTCTTCCACGCGGAAGTCCTACGCCTCTAAGTACAAGCAGTTCCACTCTTTCCTTGTCGCCAAGCATCTGAGCCTGAACCACGACAACCTTCAGGACATTATGGAGTATTTACTCCATCTGGCAGAGACTGGCTTGGGACTTGCATCCATATAGGTCCATTTGGCAGCCATTGTGGCGCAATCTCCTACAGGCTCCATTGCCCCCACAGTGTTCAAAGACCAAACCCTGAAATGGTTTCTGAAGGGCCTTTGCAACGCTTTTACTCTGGTGAAGATTCCAACAGCACAATGGTCCTTATCCAGTGATAGGATGTAACAGGTTCTCACCAGTTCGCCAGAACTGGTAGTAACTTTTCCCAGTGTCCCGGAGAACCGGTAGCAGCTTTTTTGGGGGGAACCACCTTCGGGACTTACCTTTACACTGGTTCCCCCACTGCGCATGCGCGCCAAGCCCTTGGTGTGCATGCATGCCTACAGTGCTTGGCGCATATGCATGGCCTCCTTGCTCTCCTCCTTGCTGTCCTTGTGTTGTGGGTGGGTGGGTGGGTGGGTTGAGGGGTGTGTGTGCTTATTTTTATTTTATTATTATTTTTATTTGGCTCTGCCCATAATGTCATGACATCATGATGTTAGCTTCGCCCACACTGTGATGACATCACGGTGAGATAGTAAAATTTTTGACATCCCACCACTGTCCTTATCCACTGTTCTGACTGTTCTCACCAAAGCTCCATTTGAACTGCTAGCCACTACCGACGTTCGTCTCCTGACGTGAAAAGCAGCTTTTCTCGTGGCTATCACATTTGCCAGAAGGGCCAGCGAACTCACAGCACTTCAGGCAGATTCACCTTTTACCAAGTTCTACAATGACCGGGTGGTCCTTCACCCTAACTTCATGTTTCTTCCTAAAGTCATCTCCCCTTTTCATCTGGGATAGTCGATATCGTTGCCAACTTTCTTTCCCAACCTGACCACTGCTCAAGAAAGATCATGGCACTCACTGGATATGAAATTGACTTTATTGTTTTATATCAGCAGGATAAGGGAGTTCAGAAAAACACAACACCTCTCTGTGGCTTATGGGGGAAAGTCCAAAGGTGAACCCATCACATCACAGAGGTTCTCCAAGTGGATCTCCTCAGTCATCTACCTTGCCTATGAGACTGCATCTCTGCCTCCTCCGCTTCACATCAGGGCACATTCTACAAGGGCTGTTTCCACCTCCACTGCCTTCTTGGAAGGCTCTCCGATTAAAGACATATTTAAGGTGGCCACATGGTCCAGACTTTCCACATTTGTCAAACATTACCGGATGGACACCAGAGCCACTGCGGACACCAGACTTGGTCATGTGGTCCTTGCCAGAGGGCTCCAGGCTCCACACCCATGAGGGTCCATCCTGCCTACCTGACATGTTCATCCCTGGATTCATCTCATCTGGCTGCCCGCCTAGCAAGTAAGTGTGAGCTTGCTAATCTCCCAAAAGTGGGGATTCACAGACTATACGAAGAAGAAAGTTAAGTTGTACTTACCAGTAATAGCTTTCGTTCTTCGAGTATAATCTGTGAATTCACACTTTCCCACCCTTCCTCCCCACTTGAACTGCATGGATAAGGTAGTTTATGTTATCCTGTGTACAGCTTAAGTATTAACTGAGGAAAGCGTGAAATGGCGCCTAAGAGTGGGCGGTACGGTGGGTGGCCATTACATTCAAATTTTTATCCAATCAGTTTGAAAGCTCCAGTCACGGCTCTGTGCAGTCGCAGAACCCAAAAGTGTGAATTCACAGACTATATACTCAAAGAACGAAAGTTATTACTGGTAAGTACAACTTAACTTTTTTAACCCAGGAAAGACCACTGGGAAATGGTGCAGTAGCCTTCTTCAGGTGTCTGAATGGTTACCATGTAGAAAGTAGAACAAAGATGGAATGGACTGCCTTGGAATGTGGTAGACTCTCCTTCATTGGAGGTTTTTTAAAGAGATTGGATGACTGTTTGGTAGGTCTGGTTGAGCTATTAATTTCTACACTGAGGTGTGGTTGAACTAAATAATTGTTAGGGTTCTTTCCAACTCTCCTGTTTTGTGGGAGTTTTTGTGATGCAAATGGGGATGAGGAAGGTATTTTAAACTGCCTTATATTTATTTGGAAGATGGAGAGGATGAAAATGTATGCTAAATTCCACATCATTCACATAGCATTGGACCATGCTTTAGCATTACAGACAAAGCAGCCCAATGTGAAACATCATTGGTGATGTCTTCAAGTGCCACTTACCTACAAATTCAGTGATATAAGTACGGATATTTATTAGGATACTAATCTTTAGAAGCCCAGAGTACATTTTCTGTTAAGGTTCTCCTCAAACTAAATCTAAGTGGAATAATTAAACAGTTTCTCCTGGCATTGTGGAGTCTAATCATCACATTATCTTCTGACATATGTTTTACCTTAAGCTGGAGAAAGGTAATAATAAAGTAGAGGTATTACCTTAAGCCAAAAGTTAAATAAGTGTCAGTACATCTGTAAGTAATATGCTGTGAATTTTTTAAAAAAAAGACCTATGCTGTTTCAGTAGCTAAAGATATATACATCAGAAATACTGTTCTCCTTCGTGTTGTTTGGGGATGCACACTAATGGGTTCTGCGCCTGCACTGAATCCGAGCGGAGCTGAAAAGCTAATTGGACAAAAGTTTTGAATGTAGGACCGCCCACCATCCCCAACCACCTCTGGCGCCATTTCGCGCTCTTCCCTCAGTTCACTTTTTTCCGCTGCGCGAGCAGGAGCCTGGAAAAAAAGCTGTGCCTTGTACGCTCTGAGATTACCTCAGAAACCTTCAATTTTTTTCGAAAAACAATTTTTCTCGGACCAGGGGACTCACTACCCCTTGGTCCTCGTGTGGCTGGGGGATTTTCCGTCAGCCGCCCGGGGGGGGGGAACCTTTTTTGAGGTAAAATTTACCTCAGGAAATCTCGTGTCGGGGCCTCCCGGCCGGGACAATTTTTTCAACTAGGCCATCTACCTCGGTGGATGGCCTCAGCAGCCTTCAAGCAGTGTCCGTCCTGCAACGCCAAGTTCCCCAGTTCGGACGGACACATGAGGTGCTTGCGGTGTTTGGGGGAACAACACCCTGTCCAGACGTGTATGGTCTGCAAAGGATTTTCTAAAGCCGCACTTAAGAACAGACAGAACCGCCTCCAGGTCTATCTAATGGAGGCGGCACTTGCACCTCAGGCCTCCCATCCTCAGGAGGCCGTGGCTGCGTCCACCTCTGCTCCTTCTTCGCGGCCGTCCACCGCAGAACTGTTTAAGAGGAAGAAGGAAGAGAAGAAGGAGAAGAAGCGTCACCACTGGACTTCTTCGACTTCTCTCCCTCCAACTCCGTGCGCGACGCGCCCATTGCCGACCAGATCGCTGGCCTCCATTGCCGTCACGGCCACGATCTCGCCAGGCAGCATGTCGTCGACCTCTCCAGTAGTCATCTCCCCGAAGAAGGTCACCAGCCTACCGCCTCTGCCGGAGACGCCACCGCCACCGCAGAGGACTGCATCCCTGTCGGCCTCTTCTGTGGCTCCGGCTCCCAAGCCGTCGATCCAGTTGAGCCTCATCGCCCCGTTCCTCGAGGCGATGGTGCAGAAGATGGCCGAGCAGTTCCGGGTCCCTCAGCCACCACCGCCGGCTGTTCCGGAGGCGTCACCGCTCCGTGAACTAGCTCCAGAGGCACCACCACTCCGTGAGGAGGGCCCGGCTCCGAAGAGGCGTCGCACAGAGCAGGCACGGTCGGAGGTCTCTCTCCCTCCGCACCAGTCGCCTTTGCCGGGGAGCGAGCCGAGGACCGCCAGGTCGGACTGGTCGGATTCGGACACCGAGGCCTTCTTCCCACCGCCCAGCATCTCGGAGCGGTCAGAAGGCTCCGACGATTCGTCGGATCAGGAGGAGGCTTAGCCGCTGCCGGTTGCCGCCGAGAAGTCTCCCGACGACAACATCGGCTCCGTCCACGGCTCCCTGCCGGAGGACCAACGTACCTTCACGGCGCTGATCACCCACCTCAGATCCACGCTCGGGATCAAGGCGGAGCCCCCTCCGGAGGAGTGCGAGGACGTGGTATGCGCCATGGCCGATCGGAGGGAGTTGGTCCCCGTCCACCTGGGCCTTCTCCCAAAGATTGCCAAGGCGGCCAAGGAAGTGTGGAAAAAGCCCGTCTCATCCCACTCGGTTTCTACTCGTGTGGACGGGATGTACAGACTTTTGGGAGATGATACCACCTTCCTCCATGTCCACCTGGCACCCAATTCCCGCGTGGTAAAGGGCGCCTAGCACAGGACTCTGGCGAGCAGTACTCCCCTCCCGCCCACGCAGGAGGGGAAGAAGTTGGATGCATTGGGCAGGAAGGTCTACGCCAACGCCTCCCTGTCCTTCCGTGCAGCCAACTACGCGACGGCCATGGGCGGTTACAACTGCCGCCTGTGGGAGAAGGTCGAGGCTTTTAAGTCGCTGCTGCTGCCGGACCATCCGGCTGAGTTCGGGTCCATCTGCCAGGAGGGCAACCAGCTGGCCCTCCAACAGATCCGAACTGGGAGGCATATCGCGGAGTCGGAGGCTAAGAACAGGATGAGGTCAAGAAACTGGTGGAGGAACTGCCCTTCGATGGTGAGGGCCTGTTTGCCAAGGAGACGGATGTCTCTTTGGGGGAGCTGAAAGGTGACTATGCAACGATCAAACAGCTCCATGTTCCACGCCGAGGATTGGGCCGGTTCCAGCAGGACCAGCCCACAACCTCGTCTCAAGGTCCGTCCTACCAGCCTCGCCAGCAGCACAGGCAGGAGGACTACCCTCGGCACTAGTTCTACCGGCCGAGACAGCAAGCCGCCCGTCCGCGTTACCAGCAACGGCAACAGACTGGTAAGTGGACGGATCAGAGGAGCAAACAACGGGTTTGACTCCTCCGTGACTGAGACTCTGCCATACCGTCCCCTGGTGGACTACTTGTCGGTGTGGTCCACCATCACCACGGACAAGTGGGTTTTAACCATCTTAGACTCTGGCTACGCGATCGAGTTCAAGAGATGCCCTACTGTCGGACGGGTCCGTGTCACCGATCCGTCTCCACAACTCCAGGAGGAACTGTCAGCTTTCCTGGAGAAGGGCGTCATAGAGCCGGTCGCAGCGTCGGAGTCTCACGAAGGGTTCTTCTCCCACTACTTCCTCGTGGACAAGAAGGACGGAGGGTCCCGCCCCATCCTGGACCTCCGCCTCCTCAACAAACACATCGACGCGAGGAAGTTTCGGATGGTAACCCTTCAGTCCATCCTCCCACTGATCAACCACAGGGACTGGTTCACAGTCATCAATCTGAAGGATGCGTACTTCCACGTCTCCATCAGAAGGGAACATCGTCGCTTCCTCCGCTTCCAGGTGGGCAGCGACGTCTACCAGTACAAGTGTCTACCCTTCGGCCTCTCCACTGCTCCGAGGGTATTCACGAAGTGCATGGCACCGGTGGCCACCCATCTTCGGCTGCAGGGGATCCAGGTGTTCCCATACATCGACAACTGTTTGGTCTGCTCTCCGACCAACCAGAAGGCCAAGGACGATGTTGCTCATTGCCTGGCACTCATGCAGAGTCTTGGTCTGAGGGTCAACTACAAGAAATCCCAGTTGACCCCCACTCAAAGAATAGACTACATCGGAGCCGTACTGGACTCTCTGGCTCTGAGAGCCTACGCTCCATCCAAACGTCTGCTCAACATCCGTGCGGTGGTGGCACGGATCCAGGGCAGGCGTCGCATCCGTGCGAGGGACGCCCTCCGCCTGCTAGGGCTCATGGCGTCTACCACAGCGGTGATCTCGCACGTCAAGCTCAAGATGTGGTCCCTCCAGTCGTGGTTCCTTGCCTTGTTCGACATCATCCACGACGACCTCGGAAAGTGGCTCACACCGACTCCTGAACTACAGGACCAGCTGAACTGGTGGGTGATGGACCGCAATGTGGCCGTGGGGAAGCTCTTCACTCTTCCCGCGCTGACCGTGCAGATCACCACTGACGCGAGCACGCACAGATGGGGAGCGTGCTGCGGGGGTCTACAGATCCACGGGGTCTGGACGCCCGCGGAAGCCAGGCACCACATCAACTTCCTCGAACTCTTGGCAGTGTGGAAGGCGATGCGGTCCTTCAGACTTTCGGTAGCGGGCTGAGTGGTGCAGGTCGCCTCAGACAACACCACGACCCTGGCCTATCTCAACAAGCAGGGAGGGACCAAGTCTCTCTCCTTCCTTCATCTTGCTGTGATGGTCTGGGAATGGTGCCTGAAGGTGCACGTCTTCCCCATAGGTGTCCACATCCAGGGCACCCTGAACACGGATGCGGACTTTCTGAGCCGCAAAGGGATGGCAATGCACGAATGGGAGCTGGACGGATCGGTGTTCGACCGGCTGTGCCGCCGGTGGGGCACACCAGTCCTGGACTTGTTTGTGACACAAGCCAACGCCAAGTGTCACCGTTACTGCTCCCGAGCGGGGATCGGTCACGGATCGGAAGGCGATGCCTTCATGGTTCCGTGGCATCAGGACTTCCTTTACATGTTCCCCCTGAAGAAAAGAGAAAAATTGACTTGATAACACTTGAATGGTATTATTTTTTAAAGTCTGTCACCATTCCAAGAATAGATCAGACATTCTTCCTATCAGTAGGAGATTATGCACTAATATAAATCTCTATCAGTAGGGCATTTTGAGATGTAGTTTTGTGAGCAGTAGAATAAAAAGTAATTTTTATAACTTAACTCTGGGTATTTTACTGTCTCCTATCACTGGAAGCTAAGCCTGTACCAAGTGACTTGCCTCTAGTCCTTTTGCCTTTGGATATACTGAGTTTGGTGTGGTATAGTAGTTTAGGACCTTGACTCATATTTTCTTTTTTAAAATATTCCAACTTTTAATTTCTTACACTAAAACCTGAGGCAAGTTTTGGAACCTGTTCACTTTTCATTCTAGTACTGTTTCATCCACAGATTAGTGTTATATATTAGTAAAAGTGTAGATGTAGTCAACATGCACCTTGACTTGCTAGAAGTGTGACAGTGATCTTCTATTTCTTGAAAAGGGGGTCATAATAAGTTTGTCATTGGGTTAGAAAGTGAAAGGATACTAACTCCAAATCAATCAGCAATCTTCTTGTAAGGAACATCTTACAAAGCAGCATTTTGGCAAAGGATACAAAAATATCTAAAGATATTTCCAGAAAGTTAGGCTTTCTTATTATCCATTTAGAACAGTGGTGCCCAAAATAAGGCCCGGGGAGCGGGTGCAGCCCCCGGGCCTTAATGACCGGCTCCTTGAACCACATGATCGGTCCACGGCCCGAAAAGTTTGGGCACCCCTGATTAAGAAGCTATATGGGCACTTCTTAAGATTCCATAGTGGAATCTTAAGAAGCTAGTCCTGAGCATTGTTAATGCAGGTGCTGGTCTCTGTTTAGATGTACCTCTGAATCTGCAACAGCAACACACATAAAAAGCTGTTTGCTGATTGAGGTAGGTAATAGAAGTGTCTTTCAAAGGACCAGCAACTCAAGTTATTCTTCAAATTGCAATTGATTATTCAACGTCTTAATTAAAAGTTTCCATCCTTGTTTTACTGCTTCTGTGAAATCTGTTGAACAGACAACTTGAATAATTCACCAGTGGTACAAACTTGTTCTATGCATCACCACTCAACCCTTTTTTGGGAAAATCTTTGTGACAGCACTATACAGACTTTCAACTGTTAAATTGGCAAACAAGTCTGATTGTCAGCAGTTCAGTCTAATTCTAATGGGGAATATGCCAGTCACAAGTAGAATGTTCGTCTTATTTAGCTTCAAGTTCCTCAGTATAGTTTCTTGGATAGCTGCACGTATCCCATCTTCTCTGTATATAGCCTATTTAATTTATGGGAGCTTTGGTGTTTTGGGCTACAGCTCCCACAAGCCATTGGTCATAGCTAGAGCTGCTGAAAGTTCTAAACTGAAACATCTGTAGAACCAGCAATTCCCAATCGTAGTATACTGTATAATACCCTCTTTGCTTATTTAGTTATTATTTGGCACACACTCATTTAAAATACTGAAATGATCAGAAGATCCCATTCAGTTATTTCAGAAGAAATAATCTTGTTCCAATTTTTAAGGCATTTAGAGCGAAAGTATGTTTCTACATTTTGATACCTTTTATACTTTATTCGGATCTTAGCAACATAAACATAACCTCATGAAAATCTTTGGCAGTTTCAGGATGCATATTGAATATATAGTTAATTATGTACCATTAAGTTGATATCGACTTATAGTGACTTTAACAGGGCTTTCAAGATAAGTGAGATATTTACAGAGTGTTTTTTCTTGAGCAGAGTTTCTCCAGCAAAAACCCTTTCACCCCAGAGTAATTTCTGACACAAAATTTATTTATTTACCAATTCTACATCCCCAGGGAATTTCCATGCCCAAGCAAGGATTTGAACCCTGGTCTCCAGAGTTACCCATAACTCTTGGGTACATTGAAGAGTAGGGTTTTGGGATAGGGTGGGGTGGGGGTTGGCAGAGCTATTCTCTCAACCTGGGGTGAAGTGATGCTAGAGATATTAGCAAATTAGCACCATAAAGCTTGCCAGTTTATTCACCAGAGTCTTGCTCATTCTCTCACTGCTTTAATTAAAACTAATTATTTTCTAAAACATAGTAATACATGAATATGTGCAATAATCATTTTGTAGTGAGCAATCTGTGAAGTGTTTTTAAAGCTCCCTCTTGCCCTTTGGCTCATTCTCCCACATGTTGGCTGCCGAAAAGAATGTTGCATTAGCATTTTTCAGGAGAGCAAAGCAGACCAATAAGTATCAGGCTAGAGCAGGAGTTCTCAACCTTTTTAAGCCAAGGGCCGGGCTACACTACCTCAGACAGTTTCAGGGGCTGGATGGCCATTTTGCCCTTCCTCCACCACATGGCACTTTCTGGTGTGGTGGAGGTGGTGGTAGGCCACATGAAATTGTGCCGTGGGCCACATTCAGCCCACAGACTGCAGGTTGAGAATCCCTGGGCTAGAGTTTTGTTATTTGTAGAATATCCAACATATTTATTTATTTATTTATTTATTTATTATCCTGTCCCAATCAGGCAAACCCAACCCTAGGAGGCTCACAAAAAAGAAAAAGATACCCACTCCAATTTTTTAACCTTTACCATACGGGTACATTTTACTTCCACTTCCAGGAGCGACAAGGTTGGTGTGGGCCGGATGAATTACAGTAAACCCCTTTGTGTGGATTCACGGGGGCTTGGGCTTCTGGGAATTGAAGTCCAAGAACATCTGGAGTGCCAAGGTTCACCATCACTGGTATATAGGCACACAACTTTATACTGGAAAAAGGAAACACACTGGCTCAAATCTAGTAGTACGTGAACAACTAGAGTAAGCCCATTAAATCAATGGAATTTAAAAAGAAATAAACTCACCAAATCCCCTCTGACTCAACAAGCCTACTCTAGTTGCAGCTTGCCATTGGATTTTAGCCTGAATATACTTTCAGTTTGCATCTTTTTGCTTTCAAGTTTTAGATGGAAAATTTCAGAAGGCAACATTTCTTTGACACCTCTCTTTAAAGTGGCTGTACTGTTACTTAAGCAAGAATTATCAGTATTCAGCTGTGCTCCCAGCAGATTTTTCTAATCAGGAAAAGAACTGAATACCCATATCAGCCATTGAGCAGATCTACAAAATAATTCAGAAGTGGAAAACATGGCTGCAGTTGAGTGTGTTGCAGGTCTGGGATTTCGTAACGAAGAGGCTCAGAAAAATGTTATGTGATATTTTACAGTGTAATCGTAAGGATTTTATTGTGCTTTGGGTAACATACCACAAGGGCCAGTTCAGACTTTTATTAGTAGGAATATCTGATGGAAGAATCATACTCACTTCTGATTGTCTACTAATAAAGCCATACCTGAGTGAATGGGACATGGATTTTACCCATGAGGGAATGCATAATTTTGGTTCACAGTGCATCTCTGCCTGGTAAAAGGGAAGCTAAGAAAGAACAAGTGTATATGTTGTGTTTTTCATTCACTTTATGAAGTAAACATTCACAGTTATTTTAGTAAGTAGTGATAATTCACAGGAGGATGTGGAGGAACCACTTCTGATAGTGGCTGTGTGGAAAACAGTGAAGAAGACCTTAATGAGCACCATATATTTCATTTGTTTTGTTGCACCAGGTGGCTAGAGTGTTTCCCTTGGCTTTGAATGTGCTGCAGGATACTATTTTACATGTAACCAACAGACCTAGTACAGTAATTGTTAATGTCAATGTGGAATAACCCTTCAGTAGTCTCAGAGCTCATGGATTGTGGTTGAATTCTTCATTTGAAACTGGCATGCATAAAGAAAACCATAGTAACGATGAAGATATTCATTGTTGTAATCATGAATCAAACTTAGTGTTATTTACCAATCCACATGTCATGGATTTGTGATTTGCCAAATGAAGTTTATCGTATATTTTCAGCATTAGCATGGTAGACATAACAGGGTTTGAAAATGTGTTGCTTTCAGTAGTTAATCATTTTGAAAAACAAAAGTTCTTAAAATGTGTTTTAATGGCTATGCTGAGGCCCTGATTCAAAAGCATTTTCCTCATTACACATCTAACATATCTTTCAAACTTAATTGTACAATGTACTTCTAACCCTCCCTTAAAGGAGGAGCAATGGTGTCTGCTATGTTACTGTCTCACTAATATTGGACAGAAAGAAAATTACTTTAAAGCTAAACCATATCTCCTGTTTTTGATTAGCACCTATGGGTCTTGCAGATATGATGACTCCAGGCGAGTCCAAATTGCCCATTCCTCTCAAACCAGATGGAAAAGAAGAAGGGGCTCCTCAGCCTGAGAGCAAGAAGGTATTTTCCTAGCTGCATGCAAAGTTGGTTTGGCACAAGAGAAATCTGCTCTGTTGTCTTTCACTCTCTGATTTAAGCTTACCCTTTTTTTATATATCCTGCATGCTTTTCTTCCATTGATGTGCAATCTATTTTATGTTCCTTTAGTTCCATCCCTTCATTGTACGGATCTGAAAGTTACTAGTTCTCATGGCATCTTAACTTGCAGGAGCAAAGAAACCTCAGCAAAATCTCATGTGGGAATTCAGCGAGACCGCTATGTGGGGTGGAGAGAACGGGTCTTATCTCCGTCTTGATAATCTCAGCCATTTTTCTCTATTTTTAGTTTTAGCTTACTGTTTTGGCCGTTTCAGCAGCAACATATTTAATATTTTGCTTTCTTACCTTATTTGGTTAAAAATAAGGTGAACAGCTTTATTTTTATTTATTTATTCCTTTTCTCTCTATCTCATAAGAGGAAACCCATGCTTGACGCTCCATTTAGCTTGAAGGAAGCATGGGGGGGGGGGGCGCACAGTGGCTTTAGCCAAGCATCCAACAAACTTTCTAAATTCTATTATTAATGTTTTTCTACTTATATATAAACAGTATGTGTGTATGTTTTTCTCTGTGTGTGTCTTTCTCTGTTAATATTTTGTATAGTTAAAAGGGGGGAAATGGTCAGTCTGTTAAACTGGATGTATTTTTTTTTCATTTTTAATAAAGTTTGCCCTGCCTTTGTCCTTTTCTTTATTCCTCTACCACAGGATAGCTACAGCTCTCAGGGTATTTCTCAGCCCCCAACCCCAGGCAACCTACCAGTCCCTTCCCCAATGTCCCCAAGTTCTGCTAGCATCTCCTCATTTCATGGAGATGAAAGTGATAGCCTTGGCAGCCCAGGCTGGCCAAAGACTCCGTCAAGCCCTGTAAGTGGCTCTGGCTTTTGTTTTTTCGTTTACCTTTTTTTTGTACTTGCTATATTTTAATGCTTGCCTGCTTGTTTTGCAGATTATTTTGTTGGTTATTTATCCATTAAAAGGGTTTCGTTTCTCTGTTATGACAAAAAGGCTAAATTCTGCCCTTAGTTGTAGATGTCAATTCATCATTGTTTTGACTCATCTTAAGCTTTGAATGAAACTTGTTTGGCTAAGGGCAAAATTTGGACCAATCCATTTTTTTTTAAAAAAAGAAAAGATTACATTGTGTGCTATTCACAAAATTTTACTTTATTTGTAATACAGCAGATGTTGTGAAGAAAACATAATTTTTCATTATGCATCAGCTTACAGAGCATGCTAACTGTTAAAAAAAAGTTCTGTTTCAGTTATTGGGTCCAAACTCTTTGCAAAAGTTTTGTTTTCTACTTTGGTGAGGTACCATAATAGTCTATAAACAAATCTTTCGTAAAAATTATGAGATCTAGATATAAATTAACCGTTTAGCATAGGGGTGGCGAACCTTGGTGCCACAGGTGTTCTCGAACTTCAGTTCCCAGAAGCCCTGATTAGCAGGTGTGCTTACTTGGGCTTCTGGGATTGAAGTCCAAGAACACCTGGAGTACCAAGGTTGACCACCCCTGGTTTAACACAATCATAATTTCCAAATTTCTAAACTGATTTGATATTATAAAAATACTGAGCAAGATAAATATAGATCTGTATCTAAGATCACTTTTTCCCACTCCTCTTCTGTTTCCCTGCTGCCCTGTGTACCACCCAGAAAAAAAAATGCAGAGGGATTCCCTGCTCTGTAGAACCGGCTTCCAGAGTTTATGGAGAGAGTGGGGATGGCCCTCTCGCAGTTCTTCCAGCAAAAACTGTCATCAAGGAAGCCGTTGCATGGCATACTGGATATAGAAACTTACTTTTCTTAGGGACATCCATTCATTCTTGAAAACCCAAATTTCTATTCAGATAGCAGTATAGTTAGAAAATTCTTTGTTAAAAAGTTTCAAATATAGTACTCAGCATGATATCACAAATCTTGACTTCTTTAGTTGTCCTGTTATGTTAGAGCAGGGGTCTGCAAACTTGGCTCTCCAGGTATTCTTGGACTTCAATTCCCAGAAGCCCAAGTCAGCACTCCTGCTGATCAAGGCTTCTGGGAACTGAAGTCCAAGAACAGCTGGAGAGCCAAGTTTGCTGACCACCGTGTTAGAGTAAGAGCATGTGCAGTTTTTGCTTTCTTGCAGTAAAACGGTTGGAAAGTTCATGTCATAAGTTACAATGCTCATTTAATATACTAGACTGGAACATCCCCAGTGACACTGGATTCAATGCCATTAAAGGACTGGAACCCCTCATAGAGGCAAGAGGGAAACTATTGTAAACGGGAAGAATAGCATCCAATAAGAGTTCTAAAAAGATTGTTTGCATGTATGTCATCGGGTAGATGCTTCAGTCAGACTAGAAATTATGGAGCTCATTCACCTGATTTCAGAAAAACTGGCTAAAATCCTCTTGCATAGTCATGCAAATGGTGTAATGTTTGGAGGCACTGCTGAAAAAATCATATTAGGTTAGGGGTTCCTAGCCTGTGCCCCATGGGCCAGACCTGGCCCATGATACCATTTCATGTGGCCCACCGCCACCGTACCTCAAAGTGGAAGCGGACATGCTTACATCATTCATAAATATGGCAACGGCTGTCGTAAATGTGGAAGTGGGAGCATTTACTTCCACTTCCAGGGGGCATGGTCCGGCCCACTCAGCTGTCCAGGGGCATGGTCAGGCCTGCCACATAAAAAGGTTGGGAATCGCTGATATTAGCTGATATCAGTTGCACAGTGAATCAGAAAGCATAAGTCAATTGACCTCTAAAAGTTATGTCATTTCTGTTATGCCAGTGATGTAGAATACAGGCCCATGTTTGTTTTCCATCAGTACTATTCAGAAAGAACCTCATCAAAGATTGCGGTACTATGGAACCACAATCATGCGTACCCTGGTAACAGCAACCTTGTATTGCCAGCTAATCTTTCTTACACTAGGTCAGGCAAAATGAACTGCAGAATGAATTAACCAAAAGGTGGCTTCATTTTGGCAGTTTCACATCTGGCCTAAACATGGAAGAAGAAGAAGTAGAGTGACTTACCCATCATCTGTCTATACTGTCCATAGTGTTCTTTGCCATTGGCAATGAAACATGAAATACGGCCTTAGAAAACAGGGCTCTAAACACAACTCGATAAAATATTAAGCCTGTTCCTTGTCAGTCTTTTCCAGTGAAGAAAACCTCCTGGGGGAGGGGGGGGTGTTTCAGTCTTTTGGGTGGGCAGTTTGTGGGCTGAATGCAGTAGCCTCCCAGCTCCTCAACATCCTAACATATTTTTAATCAAAAGAAAAATTTTCTTGCTGAGAAAGTTCCCTTCTGCCCTCTAGAAATGTGGGGAGATAACTTACATGTTCTTGATGCAGCGAAACCTTTTCCATTAAATTTAATCATTAAACACAGTTTTTTCAGATAAAAAAAATGTAGCAACCTATACAAAAATAGGAACAATGCAAAGTAGCCCCTTTGGCATTATAACCCCTCCTCTTTAGCTCTTCCCTATATGGATGTGGCTGTCAGGTTGGCAGTAGATCTGATAAAAGAGCTTTTAGCCCTACTCAGTTCTACCACCCCAGTGCTAGGCATAGTGGAGGAAGAAAGGATTACACTACACTCAGCCACTGTTTCATTTGAATGTACATGTTCACCACAATTGCTAATTTGGCTTACACAGATTAAAAGAATCTGCTACCCTGAAAATATTTAGTATTTCCACTCAATTTACAATCTTGTTCTTGGTGGACAAAATGAATACCAATCCAGAAGGCCATCTGCTTTGTAGAATAAATGCATTGTATTCTAAAGGAGTTTCTGAGCTCAAACCCCTTTTTATTTGATAGGAAAAGATTGGCAAAAGTAGAAAGAGCTAGGGAAAGAAAGAAATGGAGGAATTTTCTGTAGCATTTAGCCTAGTTGACCAAAGGTCAAACAATGACTTTGAGTCTCAGAAGGCATCTGGTGATTTGTGTTCCAACTGGTAGTATCTGTAACCACATCTAAATGGACAATTCCACAAAGTTTACTTCTATTGTATTTTCATTAGTATTTTACTTATTCTTAAATGGGGACAGGTAAGCATTAAGTGCAATAACTGTCAATACTTTTAAAGGTTTCTGGAAATGTAGAAGATCTTCGGGGTAAAAATATGTATTCATGAGTTCTTTAAGCTATTATTCATCCCCAGGGAACCTGTTAGAAATTGCATGTTTTGTTTCTGTGTATATTAAAAGGAATCGCTTTGGACTTTTTGGAGTTAGGTGGTGGGAATTAACTTTCTGTTTTCAGTTAAGAGAAATGCTTTTCTTTCCAAATATATTTTACAGTAATTAATCTAAACTTTTACAGATCAAATATCTTTAAAATTGTAGGATATTACAAAACATAAACTTAGTTATAGGCATCCAGGCTGGTTACAATACCAATTTGCTGACTAGTGAAAATCATTTCAAAGAAGTTTAAAACAGGAGTGTAAATCTGTATACTATTAAGAATTTCATAGTACAGTATCTCTAGGCTACTGCATAAAAATACTGCTAGGTGTTCCTTACCATAGCAATGATCAGATTGTTGATGACGAGAGCAGTTGAATATTCTTTATATCAACTGGCTGGTACATTTATCAAACCCTATATCCACTATTTAGCCAAAATTAAATTTCTATTAATGAGTAAATTGTAAAGCAGATATTGTTACACATAAGTATCATTACATCTTTGTGTCATGAATACTTGTATGTCTAATCTGGAATTTTAATACAAATTGAAGAAAAGATATGCAAATCTCTTCTACTTGGAATGAGGGAAGTGAAATAGCAGGCAGCCACTCAATTCCAAGACTTTGTTTGCTTCCGCTGCCGATGGAGAGAATATTGCTTTTCTAAGTAAGGCAATCCTTTTTTCCTTGCCTTGGATACCATGGAGTCGTTACTCAGTCTTGGTGTTATCTGATTTTTAATGTTATCCAATGCATGTTAAAATCCTATGGGATGGATCGGATAATGTTAAAGCTCCATAGAGATACATTGTAACCACACAGGCTTTAGCGGTTGTTTCCGATCCATCCCATAGGACCTTAACGTTATTCGATCCAGTTCTCCTCCCCAGATTATTTAACGTTATGCGGTTTTAGCGTTATCCGAGGTACGTTATCTGACGTATTACTGTAAAAAAAATTTAGTTTCCATTGTAGGGTCATCCCGATTGACACACTGCTTCCTGCTAGAACCCTCTACCACAAACAGGCTGCCTTCTGTGTATGTTTGGGCTTTATATTTTCCACCATGAAAAAAGAAGTATTCAGGGTAGAGATTTTCTCTCAATTCCCCCTCTGCCATGCAACAGGCTTCTGGTCACATTGTGGCTTCCAACTTTCTAGCATTGTGTAGGAAGTGATCCTGAGGTTAGCAAGGAGGAAATATATTGGAGTAAAATAGCTGCTCTTTCCTTGTCTTCGAACACTAGCAGATCTCCACATAACAAGCTGGATCCAATCAAAATCTATTTGCTTAAACATATCTTGAGTAATTTTGAGCTGTCTTAGTGCCTCCAGAAGTCCAGATAAAGTTTAAAATGTACAATGAAAAAGATAATAGTTAGACACCCAAGAAATATTTATCTCCATGATAATGAATTTGGTCCTGTTCTTCAACACCCTCACCCTATGACATTCAGGAACTAAGAGCCCTGGCCCTATTCACATCAGAGCTGGGCAACATGCCTTCCCCTAGATCAGGGGTCCTCAACCTTTTTAAGCCATGGTCCAGGTCATGTTTCCTCAGACTGATGAAGGGCCAGGCTGGTGGTATCACCACCTCCATCACCTTGGGTGGTAGCAGAAACCACCCCAAGCCCACCACACACCCCAAAAGCCCCCTAACTCCCCACACACTGCTCCCCCTCAGAGTAGCTTCATCACGTGGGTGAAAGAAACATGCTGGCAGACACTGGAAACATGCCCTTTACCGGCACCACCTCCTCAATCCTTGTCTCATCTGCTTGGCTTGATATGTCCCTAATGGTGCTCTGTAGCAGGGCGGATGTTGTAAGGCTTACAACATCCTACTTGCTATGGAGTACCACTAGGGACATGCCAAGCCAAGCAGAGAAGACAAGGATTGAGGTAGCAGTGGCTGGAGCAAGAGTGTGAGCCAGATGATTTGCTGCCACAGGCCAGATGCAGACTGCTGGCCGCAGGTTGAGGATCCCTGCTCTAGATATTTTGATTATACCAATTACTGGCCAGTTTGGCTGGGACTTATTGAAAGCTGTAGTTTGAAATATTTGAAGGAAATGATAGCAAGAACCTACTCTTTTGTTTAGAAGTGTATCCATGAGCTGCAAGTCTTCCTTTGTGAGTTTAAAAAAAACAGATACTGTTAACAAAGGAGTCTAGAGGGGATCTGGAGCCTGCAAAAATGGCGGAGGGCTACATGTAAAGAACCTATTTACATTACCGGTGTTAACTAATAGTTTTTACCCATTTTTCAATGAGCAATGTCAAAAAGTAGACTTTGCAACTGAATTTAGACCTCCTCAAATCTTAAGACTGGTGGGTTTTTTTAACCTATGGAGTGGGTATTTTTAAAAGTTATTTTCCAAAGTTTCTTATGGTGTTTGAAGGTGGAAGGTTGGGTAATATTTTGTTTTATGGTTTTTTGTATATTACATGAAAAATGCATAGCTCAATATAGTTAAATTATTTGTGACATACATTTATCATAGACTTGCCTTCTGAGATCCAAAGTTCATCTAAATGAACAAAGCATAAATAATAAACTTGGGAGTTTGGGCCCTTTTATTAATAAGAAAAAAATACAGCGTGTAGACAGAATGTATCATTTGTGCCTGAACTAGTAGCCTTCATTCCTGACTGTTGTGTGATAGCTTTAGTTTAATATCCTTCCTTTGTCACTCTTGTGAATTTCTTACTCTCTTTATTCTTCTTGTCCCCACCCCAACTTTCTTTTTGAAATGTTTTTGCTTTAGAAATCTAGTTCCTCCACCACAACTGGAGAGAAGATCACAAAAATGTATGAGATAGGAAATGAACCAGAGCGCAAAATGTGGGTGGATCGCTATCTCAACTTCATGGAAGAAAGAGGAACGCCTGTGGCTAGTTTACCTGCTATAGGCAAGAAGCCCCTGGATCTTTTCAGACTTTATGTCTGTGTAAAGGAGATTGGAGGTTTAGCCCAGGTGAGAGATAACTAATTGCCTGTTAACTTTAACTATGTAGGCTGATCACTGAAAGTGAAATGTAGATTACACTCAAAATGGCAGTACCTTTGCTCTGATATAAACTCTTGTGGTGAATCTAAGTTAAAAACAAATATGCTTGTAACTATTGCACTTGTTCTTTTCAAGTAAAAAGGATACAGTGAAAGATTGGGACCCATGTTAAACTTCTAAAAATTCACTGTGTGTAACTTCAGAAAAAAATGGTAAAAACATTTGTGAAAGTGTCAACAATGTCATTGTTACTGTATCTGCTCTCTTACTAGTTTATCAATCCAAACAAAAGCAGGAATGAATTTTTTATTTTTTTTAATACTACAGTGGAACCCCATATAACGATTGCATCGTATAGCGATGAAATCGTACATGTGCCTTTTTTTAAAAAAAATTATATCATACAACGATTTTCATCGTTGTACAATACAATTTTTTTAAAAGGGGGGGCAAAAGCCGGGTGGCTTTGGGGTGGCATGGGGGAGCCTTCCCCGCCCCCACAAAGCCCTTTGTGAACTGGCAGCACTGGGCTGCTTTCCTCCTGGGAAGTACACTCCTAGGGGGAAAGCAACCCAGCACTGTTAGCAAAATTGATTCTCACTGGTGCCCTTGCGGAAACAGCAGGAAAACCATTGAGAATCCTTCTCACTTATCTGTGGCCCAAGGCTCAACCAGCTATCTTCTTTGGAGTGAGAGCCTGCACACTCTCACCCCGAGGAAGCCAGCCGCCCGGGCCACAGGTCTGAGCCTCGGTCTGCCAGCTTCGTTGGAGTGAGAGTGTGCACCGGGGGGGGGGGGCAGGGTGAATCCCTCTTGCTAACAGCGCTGGTTTGCCTTTGGCCAGAGAAGTCCTTTCCCCTTGGGGAAGTTTTGTCAGCTTTGTACAAATTTTTCCATTATACAAAGCATACCTCGTACAATGAAAATCCCTATGGGATGCATCATACAATGAAAATCTCTATTAGGGTGGGGGAATTGTACAACGAAAAAAGTTTTCATTGTATGATGCATCCCATAGAGATTTTGTTGTACGGTTTTTTCCATTGCTTCATATAATGGTTTTCTCAAATCCTCTTTGATGTACAAATTTACAGCGTTCATTATATGGGGTTCCACTGTAATTGAAGTCCAAGAACACCTGGAGTGCCAAGGTTCGCCATCATTGCCCTAGGCCCATGCATCTTCCCCAAGGCTACACAAGTAGCTGGCCACTTAGCTCCATCAGGTTTTTTTCTTTCTTTTTTTGGAGGGGAGCGAGGTCTAAGTTTCAGGGAGGCTCAGGGGAAATTCAGAGACTCCAATAAGCTGAACTACACTTAGCCTCTTAATATTGGTTCTCCTACCTCACAGCATCTTGTGTGTCCCTTCCCCTCGGAGGCAGTTGTTATGCAAAAGGAGATGCATAATCCTAAAATTATAATTTGTGAAATCATTTGTAGCAACTTGTGGAAGTATATTGTGGAAATCTAGGGGAAATATTATTTTCCTATTCTTCACCCTTTACCAGATTGTTTAAGGACCAGGGCTTTTTTAGGTTTGTTGGGCTCATTATTGAATGACATTAACAGAAGCTACAACTGCTAATAATGTCTTCTGTTTTTACAGCTTACACAAAACAAGAAACCCTAACTATATGGGGTGAAATCTGATTAGTATTTGATTCTAAAAGGCAATTTGGCTTCTACAATTTTGACAGCTTTGTACAAAAAAGAATTCAGATTGAAGCTGTTAAGCTGATTTAGACTGTAATCCTGAACATGCTTATTTCTAAATAAATTCCACTGAAATCAATGGAGCTGATTTTCAGGGAAATATGCTTAGGAATAGAATTCCCATTTAATTTGTCAGCTGACATATTTTCAAGAACAGCACTGCTTCAAATAAATTTTGTGTCACATACTGCTCACTTGGCAAATCAGCCAAGGTAGTTCTATTCAATTTAATTTCATCGATAAAACAGAATACTTGTATTTGAGCCAATTTTAACTCAGTGATTGAACACCTCAAAATGCCCACTGTGTACTGTGCAATAAAACTGTGAGAAAAATCACTCAGTATGGTTTTGTGTGCCAACATGGCAAAGGATTGTACAATGATAATTACTTCACCACACTTCTCCAGCATAAAGAGTAAAGCATTGATGTATGCTATGACATGTGAAAATACATATGTCTATTTTCTCATGTACACAATATGTTTGGAAGCTGTTACAGGCCATAGCTTTGGTACATAAGATCATGCACAAAGTATATATACTTTTTGCTTCATATTGAGTAGGGAAAATGTAACGTATACAGTCTTTAGAGTCATATTTTTATATCAAATGATGCAAGATTATTTCCATCTGAGCACCACTTGTTGGAAGGCATGCAACTAAAATATTCACAGAATTGTTCCAGTGTGTTCAAAATATATTGTAATTCATATTGGACCTTTCATTTTCCAAAGAGGTTACTGATCTCCCTTACAAAAGGCCCTGGACTTGTAGCACTTAAATGAGGAATTATTGACTAAACATTCCTTCAGCTTATGGCTCTTTTGGAGAAGAAACTGCATTTCATATCAGTGTCAAAGTATTTATTTATTTATTTATTTATTTATTTATTTATTTATTTATTTTGGCTTTCTATTGCCGCCCCCTTGCTGAAGCAACTCCAGGTGGCTCACAATCACCATAAAAACAATCAATATAAAACATCACCACACAATAAAATCACAAAAACATTTAAACCCTCCCAGCCACAATAAATTAAAAAACTGAGACTAAAAACCCAATCGGCCTTCATATAAGCCACTGGGGGGGGGGGGATTGCCCCACCAGCAGTACCCCACACCTGCTGTGTCATTGAGGTCTTTAGACCTTTTCTGGAGGTCAGAAGCTCTGCCTGGAGGCACAGCTCAGTTAGCAGGAGGTTCCACAGGGCCGGAGAAGATACTGAAAAGGCCCTCCTTGTAGTGCTAGAGAGGTGAGCCTCTCTAGCGGATGGAAACATTAGGGAGCCCCTCCAGTCTGCTCTTGGTGGGACAGGCAGATATCCTTGGGGTAATGAGGTCTCTTAAGTAACCTGGTCCACTACCATGTAGGGCTTTAAAGGTAATCACCAGCACCTTGCATTGCACCCGGAGGCACACAGGCAGCCAATGCAGCTCCTGAAACAGAAGTGAGGCATGGGCATAATGCCCACATTCCATTACCATGCAGGCAGCTGCATTTTACACCATTTGCAGCCTCCAAATGGTCATCAAGGGCAGCCCCATGTAGAGCACATTACAATAATGTAGTCTGGAGGTGACCAGAGCATGTGTGACCATAAGCAAGGAGTCCCACTTAAAGAGTGAAATAACAGCCTTATTATTGCTATGTTAAATTAGTTTTTCAAAGCTTTTTTTTCTGTTAGAGCCTGAGTTTATGTTTGTGGGTACATATTAGGTGGAAGATAAACTGGTTAATTGCATATCACAACTCTCCCCAAAATATAAAGAATAGAGAAATGGCATCAGACAGAGGATACTTCCCTGCAAACAGCACATTTTACATAGCTATCAGCGGGTTCTTTAATGGCTTTATAAATATAAATGCTATTTGTGCTTTACCGAGTGTGGGCGTAATGAGCATTAGTTAAAAGAGTCAACAACAACAAAATCAAGACATTAAGTACTGGTGGGTTTTTTTTAGTTTTGCTTTGATTTTTGCTATTCTGACTTTAATCAACCCACTTAGCTGCAATCCCGACTCTGCTGTTTTATTTATTTATATATTTCTTTGCTAGGTTAATAAAAATAAGAAGTGGCGTGAGCTGTCAAGTAACCTAAATGTTGGCACTTCAAGCAGTGCTGCCAGCTCCCTGAAAAAACAATACATTCAGTACCTGTTTGCTTTTGAATGCAAGATTGAACGAGGAGAGGAGCCACCACCAGAGGTCTTCAGCACTGGAGATACCAAGAAACAACCTAAGATTCAGCCTCCATCTCCTGGTGAGTAAAAGAACTGCAAAAACATAAGCTGTATTTTCCAATAAACAACTCTCAAGGAGATGGATTTACAGAACAGCCCTTCCAAGCCTGTCACAGATGGATGTTCCTGATGAACCTGTCACGCTCCTGAATTCAATATATCTTAGCGGTCTTTGGCAATAGACAGAAACAGTTGCTTTGAAAGAGATTGCATATGCGTTTGTGTTGACATTTGCAAATATATGTCATGTATACACCTACACTTTCATCATGTGTTCTCCTCTCTGAAATAATCTAGCTGAAATTTAGGCCCAGAAAAAGCCACAGTAACCTTTCCTTGGATGTAAGAAAGAAGAATGTGTTGCAGATTGTTAAATCAAGCATTTGTACAGTGATACCCCGGATAACGCTAAAACTTGTTCCACAAGTCTTACTGCTATCTGATTTTTAACATTATGCTATACATGTATTGTATAACGTTAAAATCCTATGGGATGAATCGCATAACATTAAACTCCATAGAGATACATTATGCAATACATCCCATAGGATTTTAACGTTGTGCAATGCAATTTTTTTCCAGATTCCTTAACGTTATGGGCTTTTAGCATTATGTGGTTCAAACATTATCTGAGGTATTACAATAAAACCTCACATAAAGAGCGCCTCGCTTAAAGAGTAACTCGCTTAAAGAGCAGATTTTTCTCTCAATGTTCATTTCGCTTAACAAAACCAACCAAAAACTCACTTAACAAATAAATCGGGGTTTGCAATCCCCCCACACACAATTGGTCATTTACAATGGTGTTTCGCATAAAGACCAAACTCGCTTAAAGAGCAATCTTGTGGAACGCATTATGCTCTTTAAGCGAGGTACAACTGTACTGTATATGAATTGAAGCTAAAGAACTCTATAACCATAATGATAAATTGTAGAAGAGCAGAATTTTACATCCATTCATTTATTATGCACCTGTGTGGTCCATTCCACCTTCATTCTTACTGGTGATGGAGGTACAGTATTGGTGCCTTTCTTTATAGCGCAACAAACCAACTTAAAAAAACTTTGTAACCAGGTGCTCAAAACAGATTTAACTATTTACAAACTATATCTGGTGACACTATCACACTTTTACTCAGGCTTCAACAGTTCTGTTAATGCCACACAATGTGTTGTTGGCAATGGCACTCTTGTGCAATACTCACCTCAGGCAGTTGCCAGACAAACTGGCTTGGCAGCTCTGCTTCCTGAAAATTGGTTCGTCATCATTTCTAACACTCCCCCCCCCCCAGTATGAGATTTTATGGGGTGTTTTAGCCCTGACTTTCCTTTCTGTCTCCCCCAGTGGAACTTTGATGCAGACTAGCTCCTGAATCCATGGCTTCTCTTTAAGTATAAATGTCCACCCAAGAAGCAGCATCAACTCTTCCTTTTCTCAGCTCCTTTCCTCAGAGTTCTCCCTTTCTTTGATGACCACAAAATCCCCAGCTCCTTCTGAATCATCCAGGCCCCAATCCACTGGGGATTTAGAGGTCTCAAACTCCAGACCCTCATCTGGGGTCTCCTCCACAATGTTAAATAGAATTCCACTAACACTAGCCTATGAAATCAGTATAGGAAAGCATATTATAGTAATACATGTTCTGCTTGTGAATAAATCTTTTTGATGAAGAGAACACCAGCATGTTTACAGGTGACATTTTTGTTTAAAGTCTCTTTTTAAAAATTGGGGTTGCCTATTTTAACTTGTGCTATTTGAAAGAACAGAGTGCTAGTAGATTTTGTACTTAATGTGATGGAAGGTTTTTGATAGTGAAAGCAGAAATACCATGACATCACAGATGGGCCAGGTTAGCAAAGGGATTTTAGTTTTCCAGGAAGTAGAGCTCTGGAATAGAATAAGAAAGCAGGCATCTCAAAGAAATTCCTAACGAAGATAAGTGTTTTCTTACCAGAACAAAGTGGCACATTTTGAGAGTGAAGTATGTCCCTTGTTCAGCCCACATGCTATACCTTCAAAATAAGGAAAGAGCATGGACACAAAATGGGAGCAGGAGAAAGAAGTGGCAGCAGAAAGAAAAAGGAGGGACTGATAATAACAAAAGAAGGTAGTATTGAGAAAGATGGTGTAATAGAAATACAGTATTGGAATCTGAAATACAGTTTTTGATTTGGTTCCCTTTTAGTGCCATATATAAGGTACTGGAAATGTAGACCAGAATCAGAAGATGAACTAGATGGCCAAATTTGAGTTCAGTTACAGCAATGATCTTCCCATATCTGAATAGCTGGGTGCCACCCCACCCCCAGCCCCCATGCAGCTCACTCATTGTTTAATTCTTATCAGCGCTATTTACATCTCTTCCCTCATAGCAGCATGGAGCAGATTCATGTGGAAAAATCTAGCTTTATTTTTTAAACAGTGCATATGAACTGCAAATGTAGCTTATCTTTGAATAATTGGTGAAGTAGAGAAATGTCAGAGTTTGCAGTTGTTAAATAAAAAACTCAGCAGCATTACATTGACTTCAAAGAAAATGTGTTTGGGAAGAGTGAAAACTTGTTTTTCAAAATAGTGATGCATTAAGGTTTAGGGACAAGGCAAGGAGGATTTGTTTTGGGGTTGGAGTTGAGATGAAACATCCATGAATGGCCAGGTCTAGAGCAAGAAAAACTTTCTCTGAATTGAAAAACCTGATAAGATATAAGTTTTGTGAAGCAAATGAGGCCTGGTTCTTCTAGCATTACTACTTTTCAAACAGTTTCTGGACCCACTGATATTTTAAACTGCACAGAGGAATATATGTTAAAAATCAGGTTGGCGAATCCTTTGTTTGCTTTTGGAGCAGAAGACCAAGGGCAAGAGAAAGAAGATTGTTAGTATTTCCACTTGTATTCCTTTGAACCCTGATTAAATCTTGCAGAGTCAATGAACAAAGTTTTTTCATCTGCATATGCCAAAAGAGGTAAAGATTTTACATGGTAGATTAAATTGTGCTCTCCATTTGTCTCCTAGCAAACTAACTAACTGAATTTTGCATATACAGGTAATTGAATTTTAGTTTATATTCTTCTAAAAGAATACATTTGGGAGGCCTTGATTTAAATAGAATGATTTTTTTATCCTTATTCAGCCCCAGAAGTATTATGAGGTCAAACAAGCATTGTCACATTTAAGACAATTATGACCAAAATCCCATTGCCGGCATGCATAAAAGAAATTGCAGAAGTTTGGGTGCCAAATTGCCACTCATTAACAAGGTGGAGTTTGGATTTCCAGATGACTTTATCATTTCCTGTGCACGTACAGTGGTACCTTGCTTAAAGAGCATAATGTGTTCCATGGGATTGCTCTTTAAGCAAAACATTATTGTAAGTGACCAATTGTGACTTGGGGGGGGGCTTGTGAACCCCTATTTAGTTGTTAAGCGAGTTTTTGGTTGGTTTTAGTTGTTAAGCGAGTCGACTATTCAGAGAAAATTCTGCTCTTTAAGCGAGTTACTCTCTAAGCGAGATACTCTTTATGTGAGATTTTACTGTATGTGCTTTCACTCATTTATTAAATGTATGTGTCTTTCCTACCCCTAAAGGAGTACCAAAAGCACTTGCATAAGAGAGAGAAAAAGAAAATATATAATATTAGAAGATAATGTGCTGCATGTTGGCTGCTTTTGAGAGGCGTTGAGATAGACAGTTATCTGACATGGACTTAACAGAGCATAGAACTAGATCTTGAACCAAATGCACTGGCTTTCATTTTACTTCTATGCTCAGTTCTAGGTGCTACCTTGCTCTTACTTCATTGGTTTTGACCAAGATGCTTGTTTTTCTCATAAGCACATTGGGGCCAGGGTTTCTAAAAGTTTGCTTCTCCCTATATGTACCAGCTTGCAGTTTAAGATGAAAGACCCCATTGCATGCCCCACCCACCCCTAGAAGCTAGGTTAGTGCCTATAGAGACAGGGACTTTCTCTGTAAATCCAACTCGGTTGTGAAACTCCCTATCTAGAAAACCTAGACTGCATCCATCACTGTTGAATGTCTAATAGGTAGCTTAACTGTTCCAGTGGTGTCTTATGATTGTGTCTGTTTTTTAAATGGGCTTTTAGAGGATGTTTGAATCATTTTAAAAGGTTTTAGTCTATTTCCTTAAATGTTCAACCCTGTTTTAAATTATTTTAATCTATCGTAAATCAATTTGGGAGCCCTGCTAGGCAGAAAAGTGATTTAAAATATAATAAATAAGTAGATAAATACAAAAAATAAAAATACGCAGTTAGTAAAAACAATGCCATTAAAATGAGTGTGTTTCTGCAGTATTGTAAGCTAAAATCATATCAGTTATCAGAGGTTTGCTAAGAGACAAAACATAGGGACGATTGTGCTGCAAACAGCCTGTTTCATGCTTTTGTTCCAATTTGTGGAACATCATCCATTTTTGTTGTTCAGTCACACAGTCGATTCCGACCCTCTGCGACCCCATGGACTACTGTCCGCCAGGCACTTCTGTCCTCAACCATCCTCCTCAACTCGCCCAGCTCTGTTCCCATTGTGTCTACAATACCATCTAGCCATCTCATTTTTGGCCGCCCCCTTTTTCTTTTGACATCCATACCTGCTCAGAAGAGATCAAAAAAAGACCCAACAACAATCCAAAGTTTTGTCATAAGATAAGGATTTCCACCACCCTGTTAAAGACTTAGCTGATTTTGTGGGTTCATTCTTTCTTTTTCTAGCTCATCAGATAATAGAGAGCAGAGCCAAATATTTCCAAAGGCTTTCTGTCCTTCTGGTGTTAACAGAAGGCTCATTATAGCAAACCTGTGAAACTTTGAGGCTTCACTGTAACAGAGAACACCAAGGAGTTTGTTCCCTGGGTTTCCTTGGCCATAGAGAAACAACAGAGGTGTGTGGTGGGGGTGTGTGTGAGCCAGTCATTTAATTAGTAAGTTTGTAACCAAAACCCCATCTATCTTTGCTGGCAGGTGGCTGACCGAGTTTCTATTCTTAGCTGACAGGTGATGTCACAAAATCTGTCATCCAGCCAACCAGGGAATCCCCAGTGGAAAATAAATGAGAAAGGGGTCTGGGTTATAAACAAAGGTGCCCTTTGATTGACCTCCATTCCCCGTGGACTTGTGACGTGTCCTGCTAAGCTTCCCCCACCCTTGTCAGAATTAGGGCACTGAGTTCATGCTGTGTAAATTATCTTCCCAGCTTGGTGTCTGGCTGTTAAGACTGAAGTATGTGAATGTACTTAACCTCCAGTAACCTTTCCATTGTTTACTAAAGAGTATACATGTGTAGCTTCTGGCAAAAGGTAGGGATATCCTTGAGAGCATGTTAGGCCCCTTGTTAATGGAGTTTGTAAAGCTTACATTCATTCATTCATTCATTCATTCATTTATGAGCCTGACAGAGAAAAATTGCTGGCAAGGAATTCCATCCATCTCCCCGTTCTCTCCTTCCTATTAACTGGGTATTTGAGAAATTGTAAATAAAACTGTCGAAAGTATCCTGAGTAGCAGGCAAATCCCATCTAGCAACACATCAAAGGCTAACCTGCTGCCTATCTGTTATTTATTTTAGCTGTTTATAGCCACATTGGAACACGTAGAGACTTTCCAGTGACAGTGGGTTCCAGGTTGAACCCTTAGTCATAAAGGACTAATTCTATGATCCTCACCTGCCACAGAATTCAGACTCAGAATTGGTTATTTGTTTTGTGGCTAGTCCTCCCACTTGGATAAAGTAGGCAAGTTCATCTTGGGTCATTTCACAGTCAAAATCGTACCATTTTCAAGCCAAATTCTTTGACAGATTCAGCTTTTTCTTCATTTTCATATCCAGTTTTAAATGTTTTCCCTATCTGTGCACATACATGAGCCATTAATACACCATAGATGTAGATCAACAGTTGGACAGTGCTTTTACTAAGGTTTCCCTTTCTCAAAAACCAGTCGTGTCCAACTCTAGGGGTTGGTACTAATCTCTGGCTACAGCCAAAGAGCCAGCATTGTTTGTGTCTGCAGACTTCTCCATGGTCATGTGGCAGGCAAGACTAGATGCTGTAGCGCACGGAACGCTGTTACCTTTCCCACCAAAGCAGTACCTATTTATCTACTTATAATTTCTGGCTTTTGAACCGTTAGGTTGGCACTCACTGCATCATGCATCACTCAGGTCTTGAACTGCTGACCTGCCAACCTTCCAGTCATCAAGCTCAGTGTCTTAATCACTAAAACAGACATTGACAACCTACGGCCCATCCAGCCCTCCATGTGTGATTTGCTACATTTTTGGCAGCTTAAAAGCAGTGTATGGCATTTCCAGGGTGGGGGAGAAAATATGATGGTCAGGTCATTACCAGAGATGGCCAATAGAGGGTGCAAAGCATGGTTTCCCATAGGAATGCACTGAAAATCAATTTCATCTACTGTATTTTAAAAAGCCAATAAAACCTTGCTGAGGTAGGAAGGCTCCGTTTCTTTACCTCTCTCTCTCTTTCAGTGTGTGTGTGTGTGTCAGGGGAGAGTATTTTTTAAGTAAAGGTTTCCCCATCAGCCCCTTCTGTCTTATTCTCCATACTAGCATTTCCCAAAACTCTGCCTTCTTTGAATTAAAATGCTTGGTAAACACAGTTGAACTGGCCTTTAAGAGTTGCCATTACAAAACCTGAAATGTGTGCTTCTTGGGCCTCCTGGGAAATATTGCCTTCTGCATGAATCCTGAGCGAGTTCAACAGGTCTGGAATTTTGCAAAAGCACTTTCTTAGGAGCCTCCCTATTTCTTCTTCCACAAGGCAGCAGGTAGAAGTGCCCTTCACCAGTTATGGCTGTGTTAAAGATAAGACTTCACATTAAAAGACATTTTATTTTATTTAGGATGTATTTGTTTGTTTGTTCTGTTTTTTTATTTGTTGTGTGTGTGTTTTTTATTATCTGATATTGTGTGTACACCACCCAGAGTTGGAAATTTATAAATAAATAAATACAAATTATATTCAAAAAAATAATCCGGCTCACCAAAAAGTCTTTGGGAGCTTGATCCGGCCCCAGGCTTAAAAAGGTTGAGAACCCCTGCACTAAGACATTGCAGCCCTGTGCTTTTACTAGGACCAACTAAAATGTCTCCAAAACTCTTAATCAAATTTAATATTAAGCAAAGCAAAATAAGGGGGAAGTGAGTGGTGGCTTGATGATGATGATGATGATGATGCAACATCAGCATTGGTCAGAGTGTCAAGACAGAAGTAAGGTATATTATAGACTGTCCTGGATTATATTCTAGATACAATAGAGATTTCAGACTATATGTGTGAATAATAAAACAAAGAAACATTTAATGACTGATTTGTAGCAGGATTTTCTCCAAAAACTGCCAATCCATCTGAATCACAGTTGCCATAAAGGAGTTATCTGATGACCATTAAATACAATTTTCCCAGTGAATGCAATACTTCAAATCTACATACAGGTATCATATTCATATATCATAAATGCACTTAGAAATCAAAACCCCTGCTGCCATTAGTAGTAATTATAGAGCTCTTTTCCACCTCTTTTTCACCAATACGTAAGTATTATTCACAGATACAAACATGGTTGGGACAAATTTGTCCCTTTTTATCTCTACAGACAAAACAGATTATCACTACAGCATAACATGATTAGAATGCAGAGATTCTTTGAAGTAAATACATGGCCTTAACATTACCTCTTGTTTGTGGCTGAGGCTCAAAGACAAGCCTGTTGTTTCTCTCCACTCTTTTCCCACATTTTGCAGCTTTTCTGAACTAGTAGTTTTGAAAACAACAACCAGCAGGTATAAACCTAGCCTACAAATTCACAGTTGGGTAGCTTGTTTTCCTGTCTCTTATTATGTGACACATATTTATGTGGAAAGGCACTGTGAGGGAGATCATTATTTTGTTCTGAAAACAATGTATATTCATGCTTTGTGTGTTACTGGTAGGATCTACAAATCATTAGTTTGTGTTCTGAATTTAGTGAGGGTTAAGATGGGTCTAAATGAAATTGATGTATAGTACCGTATATACTCGAGTATAAGCCAACCCGAATATAAGCGGAGGTACCTAATTTTGACCTGAAAACCAAGGAAAATAGATTGACCCAAGCATAAGCCGAGGGTGGGGAATGCAGCAGCTACTAGTGAGTTTCAGTAATCAAAATACATGAAAATATAGTACAATTAATTAAATTTTTGGTGCATCTCAATCCAACTCGGTCTTAGGACCCTCGTGGTCATTGACCCGAGTATAAGCAATTTCCCCTTTTGTAGGCTCATTTTTGGGACTGAAAAACTAGGCTTATACTCGAGTATATACAGTATGTGATAAAAGCTTGGAATATATCAGGAAGTGACCATTGTATATTCTGTGTTGAACAACATATGATTCTTTGTTCCTTTTGGAATTTTCTTTAATCAAATTATTGCCACAAATTTTAGCTGTGGTATTTTGTTGTAGTGAAAAAAGGCAGAATCTGTGGCAGGTTGAGGAGTAAAAGTTTTATGTGGAATAGGCTTTTGTGGACCCCTTCTAATTATGAGCTACAATCCATGAAAACCTATGCAAAGTTGGCCTGAATCCAATTCTTGTTTGTTGATTGATTGATAGATTTTTTTTTGTCATTATGATCACACAATTACCATTGCCCAAGTAGTTCTGCATATTTGAAATGCACACTAACGTTACTGAATATCAGTTTGTGCAAATTGTTTCCTCCCTCTCCTCTATGTCTCCTCTTCCTGTTGCCCCCTCCCATGTTCTTTTGGACATAGAGGCTTGTCTCCAGCATCCTCTGCATAGGAAGACCAGGAATGAGCGCCCATTGTTAGTTATTGTTTTAGCTGCTTGTTTCTTGCCCTTTTTGTAAAAATGCTAGCCACTCCAAGTAGCCTGCCTGACTTTTTAAGCAAGACCAATGCTTTAAACATACTAGCCATGTGGAGCAATGCAGATGTATGGGCAGGAAAAGAAACTACCAAACTGTTAGAACACCCATGTAGGAGAAGACAAATGTGTGTCAATTGTGCTCTTTCCCTTTCAGGCATGGAACTGGATCTAGTACTCAACCATTAAGGTGACACAAGACTCTTTGTTTTCATGGTCACAGTATTTCAGGAAGGAGTTAATGGACAGAATAAACAGTTTCTTCATGTATACATAGGCAGAAAGTCTAAATCAGTGGTGCCCAAACTAGGGGCCGGGGGCAGCCCCCGATGTCAGTTCATCCAGCCCGCGAAGCCCTCATCACTCCTGGAAGTGGAAGTAAAACGTGCCCGGATTAATTGGCATCGCCCCCTGGGCCTTAGTGACTGGCTCCCTGAACCACATGATCGGCCCACGGCCCAAAAAGTTTGGGCACCCCTGCTCTAAATTATGAGTATTTCAGGACAAGTTCAGACATTGGTAAAATCTAGTGGTATATAATACAACTCAAATAGGCCCATTGAATCAGTTGGGATTTAGTGAGACAGCCTCTGTAAGATCCATTGATTCGGTGGGTTTACTTAGTTGTGACTTATGAATGGATTACCATTTTCATATGATTACTTACTCTCAGCATTTCCAATACAAAAAAAATATGCAGCTCCCCTTATTTATTTACAGGTTACTTTACAAGTGATTTGGTGTTTAATGTTTCTTCATATTTTGTTCTATTTGAATTTTTCCTGTGAGCAATTCCTAGTGAACCAATGAGAGTATTAGATACAGGGGCAGGCGTATACTGGTATATTGGGCAATCGGGCTTTGTCCTACCCTGCCCTCACCTTTGGTGCCCTGGGGTGCCAATAGCAATGTATGGGATTCCCCTCAACCCCCAAATAAGTGCCACCACCACTCCCTCTCCAGCGCCTTCCCATGGTGCCCTACACACTCCTGTATAGGGGATGTATCAGATCACATTAAAAGCTTATTTTCATAACCAGGGTTAGTAACGTGTAGTGTTTCGGAGTTGTTGAACTGCCACTCTCACCCAAGCTAAGGTAGTCATTGGTATAGAAAACTAGAAGCTCATCACTGGCTATCTTGGGTTTAAGTAATACTCCTTTTTTCCAGAAGTTAGTCTGTAATTTAGTAATATAAAGTATATCTCAAGTACAAGATTTATTCAGAGATGACACAATAATAGTATGTTGGAGATTTATTATGAGATAATTGTCCTCTGTCTGCTCCTCTTTGCTTATTAGGTATTACTTCCCCCACAAGAGATAACACATCTTATCCCACTCCCTTTCTTTTCTTTTCTTTTTTATCCTGCCAGCTAACTCGGGTTCCCTTCAAGGTCCACAGACCCCTCAGTCTACAGGTAGCAATTCCATGACAGAAGTGCCATCTGACCTCAAGCCTCCCACACCAGCATCCACACCTCATGGGCAGATGACTCCTATGCAGGGCAGCAGGTAGGACATACTGTCTTTTCTCTCCTCTTTCTGGGAGACTTTCTGGATGTGGGTTCTCTGCTCTAGCAACTGCAGTTGTTGTCCCAAACATAGATGCCTCCCCTCCATTTTCAGGGTGAGTGCAGATTACCTTGACACAAAATGATGTACGATATATTGTTTGAGGTGTATTTTTGGCATGTGCCATATCAGTATTACAGGCAGATTTCTCAGCTGTTGCATATGATATTTTTGTTGGTGAGCAGTCGTTACCCTCCTCCTCTCTTGCCACATAGTTGTAATCTTAGCCCCAATGAAAGATGTTAAAAGAAAGACATCTCTCTCACGTTAGCTTGAAACCACATAGATTCAATATGATGAACCTTACTATCCCACCAATTTTGTACTTCTTTGATTCCAGGCTTTGTGACTAATTAGTTTCAACTCACATGTGACTTTGCGAGCCAAGTCTTCCACTTTCATTCATTTCCTTGCCATTAAAGTCTTGTGATAATATGTTTGAATATTCTGTAGCCCTGAGTTGGCTGAAGGCGTATGCAGATACATAAAGGGGTGGTATTCAAACCTTTGCTCAGCTATAAAGTTCATCTGATGGTCTTGGGCAAATGACTGTTCTCTTTTGTATGTTAAACTGTCATTCTGAGCTTTGTGGCACAGGAAGAGAAGGAAGTACTAAACACTGGTCACACATTTTAGTCCCCAATAATATTAAATAAAACTGTTTCTCCTTACATTTGACCAACGTTCTCTCTCTAAGTAGTACAAATATTTTTCTTTGCTCTCAGGTAGTGATGTGGTTTAGCCAGGATTCACTGGATAACTCAGAGAATGCTCCCTTTCAACTTAGCTTCAGTACTTAGGGCAAAGAGAGGAAAGTAAACTTTCTCTGTAACAGGGTGTTGTTGTGACTCGTCTTCAGTCCATGGTATTTGGGGATGGTTTGGCTGTGAATGGGTAAAGACCCATTAGCTCTAGAAGAGTTGGTCCTGGTGAAGGTGAAAACTGCTGGAATTTTGTTGTTTATGTGGATTGCCTCAGTCACCTGGCTTGTTTGGAATCTCCTTTGGGAGAGTATCCACACTTCAGATCTATCCCCATGATGGCAATCCTTGGCACTCCAGCTGTTCTTGGAACTTTCAGTTCCCAGAAGTCCAAGTCCCTGTGAATCCACACAAATCATGTGGATTCACAGGGACTTGGGCTTCTGGGAATTGAAGTTCAAGAACAGCTAGAGTGCCAAGGTTCACCATTACTACACTATACTATTAGTGCCAAGACAATGGGGGGGGGATGTGGCTTACTGAGCTATGTGGAGGATGACCACCACCTAATCTGAAATCCAATTGCATATGATGGTTTTTCCATGAAGATTAAACCTTTCTCTCTCCCTTTTGTTTAGAAATAGTTCTATAAGTGTGCATGATCCATTTTCGGATATAAGTGATTCAACATTCCCAAAGCGAAACTCCATGACCCCAAATGCACCCTATCAGCAATCAATGAATATGCCAGATATGATGGGAAGAATGCCCTACGAACCTAACAAGGATCCTTTTGGTGGGATGAGAAAAGGTATTTACTAAATGTTCTTGACAAATATTTTTACACAGTTAAATTCTGCCAGTGTCTGTGTTTCTCTATGAGTATCTCAGTTGTATGATCATTAACCTTTCCATCCAAAGTTATAATTACATTTATATTTTTGCTTCTTCTTTTTTTGTCTTTCAAAAGCAAGGATGTTATTTCAGGGTTTTTTTTAAGTTATGTAAATTAAGATAGTTAAGAAACTATTGTATATTTTTGAGAGTTCTAATTATGGATATTCTAATTCATCATAATAACTATAGCAATGTTGTTCAGCTAGGCAACACATTTTCTTTCAGTTAAAGTGTTTAGTGTGACCTGTCTTCATAAAAGGCAAAAAGGAGGAACCAGATAACTACAGACCAGTCATCCTGATACCAATCCCAGGGAAAATTCTGGAGCAGATTATAGAGCAGTCACTCTGAAAGGCAGAGTAATTAGAAGTCAATATGGATTTGTCAAGAATAGGTCCTGCAAGACTAGTCTTGTCTCATATTTTGATTGGGTAACTTCTTGGTAGACAGTGGGAATGCTATAGATGTAATATATCTTGACTTCAGCAAAGCCTTTGACAATGATATTCTGGTTAGCAAGCTACTTCTGTTAATGCTGTCTAAAATAGCTGAAGATCTGCATGAGTGAGCTGGATAGCACAAGTGTCAGGTGGATGCACTGTTGCTTATAGAATTATATTCAGAGAATACTTATTAATGTTTCCTTCTGAAACTGGGAGGGGGTGATAAGTGAGTTACCACAGGGCTCAGTCCTGGGTCTGGTGATCTTCAACATTTTCATTAATGACTTGTATGAGGGAATGCAAGGAATTACTTATCAAATGTGCAGGCAACATAAAAGTGAGTGGAATAGCTAATACTTTGGAAGACAGGAACAAAATTAAAACATTTCTTGATAGGCTGGAACGTTGAGTTGAAAATAACAAAATTAAATTTAAAAGGATGAATGCAAAGTTCTACCCTGGGGGGGATGCAGTTACAAGAGGAAGAGTGCTTGGCTCTGTAATTCTACAAGTAAAATGGATCTTAGAATTGTAGATTGCAAGCTGAATATGAGTCAACAGCATTAACAGAAGTATAGTCTCCAAAACCCAGGAGGTATTAGTCTTCCTCTATTCAGCACTAGTTAGACTACATCTAGAGTACTGTGTCCAATTCAGGATACCACACATTAAGAAGGAAGCTGGCAAACTGGAAGAAGTTCAGAGGAGGACAACAAGGATGATTGGGGCTGGAAATCAAACCCTATGAGGAAAAACTGAAAGAACTGGGCATGTTTAGCCTTGAGAAAAAGAGACTTAGAGGGAATATGATAGCACTTTTCAAATAGAGTGGTACCTCGCATAACAAACGCATCATATAGCAAAAAATTCACACAACGAAGCATTCGTTATGCAATGGCGATACCCCGCATTATGAAAAAAAATCCTTATGCAGAGGTTTTGTTAACGGGGGTATACCCACTTAATGGGAACTCCAGTTAATGATCCCCCCCCCCTCCGGGTTATACAGGGTATCTACCATAGGGAATTGCATAACGAACAAACCGCATAGTGAAGATCTCCGTGGAACAGAATTTTTTCGTTATGCAGAGTTCTACTGTGCTTGTAAGACAGTCATAAAGAAGGGGCAGGATCTATTCCCATTCACCCCAGAGTGCAGGACATGTAATAACTGGCTCAAACTACAGGAGGCTAAATATTGGGAGAAACTTCTTAACTGTGAAAGCAGAACAACAATGGAACCAATTACTTCAGAAGATGGTGAGCGCTCCATTGTGAAGGCATTCAAAAAAAAACCTGGAAAATGAGCTGTCAGATCTGCTTTCGTTTGGATTCCTGCATTGAACAGGAAGTTGGACTCAATGACCTCATAGGCACCTTCAGATTCAATTATTTTATAATTCTATGAAGAATCTCTTCTCTTAATCCCATCATCATCAAAGGCTTGTTTGCTAAAGACATGAAGGAGGACATTATCTGTGCATACTTCCAGGCTTTGGGCTCTCTGTTGGTTCTTTCCTTTTTGCAATCCCCCTCCCCTAGTTTTTGTGGGGCAAAGATCTTTTCATTCACGTAGTTCAGGGAGCCAGTCACTAGGGCCCAGGGGCTGGATGCGGCCCCGACACCAATTCATCCAACCCGCGAAGTCCTCGTCGCTCCTGGAAGCAGAATTAAGCGACGAAGGCTTTGCGAGCCAGATGAATTGGCATCGGGGCCACATCTGGCCCCCGGGCCTTAGTGACCGGCTCCCTGAACCACGTGATCAGCCCATGACCCAAATAATTTGGACAGATCTTCAGCAACTGATTGCCTAAATACAAGGAACTTAAAGTGGTAGTGCTGATTTTCTGTAATGGTTAATGTAAGTTATAATTAGTATTTTAATGGAGATTTTTAAAGTGTTTTGATTTTTGTCTTTTACTGCTATAACTGGTTTAATTATGTGTGTGTAACTTACTGTATTTTTATTTATACTAGCTTTTAAGTACATGTAATCCAGCAGGGCCTCAACACTAGGAAAAAAGTAATAAATGCATATATCAGATCAAATCAAATTGATAGGTAAAAATAGTAAAGAGGACTATTGAATTGCCTATATCACATTGGCTGAAATCTGCTGTTTTGTTATGCAGACAGAAAGCAAATGGGGTGACATTCATTCAGTTCTAGATAGCAATTAATGAGTTTCCTGCTTGGATCCTCAAGCATGCACTAAGCAAGCAGACCTCTCTGAGAACTTCAGTGACGACTCTCATTAATTACTGGCTAAGATTGTAGCCATGAAATAAAAAGGCGACTGATGCTTGGGAGACAAACTATGAGAAACCTGGGGAACATAGTGAAAAATAGAGACATCACCTTGCAAACAAAAATTCGTATAGTCAAAGCAATGGTATTCCCAGTGGTAGTGTATGGTTGTGAGAGCTGGACTATTAGGAAAGCTAAGCACAGAAGAATAGATGCCTTTGAGATGTGGTGTTGGAGGAGAGTTTTGAGAGTACCCTAGACAGCTAGAAGAACAAATAGGTAAATCTTAGAAGAAATCAACCCTGACTGCTCTTTAGAAGGTCAAATAGTAAAGATGAAGCTGAAGTACTTTGGATATCAAATGAGAAGAGAGGATTCACTTGAGAAAGCCTTGATGCTGAGAAAGGTCAAGGGCAAAAGAAAAAGGTGGCGCCAAAGATGAGATGGTTAGATGGTATTGTAGACACAATGGGTACAGAGCTGGGCGGGTTTAGGAGGATGGTAATGGACAGAGGTGCCTGGCGGGCATTGTCCATGTGGTCACAAAGGGTCGGAATTGACTGTGCGACTGAACAACAAAAAGATCAAATGAATGTTATGCCACTTGCCTTCTGCCTGATTGACAAAGTATCAGGATTTCATTCTCTGGTCAATACATGGGACTACTGGGCCTGCGGTGGCTCAGTGGTTAAGAAGCTCGCCTTGTTAGCTGGAAGGCTGGCAAGTCAGCAGTTTGAGACCTGGGTACTGCATGACAGAATGAGTGCCCATCTCTGTCCCAGCTCTTAAGGACATGAATGGAGCTTTATCTGGGCATTCCCTGAGTAGAGTTTCTTCCGTAAAAATATTCTTTCAACCCATAATAATTTCTGACACAAAATTATTATTATTATTATTATTATGGGACTACCAAGCTGGTTCAGTTTGTGACTACTGTATTTAAATTTCATCAAAAGTCATGGAGCATATGACCTACGATGTAGAAAACTCCTGAGTAATAATTACATGTGCACAAAGAGAATCACTGTTGGAAAGAGATCTCCTGCTGTGCCGTTCTCTCTCTCAAGCATCACTGTAAGCAAAACTCTCGCCAGCATAAGCAGAATGCTGGCCAATGTATAAAGACATGTGTTGGCATCATCTTTAAGTCTTAATAGAATCAGGAAAAAATACAGGAAACCATTTTAGGAATTCAAGTTACATGTCACAGTGATATTTACTGAAATAGATAGATTTGTTCCAATGGAACTTGGTTACTTATTTTAGTAATTATTCGTATGATTTCAGTTCTTCTGGTTTTAGACATCATTCATCTAAGATCTTTCTTTTGCCCTTTCTTAATCTTGGGAATTGCCTCTGTTGCAAAACTGAATTAGAATTTGTGTATTCCTATTGATAAAGTTAATCCATTTTTAATGCAACGTAGATTATTCTCTCTGGAAAACATTCAATAATGGCTGGAATCCTGTTGTTTAGCATAGTAAGTCACATTAGAGCATCCTTTCTCTTTGCAGTGCCTGGAAACAGTGAGGCGTTCATGACTCCTGGACAAATGCCCAACAGTGGAATGCAGGACATGTACAGCCAGGCTCCCCCTGGAGCCTTATCCAACATGAGCCTAGGCCAGCGCCAACAATTTCCCTATGGAAGTGGTTATGACCGGAGGTGAGTTGCTTCATTGTCTTTAGAAAGCAGAGACAATATTCCTATTCAGGCATTATGAAAGAGACTTGGAGAAACATGGAAAGAGGGAAAGCACACTAGTTTTATCCTATCCTCACCCATTCCCATTGCTCTTCGTGCATAGGGAAATGGAAACATGAAAGGGACAAGGCTAGTGTGCTCCTGCTCATGTCATGTTGGTTTAACACCCTAACACCCAAGTAGTGAACAAGGTCTCACCATCATATCAGTGAACAAGGTCTCACCATTCTCTTTCTACTTCCAAGTGCCCACTCCACTGACTATCCTAGTTCACTTATGGTAATCTTAAAAACATGAGTAAAAACACATTGTGTAGACACAATGGGCACAGAGCTGAGCGAGTTGAGGAGGATGGTGGAGGACAGAAGTGCCTGGCAGACAGTGGTCCATGGGGTCGGAATCGACTGTGTGACTGAACAACAACAAAAAAACACTACTTAACTTTAGGTTAAGGAGAGGGAGGGAGAGATTAGTTCTGTCAAGAAAGGGTCGGAATCGACTGTGCGACTGAACAACAACAACAAAACACTACTTAACTTTAGGTTAAGGAGAGGGAGGTAGAGAGATTAGTTCTGTCAAGAAATAGCAAGTGAGGAAGAAGACTGACAATTTAGGCTTTGCACCAAGTTATACTATATTTGAGCTTTATGTTTTCCAGGTTACAGCATTATTAATTAACTGAAGTAGATATAATGTGTGTAGCCATGCCAAGCAAACTGTGCTTGTCTCCTTTTGATGATTTAACAAAGTGAAACGGGGGGATGTTCAAAAGTCAAGCGGACATGTCCCTTTTGCCCAAGGCTGCCAGATTTACATGCCCTTGAAACAGTCCAGACATGCATGGTTGACTAGTTGGGTCACAGTGTCAATTTGGATGAATATTAGGCTATACATTTAATTGCATGTTCCATTGAAATACTCTACTGTATATCCCAATATCATTCATCCATACAGCATCGTTTTCAGTTAGATGCAGATCCCCATCTATAATCTGGCCCATCAAATGTAATCATAATGGGAAGAAGAAAGAATAAAAGTCTCCTCCTATATAGGCAGCAGAGAGTAAACTCATTTCAGTGAGTAGATTACCTGACCGACAGGGAAACATTCCTCCATACCTCCATCTGCACCTCTACCCTTTCCCTTCTGCTCAGTCAGCATGTTTAGGGAAGCTTTCTTTAATGCTCTGTGATGTCATCACAGACATCAGCCCCGATTGGTTTTGTTGGGTTGTCAGGGAGCAGAGAATAAAACTTTTGAAGTTAAAAATAAATGCATTCAAGCAGCACAAGAAAGGGAACAATAGCTGTATAGAAGTATGATAAAATGTATGAAAAAGTAGAGGGTACAGTGTGGTGCTTTTTTCTACAAACTTCTTTGTTCTTTTCAGAATAGCAGCGTTTGCAAGGAATATCAAACCTCTTCGCAAAAACATTAGCACAGCACTACTGAAAATAACATTGTGACTCTCCTTCTGCATTCAGTGCAAAACATATAGGTTCTGTTTTTGCTCCACATCCTGGTAATGTGAGCCTTTTGTCTCTGTGTCACAGGAGCAAGGCCCCTGCAGTGTCGTTTGGCATAAAGCCACAATTGTCATTTTAGCTCAATAACTGGACGGCCTCTTTTCTTAATTATGGGGATAAAGACTTACTTAAAACGTTATTGTAAAAACAGAGTCTGAGCATAGGAAGGGAGCAGAAAAGAGCAATGTCCAGAAATACTGAATGCCAAAATGTGTTTTACTAGTTAGGACAATAGAAAAGGTGTAACGTCCACTGGCTTTAATAAGTAGTGGAACAACTAATTCGGCTTAGTTTGCTGCAGTCTTAATTCCAACTGATCCATGAAAGAAGCTCTAGTTATTGAGGCTTTGTGAAACGATCTCTAATAGTTTCAGAATATTATAAAATCCAGTGTTCTTGGACAAAAGCCACTAAAAATAAGCCAGTTTCAAAGAGCTTGAATTGGCCATGTAGACGTGCTTATAAGAGCCAGACTAAGTACTTATGATTTTTTTACCACATGGAAAACTGTCACACAACTTGACGTAAGATGTATTTGTGAAACTTTTTAATGTGCAATTACTTAGTGAACTATTTGTTTCCTTGTTCTGATGTTTCCTGGGATCCTGCAAGCTGAATTTTGCAAGAAATGCAGCCATAAAATAGCTGCTATAATTTAATATTCAAAGAGACACCCTGCATTGTGCTTTCGTGCCACTTCGAGTGCCAGAAAATGGCCTTGAAGGCTGCCTATCCCTTCAGGCATTATTCCCCCACCCTGTGCCACAGCAGATTTGGAGGATAAATGCATTTTACAGCAGGTTTCCCTTGTCATTTTTAGGTCAGATTACTGGCTGAGTCCTGAAGGCAATGTTGGGAGCACCTGATCAAAGACACATGCAGTGGGCTAGCCCAATAGCTTAGCTTTGCAAGTCCTTTTCACTTCATGGGGACTTCTCTGCATCCCTGGCATAAGCCTCTTTGAGAATAAACAAACAAAGACAGCCCTCATGTGATCCTTACACACAATACAAATTTTAACCCCAGTCCCCTGATGGAGGGCTCTGGTTCTTTGTGCTGCCCTTCTCTCCACCAAAAAAAAGAAGCTTTCAGTTTCAAAAGAAATTTGGAGGTACAGTACCTGGTTTCCTGTGTTTGTGCAATAGGAGATGATATTAGATCCAGCCTGCATTTCCCCCCAACTCATTTCTAAGAAGAAGAAAATCCCTGGCACAACATCTTGCCATGAACCGTTGAGACTCTCAATGATAATTTTGCTCACTTTCCATAAAAAAAATTGATGCATGCCTGATGAAGTGATCTCAAATCATGAAAGCTTGTGTAATGTTTGATATCTTCCTTTAGTGATCAAGTAAAGGCATTACCTTTCTCCTGCATTTCTTTGGGAATGGAGGTGATTGTATGGTGATAGCACAACCTGTTTCCAGGACTTAGAAGAGATTTTGATATTTCTGCATGTTTTATCTTCAGATTGTAATGAATTGTCAGAAAGTTGGGATTGTAAAAGGGTCTCATACATTATACCTCTACAGAATGATGCAACATTATATGGCCATTTTTTTCTCCAATGTTTATGTGAATCAATATCCTCAACATTTTACTTTAAATTTAAATGATCCCAAGTTACACATGAAAGAAAAATTCAAAATGAAACCTTAAAGTACAATTTAACATTCTCTCTGGAACCCTAGAAAATTAGTAACATTCCCTATCTTGCTTTCTGATAATAGTTTCACCATATTTACACACAATTTTCTATCATAGAATCACTCAGTTTGAAGGGGCTTTTAGGCTATTGAGTCCCGACCCCTTGCTCAATGCAATATCAGCTAGAGGAAATCAAATTATGGCTGCTCTCTTCGGAAAAAGCAAAATAATTGTTTTTCTTCAGAATTTATTATCAACTTCATTCATTTTATCAAGTTTAACACTGTATATTACATAAGACGCCATGTAAAATATATGGGCTGCCTCTTATACATATCTAATCATAGACACTAATGCATGTGCCATCGATCTTCAGAGCATTTTACAGTTAGGTAGGCAAATAGAGTTTTCTTCTGAAGGAACTTACCATTAACAATAGACAAAGGAGGCAGGAGCAAGGGAACAAAAGAAGGAGAAAGCAAAATAAAACAAGGATAGAAAGAGAAGAATGGAAGGAACCACAACTCTGTGCTGTGACAGCTTGGAAATGAGGGCAGACATGATAAGCTATGCAAAACAATCCTATTTTGAATAGAGATTTGAAGAACATGGGAGAGGTGGGCCACTACTGTAACCCCTTACTGTGGTTCTCAGGCAAAGATCGTCTATACTAGGGGTGGCCAAACTTTTCAGGCTGCGGGCTGATCACTATGGCTCAGGGGCCGTATCTGGCCCCCAACACCAATTCATCCGGCCCGTGAAGACCTCATCACTCCTGGAAGCAGAAGTAAAACACGCCCATAGGGGTGTGTTTTACTTCCACTTACAGGAACGACAAGGGCTTTGCAGGCTGGATGAATTGGAATTGAGGGCCTGATCCGGCCCCCAGGCCATAGTTTGGGCACCCCGTTCTATACCTTAACCTCAGATGCATTAGAAATGCTGAGAAGGACTCTGCTGCTTCTGTATGCAGAATCCATGTTCTATCACAGAGCTCCATACACCGATTTTTCACTATGAACATTAAGAAATGTGTCACGGAATGACAGATGCCAGCATGTAGTATCTTGAATGTTGGTACCCTCTGAGTTGGCATCTATGGCATATTAGGCTCTTGAGATTTGTGTCACAGTTATTTGTGCCAGTGTAAAGATTGGGATAGTGAAGGAAATACATGAAAGATGGCATTATGGTTTTGTAGGAGCTGGTGCCACCTTCAGTGAACAAATGTTCACAGCAATTGAAAACATTAGAAGATGTAAAAAATTAACCAGAAAGAAGTAAGGACTGCAGAAACTATAAAAGAGTTTTAAAAGCTTGCCAGGAAAGCAAAAGGGGCGCTGTCAGGAATCTGGAAACCAGTTTAAGTGATGTCCTGAGTAAATACAAATTATCTACCTGGCACCAGATAAGCATCTGATATGGCACAGTCCAGACATAGAAAGGGACTGTCTCTGATCATCACCCACTTATGTTCAGAAGTGTAGAGAGACCAGAAGGGCTTTTGTCAACTTATATTGAACAGGGTTGCACAGGAGGAGGCTGTTTTTCAGATACCAGGATCTCCAGCTATTTATGACTTTTGGATATGGTCAGATGACTAATCAGTTAATAAAGGATGATGATGAGTACCATTGTTTCAGACAGGCAACCACTATAGTGGTATAAGGACTCATGGGAAGTGATCCATTGGCCCAGTCCTGGCTAGCACTTGTATTCTGAATTAACTAATACATCTTCAGATGAAACCCCCACATAACACTGTACAGTAGTAGTCTCTTCTGAAGCTCACCAGAGAAAATGCGCTGGTAAAGTTTTCAATCTTCTTTACCCCATTTCCTCCTCTTTCTTGCTCTATTATGGCTTCATACAACACATCTGGTAACATGCGGTGGCTTCTGATATTAGTATGCTAAGCAGCCAATCGCACCAACATTGTTGGGTGGATCAGTTTTATGATACTGCTTTATATGGCAAATCACAAATGCTTCTTTTCTGAATAAATGAATTTGAAGATCATGCTTTTAATGTGAGATGTGACAGCGTGAATATCATGTTATAGGAAACTGCAGTGTTAAACCCATTTGAGGGTCTACTATAAATATTAGCTTTAACACACTGCTCTCTACTAACAAATTGTACACTTGAGTTCTATGCTGTACAAAAGTTCTTAAGTTTGCAACATAACACATATAAGCAAATTGCTAACTTATGTAGCTTTCACAATATGTCTTTGTTATTTATATTTGTGGCTCAAGTATTGTCACTCTTGCTTTATGTGTTCAATTTAAACTTCTGGGTTTTTAAAAAATATATTATGCATTAGAATGACTTCCAGATAAAATATTAATCCTTTTGATTTAAATAATTTTAAAACTATAACAGTCTGGCAATATTAGCCAACCATATATTTCTACAAAGCAGTACAAATCAAACACAGACTCATCTTCAGTTGAATTTGACTCTAGGTCACATTATTGTATGATGTATTAGTTATATTGGTATCCTACCTTTCCTCCAGTGAGCACATGTAATCATCCTACCCATTGTACAGTAATACCTCGCATAACAAGCTTCTTGCTTAGCGAGTAACTCACTTAACGAGCAGGATTTCCCCCAAAGGGTCTATCTCATTGCACGAGCAAAAACTTGCTTAACGAGAACAGTTCTCACCTGTGCTGGCAAGAGAACTGTTCGAGAAAGAGAAGGGGGTAAAAAGTGAACATTTCTTTCGCCTGTGCTGGTGGATAAAGACAGGAAAGAGTTTGCAGTTTCTCTTCAATGAGACTGGAACACAAGCCCTTTCCTGCCTTTATCCACTAGCGCAGGCAACAGAACTGTTCGCTTTTTACCCCCTTCTCTTTCTTGAACAGTTCTCTTGCATGCAGCGGCGGCATGGCTGGGAACCAGACCAGTGGCTTCCCATTCTGCTTCCCAAACCAGCTCTGTTAGCAAGATGGATTTGCCTGCCCACCCTACTCAAGCAACAAGGTGGGCAGGCGAATCCGTCTCGCTCACAGTGCTGGCTTGTCTTTGGCCAGAGAAGCGCTTTTCCCTTGGCTGTTAGCTTCCCTTGGCTGTTTCCCAACGCTATTAGCTTTTCCCACCCTGCTCAAGCAACAGGGTGGGCAGGCGAATCCATCTCGCTAACAGCACTGACTTGCCTTCTCTGGCCAAAGGCAAGCCAGAACTGTTAGCTTTTCTCACCCTGGGAACAGGTAACAGAGCTGACTTGCCTTTGGCCAGAGAAACGCTTTTCCCTTGGAGCCCCCGGTCTTGTTCCCAAACACACCGCCGCTGCAAAGCACGCAGTGGCGGCGTGTTTGGGGAGAAGCACAGGGAGCCCTCGGTGTTTTGCTTAATGAGCAACTCACTTAACAAACAGCCCAATGGAATGCATTTTGCTCGTTAAGTGAGGTATCACTGTATAATCCCAGCACTCTATGAAATAAGATGGCTGAGAAGTGGTCATTGCCCAAAAATCATTCAACTGAGCTTCGTGACTGAGTGGGGATTTGAAGTGGAATCTCCCCAGTCTTGGTGTAATATTCTATCTACTACTCTATGCCAGTTTTCTCATTTTGTCGTTGTGGCTTTTTGGCTCATTTAAATATAGACAAGTGCCATGAGGCTAGATATTAGGCTACCAAGTGCCCACTACAATAAAGGGGGGGGGGGTGTTGGTGTGAATTTAGAATACAGTATCAACATACTAATCTATATATGATTAACTCAGTTTTCACTACCTCTATACCGCATGAGAAATGGATGGATAGCAATTGTGAATTATGCATGTACCTAGGTCACATGATGACAACTACTTTGGGTGGTAGGCCTATCTAAGGGTCAGATCCTTCTCTTCTGCAGCGTTAGTATCCTTATTCTTTCTTGCCCATAGAATGGATCAAAGCTGTGGTAGTAATCATTGACCATCTTTAACACAGGGGCACTGAATACCTGCCTCAACTACTGTGGTATAATAAAACAGAAGGAGGCTACATTATGAACTTCAGCTATCCCTATGAGTTCCTATCAATTTCCATTGAGTCAGAGCATAATCCGTACTAACTGGTAACTCTTATTCATCAATGCAGGCACGAACCATATGGACAGCAGTATCCAACACAAGCACCTCCTTCAGGACAGCCACCATATGGAGGGCACCAACCTGGAATGTTTCCACAACAGCAGGTACATGTTTATGGCCATTATATACTCCTTGAAAAATTTATTCTAGGTATCTACTTATTTGTGCAGAAGTAGCAGACACAATTCAGGGTGATTTCCATTGGCAGACCCTGAAGACATCGCCATGTGCTTGTGTGCTTGCATTTTGATCCTTTTTATTTAAGATTTCACAGCTTGAATCACTTGATCCAGTGAAAAATGTTAGGAAACATCTTATATACTGGGAAATTGATGAAAATCCATGCACAATTAGTAGACTGTTACCCCACTGGGTGTCTGTTTTAGTCAGCAAGTTGAAGAACATCCTTCCCCACTGTGAAATTCTATACTTAACTATTATATTTATGTACCAAGTTTTAGTGGAGGTCTACATGCACAGCTTCTGCAACATTACCACTATATAGTTGGTTACCACCTCATGAAAAAAATTGTATTCATGGAGATTATATCCACGTAAGGCAGAATGGGCAATGTTTGGCTCACGAGATACTGTTGGATTGCAGCTCCGAGTATCCCTTGCCATATAACAAATATTAGTCTAAGGCTAGTTCTCTAGTTATGAGCCAATTAAAACACCCTCTAAAATTAAAGGATTACCTCACTGACAGTCATAAGTGTTTCTTTTCTGCCACTATGTCAAAATATTTGTGCTGATCCATATATAGTTCTGTGTCAGTTTCTAGTAATATGAAAGAATAATGGTTTTACCCTATTGTAAACCTCATTCCAATTTGTTTTTTTTTTCCCAGAACTACAAACGCCATATGGATGGCATTTACGGCCCACCAGCCAAACGGCCTGAAGGAGAGATGTTTAATATGCAGTATGGTAACCATCAGCAGGATATGTTTAACCAGTACAGTAGTGCTTACACTGGACCAGAGAGGCGGCCCATGCCTCAGGGACAGTATCCATATGCTTATAACAGAGAAAGAATGCCAGGCCCAGCACAAATGCAGCAGCACGCAATACCTTCCCAGATGATTGGTGGGCCAATGCAGTCATCTGCCTCCAGTGAGGGCCCCCAACAGAACTTGTGGCCAACAAGAAATGATCTATCTTACCCGTATCAGAACAGGCAAGGCCCTGCACAGGCCCCACCTTATCCAGGGATGAACCGTACTGAAGATATGATGGTACCTGACCAGAGAATAAACCACGAAAGCCAGTGGCCTTCTCACGTCAACCAGCGTCAGCCTTCGTACATGTCATCCTCTGTTTCAATGCAGCCCATCACCCGACCTCCTCAGGCGTCCTACCAGACACCGCCATCAATGCCAAATCACATCTCTCGGGCTCCAAGCCCTGCCTCTTTCCCACGCTCCCATGAAAACCGTATGTCTCCAAGTAAATCCCCTTTTCTACCTTCTATGAAGATGCCGAAAGTTATGCCCACTGTTCCAATACCACAGGTCACAGGTCCTCCATCCCAGCCACCACCAGTAAGGCGGGAAATAACTTTTCCTCCAGGCTCAGTAGAAGCATCCCAGCCAGTCTTGAAACCAAGACGAAAGATTACCTCAAAAGATATTGGTAAGGAGCATACAATTATCTTTGTGTAAAGAAATGTCCTCGTAATTAAAATTTTGTAATAGGCTTTATTTATATATCCTTACTTCTAAGTCTTAATATTGCTAGATTGCAGCTCTATCCAAAGTTGTTTCATAGGAAGGGCGACTATATTTCCGCCACTCTTTTGTGACTTGAATCAGTTTGGATTTTACTTTGGAATAAGTAATTTTTTTTCTTCTTCTTTTCCCGTGTCTAGGCCAGACATGAAACTGCCAAAATGAAAACACATTTTGGTGAATTCATTCTGTAGTTCCTTTTGGCTGACCTAGTGTGAGAAAGATAAGCCAGTACAAGTTTGTCCTTGCCTGGCTTAGTTGCAATTCACCACCATATCTTTGGGACTTCACTTACTACAGAGTAAAATCCCAACTGAATTCTGACCAAGAGTTGCAATAACTGAGAGTGCTATCAGGGTCTGCTTATTTTTGTCTTGTATTGTTCAAAGGCAGCAACTGCTTCTCAGGATTTTAAAGACTCAACCCTTTGCTTCCTAACTCCAGTGGCTCATCGGATCAAACTGTTTTACAGTATAAAATTAAAACATATGTTTGAAACTTCATTTTCTCAGTTTCATTTTGGAAAGAAAGAAGTGGATAGGGTTGGTTAACAAAGGAGTTTGAGAAATTATATACAAATTATCCTGCAAGGGCTTTGGTTTTGTTCTGGCCAGTGGACAGTATGGTATAAATGAAATAAAAATGTACTGTACATTGAAATGTCACACTAGCAATTACTTGAAGTGCTAAACTGTTCTCCTTGTTGTGGAATGACACAAATAGTAATCTGATTGAATGGGTACTTGTCTCACCTCATCATCACCTGATTAGATTATTTCTCCCATTTCGATTAGCATCTGGTTTCATTTTCTAAAATATTACAAATACTTCTGAATATTATACGGACAGTGAGTTCTTTTCTGTGCATTCCACTGCTGACATTTTGATGTTGAGTTTTGCAACAATTTCATACTCCCATCTTCCCTAAAAGGTATTTCAAGGTTGCCATAAACAGAAAAGAAAAGATGGATTTAGTATGTTCAGTTATTTTGTACATGTACAAAAGTAGGTGCATTGAACAGGCATTGTATGGGTGTGGAATCTAACGTTAACTGTGGAGAGTTTTATGGTATTTAAAAATTCACACCAAAATTAGAGCTGATCTTTCTCAGCTTTTAAAAGTTGCTTAGACCATGCACAATGTTTCAATCTGTACTCTGAAGTATGTGTACAGTGTACATACACAAACATGCTTCCATTCCTGCATTATCTTGAAACAAAGGGCAGACAATCAACTTAATAGCCATCAACTTCTCATGCTTGAAGTAGCATCTTCTTTTAACTGACTTGATCAATCCCCAAATGGATGTTGCCATTCATTAGTTCCTTCTTCATCGTTTGGCTTTCTCCATTTTTCAAAATGACAGTACAGTAATACCCCGTATAACGCGAGTATCATATAGCGTTAAAACTGCATAACGTTACAAGATTTTTGGAAAAATCTTGTATCGAATAACGCGATTTTTAACGTTATACGATACAGTTGTTCTTAGCAGCAGGGTGGGTGGAAAGCTGAACGCGTTTCTCCGTTCAGCTTCCCAGCCACCCTGCAGCTACGGAGGCAGGGGTGGGGAGGCTGGAAAGCTGACGGGGGGCTCCCCCATCGGCTTACCCAGCCACCCCACAGCTGCGGAGGCATGGGCGGGTGGCTAGGGAAGCCGACAGGGAGTCCCCGTCAGCTTCCCCAGCCACCCTGCAGCTGTAGATCGGGTCCTCTGATCTCTCTGGAGGTGTTTCTGGGCTTCCCCGACGTCCTGAGCCAGTGCAGCAAGCCAGAATGTCAGAGTTCGAATCCCAACATTCTGGCTTGCTGCACTGGCTCAGGACGTCGGGGAAGCCCAGAAACACCTTGGATCGGGTCCCCACACCTCCCTGGACCCAGCGGGGGGGTCAGAGACCCCAAAATTGGTAAAAAAAAAAAAGGACATTTTTTTTACCAATTTTGGGGTTTCTGACCCCCCCGCCGGGTCCAGGGAGGTGGGCAGACACGATCCAAGCTTTTTCTGAGCTTCCCCGACGTCCTGAGCCAGTGTAGCAAGCCAGAATGTCAGAGTTCGAATCCCGACATTCTGGCTTGCTGCACTGGCTCAGGACGTCGGGGAAGCCCAGAAACACCTTGGATCAGGTCTGCCCACCTCCCTGGACCCGGTGGGGGGGTCAGAGACCCCAAAATTGGTAAAAAAAAACGGACTTTTTTTACCAATTTTGGGGTCTCTGACCCTCCCCCCCGCCGGGTCCAGGGAGGTGGGGAAACCCGCTCCAAGCTGTTTCCAAAGTTCCCCCACCTCCCTGGAGGCAGCAGCAAACCAAAATGTCAGGATTCAAATCTCGACGTTCTGGCTTCCTGCAGCCTCCAGGGAAACAGGGCTTTTTTTAACATTGTGTGTTCAATGTATCGCACAACGTTAAAAACCGGATAACGACGGGACTTGTGGAACCAAGTCATAACGTTATTCAGGGTACTAGTGTATGTCTCTTTCATCTTATTACATACAGTTGTACCTGCAAGTAACACAATTCTCATAGCAAGCAGCCTCACAGAACGAAATATTTTCGTTCTGCGAGGTTTGACTGTATATTACAGACATGTCATAAATTTGGAATACACGTGTGTGTTGTTACCATTGATCCAAAGTTCATGTGTACCATTTGAAATCTGCCCTTCAAATCCCTTAGACAGCATTTATACTAAATTTAATATATATTTTCCAGTGACTCCTGAGGCCTGGCGAGTGATGATGTCTCTTAAATCGGGCCTCCTTGCTGAAAGTACCTGGGCATTAGACACTATTAATATTCTGCTTTATGATGACAGTACTGTTGCCACTTTCAGTCTCTCTCAGGTAAGTCTGCTGCTTTTGTGAAGTTTTCCTTGTGCCACATGTTTTAGTCAAAGGTCACTCAAAAGGTTGGCCCTTCTAAATTAAAGCAATTTAATTTCCACTCTGCAAAAGCTCTGTTGAATCTGATTCAACATGTGTAGCTTCCATGTAAACAGAATTCAAGAATGCCTGGATAGATATTTTTCCAACATGACATTCAGTTAGTACATCTGCAATGCGTTTACATAATAGAAGCCTTCAAGAGCTTATCGCTACCATGAAACCATTTGGGTTGCTATTAATGTATTGTCAGTAGTTCTGTAGCTGGGAAACTAATGTGGGTCAGTAAATTAGGAGTAGGGGATGGTGAACATAACTTGTTGTGTATGACGCAGGAGCTCTATTTTTAAAATGTTACATAGGAAGCAATCCTAAATTGGCAGGGGCATTATTTGGTGGGTGGTCCACCACTTCCAGAGCCACTGTCTCATTGCAGCTAGGTTTCAGATGAGGAATGGCCTTTTCCTTCTTTCTCAAATCTAGGCATTATTTTGTTTTAGTTTTTCCTTATTAGAACAAATGGGAACAAAACTATTAGGGGCCTTATGGGAGGCCACAATAGAGGAATAAGAGGGGCTTGGGATCTCATGTTTTCAGGGATACCCCACCTCTAAGGACGCATCATGTTAACCTCTTTCACTTGTAAGAACTTATCTGTCAAGCTTTCAGCAGGCTTACTAGGGACCACCAATATGGACATACCAGCTTGCAGGTAGGGCTCCTCTTCATTGGCAAAGAAGTGCCCTGAAGGTCCATATTAGAACATTTACATCAGGGGTGCCCAAACTACAGTCCGTGGGCTGAATCTGCCCCCCAAAGGCAATTAATCCAAACTATCTCATCCTATTCCAAAACTTATATGTTGCAAAACAGATTGCAGGACACATTTTACTTCCGCTTCCAGTGGGAGGAACCATGTGACCAGCCCGCTGAACCACATGACCAGTCCATGGCCCAAAAAGTTTGGGCACCCCTGATCTACTTGGCTATTCCATGTGTAGCATAAAGGGTAGGTAGGAGGAACAGGATAACTCTGAACATTCTGTGGCCTGGAAAGTGTAGAAATTGAACATCCTACTGAAAGTGAACCTACAGAGTTATATGTACAGTGGTACCTCGCTTAAAGATCATAACGCATTCCATGGGATTGCTCTTTAAGCGAGTTTGCTCTTTAAATGAAACACCATTGTAAGTGACCAATTGTGACTTCTGGGGGGGAGGGTATTGTGAACCCCAATTTAGCTGTTAAGCGAGTTTTTGGTTGATTTTAGTTTTTAAGTGAGGCGACCATTCAGAGAAAATTCTGCTCTTTAAGCGAGTTAATCTCTAAGTGAGGTGCTCTATATGTGAGGTTTTACTGTATTCTAAAATGTAGCTCTTGATATATATATATATTCTCTTTCCCCATGCTTTGCTTCCTCAGTTATCTGGCTTTCTTGAACTTCTGGTGGAATATTTTAGAAAATGTCTCATTGATATTTTTGGAATCCTAATGGAATGTGAAGTGGGACACACAGGACCAAAAGGACAAGATCATAATTCAGCTAGGAAAGAGAATGGGCAACCTACAACAGAAGATGCCAGGAATGAGGAAGAAAACAATGATGAATGTATTGATTACTTTGCTGAATTTGAGGGTGAGGAGGAGGAAGAAGATAATCAAACTGAGAATGGGGAAGGGAAAGAGGAGAGTCCTGTTCTTGCTCATCCTGGCGCCAGTTCTGTTCCAAGTGAGAGGCCAAAACAAGCCAGCAAGTTTGACAAGCTGCCGATAAAAATTCTAAAGAAAAACAATCTTTTTGTTGTTGATCGATCTGACAGACTGGCACATGTTCAGGAGTTTGACAGTGGACTTCTCCACTGGCAGCTTGGCGGAGGTGATACAACTGAACACATCCTGACACACTTTGAGAGTAAGATGGAGATTCCACCTCGCAGGAGGCTTCCTCTTCCATTGAACTCTACAAGCAAAAAGAGGAATGAGGAGGGGAAAGGGGAGTATGAGGAACAGCAGGACAAAAGCATATCGGCTACCATTGACGATGTCTTGTCAGCACGACCTGGAGCATTATCTGAAGACTCTAGTTCACAGACAGACAGCAGTAAATTTCCATTTGGGATCCATCAAGCCAAAAGTCATCGGAATATCAAGCTGCTAGAAGATCAGCCACGGAATCGAGATGAGACTCCTTTATGTACCATAACTCACTGGCAGGACTCTTTGGCCAAGCGTTGCATCTGTGTGTCAAATATTGTCCGCAGCTTGTCCTTTGTGCCTGGCAACGACACTGAAATGTCCAAACATCCAGGCTTGGTGCTAATCTTGGGGAAGTTGATTCTTCTCCATCACGAGCACCCAGAAAGAAAGCGTGCACCACAGACCTATGAAAAAGAGGAAGAGGTGGACAAAGGGGCAACCTGCAACAAGGATGAGTGGTGGTGGGACTGCCTGGAGGTCTTGAGGGATAATACATTGGTCACATTAGCCAACATTTCTGGGCAGCTAGACTTATCTGCTTACACAGAAAGCATCTGTTTGCCAATTTTGGATGGCTTACTGCACTGGATGGTGTGCCCATCAGCAGAGGCACAGGATCCTTTTCCAACCGTGGGGCCCAATTCAGTCCTTTCACCTCAAAGACTTGTGCTGGAAACCCTATGTAAGCTCAGTATCCAGGACAATAATGTGGACCTCATTTTGGCCACTCCCCCATTCAGTAGGCAGGAGAAACTTTATGCTACTTTAGTTAGGTACGTCGGGGACCGCAAAAACCCAGTCTGTCGAGAGATGTCCATGGCACTCTTATCGAACCTTGCACAGGGAGACACACTAGCGGCAAGGGCAATAGCTGTGCAGAAGGGAAGCATCGCAAACTTGATAAGCTTCCTTGAGGATGGGGTCACCATGGCCCAGTACCAGCAGAGTCATCATAACCTCATGCACATGCAGCCTCCCCCTCTGGAGCCTCCTAGCGTAGACATGATGTGCAGGGCAGCCAAGGCTTTGCTGGCCATGGCTCGGGTAGAGGAGAACCGCTCAGAGTTCCTTTTGCACGAGGGCCGTTTGTTGGATATCTCAATATCTGCTGTCCTGAACTCTCTGGTTGCATCTGTCATCTGTGACGTACTTTTTCAGATTGGGCAGTTATGACATAAGTGAGAAGCCAAGCATGTGTGAGTGGAGATTAGAGGGTCACATATAACTGGCTGTTTTCTGTACCTGTTTATCCAGTGTAGGAAGAAGGAAAAACAAAAAACCAAGAATCTTTGCTCCTCTGCCCCTTTCACTATCTACCAATTGGGAATTTTAAAAAAATATATACATTAATTTGAACAGTTATGGAATTAATATTTGCTGTTTATGTGTGTAAGTACATCTTTTTATTTTATTTTATTTTTTAACCAGTCTGTCTAGCACATTCAATGGCCACATTTCTTTTCCATAGATATCCTCTACAATGTTTTGTTTTCCATGTTTGTATCACATATTTTTGGGAGGGGGAAGCAAGTGTGCGATACTGGGGATTAAAATGTTACAAAACATTATTTTATTGAGAGGAGAATAAGACTCACTACTCTGAAGTGCAAAAATGGGGGAATATTCTGTGTTTACTGTCTGGTTTATTTTGCAAGAATGAAAGAAGGCCCAGCTACCCTTTTATTGCCATTGCCCAAAGCGCTCCGTGCATTAGAAGAATGCTAGTGATATAGGTGTAGCAGATCAAAGTGGGGGGGCTGGTCTGTAGTCTGCATATGAAATTATCTTGGTTCCTCTGCAAGAAAATGGTTACGCTAGGTTAGGAGCAAGAAAATTCTTTAGGAAACTTAAAACACAACTCTGAAGACGGACGATCAACGTAAATTGCTTCCTCACCTGAACTGTCACATCAGTATCTTTTTTGACCTTCCACAATGACAGTTCTTCACGATTCCTTCTAATTATTTTTTAATATTTTTTATTGCCAAAAGGCAGTGGTGTATATAGAAGTTGTACATTAAACATACCCTCATCTTTTTAAAAAATATATATATAAGTACAAGGATTTTTCTTCTTTCTTTTTTTCATGATGTGGTAACTACAAAGTGATGGTAGACTTAATTTTATTATTATTTTGTTCGGGCCATGTTTCCAAAAAAAACTAACAAAAAAAACACCCAACCACCACGAGGGTAATGTACAAGTTTCTGTATGTATAAAGTCATGCTCTATTTCGGGAGAGCAATTGCTCACAACTTGCTTTATAAATCAAGATGTGGAAATGGTTACGTATGAATTGATTTAAGAAAATGGTTACCGATCTACAGGACAAAAATGCATATACAGGAAAAAAGAAAGAAACACAACTTCAAAGATTTTTCAGCGAGACAAATCTGCATTTGTATTTCAAAATAATGTAGTTTAAAAAAGACAAAAAAACTTGATGTAAATTCCTCCTTTTCCTCTGGCTTAATGAATATCATTTATTCAGTATAAAATCTTTATATGTTCCACATGTTAAGAATAAATGTACATTAAATCTTGTTAAGCACTGTGATGGGTGTTCTTGAATATTGTTCTCATTTCACAATGAAATCAAACCATTTCAGTTAGTAGCACGTAAGGTTATTCTCTTCAATTTACTGTTGCTCTTGGATTATTTTCCTCTGTGTTCAACTGCTGCTACTACAAAAAAAAAACAACACTACAAGTGTTTACTCACCAAAAAAGGAGGGGGGGGCAATGTGCACTGTTAAGAGATTGTTTCCATTGTATGTTTACAGTAGCTGTTGCATTTTAGAATGGATGAAATTATTTGAATAAAATAACATTTTTTTTAAATCTGCCAATAATAGCTGGAAGGAGCCAGCTTGTACATTGCCTAAATTGTGTTTGGTACACATAAGAAACATTCAGATTTGATGTAAGGATTCCCTTTGATTACAGAAGTTCAATTATTCATTTATTCACAACACTTAAAACTGCCTTTTTAATGGGAAAAGCAGATTACCAAGCATATTTCTTTGCATTTTCAAATATGAACTCCTTCTGGAGATGAATAGGATACCCAGCACAAGCAAAAAAAAACCTATTATTAACCTGGCAATTGCTGAGATTTGAGGCCAATTTATGTGTCTTAGCCAGAATCCATTGTGTGGTTTGTATGAGTGGTCCTGATTCTTTCCAAGCGTGCCCAAAAAGGTACAAGTGCTTCCTTGCACAAGCATTAAGTACCTCTGTGCAAAAGCAGTATCCAGGTTGTACAATTTGCAAGCCTGTGATCACATGCAACTTTATTAAGCAAGGTACTTCAGAGAGCATTTTTATATTTCCCAGAAACATCTGGGTTAAGAAATGGTTCATTTGGAGTAATGTCTGTCTAGGAATGGCTTCCCACCTAAATTGTTATTTCAACATGAAAAGAAGCCAAACAGGAAGTGTTTTCTCTCATGGCAAAATATGAATTAGATGTTGGGCTCCTCAGTGAAGCTCTAAGAGGTATAAGAGAACATTCTGAGTCATATTTCTATTTCTTAGATGAGACAGTCTTGATAATCTCAGTACAGTATTTTCATTAAATGCTACTGTATTAAATATAGTTCAAGAAGTAATTCTTGCTGTTTTGTCCTAAATTATGGGGATTAGAATTGCTACATATTTCTACATTTTTCTTCCTTTTTAGTCACTCTGGAGTTCTAGGAAATAGGTTATCCCAGCAGACATCTTTATAATTCTGCCGTGTAACTCACTCTAACACATTAATATAGAAGATGTCATGGACAGGCAAAGTACATACAGTACTACTATCATCCAAGTTTCACTTGTGACTCCCTTGTGTCACAAAAAGTAATTTTGCTGCCTTCTATTGTAATCTATTCACTCCTATATCACCCATGGCAACTGTCTCTTCTGTCTCTTTGTTTCTTGCATAATAATGCATTCAAAATATATGTTAAATTATAGCTCACTTGCAATGTATGGTTGTGAGAGCTGGACCATTAGGAAAGCTGAGCGCAGAAGAATAGATGCCTTTGAGATGTGGTGTTGGAGGAGAGTTTTGAGAGTCCCCTGAACAGCGAGGAGAACAAATAGGTCAATCTTAGAAGAAATCAACCCTGACTGCTCCTTAGAAGGTCAAGTTGTAAAGATGAAGCTAAGGTACTTTGGACATCAACTGAGAAGAGAAGATTCACTTGAGAAAGCCTTGATGCTGGGAAAGGTGGAGGGCAAAAGAAGAAGGGGCGGGCAAAAATGAGATGGCTCGATGGTATTGTAGACACAATGGGCACAAAGCTGAGCGAGTTGAGGAGGATGGTGGAGGACAGGAGTGCCTGGCGGACAGTGGTCCATGGGGTCGCAGAGGGTCGGAATCGACTGTGCAACTGAACAACAAAAAAACTGCATGCCATAAAAAAAGTAGGTTTAGGAAAGCATAAAAATTAAAAGCATCCTTTACAAGGAATCTATATTGAAAGTCCTTCCAACTAGGCTGTGTTATACAAAGTAAATTTAATCCCTTTTCAGAACCCAAAGTTGAATGTTCTAGTCATGTATTTTTCTTTGGATGAATTTAGTTTCTAATACAAAATGTTAAGAAATTAAATCATCTGAGATGGGAGTCATCTTTCACATTTAATGGGGTAAAGGAAAACCAAAAATGTGGTAAACCAATTGGCCAAAGTGGAAATAGCGTCAGCTTATTTTAAAAAAAACTGATTAATAATTATTACTGTCATGCATGCTGATGTCTAGTCATGCCTGCCACATGACCACAGAAATGTCAGAAGACGTTGACAGTGCTGGCTCTTTGGCTATAAGCGGAGATGAGCACCGAATCCTAGAGCTGGATACAACTGGTTTTCAAGCAAGGCCAACCTTTGTTCGAGATACCCAGTGTTGAGTAGTAGATAGAATGATAGACTGGGACTTAGGAGGCTTGGGTATGAATCTGTGTTCAGCCATGGAAACCTGTTGGGGTTGTGGAACTGGTAAAACCACTCCTCAAATATCTCACTTGCCTCCAAAGTCCAACTAGGATTGCTACAAGTGAGCTACTTGATGGCACATAATAACAATTTAGGGTTGGACCTGGTTTCTTATTTACCCACAGAAAAGAAGATATGCCAGGACACCAGACATCACTGACCAGCAAGAAGTAAGCTGATGAAAAGAGTGTTCATTCTCTGATCTTGTAACCTGCCTATATCAGTTCATTTTGGCTTCTAAGAGCAAAGGAATCGGTACTCTGTTTCTCTCTTTTTCTTTAAGTAACCAGAGGAAAAAGGGAAGGAAGACAACAAAGAAACGACAAGAGTGAGATACTTCTGGAATAACAGAGCACTCACAAACAACCCTTCAAGCCTTCCTCTGATGAACTGCAGGCTTATTTCTCATACTTGGAACAAGGTTTCTCAATGCTAGAGGTTCAACTTTTCCTATCAAGTGACATCTTTATTTATAAAATGGAACATTCTGTGGCGGTACTGAATTGTGGCAAAGAAAACTGAGCAAGACTAAAATACAAGATAGGCTGAAGTAATGCTTTTTGAATTTAGGAGCATTCTTTTCCAGTTAATTGCAAAAGTTGTTTTATAGCACCATTGTGCAGTATGTGTATCAAGTAAAGTCTCCCATAAATGCCACATCATTCTTGCCACTACAAATCATATTCAAATGTGGAATGGATAGAGATGAATAACTACACTTTAGCTGTGGGACCAATCTATTGAAACAAGGGTCTATGAATGAGGGTCACAAGCCAGAAGCACTGTGGAAAAGATGTTCTTATAATTGGTTTTAGTCTGGCTAGTTTCTTTTCCCTACACTGTATTGTTTTTTTCAAGACATGTTCAATTTACTCAGAAGAACCTATGGGTAAAGGATACATTTCTTTGGAGACATTAGGAGTAGTTCATAGACCATATGATGAGGGATGTGACCTACCTAAAATTGGGAATACAGTTACATGTGGCCAATCAATGAGAGTCATGCTGTGGTATAATTAGCAGGGTATAAAATCTTACATTAGCAATGTCAACATGACATATGTAATATGTATTAATCTTTATTGGATGCCTGTCACATTTGAGTGTTTTATATATGTTGGTATGATTTGCCTTAGCAATCCCAGTGAATCCTCATTGAAATCTAGAATCTGAGTCCAAATTTTACATTGAATCAATCAGTTACACCCTACTTTGAAGCTCACAATCCAAGACTATGTTTAGCAGATTAAGACAGGATTCTTATAAGCATAACTCAGATTGTTCACATTCTCAGTGAAAGGCGTTCATCAACCTCATGCTTGATTTTCAGCAAGACATGTTAGCAAGACATTTGGCAGTTCCAAATCTTTGGTGTTCCTAATTGGGTTCCCTATGCTGCCCTATGTCTAGAAGCGGTACAGGCCCTCCTGGAAACCAAAGCATGGCTAATAACCTTCAAATTTTGGTTATGCCTACTATTCAATACCAACCCCCTCAGCCTCAATTGTCACTTTCCTGCGGAGTCTCAGTCATCCAGCTGGTTCACCTCGGTTGAGCGAAAAAATCAAATCCCTAGGCCTAGTGCTGGAGTCTCTGGCATTACTTACAGCCCTGGAGGTCTTCAGACTAATTAAGAAAATACTTTTGGATATAGACTGTCAGATTCTCTGTTGTGCAGCCAATAAAACCTGCTCCTCTCTGAGGCTAGGGATGTTACCACAACGTACTTGTATGCCCCCCTATCTAAGCCACCTGAACTCTCCCCAGCAGTGTAGGGCTTTCTGTTAGGCAAGGTTTATCATGTTGCCATCTGAACTATTTGGGACATTCAACAAAATACCATATGATGACACGATCTACTCCTGTAGGGCCAAACAAGCCAAAACGGTTATCCATGTCATTTTCTATTGTCCTTTTTATGAGGAAATCCGCCTTAATTTCTTAAACCCCTTTTTGACAAATTTCAGCAGACTTCCAGATCCATCTAGACTGCTTCTACTGATTTTATGGATAGAGTGGCTGCCTTTTTAGTTTATGTCATTAGACTACGCCCTAGAGGTGGGAGCAGTTGATCCCAGATTCCCCATGATTTTAATTGTACCATGCCTTGTTTTATCAACTGTCCGCAGTGCTTTCAACACTAGTATTGGTTGTAATGACAATGAAGGTTTTTTAATTTGAAGTTGATTTGGCAGATTTAAAAATCCTAGTTATAAAATACAAATAATCTACTGTTGCACTTTGGTGCTTAAATTGGTTGACATATCAACCTCAGAAAGATATTAAATATATATTGATGTTCTTAAAACCGACAAATGACCAGACATCTAAAGGGATGAGGAAGGAACTAAATTGAACAAGATTCTTATGCTTAACGTTCATTTGGTGATGCAGTTAAAAATTAGTTTCATAGTTGCAGAAAATCCAGCCGATAATTTGAGATTACAGTAGTTCTGAAACACATAGCAAATGATGTTAATATGTTAAGAAGCAAAACACTTCATTTGACTGATTCCATTCAAGATGTCTCTTTTAAAATCAGGGCTCCCCACATCAAGTTGCATGCTTCTTCACACAAAGTTAAAAGGAAGCACTGGAACATTTATTAGAGCATGCCTTGGTTCCCTGTGAATTGTCTCACCACAAAACACAACATACTGTACTGACGTTTCAATATAGTGCCTATATAAATCCATCTTTTAATCTATGGCTAATTGGCATTTAGTACCCAGTGTTGTCTAGTAGACTGAGAGATGGACTAAGACTTAGGAGACCTGAGTTCAAATTCCTGCTCATGAAAACCCCTAGGGGTAGAGATAAACTGGCAAAATGGCTTCTTGAACATAGTATCTTGGATGCTTCTATACTTCCACTGACAGCAGGAACAGTTTTACATGGCAGACACCTTAAGTGACATAAAGGCAGTGATGGGCAGCAACAGGTTCGCACAGGTCCACCAGAACTGGTAGTAACTTTTCCCAGTGTCCTGGAGAACCGGTAGCGGTTTTTTGGGGGAACCACCTCAGGGGCTTACCTTTTCACCAGTTCACCCACTGCGCATGCATGCCATGCGCTTGGTGTGCATGCATGCCTACAGTGCTTGGTGCGCATGCGCAGCCACCTTGCTGTCCTCCCAAGCGGGGAGGAGAAAGAGAAGCTGCTAGCCTGAAGCTCCCTATAGCCTGCTCCCCAGGGTAAGTGACTCACCTTTGGGTGTGGGGTGGGTGGGTGTATTTTAATGTGTATTTAATATGTATTTATTTTTAATGTGTGTTTTATGTGTTTTATGTCTATTTAATTTGTATTTTTATGTCTATTTAATGAGCATTTATTTTAATGTGTATTTTTTGTGTATTTTTATGTCTATTTAATTTATATTTATGTGTACTTATTTTTATGGGGGTTTTTTACATTAGCTCCACCCACATCATTGACTCCACCCATGGTATCATGACATTGGCTCCGCCCAAGATGTCATGTTGGCTCCGCCCACAGTGTGGTGGTAAAATTTTTGGCTGCCCACCACTGCATAAAGGCCTTATTCATTTCCCTCCAAATTGCCACACAGTGGAGGGGGTCACAAACAAAGAGTTTCCTGGCTGTCTTTGGAAGCAATTTGAGTCAGCCTCCTTTAGTGGCCAATATTGTCTTCAATAGCGTTGACATTTCATTGCTTCAAAACCTGAACAGGTCAAGTGGGGAATCCTGAAACTTTCTCTGTTTATGATGTCTAGTAGGTTGTAGTGCTCAATTTGTAAGCTTAGATCTAGGCCACAAATCCAACTCATGGGTTTTCCTCGCTCTTGCTGAAGTTACAACACAGATATTCTCTTCAGGAAGAATTCAGATTAAAAGGGAAGGATTAACTATTCTTCTGTGCTTCAGTCTTCATGAAGATCCTCCCTCCTGTGCACTCACAATTAAGATAAGAGCAAAGCCTCTGAGTGTCTTGGAAAAAGAAGGCTTTTCTCTGTGGAAGGCTTTCTAAAAAGCTAATTGCCACAAGAGGGGTGGGGATAAGAGTACGTGTGATATTATATACAAAAATTGAATATTTGGCTGCTATGTCTTAATATAAACAATATGCATTGTGAGGAGGGGGAAGTATAGATATGTGCATACATGTGTATCAGTGATGGGATGTCAAAAATTTTACTACCCTACCGTGACATCATCACAGTGAGGGCGGAGCTAATGTCATGACATTGTGGGCAGGGCCAAATAAAAATAATAATAATAAAATAAGCATACACACCCACCTCCACCCACCCACCTCCACCCACAACACAAACCCGTTAAATAAATAAATATTACATTAAAATACACCCACCCCAAACATAAATCAACCCACACACACCAAACAAACCCATCACTTACCTGTTAGTATAAGTGCCTGGGCAGCACCATGTTGCAAGATGGATATGGTCATTGTACCAGTTCTCTAGGATAATATGCCTTAATCTAAATGTAAAACAGCTGTACCTCCTTAAGGGTTCTCCAATTGGAACAGCACAGGTGTGGCTTATTGAGGTAACCCCAAGACTTTGCTTAAAAACCCCAAGCCAGGCCTGCCGGCCACCAGGCCTTTTTAGGAACTGTGGTAGTACGTCAATATAGGTAAAGGTATTAAATACACATTAAAATACACACAGACACGCCACATCCAAAGGTGAGTCACTTACCCTGGGGAGCAGGCTATAGGGAGCTTCAGGCTAGCAGCTTCTCTTCCTCCTCCCTGCTTGGGAGGACACCAAGGAGGCTGTGAATACGCGCCAACCACTGTAGGCGTGCATGCACACCAAGTGCTTGGTGTGCATGCGCAGTGGGGGAACCACTGAAAAGGTAAGCCCCGAAGGTGGTTCCCCCCAAAAGCTGCCACCGGTTCTCCGGGACACTGGGGAAAGTTAGTACCGGTTCTGGGGAACTGGTGAGAACCTGTTACATCCCATCACTGATGTGTATGAGAGTGTGTAGTGGTTGTCCTGCTGGCCTTCAAAAGGTTAACCATGAGGCTTGTGGGAATCAGCATTTTCTTACCTTTGCTTATCCATGCTGCTATAAATGGACACAAAAGATTTTACTTTGTTGCTTCATATGGAGCTACTCTGTACTGGAACATGAGGAAAGAAACCTCCCCCCCTTTTTTTTTTGTTGCTCCCCCCTTTCTTTAAAGGTTCACATGTAATGCATAGAAGTTTAATCATCAGGAGCTCCCCCACACATCTAACCCTGGCTCACCCCAGGATCAGAAATTATTATTATACTAGGTGGGGTAAGCCAGAGTTAGATGTGTGGGGAAGCTCATTTCCTGATTGTTAAACCTCTATACCAGGAGTTCTCAACCTTTGAAAGCTAGGGGCCGGGTCACAATCCCTCAGACAGCTTCGGGGGCCGGATGGCCATTTTGCCCTTCCTCCACTACATGGTACTTCCTGGTGTGGTGTAGGCGGGGGGGGGGGGCTGCTCTGTGCATTATATGAGAAGGTTTCACAAAGAAGGGGGGAGGTTACAGTACAGAGCAACTCCATATGAAGCAATAAAGTAAAATCTTTTGTGTGCATTTATAGCAGCATAAATAGCTCCAGATTTCTACAGTTTAATTGTTCTCAATATTCTGCATGTCCCAGAAACCTCACAGTTCCCTAACAGTCGATTTGTCACAGTTGTATGCAAGTTAATATGCTTATCCATGCCAAGTGAAACACCCTTATAAGTACTGCATCCACAACATTCTTGGGTGGCTTGGCTTTTTACTCAAATGGAATCAGCACAGAAGATAACTTCAATAGCTTCTACAAAAGGAACCCGTAGTCTTTAGCCAACAACATTCCTCTTCAAGAATGAAAGGTACATGGCGAGGTGGTAAAAACCAGCCATCTAGAGCTATTTAGAGTCTGCAAGAAAAGCTTTTTGAAAAAAGGAATGAAACCTTAACAAGCTTTAAAGGCTCAAATAACCCAAGGAACATCATTAAAGGTGGATATATCTGAAGATCTCAATCACCCCGATGTCACCCGGAGGACCCTGAATAGGCTGAGGGTTGGAGTCCCCAAATGTAAGACCAACATGCTCAAGTGGGGACTGCTGGTAGACAACAACACACACTGTGACTGTGGAGAGATGCAAGAGTCCGGCCCATTGACCATTCTGCCAATTGCTGCCAGAGACATGCATTGATGAGGACTTGGTTTGGGGCAATGACAAAGCAAAGAAAGTGGCTTAATTTTGGCAGTCCAGGGTTTGATCAGGCCACAAAAGAAAAATCACTTTATAGCAATATAATGGGAAGTTTGGAATAAAATGTACTATTTGGTGGGAGACTACAATTCCCAGAAGCCCCCACTTTGCATGACCATTGGTTCTGCTCTTTCCTTTTACCCTTCTGAAAAAATTAACATGGGGGAAGGAAAATTTAATTTAATTTAATTGTTCTATTTTTATGGTGCCCCACTTGCCTAAGCGACTCTGGGCAGCTAACAACAATACAAAAAGAATACAAAATAGACAGTTACAATTAAATTAGCATAATGCACACAACATTTCAAAACTTTCAAAAAAAAATCCCACTTACAAACCAGTACCCCACAAACTGAGAAACCAAATCAACTTCAAAAAAATTAAACTATATATTTACAAAAAAAAAAACCCACAAAGATTTAAAAGGTTAAAAAAGTTTAAAAGAGAGAGGGGGGTGGCTATCCCATCAGATCAACCAGCCAGGTTTTTAGGCCTATCCAAAAGGGCAGTAGCTCTGTCTGTAGGCGTAACTCAGTTGGCAGGAGGTTCCAAAGGGCCGGGGCAGACATGGAGAAGGCCCTCCTTCTGGTGCTAGAGAGATGCGCCTCTCTAGATGATGGAATGATAAGAGAGCCTCTCTGATCCGCCCTGGTGGGACGGACAGATGTTCTTGGGGTGACGCAGTCTCTTAAGTATCCTGGCCCACTACCATGTAGGGCTTTAAAGGTAATGACCAGCACCTTTAATTGCACCTGGAGACATACTGGCAACCAGTGCAGCTCCTGAAGTAGTGGTGAGGCACGAGCATAACGCCCGCACCCCATCACTACCCGAGCAGCTGCATTCTGGACCAGCTGCAGCCTCCGAATGGTCACCAAGGGCAGCCCCATGTAGAGCGCATTATAGTAATCAAGTCTGTAGGATTTCAGCATGCCAAGGGCCTTCACCCAAGCTCAGGTAACCTAGTATTGGCACTTGCCACGTGCAGCTTTGAAACACCCCACCCCACTCTGGACAGCAGACTAAATTAGCTGTACATCTGATTCATCAGCAGAAAGATATTTCCACACATGGACTAACTGGCTTCTCCAGATCAATGCAATCTCCTTGGGTACCCTGACAGACATGTTGGTTCTTAAGCATTATACTTGCTTCTTTCAAACTAAACACACTGTGTAAAATTGGAAAATCAATAAACATGTAAATAAAGTTAAATAAGCTTACCTTGAAGAAAGTAGCCAACATTACAATTATTTATATATGCTTAGCCTGTTGTAGCGTCATAGCTATGTTGAGAATTTGAAAGTGAAAAGCCTTTCTGTAGTAGACTGTGAAATTTTATTGATTTGAGAGAAGTAACTGCATTATTCTTCCACAGCAAAAATTGAAGGATTCAAAGTTCCTCAGATATTATAAGATACTATGTAGCATAACATTTCCACTATCTGCTTCACTGAATTGTAAGATTTCCTCTTCCAAACTGTGCTTTACTCCAGAGCAGCGGTTCCCAACCTATGGTCCGTGGGCCAGACCTGGCCTGCAACACCTTTCCAACTAGCCCATCACCATCTGCCCCAGAAGTATTATTTATTATTATTATTATTATTATTTATTAAATTAGATTTATATGCCCCTCTGCTCACCTCACTGAGGCGACTCAGAGGGGCTCACATAACATAAACATATACAGTATCACAATCTCAAATATAAATACAGCATAATATAAAAATATAACAACAGATGCAGCACAGATAACACAATAAATTTTACATAAAAGAAAAAAACAATACAATAAAATACAGTGTAAAAATACAATACAGTCAAGAGAGACAGCAAGGTCCTTATGGCTGAGCTAGCTGGTCCACACAGCTGGCCCTCATTCCCCCTCTCCAGCAGGCAGAGAGAGTTCTGTGATGTTCCTGAGGTGGTCATGAAGGCAGCAATAGTAGTAGCAGCAAGGTCTTTATGGCTGAGCTAGCTGGTCCACACAACTGGCCCTCATTCCCCCTCTCCAGCAGGCAGAGAGAGTTCTGTGATGTTCCTGAGGTGGTCATGAAGGCGGGCACGTTTATGTCAGCCATAAAATGCACCCACACGTATGCAAATGCACCCATAGCTGACGTAAACATGGAAGTGGGTGCATTTCACCAGGGGTGTGATTTGGGCTGCTCAGAAGTTTCAGGGGCATGATCAGACACGTGGTGCAAAAAGGTTGGCCACCCCTGTTCCAGAGCCTTCTTTCCTAGTTTATCTAGATATCACATATGTGTAATACTTCTCTCTTTTTTTCCTTTAAATATAACACTATAATAAAAGAGACAGGTAATATATTGGTTGTATATTGGAAACCTAAAGTTCTTTTTCATCCTTAAAAATTAAACAGGGAGTGGTTGGTCTTTACATAAATGGAAATGTTTATCTGTTAACTGATAACTGTCAGTTGGTTTCACCAGCTTCAAGAGTGCCCTTGATCACCTGTTCAGTGAAGGCTCAAGGCCTGAAGGTAACGCAAATGGAAGAGGTTCAGGATCCCTTCCTTCAAACAGATGGCTCTCAAAATTAACGTTGCCAACATTGTATTGTTGCTGTTTCTGATCCACTATATGGGAAAACATATATGGAAAACTGACACTGGAAGTAAAGGTTCAGCATTAGGAAACAAAGGCCTAATTCTTCCCTAAAAGCCTGTGTTTGAGTAGAGCAAATGGGGCTCATATAGGCATGCATTCAACCCTATGAACCCAACACACAGACACGCACGCATGCACACACGTGCACACATGTGCCTGCACACACACACCTGTTCTCTGAACAAAGTGCACAAAGATTTTGAAAAAACCCTTTTCTCTGTCCCAGCTCCTGCCAACCTAGCAGTTCGAAAGCAAGAAATTGCAAGTAGATAAATAGGGACCACTTCGGTGGGAAGGTAACAGCGTTCCATGCGCTCCGGTGTCTAGTCATGCCTGCCACATGACCATGGAAACGTCTGCAGAAGCAGACAGCGCTGGCTCTTCGGCTTAGAAACAGAGACGAGCACTGGCCCCTAGAGTCGGATACGACTGGCTTTCGAGCAAGGGAAACCTTTACCTTTAACACCATTCTACATGTATACTTTTCAGGACAAAAATCAATATATGGGCATGAGCCTCCTCCTGCAAATAAATTGTTCAGTTTTTTTCTGGAATAAATTGATTTGCTACTTCATAGAGATAATGACAAAAGGTAGTAAGGGCCACATCTAAACAGCCCCATGTCCTCCATCACTTTTCATTTATAATATATTAATAACCAATACCATTATTCATTATTTGTTACTTGCATTTATATCTTGGACTCACTGAGCTTAATGCAGGTAAATAATTCTCCTCCTATATACATTATTCTCACAACACCCCTCTGATGTAGATTAGACTGAAAGAGTATGACAAGCCTAAAGTCACTCAGTGCTTGATGGCATAAAACAGCAACAATTTTCTAATATGCATGGTAGAGTCCAAGCACAACTCAACAGAATTCTAGTTTTCTTTCATAACAAGTTTTGTCCTACTTTCATTTTTTTACTTTTTTGGAGTGTCAGGGAAAGTAATTCTCTGCCTCTCTAAAGAAAACTGCACCTCTCTCAAAACAAAATGCAGAACTAATAACCTACAGGCCATAAAAATAACAACCATCTTTCTAGCCAAATTGTATGTTTGATAATCAGAAAGCCCTAAATACATACCTCCCTGCCTTCCAAATGTGGACTGTTTTTACACTTTGTATTCTCTTTTTTCTACCATCCTACCACTCCCTCTGTCAAAGTTTCTTCTACAACAACCATCAATACTTAGTTTTACTTTTTTTTTTCCTGCTTCCAAGTGCCACAGTTTTGCAGGACTTTTGTCTGGTCTCTTCCTTATGCCTTCCCATCCCTTCCTGTAATAGCTCTGTTGCCTTTATAGAAATATCCAGCGCATGCCAATTTACTATTGGAACAAAAAAGTTTTTAAAACCACAAGGTTGAGGCACTACGTGTGCAGGCTGGGAGAAGTTAACACCATGGAGTTAAATGGGCCTTTCCCCCAAATAATCTTTACAAGATGATGATGATAATAATAATAATAATAATAATAATAATAATAATAATAATAATAATAATAATAATAATAATAATAATAATAATAATAATAATAATAATAATAATAATAATAATAATAATAATAATAATAATAAATAAATAAATAAATAAATAAATAAGATCACAAACCTTATTGTGAGTCAGGCCACTGGATGACTGAGGCTAGGATGAGCTACTCTGTGGATCTCAGGGTCTTGAGCACAGGTTACTTATAAAGAATGGAAACACATTCATCTATTTCTCAAAATACAGTGTGGGGACTTTGATAACTAGGAAGAGAAGGAATTTCAACAGGTCTCACGTTCATAACAAATAACACATGCTCAGATCTTCTTTTTCTACCAGTAACCCTATACTCTTTTGCATCAGACTATCTTAGATACAGATTTTACCCTTTGAACCAAATATGTTTGCCTGTTGAAGTTCACCCAAACTGATGTCTTTTCCTTAAAGAGCTATTCAACCAATTTCTCCTTCCTCTAAGTACTTTCTTATTGTGGGTTTGCCATGCAAACAGTTGTGCTACTTTAATTTGTTGCTATTTTTTAGGCTGTCTGTCACCTAGGAGAAGTTAGTTACAAAAAACAAACCATAGTACTTTTCTGCTGTATTGCCGCTCTCTGCTATCTAGAAGTTGGAGCAGATCTAGGATGCTAGCAAGATGAAGCAAGTATCTGTCTTGAACAAAACAAAGGAGAAGACATCTCAAAATCTCTCCGTCATGAGAAAAGAGATCCTGTTTACCCAACGACCCACAATCAACCTCAGCTTGAAGAACTGCATTGATTTCCATGTAATAGGATTTTTCTTAGGATCTTTTTTGCCTCCAGTTCCCCAGTGAATGGAATTATGTTCTGTCTCAAATAACAGCAACCACAGTATGGTGATATTTTCTCCAACATCAAGGAATAGATCTGCAGGTACTTCGTGTAAACCAACCCAGCTTTCATTTCTCGCACACTATCCCCACAAGATCTCTTTCTAATAAAAACAAACAGCTCTGTTAACTTTATCCCTTTTCCAGAATCCTGTCACCAGGCTCTCAAATACTATTTGAGGAGCATGAAGGCAGTTTCTCTACGAAAATATATTTAGATCTGCCAACCAGTCCTTTTCTCTCCAAAGAGACTGCCTTCCCAGAGTGCTGTGCTTTGCTTTCCAATTATAGCTCTCAACTAACCTGCCTACAATCTACAATCCATGGTCTATCACACACTGCTTTCTGCAAAATCAATTTCCCCAACTAATTATAGCCACTGGCACCTTCAGTAATGGGCCCATAATAACAGAAGAACTGTTGCTGTTTCTGGATTTCTGCTGGAAACATCTGTTTCAATGGGAAATGGGCACACCTTTATAATAGTCACCAAGAGAGAGCCAAATTTGTCATCCGAGGAACCTGAATTAATGGCTGTGTCAAAGCCTGCATGTATGATACAAGTTGTAGACAGCACACAAACCTGCATCTGTTGACTGAGTTTGCATTCTTGATTCTGCTGCTCACATACAGAGGGATGAAGATAAGCAATCAAGTGTTCCTATGTCAGTAGAAATGTCCTCCTGCCTTTTGACTCCTGAATTTCATCAGGTTCTGTCACAGGTTTTTCAATAGTTAAAATGTTTGGTTGATTTGTTGCATTGGAGATCCCTGTCAGACAAATTCCTGGAAACATATAATTTTAAAATAAAACTTGTGGCACAGTAATATCACAATACGCTGCTATATTACACTGATGCTAAGGCATTCGCATCTTGCATATAACTCTTATTTGTACTGCTGGTACGTTAATTCCAAGAACTGTATTAAATACTCACTTCTCTGGTTGTGTCTCTCCCTTTTGCCTCCTTCTGCAGGGTACATATGCATATATACATATAGTTGACCAAAAAATATCTTGTAGATTTGTCAGACTTCTAAATAGTAAACTGTGTCAACTTATTCTTCCATGCAACAACCTTTTATGGAACTTTCTTAATACATGCAGAATTTAATCTGCTGAGATCTGAGACGTGTAATTCCTCCAGGAAAATTATAGATTGCAATTTTAATTGAAAAAGACTAGCTATAAACTGATCTCTAGAATTATGATGACTAATTACATTTCTCCCTTCATAATTAACAAACTTTGAGATAGTTTATATATTAGCCATTTGCCTGCAGCCTTTATAGGGAGAAAACTACATTTTCTCTGCCAAGAGAAGGGAGAAAGGACTGTTTAAGGGTACCAATTTGATCTCATATCTAACAACTAGTCCAAGGCACAGTTTGGTTAGAGTGGCAAGGTGAGCTACATGAGTTGGGTTTGCCTTCCTAGACTGACCTCTTTCGGAATTGTCAGCTTCATTTCCCATCACGGCCTGACAACATGGCCTCTTCCAGTTCGGAAAAGCTGGCCTTGATACACCTAGTGACACACAGGACTGCAGCCCTAGTGGGATAGTATGCTGTGTGTGATTTCCACTGGTGGAACAATGAAATCCAGTGAGGACAGACAGGGATAATGACTGTGCAAAGAAAAGGCAACATGCATAACATCCTGCTGTTCATGCACCAATACTGCAAAGCGTAGGGCACTCAGAAAGTAAAGTATACACAGGCAGTGGTGGGATGTCAAAAAATTTACTACCCCACCATGATGTCATCACAGTGTGGGCGGAGCTAACATCATGACATCATGATGTGGGTGAGGCCAAAAATTTTTTTAAAAAAAATTAGTAAAATAAAAATAAGCACACACACATACTCCTCAACCCACCCACCCACAACACAAACCTGTAAATAAATTAAATGAATAAATAAATAAAAATTTCATTAAAATACACCCACCCCAAACATAAACCAACCCCCCCCACTCCAAACACAAACCCGTCACTTACCTGTTAGTATAAGTGCCTGGGCAGCACCATGTTGCAAGATGGATATGGTCATCATACCAGTTCTCTAGGATAATATGCCTTAATGTAAATGTAAAACAGCTGTACCTCCTTAAGGGTTCTCCAATTGGAACAGCAATTGGAACAGCACTGGTGTAGCTTATTGGTGAGGTAACTCCAAGATTTTGCTTAAAAACCCCAAGCCAGGCCGCCAGGCATGCCGGCCACCAGGTCTTTTTAGGAACTGTGGTAGTACGTCAATATAGGTAAAGGTATTAAATACACATTAAAATACACACAGACACACCACATCCAAAGGTGAGTCACTTACCCTGGGGAGCAGGCTATAGGGAGCTTCAGGCTAGCAGTTTCTCTTCCTTCTCCCCGGTTTGGAGGACAGCAAGGAGACTGTGCATACGCGCCAAGCACTGTAGGCATGCATGTACACCAAGTGCTTGGCGTGCATGCTCAGTGGGGGAACCAGTGAAAAGGTAAGCCCCGAAGATGGTTCCCCCCAAAAGCTGCTACCAGTTCTCCAGGACACGGGGGAAAGTTACTACCGGTTCTGGCAAATTGGTGAGAACTTGTTACATCCCATCGCTGCACACAGGTCCTAGCTTCCTCATGATCACAGAAGTACAAAGAAGAAACACAACTTCATCTGAAAATCCAGAGTACGTACAGGGTGGTCCATAAGTCCCTACCCATCCATATGCATTATTAAAAAAATTCAGAGAAAAATGGCCGATTTAAGCCCATTTACACTTGAAGAGTGTATTGTGACAAGTATGTGGGTACATGAGCACAAGAATACTGGTGACACCCTTGATACAATAAGTGGCAAATTTAGAGAAAGATTCAATAGGGATGTACAGGCCACCCTGTACATCAGGTTCTATTTGTGCCTGTCTCATAAAGCATTGTTTGTTGTAGTACTACACTGTTTGCCTCAGCAAGAGCCCATGAAAGCTGGTGGGAGGGAATTAGCCTCACCTAATATATTGTTAAAAGGATTGGCAGGCATAGATTGGATAATGAAGAACAATATTTGATGAGGATATTGCAGAACAAGGTCAATAAGCAGAGGGACCCTATTTATTACTAACTGAAATCTGAAAGTGCTGAGAGATGACAACATGCCACTCTTAATAAACCAAAAATTAAACTCAAGATCCCAACAAGCCCTAGCAACAGAACAGGCTGGCAGGACAGAGGTAAACTGTGGATATGTTGTGGATTTGAGGGGAATGTCTGCACAAGAACACTGCTGGATAGCTCAGTGGTTTACGTGGGCATTTGATTCCTCACTGTGCCTGCTAGACACAGTGATCCATGATCCATAGGGTCAATTCCTGCTCTGCAGTTATAAGTTTATCATTATTAATAGTTCAGAAACTATTTGAGATGTCAGAGAGTAAACAAAACAAAAAACAACAAAAAAGTTGTGGCACCTTAAAGACTAACCCCTGTACATGTATTTAAATGTGAGCTTTTGTGGATCAAATCCAAGTGGAAATGATTGTATTTACCTGAGGAAGCAAGGGGTTTCCTTTCCTTCAATTTACGGAAACTTGAAATTTTTGCCAAGTGGATTTGATCCACAAAAGCTCACATTTAAATACAGGAGCTAGTCCTTAAGTGCCACAACATGTTTTGTCTTTTTTTTCTGATTTGTTTTGTTTCCTCTCTGAAATGCTTGCACAGACTAACACAGCTACCACTTCAGATATTTGAGATATGTTCTCTTCATTATCTTGGTGAGTTCCTTCTTGATCTTACTCTGCTTCCTCTCTGATCTTACACCCATTGTCATTGTTAGTGTCCCAGTTCCAAATGATGGCAACTGATAAACATCTTGTAATTTTGATGAGTGATGAGAATTGGCCATAAGGTAAACACACCCCTAGAGCTATGACTTCAGTCCAAGAAGTGTGCACAAAACCTTTTCCATAAAAGGTACAAGCTACGATGTGGAATGTTAGCATAATTTGAACCCTTAATTTTAGCTATGATAACACAGTAGCTGACGTCCTATTGTTCTTTGTGTAAGATCTGCATAACATGCCTGGGAGAATTGATGAGATACCATAGTGCTTCTCAGCTGGACAACTAGAAGTGTGACCAGGATACACACTGGCACCTTGTCAATTAGACATATTAAGTTATGAAACCCTCACACAAACAACAGTAGGATTCTGGCCAGTGGATCTATTAACTTGAGACTCAAAATCAAGAAAACCAAGATAATGGCAACAGGCCCTATTAGTCCCTGGAGCATAGATGGGAAAGAAGTAGAAGCAGTGACAGATTTTACTCTCTTAGGATCAAAGATCACTGCAGATGGTGATTGCAGCCATGAAATAAAAAGGTGACTGATTCTTGGGAGGCAAGCTATGAGAAACCTGGGGAACATAGTGAAAAGTAGAGACATCACCTTGCAAACAAAAATTCGCATAGTCAAAGTAATGGTATTCCCAGTGGTAATGTATGGTTGTGAGAGCTGGACCATTAGGAAAGCTGAGCGCAGAAGAATAGACGCCTTTGAGATTTGGTGTTGGAGGATAGTTTTGAGAGTCCCCTGGACAGCAAGGAGAATAAATAAGTCAATCCTAAAAAAAAAATCAACCCTGACTGCTCCGTAGAAGGTCAAATAGTAAAGATGAAACTAAAGTTCTTTGGACACCAAATGAGAAGAGAGGATTCACTTGAGAAAGCCTTGATGCTGGGAAAGGTGGAGGGCAAAAGAAGAAGGGGATGACCAAAAATGAAATGGCTAGATGGTATTGTAGATGCAATGGGCACAAAGCTGGGCGGGCTGAGGAAGATGGTGAAGGACAGAGGTGCCTGGTGGGCAATGGTCCATAGGGTCGCAAAGGGTCAGATTCGACTGTGCAGCAACAACAACAACAACAACAATAAATAATTGTAAGATTTTATGTGGGCAAGTCCTCAAACATGCAGATAACCACAGCCAATGGAATATTTATACAGTACCTGTATTCCATTCTTCTTCACAGCTTTTCAGCTTTAGAGATTTGTATGCAAGGTCAGGAAAGTGAGTTGGGAAGGAATTGGAGCCAATAAGTTACAGTTTCTATTTCCTATTCATTGTACTAACTCTAAAGTCTCGTAAACCAAATTCTGTCCTTATTCATTTACTTACATTATAAAGAACTCTCTTAATCCTTTTCAGATACTGAAAATAGCCATTAAAACACAATCAATTGTAGGTAGAATCTATTTTTAAAACTTATCAGAAAAAGGAAGCATGTTTTTGCTCTTTGTTGAAAAGGTTGTAAACCTTATGCCACCTAAACTTTGTAGTCTTGACTCCTTTCTCCAAAATGCCATGATACTGGGGGTTCTGCTTTCCTCCTGAACCCCATAAAGGGAGCACTTGGGTCCTGACCAGGAAGAGCTACACTGAAATTCATAGGATCCCCTCCTATAGATACAGTAAGAGTCATAGGAAAACCATTAGAGCAGTAGAATTGATGTTAGTTCTTTGAAATAGCTTTGGCATTGTAGTCTTGTATAGCAATACAATAATAAATTCTGGGACAGTCACACTTTATAAGTTCTTTAAGGGAGAAAAATGATTAAGTGATGACAAAACAGAACCCGGAGGAGGGCATTTCAGTATTCTGAACCTATCTCTTCAGAACAGGGGCAAGTAATTTTGTCCTGATCATTGTTTCTTTTTCCACAGCATAGAGATAATTATTCACCCCAATGGATTATTTAGTGAGCCTCTTAGAATACTTCACAAATGAAGGGGGGAGTTAGCTGAGTATCAATGTATTATTCTAATAAAGAGTGCTTTGGATTTATAGTGCCTCGTGGTAATTTATGGAACTAATTAAAAAATTGAGTAGGTTCTGCAGATTTTTAAAATGCTTAATCTGCTACATGAGGACCACCTACTTCTTGCAAAGATGCACACTCCACATGGAAACATCCTCCCAAAATGTGTGATTAAAATAAGTAAAGCCATGAAATAATATAATCCGGTTGTTAAATTTCCAAGCTAAAGCAAAAAGTAAGAAATAATAATCATCAGGATGTATTGTGGACATAAATTTGAAAATGGCCAGCTTTTTGGCTAAAAAATCCACGCCAAACATTTTCAAAAGAACACTGACAGAATTAGACTGATTGAATAATTCATATATCTGTTATTTCTTTTAGTCCAGGATGCTACATTTCCGCAGTCCATACAGTGGGTGATATTAGCAACATTTATCCTTCCCCCTTACCTGTAGTCATTTTCTGCCACTACTGGCACCTTTTTCTCCACCTCTAAAATTCCTTATGCATCTTGTTCCCCCATGCAAGCACCTACCCAAGGATGGAAGCAGATAGAGATGGCAGGCAAACAGGAACCTATCTTTTCCGGGTGAGGAAAGCAACAATGGATGGAGGGTGTTGCTCCCTTGTTCCCTTGCTCACCTGCTGGATAAAGAGAGGCAAATGATGGCCTGAACAGGACTAGTAAAGAATAGTATAGAAAGCACTGGAAACTAGACTGGCCAAGATAAAGAATAACCATCAACCAGGTAGCCTGGGACTGGCTAGTGTGGGAGCACTGGTATTTAAGTGATGAAAGGGAAGGAAATCTACAAAATCCTGCAGTTACCTTTGTTCAAAGTGGAGCACAAAGGGTGACACTGGGACTTAACTAAAACTATCGCTGTGCTACGTCCTTTAGCTTTTCCCCAAACCCTTCTTCTGGTCTTTGAAAATAACCACAAAAGGAGGGGGGGGAAATCTGACACTGGCTGTCAGGTGAGATTGGTGATTAGTAGAAGCAGCCACTGGAAAATTCTGAGTGATTATCTTCTAATAGTTATTGAGGTTTAGATTGACCAAACTTTGAGCTGGCCCACAGCTGGAGGAATCCTTTATAATAACTCCAGGTACTCTAGAGCTGTGATGGCGAACCGGCAGTCCAGATGTTCTTGGACTTCAATTCCCAGAAGCCCAAGCCCCCATAAATCCACATTAGTGGGTTTACTTCAATTCATCCGGCCTGTGTTGCCCTCGTCGCTCCTGGAAGCGGAAGTAAAATGCGCCCATACATAGCGACGAGGGTAGCAAGGGTGGTCCCAAGAGCGCCAAGGGTGGCATGGGCCGGATGAATTGCAGTAAACACATTCGTGTGGTTTCATGGGGGCTTGGGTTTCTAGGAATTGAAGTCCAAGAACATCTGGAGTGCCAAGGTTCGCCATCACGGCTCCAGAGTCTGTCTTATGAGACTAATTAAACATTTATTCTGTATCATACTATAGACAATGACATGCTTGACATCACATGCTGACCTTATGGTTTACCACAAACAGTTCCCAGCATAGCCCACACATTGAAATAGCTTCCTATATGTATGTAATTTATTCTGGATTAGGTTGGCTGTCTCACAGGAAAACAATGTCCTAGTCTCTCTTTGTTATGACTCTAAAGAATATAGTACAGAATAAGATCACTATAGCTATAAATCATTCAAAGTTTTGTTTTGTTTTTAATATCTAAATATCTAAATGGATTTCTCAGATGTTGCTTTCCTAGTTGGCGTTCTCCTAACTGTGCTGTTGGCTTATAGCTGGGTAATCCTTTTTATGCTGTTGTTGCTTTCTCTTTTGGCTCAGCTTCTCCCCCTCCTCTTAATGTATTTCCAAAACAAGTAGGGTTAAGAAACCAGCTTCTCTGAGTACACCTGTTATTTATTGACTCTCTCAGCACTCTGACTCCAAAGCTATCAAAATGTACCACCACACTGGACGGATAGTTAATAATTATCTTGCAGTAACATCTCCTGATGGGCTAGCCAAAAGTGGCATAAAGAATGTAATTACAGGAGAAACACCTCTTCTTCTGGAGCACAGGTTCTTAAAAGTCTGCTGGCTCAGAAAGACTAAAAAAAAGATTAAGTTTATTCTTATTTTTCCCACAGGTAGAGAGGAGGATAAATACTCCATCATTATTTGCTGCTCCTTGGTCTATATTTTAAAACAATAACAACACTTGTATGTATTTGGTTTTCAAAGACCTCCGGAGCAATGGCCAAAGCTTATTGTTAGCCTAGAACTACAAGAGCATAGGGACCAATTTCATATCTCTTGCTACACCCAAGTATTTTCATCCAAAAGAGCATTAAGAAATCCAAGTAATATCTTAAATTGTTGTCCTGGAAAGAAACCAGCAGGATAATGTCAGTCATATTAATTACTTGAGGAGGAAAATAAGCGGAAGAATGAATTAAAAACAACAGGTTTTATTTTTCTTTCCCCCTTGATTCCACCCCTACCCACAAGAAACCTTAAGAGAGAATAGTTGCAATTTCATTTGCTTTTAAAGCACAGCACTCGGTAATAAACGGCCTGGGCAAATGTGCTGAGCAAACACCTTAGCATTCATCAATATGCAGGAGCTGTTTATTGCCTCATAAACTTGGAAGCAAGTGATATTGCCTCTTAAATCAATGGCTGCCTGGACATCCCTGGCACTGGAGAAGAACAGTACATCCAGACAACGCTGATACTTAAATTAATGACTCTGGTAATGACTGAAAGGTGCTTAGTCACTGATGGAAAAATTAGACACAGATCTAAAGTATTCACAATATACTAAATATATATATACCACAAAACAAAGGGAATGCATGAATGTTTCCTGAAACCACCATAATCCATTTGAAGCAGAGGTAACTCAGAAAGCATTGACAGAACCTGAGAGAATTTGCACCATCCTAATGCTGGGTGATATATAAACTGAATGAATGAATAAACAAATGAATGAGTTTTCCAAGGCTGGTTGAAAGGAATGTAAACTGAATTAGTTCATACCACTCAGCAATGGTTTTTCAGAGCTTTAACAATAAAATTATAAGTTCAAGCTAGTTGCAAAAGCTTTGACAGATGCCAACATGAGAAGCCAGTGGTAGAATGTCAAAAAATTTACTACTCCACTGTGATGTCATCACAGTGTGGGTGGAGCTAATGTCTTGATGTCATGGGTGGTGCCAACATCATGATGTCATGACATTGTGGGCGGGGCCAAAGAAAAATAATTCAGTGAAGCTAAGACGCATGGCAACTGAGAGAACTTTCTATGCTTTCAAATTTCCAAAATGCTTTGGGTTCTTTCAAGCAGGGAAAATGTTCTTCCCCATTTTTTCTTGTTTCCCCCCTGTTTGTTATGAGGTAGCACAGGGCTAAACAGGATTCATGAGCACTGCACTTTGAGAATCAACTTCTTTTTCAATTGCTTCTCTTCATATGTCTCCAAAGAATACAGTATGCAGAAATCCTTCCAAAAATATTTTTAAATAGCAACCATTACTTAAGCTTCTCTTCTAAAGATATGTGTATATGTGTGTTTCCCATGCCAATTAATTAAATTTTGAAAGCTTTCAATTGGAAATATGTAGCAATGAACTGAACGGGAGGTGTCATAGTACTTTATTCTGTCCCCACACAATAAAAAAGAATAACCAACCATCAGGAGAGGATTTTAAAAATATGACAAGTTGGGGATTTTGTGGCTTTCATGGGTTTTAGTGAGAAGAACCTCATTTCAGGGAGTAAATGCTGATAACATCTGCACTAAAATAGGTACATTTGAGGGAACAAATGATAAGCCCTTAGTCTGTCAACATTTTCACCAGGCTACAGAAATGAACATTATCTCTTCTTCTTCTTCAATTTGTTTTGAAAATTAGACTGCTTTTGAAGGAATCTCTTTTCTAGACTACTGAAACACAGCTTCTTCAGTTTGGAGGACACGAACTTCTTTCTTCCCTATCACAGGTTTGCCAGTATGAGGGGAAAACTAACAACAAATAACAAAGTTGGGATATCAGCATGAATATTTAACAAGCAGAACAGAGAGCACTAGGAGACCATTTTTGACACACACACCACAGCTGCAACTCCCCAAATGTATTGCATAAGCTTGTGGCATTTTTCAAGGTAAAAATGGATACCTATGTTAGTGAAACATTTGCCAGAATCCTATAACTCACATATGCTTCCATCAGGGAATTCTGAATATCCTGTTGGCAATTTTTTGTTTATTAGCAAGAAGATGGTTCTGTTCTTGTATAAATACCTGCACCTTGTTAGTGAGCAGAAATCTTCCACTGAGAATTGCACTATTTCTGTTGCTGCTGCCGCCGTCACCACTGCTGCTGTTGTTGTTGTGCGCTGTCAAGTCACCTCCAACTTACAGCCCTATGAAAGAGAAATCTCAAACATGTCCTGTTCTCAGTAGCTCCCCTCAACTATTATAACTCAAGGTTAGGGATTCTTTTAGGGAGTCAGTCCACCCCATATTAGGTTTTCTTCTTTTCCTGCTGTATTCAACTTTCCCTAGCTTTATTGTCTTTTCCAGCAACTCTTGCCATCTCATGATTTACCCAAATTTCATCATTTTTTTCCTCCAGAAATAGTTCAGGCTTTATTTGCTCATCGTCGTCGTCGTTGTCGTCGCCGTCGCCGTCGTCGTCGTCGTCGTCGTCGGCGGCGGCGGCGGCGGCGGCGGCGGCGGCGGCGTCATCATCATCATTATCATCATTAACTTCCATTTATATCCCACCCATCTGGGGTTACCCCCACTCTGGGCAGCTAACAACACATTAAAAACACATAATAAAATCACATAATAAATCACCTAATAAAATACAAATATCAAACCTAATTAAAACTGGGGGACCGAATAAAAGTCTAACACTAGTCTGGTGAGTGCCCTCACGCAAATGCCTCCCTGAACAAAAGCACTTTGAGTTGTTTTCTGAATGTCAGCAAAGAAATGATCTGGCACAATTCCTCTGGAAGGGAAGTCCATAGATATGGCGCTGCCACCAAAAAGGCTCTTCTCTTAGTTGTCACCTTCCTTGCCAATTTCAGCATTGGCACTTGGAAGATCAAGTGATGTGGGAAGATGTTCTAAGAAGGAGACACTCCACCAAGTAGGATGGTCCCAAACCATTTAGGGCTTTAAAAGTTAAAACTAACACCTTGAACCCAATACAGAATGAAATGGGCAACCAATGCAGCTCTGCCAGGGCTGGTGAGATGTGCTCAAACTTCCTCACCCTGGTGATTAGTCTAGCTGCTGCATTTTATACCCACTGAAGTTTCCATAACAGGGTCAGGGGAAGTCCCATGTAGAGAGCGTTGTAGTAATCTATACGAGAGATTACCAGTATCCACAAGACCTCTAACACATCAATAATAATTTCCTGTCAGCTTTCTTTACTGTCCAATCTTCACACCTGCTCATGGTGATCAGAAATACAAGAGTTTGGATGATTTTGGTATTGGTCTCCAATGATGCAGCATTACACTTGATTATCTTTTCTAATTCCTTTATTGCTGCTCTTCCAAGGCTCAATCTTCTTCTGATTTCTTGACTGCAGTCGCTATTTGGATTTATGACTGGACCAAGACAAATTCTTTAACACTTTCAGTTTCAACATTAAAGGTGTGTAGTTCTTCAGTAGTGCGAAGAGGGGAGTTGCTAGTGGTAGAGCAGGGGTGCCCAAACTCCGGCCCACAGGCCTAATTGTCCTGTTTGTCCTACATAAAGCACGGATGGACATTTTTGGCAAGACAGGACAATCTTTACATAAAAGAATTAATAGACACAAATCAGACATCCAGAATGGCAACACAGAGAAACCTGTCTCAAACCATTTCAATCTAACTGGACACTATCCAAAACCTGAAAGTTACAATTCTGGAATAGAGAAATTACAAAACTAGGATTGAAAGGGAGACAGCAGAAATCAAATACATCCTTCTGTTAGACACCCATCGCAGGGGACTAAATATTAGTGAAGGGTTTCTGGGACATTATCAAATTTGATACACAAATTGCTATATGATTTTATATATTATATTACAACTTTCCTGCCAATTCTCTTTAGCAAAACAGAAAGTAACCAGGTACAGTGTTTTTGTTTGTTTTCTGACATGCAAGTCAAAAGTTGATCAGAGACCAAACTGGGTTTTCTCAGCAACCTTGAAACCAAAAGGGAGTCATTCAGAGCTAATCTGAATAATCTATTGTTGCTAATGGCTGTGTGAAGCTGTATTGTTGTACTTGCTTATCTGTCATCTTGCTTGACCACACCCATTTCCCTTTGACCCCCTGAATTTGGTGTATAAAGACCATGCCTGTAAGTTTCACTCTTTGTCTGAAGAAGTGGACTTGATCCACGAAAGCTAACAATAAAAATAAAGCAGTTAATATTTAAAGTGCTACAGTGTTTTTTATTTTTATTTCTATTTTCTTCTTTTCCCCTTTTATTTTGTTTTCTGATATGCCTGAACCACAGACTAACATGGCTACTATTCCAAAAAATTACCGGTATATGTTATGCTAATCATTCTATACCCCTGTACCTGATATGTATACATTGATGCCATGAAGCCTCGCTCTACTATCTGACAAAATGGATTTGATCCACGAAAGCTAACATTAAAATACAGCAGTTAGTCTTTAAAGTGCCACAAAAAAAAATTCATTTTGTTTTGTTTACTCTCTGATATGCTTGAAACACAGACTAACACACCTACCATTTCAAAAATGTCAGCAAGATCTAAAGAAATGCAAATAATCCAGGACCAAAATGTCTGTGCACACGTGCATACATATGCCTGGACATAACAATCTTGGAAATGATGATGATGATGATGATGATGATGATGGTGGTGGTGGTGGTGGTGGTGGTGGTGGTGGTGGTGGTGGTGGTGGTGGTGGTGGTGGTGGGAAAATCAGGACTTATAAAAACCATAAACCACATTCCCATGCCCTCCTCAGTTTTAACCAAATTATTACTATTCCAGCAATCCTCTAAGAGGTACTGTATTTAAGAGAGATGCCAGAAAAGGTGAAGAGTCCAGGCTCTTTAAGACCCCAGCTTCCTCCTCCTCCAGTAAGTTGAATGCTAAAGTATAGAACCTTCTTGACAACTTCCCTGAGATTGGGTTTCCTACCATCAAGCTTACTTGCATTCCATTTTCCTTCTGCTTAGCTATCCCCTTTTCCTATTTGTACTCTGAAATCTGTATGTCACATGTACAGAAGTGGCCTTACTTTTGTTATCTTAGAGCCAACACCTGCTAAGTTCTTTGTTGGTTACAAACATGTTTGCTCCAGGAATCTGAACCCCTCTTGACTCTTCCAAAGCTTGCATGTCATATATAAACTCTTCAAAAAGAACAAATGGCAAGAGCGTGTATCTTTCAAATTCCTTCCCGTCTGTTTAAATGTTAAACTGGTTTGGTTTTTCAGAATTGTCAAAGGTGCTTTGGCAGATTTTCAGCCAAGGTTAATGAAACTCGAATAAATAAGAGCCTGCTGTTCTGTTCAAGCACTTAATCATTCCATTATGCATCTTACTGTATCGAGGCAGCTTGTCATGAACAATTCAGCCTATAGATCTTCCTAACATTGTAAATGCCAGTCAAGGAACTAGGACTTGTAATCAATATATTTGTAGAGCAAGGCATGTTGCTGTCAAAGGCGCTGATCCTGCATAAACCTGCACTAACCCTTCTTAAAATCAAAATTGTGTTTCTTCCTAGTAATCATGTATAGTATCACAACTGAAGAAAGCCAGGGCAGTTGCCACAGAAGGCTTCTTTCCTGGATTATTCTCTGAGCTCCAGTCATCACTCAGCTCAACGAAAGAGCTTCCACATTTCTTTTTATTATTACAGTACATGTATATCTTGCATATCTCATTTGGGCATCCCCTGAGTGGAATTTCTCTAGCAAAAATCCTTTCAACCCAGAATAATTTCTTGACACAAAATTGTTATTATTATTCCCTCTTAAAACAAAACCATGAGATGCAATATAAGGCCAGTCAGAGATTGTGACTGGCCTGATATTGGTCTTTGTAAAAGCTGTCACTAGTCACTTTAGTTTGGAGGAGGGGCAAGGGGCACCATCTCTGACCCACACCACTAGAGAGCATTGGTATGGGAAGCCCTCCCCCCATGAGAAAGCAAGAGGAGAATGTGGCATCTCTCCTCCAGAAGAACCTTTATGTTTTCAACAAAATAAAAGTGAAAAGGGACAGGAGGTATTGCTGTTTATTTTCCTAACCCTCCTCAGCATGTTTATTCCTAGTTTTCTTTGCCCTCTAGCTGTTGGTGCCCTAAGACAAAGCTGACAGGCTGGATGTTATGGCTGAGTAGGCACTCCAAGGCAGATGTTCCCAGACAAAGTCCCATGCTGTATCCTCAGGGGTGGATTGTATACTCCACCTCTTTTCCCAGGGTCCTCAGGCTAATTTCAAAAACTCTAGACAAGCAATCATATAAAACCTTTGGAAAGAACAATCTGTCTTTCAGAGAGGAAGCGGGGAGAGAGCTGAGCTATTCCTCCTGAAGGGAGGGGAGTGTCCTCAAATATTTCTGACTCTGCACTCATCTACCCCACTTCTGGCTTAGCTCCACCTGCCACTTGTTCATTGCAACACTGTCTTCGTATCAATTGTCAGTGATTAGAGAAAAGAGGTGATAGTAGAGCTGACCTTTCACTTGACAACAGTCCATGTTGTAAAACCTCCACAACCAAACACATCTCCAGGTGAACAACATCTTAACTTACATTTTAATCAGCACATAGTTCATATTTGCTTTCTAACTGTCAAAAATGTCGTTCCTTTTGGCTATACAGTAAAACCTCAGATAACACTAAAACCTGGTTCCACAAGTCTTGGTGTTATACGATTTTTAGTGTTATCCGATGCATGTTAAAATCCTATGGGATCCATAGAGATACATTGTAACCACACAGGCTTTAGTGGTTGTTATCTGATGCATCCCATAGGATCTTAATGTTATACGATGCAATTCTTCCCCCCAGATTCCTTGATGTTATGCGATTTTAGTGTTATTCGATACTAATGTTATCTGAGGTATTACTGTAGGAGGAAGCAAGGACATTACAACTAGGCAAATAAAAATACTGAAATACAGTACCAGTTTAACCTCCCCCCCCCCCATGCCGCCAGTAAAATAACCATTCACCTGATCAGGATGGAAGCACGATGAGGAAATATTTCTGTCAGCCAATAAATCCCCCAGTTCCCTCTTCTATACCATTTCTGCCACTGCAGAATGCATTTAGCTCTCATCTGTTATTTCTGTTTTCATTCTAATTCCGTCTGCCTTGTTATTCTGTCAGTTTCTTAATCTATTTACACTGACTTTTATTTTTAGTATGTCTGTTGCAACAGCAAATCCTAGAATTGCCTTCGGTAGTGTCTGAAAATGGCCATTATCAAATCATAATGCCTCGCTGGATGTCGTCCTGTAAGGGCCCTAGGCAATCACTAGGCATCCTCAACAGCTGCTTGCATTTTGATCCTGCATATCAATTCCCACCTCGGAGGGGCCCCTGCAGGATTATCAGGACTGGGGCGGTGAGGGGGTGTGGGGGGGGGGAGAGGGGAAGAAGAGGTAAGTGTATTTATTAACATTTGGATTACAGCTCTGCAAAGTGCTCCGAACTTTATTTATGAAAGGTTTTTAGTCTGCACATTAATAAAGCCGCTATCTCAATCTTTTATTGGTAAACTATGTAAAATGCAAATGATCTGGAATCCAATTAATTTCTAGAAGGTTGCAGCTGTTTTGAGTCCTATTCACAAAGACATGTGTGTAGATGTGTATGAATGTTGATTGCTAGGGAAATCAGGCCTTATTATTGAAGTCCTGACTTTCAAAATCCAACTATTATTCATCAGTAATGCTTAATACAAACAAATAATACCCAAATTGTATTGCTTGCTGTCAAAAGAGGTGTAACAATGTGTCTAATTCCAGACCAAGTCAAAATATAGGAACTGCAAAAGAGGTGTGTAGAAGTGTGTTCATTTGAACAGAAACATCTTTTTATTTAATAGCATCAGATATAATTTCTTGCCTCAAAATACCTCCAAGAACATTGATGTTTTCCTTTATTGCATTTGCCATAATTCTGTGTTTCACCTCAAGGTGAGCTAAATATAGTGTTCCTTCTTTCATAGAGTTGCTGGGTTAGATCCAATGTTTGTGCTGTCAAGTATTGATCTATCAACGTAAATACAGCATAAGTTAGTTACGAGTAATACAGTCAAACCTCGCATAAAGAGTAACTCTCTTAAAGAGCAGAATTTTCTCTGAATGTTCGCTTCGCTTAACAAATAAAACCAACCAAAAACTGGCTTAACAAATAAATCAGGGTTCACAATCACCCACACACACACACACAAATGGTCACTTACAATGGTGTTTCGCTTAAAGAGCAAACTCGCTTAAAGAGCAATCCTGTGGAACGCATTATGCTCTTTAAGTGAGGTACAACTGTATGTCTATTCAGATGGATCTATTATATCAGGTAGAAATAACACTAGAGTTTCACCATATGTATGGGTAATATTTGTCAACTTTTGAGGACACACACAATATTCTAACAATTTTGAGACAGGGATCAGGAAATTACAGCTTTTAGAATGAAATGGCTCCCTTCTTATAGGCATCAAGTTTGCTATGTTATCAGGGCTATCAGTTGCTGGGCAGTGGCAAGCATGTTCACCTGAACACACTTGCAAAGATCCTTGCAGACTTTTGTATGGAACAAACAGTAGAGGGGCTTACACACATCCGAACACCCCAACACCCATTTAGTCTTTCATGCTTTCTCAGCACTTAAATAGGAATATAGCGTGTAGTGCCGTCATCCATTTCACTGCATGATTTCCAAATGGTTAGGATGAGCTATGTGACTCCAGAAAATATTTTCTTCGTGCTCACTGATATCATCATTTAGACATAATGACCCCATTCACGTCATTTCTGAGCAATATTGACATTCTTGTGTAACATCCAGGAAGAAGGAAGAAGCAATAGTAAGGAGGAAAATGATGCTACTGCAACTGAGAAGGGAAACAATGTCACTGAATAGAAATGAAAACCGGGGTGTGTGTGTGTGTATATATTTGCCTAGACAGAAGACTGAAAGGAGAGGGGGAGAAGACTATTACTTTCTATTATTATTTTTGAACACACACAAAAATAGTTAAGATCTTCCAAAAGTCATGGAGCTTCTCAGGTGCAACAATGTAGGAAAATCATAAAGAAAAAGATGTTGACAAGAATGAGGCATTCAACTATTACGTTAAATGGAGCCATTTAAATATTCTATACAGTACTGTACCTAGAATTTGATGAGCTTATGATTATTTAGCAGGATTTATTGTACTCAAACCTTGTTTCTCTCCCTCCTCCCCAAACAGTCTATGCTTAAGCCAATTTTTCCTCAAGTTTCGCTTCATTTTCAGTCTTTCAAAGCAGCTAGATTAATTTTGTAATTCAACACCATTGTGTTAGTATATTTTAAAAGAGAGAGAGAGAAGAGATTAGGTTAATCATTTCAGTGGAACCTGACAAATATTATGTGGTATCTTTGATATTTACTACAGAATGTGGCATCTACGTACTAATCCTGAAATCTCAATCTCTTCTCTGCCCGCCACCCCCGTCTACACTTCCTTTCAAGACATGCAACAAGGATCTCTAAACTTTTCTACCTATTCATTTTTGCATCAAGGCCTCTTAGTCTGGAAACCTTTCAACTCTATCAGCTTTTAAAATTCAGGAAGGGTCTCCAAACACAAAGCTGAAGCAAAGAAGGAGTTGATGAAGATTTATCTGCTGTAGAGCCTAGAAAAAAAATTTATAAGAACCTGGCTATTGCAGTGCACCTATACCAGTAAGCCTTACTTGTGCTAGGGGTGAACCATGTCAATACTGCTCATTTGGTACACTATTTTTGCTTGTCTGGACAAGCCTTAATTCATCTTTTCCAGCAACATAAGTCAACTTAAAATGCCAAACACGTGAAGCACAAATAAGCCTTAAGGGACAAGGAAACTTTATCCATTTCAGGATCCATTAAATTTATGTAAGAGTGAGCAGTCTTTGAGATGCCTCAACTGGAAAATCCACGTGTATAATTTATCATGCCTAAATATTGACACAAGGAGAGGTAAATAGTGGTAAATAAAGGTAAATAGTGTCAACAAGAATTCAAAAACTACCTACCACTATATATTCCTGCAATTTTTCTATATCTTTGCTCTGTGTAGTGCTCTGGCACCCTTGAAAGATGATCAAAGGGAACCATCCGAATAACTTGGGCTTCTGATAACCTACTCTGATACAAGAGTAAATCCAATATACACTGTTCTATGTGCTTTTACAGTACCTGGAAAGAGGCATGAGGGAGATGCAATCCCAAGAAAAGTATCTGCAGTATACATAATATATATGCAGAATTTAGGAGTGCCTCTCATTTTCAGGGTTGGGACAATTAGCAGGCTTTTACATCTGTTAAGTCGAATTAGTTGTCCATAGTTTGGGTTACAGAAGTTTAGATATAGGAACCTCAATATCTGTGCTGAGGTTCCTAAATGTTAGAGGACAGAAAAGAGATGTCTTCTAATGGTGAAAACACCTTGGTTTGAGTAGTAGAATTTCAGTTTGCGCAAGAACGGCACTCGAAGCAGAAGCGTAGCGTGCCTTGGCGGGGCCCCGTATAAAAATTTGTTTGGGGGCCCTTAGGAAGGGTAAAGATTTCTCACAAAAGAAAAAAAATTGCATAAAATTAAAAGAAATATTTATTCATCATAATTATCTATCTGTCACTTTTTCCAAAATTTTTACAAACAATTCAAATTAAATATACACTCTCCTTGCCTTTTGCTTACGCACGTTGGGGGCCCCCGTGGCCCGGGGGCCCCGTATAATTGATACGGCAGATATGGCGGTAGCTACGCCCCTGACTCAAAGGGTAAATCTACTTAATGAACTCATGTATCTGCATTTGCATTTTAGGGTTTTTAATACTGTATATGTGGGATTGATCCTTCTATATTGTGAATATTCTACTTTGGTTGATAAACATATCTTAGACTTTCTTTTCATTTAGTTTCACAAAGACATTTGGATTCTTCTTTAATTCTTCAAGCAACTCCCACTCTGATGCTGGTGAAAAGAATTCGGAATACTGTATACAAGTTGTAGATTTCTGTTTTGTTATATCACTATTGCTGTTGTTTGCTATATAAATATATATTTTAAAAATGTGATGTTTGTTTCCAATATTCATTTAATATATATCTGTGTCTATATATCTTATCCAAGTCTGGACAGGTTATCCTGCTATGCTAATAGGTCATCCTTCTATGGTAATAGAGTAGTAGACCATACTGCCAGAGAGTCAACACTGAGTGTTAGGCAGCGGTTAATTAACCTGACAACCCTGAGGACTAGCAGCCTTGGTGAAGTCCACAAGGAAGGGTGGTGGTCCCCAAGTGGATTAAATCCCACTTGAATCTGTCTTGATGGATGGCAGCAGCTTTATCAATACTGGCATGCCAAAAGGGTTCAGGACCAAAAGTGACTCGCGGAGCTGGATCAGTTGTACCGGTGTCACACTGTGAGGCAGACGGCAGATGAAAGGCCATGGCATTATTTATTTATTTTATTATTTATTAATCATATTTCTTTGCCACCCTCCTCACAAATGACTCAGGGCGGCTAACAACAACAACAAAACAGTCATCAATAAAACCCACAATAAAATACCCACCCATCCAAGAAGAGTTAAAAGTTAACATTTAAGGATTAAAAGATTAAAAAAGAGAAAGGACCCCCTCCTGGGGCAGCTTGAGCCGCAAAGAGAGCAGGGGCGGGGGGGGTTGCCGGCAGGCCGAGGCGTCCCAGGGCATCCTCCTGCCCAAGGGACTCCCAATCCCCACGACGGGTGTCCGGTTGAGGGGGTTGGTGCCACCTCCACTACCTGCCTGCCTCCTTTACCCCCCCCCCGGGGCAAGGCGAGGTGAGGCTCACCTGGACGGAGGCATCGAGGGCGGCGAAGAGGAAAAAAAAGAGAAAGTGTTAAAAAAATCACAAACTAAAAACTCACAGGGGAGAGGGTAGGAGTCAAATGAGTCTGTGGGCCTGAGCAACTGACTGGCCCATACCCCATATCTGCCCCACCAGCCAGGTCTTCACATCCTTTCTGAAAGACAGCAGCTCTGTCTGGAGGCGTAGCTCAGTTGGCAGGAGGTTTCATAGGGCTGGAGCGGACACAGAGAAGGCCCTCCTTCTGGTGCTAGAGAGACACACCTCTCTAGCTGATGATACAACCAGAGAGCCTCTCCGGTCCACTCTGGTGGGATGGAGAGATGTTCTTAGGGTGATTTGGTCTCTTAAGTAACCTGGCCCACTACCATGTAGACCTTTAAAGGTAATGACCAGCACCTTGAATTGCACTCAGAAGCAAACTGGTAACCAATGCAAATCCCGGAGCAATGGTGAGGCACGAGCATAATGCTCGCACCCCATCATGATCCGAGCAGCCTCATTCTGGACCAGCTGAAGCCTCCAAATCAGTGATGGGATGACAAAAATTCTACTACCACGCTATGACGTCCGTGATGTCATGGGCGTGGCCAATGTCATGACGTCATGACGTCATGGGCGGAGCCGACGTCATGATGTCATGACATTGTGGGCGGGGCCAAAATAAAAATAAATAAAATAAAATAAAAATAAACACACACACACACCCCTCAGCCCACCCACCCAGCCAGACAGCTACACACACAAAGCCGTAAATAACTTAAATAAATAAATAAATAAAAATTAAATAAAAATACAACCACCCACCCAAAACACAAATAAATTACCCACCCACCCCAAATAAAAAACCCTCTGCCGGGCGCCTGTGGCCTCCTCCTCCTCCTTGGGCCGGTGCCTTGCACCCAAGGGGTGGGGGCGGGGGCGTCCGCTCAACTCAGGCAGCAAAACAAGCCAGGCAGGACAGGGCTGGTGACGGAGGGCGGGAGAAGCCCAGGTGCCCCCCCCTTTGAGAGGGTCGGTGTTGAGCAAGCAAGATGGGCCCGGGAAAGGTGACCCCCCCTCCTCCTGGGGCAGCTTGAGCCGCAAAGAGAGCAGGGGCGGGGGGGGTTGCCGGCAGGCCGAGGCGTCCCAGGGCATCCTCCTGCCCAAGGGACTCCCAATCCCCACGACGGGTGTCCGGTTGAGGGGGTTGGTGCCACCTCCACTACCTGCCTGCCTCCTTTACCCCCCCCCCGGGGCAAGGCGAGGTGAGGCTCACCTGGACGGAGGCATCGAGGGCGGCGAAGAGGACCTTGCAGGTCGGGCAGCTCAGGTTCCTCCAGCCGAACCGGACGCCGGACACGGACAGCAGGCGCTCCAGCCCCTCTGTCGCCTCAGACCTAACCCCGACCCGCGACGGCAGCAGGAGTAGGAGCAGCGGCGGCAATAGGAGGAGCAGAGGCAGGAGGAGCCCCCCGCACCCAGAGTGGGCCCCATGGCTCCCCCGCTCCGTCTCTCTCCGCTTCCTCCTGACAGGCTGACAGGCCGCCGCCGCCAACGGAGAAGGGCCGCCGCCACTGCCGCCGCCGCCACCGCTCTGAAAGGTGCGGCTCCAACTTTAAAAGAAAATAAATTAAAATTGGAGCCAAAATGGCTCCAATTGACTGCGCATGCGCAGAAACTCAATCTGATGCATGCGCAATGCGTCAGATTGAGTTTCTGCGCATGCGCAGTCAATTGGAGCCATTTTAGCTCCGATTTTTTTTAAAAAAAATTTCTTTCGGTGAGGCGTCCGGAACCGGACGCCTCAAAAGTGGACTCCCCTCCCAGAGAACCCTCCGGGATTGGTCCTACCGGTTCCAGGGAACTGTCTGGAACCGAGGACATCCCATCACTGCTCCAAATGGTCACCAAGGGCAGCCCCATGTAGAGTGCATTACAATAATCAAGTCTGAAGGTGACCAAAGTGTGTGTGATCATGAGCAAGGAGTCCCGATCTAGGAGCAGGTGTAACTGGCATATCACACAAAGTTGTGCAAAAGCACAGGAAAACCAGGACCACACAGTGCCCTGGATCCCCAATCCTTGGAGCCTCTCCAGAAGGATACCATGGTCGACAGTATCGAAAGCCGCTGAGGGCTCAAGAAGAGCCAGGACGGACGGATGTCTCCCGTTCCACTCTCTCCAGAGGTCATCCACCAGTGCAACCAATGCCATTTCTGTACCATATCCAGACCTGAATCTTGACTGGAAGGGGTTCAGATAATCTCTTTCATCCAGAATCTCCTGTAACTGCCATGCCACTACCTTCTCCAAGACCTTACCCAAAAAGGGCAGGCTGGATACAGGCCGGTAGTTGGCCATCACTGTGGGCTCAAGAGACGGCTTCTTCAGGAGGGGGCACACCAAGGCATGTTTTAAGGTTGCTGGAAAAAACCCCTCCCACAACGAAGAGTTAATAATAGCTTTGACCCAACCACCTGTCACAGCCCTGGTTGATTTCACCAGCCAGACAGGCAGGGCGTGGATCTAATGCACAGGCAGTGGCACAAAGGAGCCTGTCCACTTCCTCAGAGACAACTGGATCAAACCAATCCCAGATAACATGGCAAGACTGCACTTCAGTCAACCACAGTTCTATATTTTCCACACCAGGATTCAACTTTGAACAAATCCGAGTGATTTTCTCTGCCAGATAACCAGCAAAAGCCTCAGCTGACACCTGCCAACCGGGGGAACTGGTCACCCGGAACAGGGTCACTGGGTGATTATCTGCAGAGGCAATGAGGGCAGTGAAATATTCACATTTCACTACCTCTATTGCCACTAGATAGGCTTTAATTGCAGCACTAGTGAGTGTTCGGTTGGATTCACTCCGGGCCTTCACCCAGCGGCGTTCTTGGCGTCTCTTTGCCCATTTATGTACCTTCGACTCCCCCGTGAACCACGGGGATGAGCGGTGCCTATGAGCATAGAGAGGCCATAGTGAAGCGATTACATCTAAGGCCGCTACCATCCTCTCATTCCAGAGGCCAACAAGCGCCTCAGGCGAAACGTATTGCCGATTCAGAGGAATATCCCCCAGTTTATTTATTTATTTATCATCATACTTCTATGCCGCCCTCCTCACGAACACTCAGGGTGGCTGACAACAAACAAAACATACCAATTATACAATCCTACAATATAAACTCACCCATCACAAAAACTACTAAAAAGTTAAAATTTAAAAACAGTAAAAATTAAAAAGCAAAAATTAAAATACAGCTAAAAACACAGCTAAGTTCCTTTTGGAATCCATCAAGATCCATCAGTCGCAGGACAGTCTTCATGGCTGATTGCCATAATGATCACCAATATTCAGAATCGGATACGGCATAAGAAGAAGACGAATGTATCTTATCTATATCTATCTAGATATGATATATATATTGAGAGAGAGAAAGATAGCCTCCACAGAATCAGGGTGTGTTATATGACAGTAACCCTAAGATTCTTCGTCATCAAAAGAAGGGTATTGATTTATGTAGTATTTTATTTATTTATTTATTTATTATTCAAATTTATATATTGCCACCCAATTCGAACAAGCAACTCTGGGTGGCATAACAACAGCAATATAAACATTACAATCATAAAACATTTTAAAATACCCTAAAAATACCCAATAGACGTTAAAATTACCCTCTCCCTCTCCCTCCCCATCAATTATTTTAAAAATTGTGGTTAAATGAATGACTATTATGCACTCAGCATCATAACAGACAGTAAGGCTTGTAAACATCATCTTATGCAGAAGAATATTTGAACCTCAGTTTAGGTCTTTATTAAATATCTATCATGAAATCTGTGGTAATGTAGTTACATTCAGTATGAAAAGAACTTGGGGTGTTCACAAGCAATTTGTAGTAAATGGGAAAATTTCAGTAAGTCCATTTTAAAAAATATATACTAGCTATTTCCAGGACTGCAATTTGTTTGCCATTTTGTGCAGAACTGCAGAATGTGATAATAGAATCATTTCACCCTCAGTGAACTGGTAAAGGCATAGTTGTCGTTTCAAAAATCTTGATATAGGAGTCTTCTGGGAGGGGAAAAAATGGGTGTTATTGCTCTTTTGAGCTTGTCACTTATAATATTAAATGACTCCATTATTTTAAACTCTGTCATTTTACTAATTTAATCTACATGGTCAGACAGGGCTTAGACTAATGCATTGAAGGCTTGGGAAATGAAATGATCCATTATAAATATAATCCATCCAATTCCAACATCCAGTCCCCATAGCAGTTTTTCTATGGCCTTCTTTAGTTTGTACTTCTCCATCTTACTTTCCTGAATCAGCTGCCATTACTGGATCTCCAGTCTATTCCTTGGTTATCTTTTACCCACTCTTCTTTGCAAATTATCACTCACCTGAAAAGTGTGCCCTTGGAGATTCACAGAAAGTTATCTTTCAATGTCAGTAACTGTTAGAGTAAAACACACAACTTTCAGGCACTCCTGGAGAAAATACTGAGCTAGCGCATTCAACCGTCTCAGCTAATAAAAGACAGCTTCCTGTCAATTCATCAGGAGCCTATAAGACAGTGATGGTGAGCCTTGGCACTTCAGGTGTTCTTGGACTGCAGTTACCAGAAGCCCAAGTCAGCACTCCTGCTGAAGCCCAAGGTTCACCACCACTGTTCTTGAACTTCAATTCCCAGAAGCCCTGATCGGCAGGAGTGCTGACTTGGCCTTCTGGGAATTGAAGTCCAAGAACAGCTGGCATGCCAAGGTTCACCATCACTGCTATAGGGTGTATCTATACTACAACATTAAAGCAGTTTCATATTGGCACTCCCTCTGGGCCCCGCCATCTCACCCGGAGGAGAAGAAATTGCCACGGCGGCAGGTGGTGAGAGAAGGCTGTATCTATGATATCTGACCATATTGTTACATTGTATTGCTAGCTTGTATTTTCTTGACATTGTATTACTATATTGTATTGCTACATTGAATTGTTGGAGTGTATCTCTACATTGTATTGTTGGATTGTATCTCTACATTGTATTGTTGGATTGTACTGCTATATTATTGTTTGATTGTATTGCCACATAATTGCTGTTTTGCTGTGTTGTGTTCTATCACAGTATTGTTATGCCCTATTATTGTATTGTATTGTATTGTATTGTATTTGTCTTGTACACCGCCCTGAGTCAGTTACACCGAGTTGTTGTTGTTCAGTCACACAGTCGATTCCAACCCTTTGCAACCCCATGGACCACTGTCCGCCAGACACTTCTGTCCTCCACCATCCTCCTCAACTCACTCAGCTCTGTGCCCACTGCATCCAGAATACCATCTAGCCATCTCATTTTTGCTTGCCACCTTCTTCTTTTGCCCTCCACCCTTCCCAGCATCAAGGCTTTCTCAAGCGAATCCTCTCTTCTCATTTGATGTCCAAAGTACTTTAGCTTCAGCTTTACTATTTGACCTTCTAAGGAGCGGTCAGGGTTAATTTCTTCTAAGATTGACCTATTTGTTCTTCTCGCTGTCCAGGAGACTCTCAAAACTCTCCTCCAACACCACATCTCAAAGGCATCTATTCTTCTGCGCTCAGCTTTCCTAATGGTCCAGCTCTCACAACCATACATTGTCACCGGAAATACCATTGCTTTGACTATACAAAATTTTGTTTGCAATGTGATGTCTCTACTTTTCACTATGTTCCCCAAGTTTCTCATCGCTTGCCTCCCAATAATCAGTCACCTTTTTATTTCATGGCTGCAATAACCATCTGCAGTGAGCTTTGATCCTAAGAAAGTAAAATCTGTCACTGCTTCTACTTCTTCCCCATCTATTTTCCAGGGACTGATAGGGCCTGTTGCCATTATCCTGGTATTCTTTATATTGAGTCTCAAGCCAGCTTTTGCACTTTATTCTTTCAACCTAATCAGGAGCTTCTTTAGATCCTCCTCACTTTCTGCCATTAGGGTGGTATCATCTGCATATCTCAAATTGTTGATGTTTCTCCCAGCAATTTTGATCCCAAATTGTGATTCCTCCATCCCTGCATTGCACATGATGTGCTCTGTGTATAAGTTGAATAAGCAGGGTGACAAAATGCAGCCTTGTCTTACTCCTTTTCCTATTCCAAACCACTCCGTCATTCCGTATTCTGTCCTAACTGTTGCTTCTTGATTCATGTACAGGTTTCTCATGAGGCATATAAGGTGTTCTGGTATTCCCATCTCTTTAATTACTTGCCACATTTTGTTGTGGTCCACATAGTCAAAGGCCTTACTGTAGTCAATGCAACAGAAGTAGACTTGTTTCTGATATTCCTTTGGTTTTTTTTTTTCCATGATCCAACATATGTTGGCAATGTGGTCTCTAGTCCCCCTGCCTCTTCTGAAACCTGCCTGCACTTCTAGTAATTCTCTCTCCACGTGCTGCTGCAGTCTATCCTGTATTATCTTGAGCATCACCTTACTAGCGGGAGGGATGAGCGCAATTGTTCGATAATTTGAACATTCTTTGGCATTACCCTTTTTGGGGATTGGAATGTATACTGATCTTTTCCAATCCTGTGGCCATTGTTGTGTTTTCCAAATCTGCTGGCATATAGAATGTAATAATTTGATTCCATCATCTTGTAGGGCTTTGAAAAGTTCAACTTGGATACCATCATCTCCACTGGCTTTGTTGTTTGCAGTGCTTTTTAGGGCCTTTCTGACTTTACTCTCTAGGATGTCTGGCTCAAGTTCAATTTCCTCATCATTGTTATTATCAGGAGTGTTGAGGTCCTTTTTTTAGAGTTCCTCTGTGAACCCTTTCCATCTTTTCTTAATCTCTTCTGCATCAGCTATCTCATTGCCGTCTTTGTCCCTTATCATGGTCATTTTTGCTTTAAACGTTCCCTTGATTTCCCCAATTTTTTGAAAAGATCTCTAGTCCTGCCTCTTGTGTTGTTTTCTTCTATTTCTTTGCACTGTTCATTCAGGTAGGTTTCCTTATCTCTCCTTGCTTTTCTTTGAAATTCTGTATTCAAGTGATTGTATTTTTTCCTTTGTCCTTTGCCTTTTGCATCCCTTCTTTCTTCTGCTATTTTAAGAGCCCCATCGGACAACCACTTAGCTTTCTTATGCTTCTTTTATTTTGGTATGGTTTTCCTTGCTGCCTCCACGATGTCCCACATATATACCGAGAAGGGCGGTATATAAATCCAATAAATAAATAAATATGTGCAGAATGTCAGCCAGGAGTTGCTGAATTTCCTAGGGCTGGCAAGTTTGAAAATCTGTGTGCTGCTGACTTGAGTATAGGAAGACAGAGCAAGATTTTATTCTCTTTCCACCCAACATGCATTATTACAAGTTTTGCTTCTAATTCTTAACAACACCATTATTATATGAAGGAAACAAGGCAGTAGTTCCCAATCTTCTGGAACATTGGGGGGGGGGGGAAATGTGCATTAGAGTACCCAATGCCTAAAGATGCTAATGGCACAAAAAATCAAAAGAGTGGGTAAAATTGTCTATTTGAGGCTTCACTCCCATGTCTAATGAAGTGGACTTGATCCACAAAATCTCACATAGAAATATAACATTTAGTCTTTAAAGTGCTACAGTGTTTTTGTTTTGTTTGTTCTCTGATATGCCTGTTTCACCATTATGATAGCCAATATTCATAACAGATACGGCACTTGAAAAAGAATGCATAAAGAGGTCCACATCTTATATCCAAATACAGTCAAACCTCTCATAAAGAGCACCTCGCTTAAAGAGTAACTCACTTAAAGAGCAGAATTTTCTCTGAATGTTCGCTTTGCTTAACAAATAAAACCAAACAAAAACTCATTTAACAAATAAATCGGGGTTTGCAAACCCCCTCCCCCAAGTCACAGTTGGTCACTTACAATGGTGTATCGCTTAAAGAGCAAACTCACTTAAAAAACAATCCTGTGGAACACATTATGCTCTTAAAGCAAGGTACAACTGTATAGAAAAATTAGTAACTTACCAGTTTAGATCAAAAATAAACATTCAGAGGTCAATGAAGAAATGTTAACCTGAATGCAATCAATTACAGAACAATATTTTACTGTAGAACCTTTTTTTTCTAGCTTCACACACTAGTCAATGTAATTTTTGTGGCTGTTCTCTGTTAGCCAATACATTAATGTCCAAATCAAGGTTTGTGACATACACCCTTAAAATGTCATATAAATGCTAATTTGACCTACACTTGGGAGTTTACAATTTTCACTTTGGAAAAACTTTGTTCACAAATGTCTGTAGTGCCAAAGACTGTGAAAATACCTGCAGCACATTTGTTTAGGTTGATAAATATATCAGGTAGACCAGAATAAAGGTCTAACAGACCGTTTTCTTTGTAAATATCTCTGAGATTATCACTGGTGTGCAAATCAATTAGTTCCATCTATAAAAAGGTTGCTTGCATCTTTTGGTGCTATTGCACGTGGATTCTGAAACATTCTTACTTACTTCCCTTGTTTATGGCAAGCAGTGAGTCAGTTCTGAAATTCTGCCAACCTTGACAGGTGAAGATTCTAAAATTGTTCAGTATACAAAGCACTTTGTGTCCTTTTTTTGCAAAAGGACTAGATCTTTTACTCTCTTTTTCATGCCTTTCTGCATCCACCCAGACAGGTGCTTTGTCTTCCTTATGCACATATACTGTATAGTTTTCAACATGCTAATGCATAGAGTAAAGGTAAAGGTCACCCTTGTTCGGAAGCCAGTCATATCTGACTCTAGTTATCCAGACAAAGCGATACCTATTTATCTACTTGCAATTTCTTGCTTTTGACCTGCTAGGTTGGCAGGAGCTACTACATCATGCAGCACTTGGGTCTTGAACAGCCGGCCTGCAGACAGAGTCTTAACCACTAAGCCACTGCAAGGGAAGTAAAAAAGCTGAGTCCAAGTACCTGAGCTGTGCTGGCTGGAAAAGCACTAAGGGTGGTGAAAATGTTAGTATGAAGGATAAGACCAACAGGAGGCTGACAGAAGCAACCATGGATAGCAGAAGAAACAATGTTGTTATTGTGTTTTTGTAAGAAAGGGTTAGCAGTAGATCAGGGGTGCCCAAACTTTTTGGGCCATGGGTCGATCATGTGGTTCAGGGAGCTGGTCACTAAGGGCCGGGGGCCGGGTGCAGCCCCTGACACCAATTCATCTGGCCCGCGAAGCCCTCGTCACTCCTGGAAGCGGAAGTAAAACGCGCCTGTACGGGCATGTTTTGCTTCCACTTTCAAGACAATGAGGGCTTTGTGGGCCGGATGAATTGGCGTTGGGGGCCACACCCAGCCCCCGGGCCTTAGTTTGGGCACCACTGCAGTAGATGGTACAAGTCGAAGCAGAAAGAGGAGTACAGGTCTAATGGGAAATGCCTTGAGAGTGAATGAAGTAACAAGCAGGATGGAGGGCTGCACAGAAAGAGTTTGGGGGTCAAATGCAGCCCATGGGGCACAGGTTGGAGACCTCTGACACAGAGCTTTCTTTCTTCACCCACTATTGCAGCTGCAATGTTCCTTCAAGAAACAAAGCTCCCTGCCCACCCTCTTCTCTGACAGGTGTGTTTAATGGCACAATAAAGAAATTCACCAATCAAAGATCCAGAATTGGAAAGAAATAAGATTCTTACTTAGAGTTATGGGACTATTATGACCTCCCACATTATTCCTGGTTCATTTGCAATCAGCTTTTTCATTATCTTTCAGCTACATTGGTCCAGAATTATGTTAATTGCCCATTAACTACAGCTGGGTGATTCATTTATTCTTTTAATTTAGAATATTGATAATGGAACTAACCTCTATTTTGCTTTAAAAACTTTTTAAAACATGGTTTCTGCTGTCACTGTGGTACAGTTAAAAGAAGATCAATGCCATCTCTGCTTTTCAAAACCCTGTAATCTGTGTGAGCAGCATAACAACCTGTCTTTTAAAGACAGCTTTAAGTGCTACATCTACAAAAAACAAAAATAGTTAAGGAAAACTTTTACATCCCTACTTGGTCTTATGAGGTCTCCCTTGCTGGAAAGCCAGTGGATCCTGACTCTAGGGTTCAGTGCTAATCTCTGCTTATAGTCAAAGAACCAGTGCTGTCTGCGTCTGCAAACAGTTCTGTGGTCATGTGGCAGGTATGACTAAATGCCGGAACACATAAAACACTGGTACCTCCCCACTTAAGTGGTACCTCTTTATCATATTACAATTTCTTGCTTACAAACTATTAGGTTGGCAGGAGCTGGGACCGAGACAGGAGCTCATTCCATCGTGCAGCGCTCGAGTCTGGAACTGCTGACCTGCCAACCTTCCAATCATCAATTTCAGCATCTTAACCAGTAAGCCACTGCAGTCTCTTAATGTAGTCTTAGTTTACATTTAAAGATGCCCAAGGAGGAGGTAGTGCGTGGGCAGGCACCTTGTGTGCCCACACACCCATGTGATATTGCTGGCTTGCCTCCAACAAAGTCACGTGGGTGTTCACACCCCCTGTGTGTACCCTGCCCCCCCCCCCCGTGGGTGTACCCACCTTATCTCACCTCGCCCCACCGCTGCCTCCCGGGCGAGATTTCAGCCTCCCCTCCTGCCTCCCCATTGACAGAGGGAGAGGGTTGGTGGGGAAGTGGTGCTTGCCATTGGCACCAGGCTGTGTGGGGCTTCCCCTCGATGATGCACATGCCCACAGAAAAACTCTGTGTGCCACTTCTGGCACACATGCCATAGGTTCACCACCACTGCTCTATAGAGATGCACAAATATTTTTTTAATTAAAACAAAATAATAAGCTTGGATTTATTTTGGTAGTAAGGGGAAATATGGACTCTTTGTAGGCATGCATTCCAAGCTGGCATATATTTTGTTCTATTTAAAAGGATAGTTTTGTTACTTCTTTGCAATACAAAATAGTGGTGAGAATGCAAACCTAAAAAGGTGGTTCAGACTGAGGACAAGACAGTTACGATCTGTGGGACTTTAAGATCTAAACTGCTAAGAAGCTTGTACACAACAATTGAGACATTGTTGTGGTTGACAAAAATTGGGTTAAACTTGATTGATCTGGTGGCCCCAGGTGATAGTTGGGTGGAAAAAAAGAGATTGAAAAGATCATGAGATACCAGGATCTGAACATTCCAGTCCAAACATCTGGTAGACCATGTACACTTTTGATAATAATAGGGCAAGCAAGTTCTCATGGATAAAAACAATTTATTTTAGTAAGCTGAATATTATATTTCTTGATAAGCAACAAAGAAGAATGTGATCTTTTCACAAATGGAGTTCTATTAACAAGCAACCTCCAGAAAGTACTGTACAAAAATCAAAGTACTGTACTAACCTTGAAGAAAAGAAATTAAGAGTATGGAAACAAGATCAAAAGATCTGCCTCACCACCTTAATTCCAGCAGCCATTCTTATTCCAAAATGTTTGATTGCCAGTTTAAAAACAACCACCAATAGCTACAAATTTCCCTCTAGAAGCTGAAAAAAAATAGTGATTTTGTGAACATGTCTCTGCACCTATACATTGTTACAACTTGATTCCTAATGTTTAGGCTTGATGCTTGGATCTGCCTCTTGCACCAGCAAAGCTTAGGAACAAAAATGTATTTATAACAACAAAGAACTTTAGAGAATTGGATAGTTCCATAATAAGTGGTGTGAACTGAATCTTTAAAAATACAAGATATTCATCTTTCTGTTTGTACTGTTCATCGTGTAAAACAATTTATTTATTTAAATATTTTCTTTTCCACTCTCCAATCCCCTTGTGTGTATAAAGTGGTTTACACAAAAACAACAAGCAATGTTCATAAACATGTGAACACCATGGTGTCGTGTTAATGGGTTGTTTTTTAACCTATGCTCCAATGATATTGGACCAACAATGCTCCGAGAATGTCCAATACAGTTGTTGTGTTAGCCTGCCGGAGCAAAGGCAACATAGAGTGTGGTGGCACTTTAAAGAATGACCAATTTGTTATAGCACAAGCATCTCTGGACTAACATCCATTAAATGATGAAGTGGCAAAATCTGCTTTGACAGTTGATGACCATGAAAGCATATATCTTAATAAATATGTTAATCTTAAAATGCGCCACAAGTCTCTGTTGCTCATGTTATCAGAAGGTTTTTGCAAATGTTATATTCAAAAATGTGACATTTTAAATAGTATTTATTTTCTGAATTGTGTTATATTATTTAGAAAAGAGAATTACAGAAACTGTGTAGTTCTTTGTCTATTGCCCAGCGTAGTCCTCGTCACTAAATCAGGCAGTATATAAATATAATCATAGAATCATAGAATAACTGAATTGGAAGGGGCCTTTTAGGCCAGGGGGCCCCAAACTTTTTGGACTGTGGGCCAGTCATGTGGTTCAGGGGGTCACTATGGCCCGGGGTCTGGATCCAGCCTCTGACACCAATTCATCCGACTCACAAAGCCCTTGTCTCTCCCTGAAGTGTTTTTCTTCCACTTCCGGGCTGGTTGAATTGGTGTCAGGTGCCAGATCTGGCCCCCAGGCCATAGTTTGGGCACCCCTGTTTTAGACCATCAAGTCCAACCCCCTGCTCAATGTAGGAATCCGAATCAAAGCAGATCTGACAAATGGCTGTCCAACTCTCTCTTGAATGCTTCCAGAATATAAATAGATAAATATTTTCAATGTTAAATGTTGTTGTTCTTTTTCTTCTTCTTCGTGTCTAGGAACAAATATATCTGTCAAAGGCTGCAGGGGGGGGAGGGAGCGGAAATAGAATGAGGAAGCCTGAGTTTTTCGTTTTATAGCATACTTAGGCTCCCCTCTGCTGGACAAAAGATGAATTATTTAGTTTTTACAACATAATTTTTCCTTCCCTCTTGTTGCTGTAACCTCAATTGCTGAATAATGAGATACAAAACCTACGGTAGATACAAAATCTGATATTTAGTATAATTGGTATATCACCCTGAAATTATTAGTGATTCATTTGCCAGACAGTCATTGGAAACCTATTTTAAACAAGACAGTTGTCGTTGTCATTTCTTCTTCTTCCTTCTTCTTCTTTACTTGGTTACTTGGTTGATCCATGTTTCACATGTCAGGTTGACATGGCAGATGGAAGCATTGTCTTCCACGGTTTCCAATCCCGTGCCAGTCTCATCCAGGGCCTCAAGAACTTTGCCCTGAACTGGTCTTTCATCTGGTTGCTGGCCTTCCTAGTAGCCACTTTATGTCAAGTGGTATCCATTCTGTGATAGCTTTCGTCCACCTTCCATCTTTGAAGTGGCACACATGTCCAGCCCACCAATATCTTGCAAACTCGATCAACCTTGATGCTTGTTTTGCACCTGATCTTATATGGAGTTCTTCATTTGATATTCAGTCAACCAATCGTATGCATAGCATCCTTCTCTTGATTGCTCTTTGTGTTACATCAATTTTTTTGATGTCAGATTTTGTAGGTGCCCATGTTTAACTGTCATATAATAAAGCAGGCAGAACAGTGGTACTGACAAATTCATCCCATAATTTTCTCATTTTTTGTTTCACTAAGTGCCTTCTTTATGCTGTTAAAAGCTGCCCATGCTGATTACCTTCTTCACAAAAAATGTTTTGTTAGGTTGTGGCTTAGGTTAACCTCTTGCTCAAGGTATTCATATGAGTTAACATCTTCTACTATCTCATTTCCACATCCCATATCTATGGCATTTGTGGAGGCACGCCGTATATATTTTATTTCTGACATATTGATCTTCAGGGTGATCTTTTGACTGTCTGGATCTAATTCTTGGAACATAGTCTGCGCTTCTTCTACTGATTCTGATATTAGCATTATATTATCAGCAAAAAAGAACCCTTCTTCTTTATTTCCTCTTTTACCCCTTCATGTGTCAAGGGAGATACTTGGCACTTCTTGCGGCCTCCACCAACATAATTATTTGATGTTTTTATAATGTTTCTTTGATGTTATCTCTCCACCTTCCTCTGGGTCTGGCTCTTGCTCTTTGACTTTCTCCCCTTTTACCTTGTAAGAGAATTTGCTAGTACTGTACAATGGATATGATGAAGAAGTGTAGTTGAGTTTCCCTCATATTCTCTGGACTTAACATCCCTTGACTTCTACCTATGCGGGATTTTAAAGGATGTGGTGTATAGCAAAATCCTGGCTATACTGGTTGTACTATACAGTTGTACCTCGCTTAAAGAGCATAATGCATTCCACAGGATTGCTCTTTAAGCGAGTTTGCTCTTTAAGTGAAACACCATTGTAAGTGACCAATTGTGGGGGGATTGCGAACCCCGATTTATTTGTTAAGTGACTTTTGGGTTGGTTTTATTTGTTAAGCAAAGCAAACATTCAGAGAAAATTCTGCTCTTTAAGCGAGTTGCTCTTTAAGCGAGATGCTCTTTATGCGAGGTTTGACTGTACTGTACTTCGATAAGGAATTGAAAGGGTATGTGCAGTGATACAAATGGACACTTTGATCAATGTTGCTTAAGCAATAGTTCACCATAATCAGAAGTGTCTAGACCAGTGGTTCCCAACCTTTTTTTACAGAAGTCAAGCGTGACTTGTATTCATCTTTTGTCATCAATATATATTGAGTACTGTACTGTATTACAGTTTTAATGCAGTTTTTTTCCTTAAAGTGTGTATACATTTCCCCCACCCTCTGTATATCACTCTGACATTAAATTACTGTTCCAGTGATGTGATTCTATAAGACTTTCATATCTGATAAATCAGGCTCTGTCACAAAGACACTAATCTCAAAACAAGATAAATTAATCTGCAGGTGTGAAAAAGTCCTGCTCTAAAAATAGATACTTTCAGTACTTAACAGAATTCATGTTTGTAATAATGAGCTTTCTGTAATGTGTCATTTGACCATTAGATATTCCTCTCTAATGCATTTCTGTGAAAAGAAAGAGTCATGAGGCATAGACCATTGTATTTATCTGAGAACAAATGAACTGGTTTTCTGAGGAGAGAGAATGATGATACCCATTTTAGTCATATATATTTATAAAGTAATATAGTACATAATACATATATTTGTAAGTTAATATAGAGAAATTGAATCCCTTTCCCTTTCCAAAATTATTTTCATTTCTGGAAAGAATTGCCACTAGAGTTATGCACAATGGGCACAGCATGCAAATTTAATACCACCTAGTTTGACTGACTAAGAGCTTTGGCAGAGATTAATGTCTTCCATAAAATTCACCCTCTCCTGTTCATGTTTTTTATATAAGGTAGCATGCTTTAGTCACAGTTTGAATGCAAAAAATTGAATCTGGCTCTGGGATACTCTACAGTGTAGAGTAATTTATATATTGAAGGGATTCAAAGAAACTGCAATTTATGTAATTTTAAGTCTCCCTTAAGGAAAAATTCAGTGAGATTAACTAGAAAATTAAGTTTCAAATACGTTTCTTGATCCTATGGAATATAACATGTGCGTACTCTTCCTGTGATATGATTAAAAGCATTGCAAAGAGGATAAACCTACATTTAGGAGATCCAGATAGTTTATCTACAGGTTAGTGGTTGGTTTTTTTTTTTAATCAGTGGGATTTCACACCTGATGTGTCTTTGGGACATACATCCTTGAAGCTCCTTTCATGTTCCCAAGAGCTGGGACAGAGACTGGCACTCAATCCGTCATGCAGTACTTGGGTCTCAAACTGGTGACTTGCCAGTCTTCCAGCTAACAAGGCAAGCTTCTTAACCACTGAGCCACCACAGCCCCTAGGACAGTGAATCATGTATACTGATTGGGTTTCTTCCATAACCCAATGCATCATAAAGTTCCTGCCAGTCTTCCATCCTTAAGCCCTATGCACAATACATGATTGTGGAATAGCCCCTGACCCCCTGTCAAACTCTCATTTGATATGAGATTGTGATCTTTTTGGAAATGATGTAAATATGACACCTTGGAAAAGCTGGCAGGGACGAGAAGGAAAAGGATAAGACAGCATGGATTTCCCTCCATAGATCCATAGAGTCAAGCAGGCATGGCTGAGTGAGATATTAATGTAATTTTTCTGTGCATCATTTTTAACATGCTTAAAGGCTAAGAAATAAAATGCTGTTATTTAACACTTTTACTTTTAAGATATTTTAATGCTTTAGATAAGTGCTTTTCACTTTTAAAGTGCTTGGCTGTAACTTCGATTCAGTTTGTACCTGTTACATGTAACAGCCTAATTTGTGCTTCTGTGTTCAAAGTTTCCTCTTTTGAGTATGCACCTACAATTCTACATGATTGTAAGCTGGCGTAAAAATTTTTGAATTGCATGCCTGTTGTGTTTCCAACAACTTTGAAGTACTTTAAAAACAATGTCAAAGAGTAAGTGTTTGTAGAATGGTCAGACTGTTTTTGCCTTGCATTACTGCAACCACCATACCTAGATGCAGTGGTGGGCTCCACAAATATTTACTACCTACTCTGTGGACGTGGTATGGTGGGCGTAGCCAGAGGGAAAGCCCTGCATTGCACCCAAATTAGGACTATTTTATTTCAAAACTTGGATGGATGGGGCCAGTCAGAATTTCTGCTACCGGTTCTGGTGAACTGGTGTAAACCTGCTGATGCCCACCACTGCCTCAGTGTTTCCCAAATGCTGGTGTTTGGACTTCAGTTCCCAGAAGCCTAAGCCAGTATATTGACTGATCAGTGCTTTGGGGAATTGACTTAAGCTTCTGGGAATTGAAGTCCAAACGCCAGCATTTGGGAAACACTGGAGATGGTTTAACTATTACTGAACTGCCAAAGTACACAACCTCTCAGGGTTTAATCCATTGATAAAATAATTTTGTCAGCTGGAGAAGAACCTAGACTTCTTAGTCACTCCAAGTGGTCTGACACAGTCAGGTCTCCCTGTGAGTAACATGCAGAGTATCCTTTACAGAATTTGACATCCCCACTGTTGCAGATTTCAGAGCTTTAAGAAATGGCAGGGGGAGGGGGAAAGAGCTACACTTTTCTCTTTATTCTGTTTGAAGTCTTTAGTCAGTGGATCAACTGTACCTGTAGTTGTATTTTGCCCACTCAACTCTATTCTGTTTTATTGCTAAGAATATTGATGAAAGAGATAGACTTGCATGAAGCCGTTCTTACCAATTCATCACTCTTTAACACTTACTTGGAATTAAGTTATTTTGGAAATTGTTTTTCTATTTAAATTACATCAGAGTTATTGTCTCAGACCCAATCTAACCAATGTGCTTAGCAGATCATGGATACAGAAGGTGCCTTCCCGAAGAGTATAAACCATATACAGTAATACCTCGGATAACGTTTACCTCGGATAACGCTAAAATCGCATAAGGTTAAGTAATCTGGGGAGGAGAATTGGATCAAATAACGTTAAGGTCCTATGGGATGGATCGGATAACAACCGCTAAAGCCTGTGCGGTTACAATGTATCTCTATGGAGCTTTAACGTTATCCGATCCATCCCATAGGATTTTAGCATGGATCGGATAACACTAAAAATCGGATAACACCAAGACTTGTGGAACCAAGTCTTAGCGTTATCCGAGGTAATACTGTATGTTCACTTGAGTGTCCCTCAGAAACAACATGCAGCCAGGTAATCCTACCTATGCAGTATGTGTTGCACTGGCTAATGAGCAAAATGACCCTCTTTAATGGTCCTCTTTAGGACAACAAAGGACAATAATTTCTACTTCTTCCTCTCCTTCCATGTCTAGGCCAGACACGAAACCACCAAACTGAAACCACTCCCTGCATTCTGCAGTTCTCTTCGTCTGACCTAGTGTGAGAAAGATTAGTTGGCAACACAAGGTTGCCATTACCAGGGTATGCCCGATTGTGGTTCAAAAAATACCACAATCTTTGAAGAGGCTCTTTCTGTGTACCTCAATAATTTCTACTGATATAGAGGGCATCTCTTCAACTAAAAAGGAACTCTTACCTTCACTTTGCCATGAATCGAAATGTCGCATCCTTTGCATCTAAGAAACTCAGAGGAACTTATCATCATTGATGAAAGGTTTCTGGGATGCTGACAGGCCCCACATAAAAAGTACAGAAATGACATTTTAGTAAGACCAGATATTGTAAAACCAGACTATACTGAACAGGACAACATAGAGGTATTGACTTTTAAACTAGCTACATGCATGGTTACATAAATTTATAAGTCACCTAACACACCATTCGGTTTTAAGAAGCCATCCAATATGGAAAAACAAGATAACATTTAGTACTATGAATATAATGACAAAAATGACAGAACCATTCCCTTCAGCACAGATCCATTCTATGTCAGATCTAGCCAGCCACCTGACTTCAATCTATATGATTCCATAGGAGAGATAATTTCAAAAAAGCCAACCAGGAAAAGTTTACAATATTTGATGCAGCTCTGCTTTAGATTGTCCTTCAACCAGAGAACTATGGTCAATTTGTAACATCCATTTCAAAATGTTCTCATGCTTCCAGTGCCAGAAGGTGCCAGAACAACTCTAGAAATATAAGCCCAATACTTTGGTTATATCCCACACTTGAAGAAAATCTTTCTGGCGAACATATGATAAAGCTGGGAGAAATGTGAAATTGAGTCCTGCATAAACAAAAAGAACTTGCTGGATAGATATTATAACAGAGCTGATAAGATAAGAATCAACCAGAAAGTTTGGAGACAACTGAAAAGACTAAACAACAGTCCATCCAAAAGGACACTGTATGCAAATATAACGCCATACCAAATAGCATATCAACTGCATTTGGCAGGCAGTGAGCAATCACTTCAGCAGCCACAATTATATACTGCCCCATAGTGCTTATTGAACTCTTTAGGCGGTTCACAAGTTAATTAGCATTTTTGCATAACCAAAATAAAACACTGAATTTAATGAACTTTCTCCTGCTTTCATATATCAGAAGAACTAGAAGAAGTTATCAGAATATTTAGAAGTGGTGGGACTTTTTGCTATCTAATCTAAACAAATTAAAAACTCTGGGTAAAAACAAAGAATGGCTCCATCACCTCTTTAATAATTCTAAAAATATGGTAAAGGATGAAAGAAACCAAGCAAACAACCAGCATATCCCCAAAATTACAAGCCAATCTGTCTTCTATGCCATCTATACAACAAGTTTGAATGAATTATATTAAACATCTTCTAATACCAGAAAAGACAGGCTTTATACCTAGCAAAAGCTGCACAGTTCAAATCTTAAATCTAATCCAGCACGTGGAATATGATATTGAAAAACACAAAATAACTGGAGTGCCATTTGTCAACCTTACAGCAGCATATGATAATGCCTGCTGCTGAAAAAGCTCTACTCCCTTACTTAAAGTTCATGGACTACTTCAAAACTAAAGATTGTTTGTTGAATATCAAAGGAGGTATAGTTGCTGCGATCTGAACTCTCTAAGTCTTTTGCTGTTCAGTCACACAGTTGACTCCGACCCTTTGCGACCCCATGGACCATTGCCCACCAGGCACCTCTGTCCTCCACCATCCTCCTCAACCCGCCCAGCTCTGTGCCCAGTGCACCTACAATACCATCTAGCCATTTCATTTCTGGCCACCCCCTTCTTCATTTGCCCTCCACCTTTCCCAGCATCAAGGCTTTCTCAAGTGAATCCCTTTCTTCTCATTTGATGTCCAAAGTACTTTAGCTTCATCTTTACTATTTGTCCTTCTAAGGAACAGTCAGGGTTAAGTTACAAGAATGTTATACCAATTGTACTGTCACTACTCCTGCATGGTGAAGGTATTGTTAACTTGTAGCAACCTTGTTAACTTGGCAGATAGGCCAAGAAGAGAAAACAATCGAACAATCGAAAGTATTTTGTCACTTTCAACCCACAACTCAGGCCTCTCACTTGCATAATAAAAGATCTTCGGTCCATCCTCCGCAAGAATACAATACAGTCAAACCTTGCATAAAGAGTGCCTCGCTTAAAGAGTGCCTCGCTTAAAGAGTACCATTTTCTCTGAATTTTTGCTTCACTTAACAAATAAAATCAACCAAAAACTCACTTAACAAATAAATCGGGGTTTGCAATCCACCCCACAATTGGTCACTTACAATGGTGTTTCACTTAAGGAGCAAACTCGCTTAAAGAGCAATCCTGTGGAACGCATTATGCTCTTTAAGCGAGGTAAAACTGTACTTCACTTTTCCAAGTTCTCTGTGGCAGACCCCTACTTGCTACAGACAATCGCTAAACTTGAAACCACTATTGACACACAACAAACAACACAACAGTGAAAAAGGGATGGGAACTTTACCCTGCAACTCAGAGGTCAGCTATGTCCCCACATTTACTCTGGAAATACAATTATTGGACTCAGCCACATCAAACACAGCATTAGGGGTAGTTTTACTTGTGCCTCTGATAATGCGATTTATGCCATCTTCTGCCAAAAATGCTCTTCTGCCCTCTAAATAGGTCAAAGACGACAATCTCTTTGCAAAAAAAAAAATGAATGGACACAAATCAGACATCAGAAATACCAACACATTGAAGCCTATTTCAATACATTTTAAGTCACTTGGACATTGTATACTGGACCTAAAAGTTGCCTTTCTGGAACAGGAAAATTACAAAACAAGAATTCAGAGAGAGAGAGACAGCGGAGATAAAATATATACACATGCTAGAATATTAGCCAAGGGTTGGTTTTTGTTTTGTTTTTTACATTGGCAAATTGTTTAAAATGCCACAACTAAAGGATTGCATTCACCTTGCAGAACAGTCTTTAAAATGTGGGGAGAGGAGAAGGAGATGATTCTCAGGACAGTTGACCTCGGATTGTGCCTATCCCATAAAGCTTCCTCAATTAACTCATCAATTAGATGTGTAATGTTAGAATGTTGGATTTTTGTTTTTTTTGTTTTTTTGCAAAACTAACTCCTCAAACTTACTTCCATCAGAGATTCACCATTGTAAAAAGCCAAACTGATTGCATTTTATCTTGTTGTTGTTCAATTGCACAGTCGATTCTGACCCTTTGTGACCCCATGAACCATTGCCCTCCTGGCACCTCTGTCCTTCACCATCCTCCTCAACCCACCCAGCTCTGTGCCCATTGCATCTACAATACCATCCAGCCATCTTATTTTTGTCCACCCCCTTCTTCTTTTGCCCTCCACCTTTCCCAGCATCAAGGGTTTCTCAATTGAATCCTCTCTTCTCATTTTATGTCTAAAGTACTTTAGTTTCATCTTTACTATTTGACCTTCTAAACTGCCCAGAGAATACCCTAAGCACTATAGCAGTGGTGGTGAACCTATGGCACATGTGCCAGAGGTGGCACTTGGAGTCCTCTCTGTGGGAACTTGTGCAGTCGCCCCAGCGCAGTTTGCTCAGCAGTCCAATAGGAGCACTTCCTCCCTTCCCCAGCACAGAGTTCACCCCACCCCTCTGCCCATCAGCCCAATGGGAGGATTTCCTTCCTCCCCTGTTGCTGTGTTGGCATTTTACGATAGATAAGTGGGTTTTGGGTTCGTCATCACTCCACTATGGGGTGGTATGTTAGTATATTTGCTACTGGGACTCTGTAGCTTGCCCAAAGCAACACAGGCTCCCCCCCCCCCAAGATGGCACAATTGGGAATTGAACTCTGAACCTCTGACTCCACAGCCAGAGACTCAAATCACTGAGGTGTCCAATCAACTCAATATGATATACAGGGAGATGTAATAAGATGACATGGTACAATTTGCAAGCAATAGATCTGCCGTTGTGTTTTTGTTATTGATATAATGATCTAATATATTACAGTAATATATTGCTGAAATGTAATTGAGCACTAAGATATAAGCTGAATTGTTTTCCCTCAGTGACCACATTTTTTTTTTGAAATGACACAAGTAGTTGAAATAACTCCATTTCTACTTTTTTCTCTGCCAGTTAAATGATGATCTGCTAAATTCCCTGCAAATCCAAATACAGTATTCATACACCATTGAGTAAAGCTTATTGTGTTGTCATAAAGCTAATATTTATTTCTTCATTTAATTCTGAGATTAGGAAAATATGTACAGGTCTAAAATTGCTTTTCCCACTGCTTCTATTTTGATCTCTGCCAATGCATTCTTGCACTGCAGGGGAATATTTTTTGACATTCAGATTGGAGATGGTAGTCATACGACACACGTGCTGTGAAAGACATGAAAACTTATGTTTCTGTCTTCTGTAATATGTCTATATCTGATTATAGCCTTTGCATCTTTCCACAATTCTTGTTGTCAACAAGATCATATAAATCAATGTTCCAAATGTTTATTCCCCAGCTGTGAACCTAGTATCAACAGGAAATCTTATTTAAAATGGAATTGGGGGTGGGAGTGGGGTGGCTTGGAATGTTAGAAGAACAAAAATCTACTCTAGATTTACTTTAAAAGATATGGTTAAACTCCTTTAGTGATTTAGATTTGGAGAGATTTTCCTAGAAGATAGAACTAAATATATCCTGTTAAGAAATATGAAGCACAACTTGGCACTCTAAATCAGTGGTACCCAAACTACGGCTGGGAGGCCGGATCCAGCTCCTGACACCAATCCATCTGGTCCACGCCACCCTCTTTGCTACCAGAAGGGAAAGTAAAAGGCACCCATATGGGTTGAGGGTGGCGTGGGCTGGATGAATTGGCATTGGGGCCAGATCTGGCCCACAGGCTGTAGTTTGGGCACCCCTGAACCATGTGACTGGCCCACGGCCTGAAAAGTGCACCCCTGGTCTAAATGGTGTCTAGCTTGTAACTGTGCAAGTTGTTGCATTTGCAGTAAAAACAGAGAGGAGTTTGCCTTATCAGTCAGATATTCTTCTAGAAATGACCTAAAAAGAGTTATAAAGTACAGTACTATAAAGTCAGGTGCAGCCCTGCAATGACTGTAGGACTCAAGAATACAAGTTTGAATCCAGAAATTTGGGGCTACTCTAAACTGTTCATATCAACCCTTGTTTGAGATCTGAAAAAAAAAAAACCCTGAATACTTTCAGAACGTTCAGTCTTTTGTTTAATGAATAGCATTGTCTTATTCCTTGATTATTACATTGAAGGAATCATAGAATGATTCACCTTTCTTTACAGATATTATTTTGTATCTCATTGGTAACTATGTGCATCTCATCCTTCAAAACACCAGAAGGATATTGTCGCTGTAGTAACTACATGATTGTTGTTAATTGCTGTTTTCCTGCAGTTATAACTACAGTACTGTACTGTAATTGCAATTGCTTAAAATGGAAAAGTAGCATTGGGGAAGAATTCAGTGTACATTTATCTTCATTAATGGAATCGAGTATTGCGAAATAAGGAGACGCTGACATGCTGTGTTCAGAAGGCCCTTGGGGACCTACAAACATCTGCTCATCACACTTTCCATGGTGTTATTCTGGCAAGGAAATGCAGCCCTTAAAAGATGACGTTGTCTGTTCTTCCCATTCCTCACTCAGGAAGAAGCCTGTTAGCAAGAAGAACCTGATTACTGTATGACTTCAGAAATAAAATGTGTCTGTGTTTGCCTGGCTGCATATGAGTAGCAGAGTTCGAAGGCATAGAAAGAGGAGACCATTAGGACATAAGATTGGCTCCAGGTCTTTCTCTGATAAAGATGGCAATACAGGTGTACAGTTTGGGGGATTCCATCTACCCTTGCAGTAGAGTAGGGGTGCCCAAACTATGGCCCATGGGCCAGATCCGGCCTGCAGACTGTAGTTTGGGCACCCCTGGTTTAAGTAGATAAAATAGCAGGTTAAAATTTATCTCACCCTGTTGCAAAACAGATTGCAAGGTGTGTTTTATTTTTGCTTCTATAAGCATCAGAATCAGAAATACAGCTGCAAATATATAGCATAATGGAGAAAGAGAGAACTAGAGCAAGCAAGTTGTCCTCACATAAGGATGGGATGACTTAGAAAATCTAATTGCTGCTGATTTTTATACACCCCACCGTCCCCTATATGACATAATCCAGCTAGGACCATATGTATATTGAACCTTACTTCAGTGTAGCCTCTTGTGATGCTTCTTTGTAATCCTGTATAGGTAAAGGCCACTCTTGCTTGAAAGCCAGTCACATCTGACTCTAGTGTATGGTGCTCATTTTCATTTACAGTCAAGGAGTAAGCACTGTCTGCATCTGCAGACACCTCCGTGGTCATATTGCAGGCATGAATAGACATCAGAGTGCACGGAATGCTGTTTACCATCCCACCAAAGTGGTACCTACCCTTGGTGATCAGACAAGAGTGTGAATGATCTTGGTCTCTAGTGTCGCATCCGTACACAATGATTTTTGAGTCTCAATTTTCTTCTGATTTCTTGACTACAGACTCCATTTGTTGTGATGATTGAACAAAGGATACCTCATTTCTTTGCCTGCATATAGGATTGGGAATATTGAAAGGACATTTTTAGTTATATGACAGATGTACTAAACAAGTATTTCCTCTGTGTCTATGACTGTGAGTGATAACGATAGCATGATGCTTTAATAACGACATTTCCACAAAGACCTAATGTCTCCCTAAACATATGGAAAATACTAACTCAACATAATCAAGTCTTATTAAGTATTTTGAGAAAGATAATATTGACAAACTCATTGTAATTGTTCTTAATGATATTCTTAAGCCTCACTGTCTTACAGCAGAATATCTTAGAAAAACAAGGAAAAACAAGGAAGTTGGCCTGAGTCCTAGTAGATAATTCATGTGCAGTGATACCCAGCCAAGATTAATTTCATGCTAGAATAAAACATATGAAATCATGCTTAAGCTTACATCAAAGTCAAATATAGAATATACCAAGACATATTATCTCTTTTTGGAGTATATGTTCTATTAAGATCTGATGTGGGCTGCCCCATACCTATGCTTCAATAAGAATTCACAAATGTGATCCCCTGTGCTGTCCTTTGTACCATCTTTACAATGCTGCTTTCAGATCTTCACATTACCACTCATCTTCTGTCTGAGAAACGAGACCTAAAACAGATTTTTAAAGACATCTTTACGTGATGACAACTGGCTTATCAGCTGGAGAAGTCTTCAAAGCAGAGAGCTCAATAATCCAAACTATTCTTCCATGCCGAGATGGGTAATAAAAAAAATGTACTGAGCTTTTAATGTCTGTCTATGTGTGTGTGCTTTTGAAACCACTGTCTGAAGTGAACACCTTAACCATTATAAAATATTCAAAACCTCATACATATCAAATAAACTAAAGTACAGTTAGTAGAGCAATCTCTCTATCAGTTAAGCAAATAGCTAGGTTTGACATTTTTCCTATCAGGGTAATATTTTTAAGCATTAACTGCTCAGGTGTATCTGGTCTTACCATGGCCAGTCCTTTGCACAACCTCTATCTGCTTCAAAAGCATTAGCTAGCTTTCTACTTTTACTAGTCTAATTAATGCAGAGGTGGACAAAAAATAGGCTGCAGTCCGTGTGTGGATCTGAAACCTCTGCACCACATTCTCAAAGCCACTGAAATTTGGTGGTTGAGCACATCACAGAATCAATAGGAACAAATGGAGGAAACCCTTCAAATTAATCCTGTCATGCCTGTTTTAATAAAGGTTTTCTCCACTCCTGTCCAAAGCATCATACCATCAAAATTTGATGACATAGCGGTACAGCCCATAGAGCAATGGTGCCCAAACTAAGGCCCGGGGGCCGCACCTGGCCCCCGGGCCTTAGTGACTGGCTTCCTGAACCACATGATCGGCCCATGGCCCAAAAAATTTAGGCACCCCTGCCATAGAGGATGCTGGGACGGAGACTCCATCTCTCAGACCTGTCAATGATTCCCACTCTGATAATCCTGGATCCATTTTCTTGCTTGTATTTGCCTTTACTCTGGAAAAGCAATCTTAGAGTATGAATGCCACACATGTATATAATGCTGAATAAGAAATATCAAGCAGATACAAAGATTGAAAAGTGACAAAAGGCAGAAAGAGACTGCCAAAAACAAGTGAGTGCATATGAATGCTAGCAAGCAGATGAGTCCTGTGCCACTTCATTTCTGTGGTATTTACATGGCATTTTTAATGCAGCATTACACAGAGTTGTATAGAATGTGTGTACAGTATTTTAGTAAAATCAATGCATGTAATTTTCAACACCCTCTTGCAGAATTTTGATCTCATACTGGGATTTGGTTCTAGAATATATTGTATGAAAACAGTACAGTATTAGCAAGATTCGAATTTAAAGGAACAGTATAATAATCTCTAGGAAGCTGGACATTCTAACTCCCTATCATCATCACCCTCTGCTAGGAGAGAAAAACAGAGGAAGTAGCTCTCACAAAACAACCATCCATTTTCTCAAACTGCTTTTGAGAACAAAATTAAGATATGTGTTTCTGTTGCTGTGATACTCTGCCACCATATAATTATCCCACAGCGTTTTTTAAAATTGCATGTCAAAAATTCCACAAATAGTCCTATGATCAGAAAGGCAACATTCTAATTAAGAGAATCAACTATAGGAATGATTGTTGCTTTCTTTAAGTGGTATAGTGATAATTTTCAAACTCCTTACTTCAAAATAGGCCCTTTGAAGCCCATAATATTAGTTCACAGTAAATAATTCAGTCCATTATATCAAGGCAATAAAGCACCCTCATCTGGAGCTCTCACATGGACCTATTTTGCAAGGAGACAAATACATTTTCCCTCCACACAGGAACTGGATAAATCGCAGCTTCACAAACACACACCCAAAATCTATTTACAAAGAGTTGTAAAGTACTGTATGTAACATCCCTCTGCAATTGTGCTACAGAGTGAGGTGTTCATAGTTATAAGCTCTCCTCAAACTGTCTCAGAGAAAAGAATGGGATGCAAACAGAGGTGTAACTAGCAGTTTTGGTATATAGGGCAAACCCAAAATAACCCCGAAACCACCTATATACACTACCAGGGGAAAAAGAAGAGGCTACCACCACACTTTTTCTGTTGAACAACGGTCCCAAGGGGATAGCCAGTCCCAAGGGGTGAACCTCAGAAGGGTGCTATGCTGAGAGGGGTAATCCACAAGGTTGGCTACACTTCAAAATAATCTCAGAGACTACCCTTTCCATTCTTGGGAGACAAGCTATGAGAAACCTGGGGAACATAGTTAAAAGTAGAGACATCACATTGCAAACAAAAATTCGCATAGTCAAAGTAATGGTATTCCTGGTAGTAATGTATGGTTGTGAGAGCTGGACCATTAGGAAAGCTGAGCGCAGAAGAATAGATGCCTTTGAGTTGTGGTGTTGGAGGAGAATTTTGAGAGTCCCCTGGACAGCGAGGAGAACAAATAGGTCGATCTTAGAAGAAATCAACCCTGACTGTTCCTTAGAAGGTCAAATAGTAAAAATGAAGCTAAAGTACTTTGGATATCAAATGAGAAGAGAGGAATCACTTGAGAAAGCCTTGATGCTGGGAAAGGTGAAGGGCAAAAGAAGAAGGGGTTGGCCAAAAATGAGATGGCTAGATTGTATTGTAGACACAATGGGCACAGAGCTGGGCAGGTTGAGGATGATGGTGGAGGACAGGGGTGCCTGGCGGGCAATGACCCATGGGGTCATAAAGGGTCGGAATCGACTATGTGACTGAACAACAACAAAACCCTTTCCATCATGCCTCAGTCTCCCCTTGCAACCACCGTTTAGAAAAAAAGGTCTGTTATTGTGTGGAGAAGTGAGCTTATTGATTTGGGGAGTTTGGTTGTTGCTTTCTGCTGTTTCCTTGGTGGCATGTAGCTAAGGATTTTTTTTTCCTCTCAGGCATTTAGAGGGTCACATGGAGGACCACTGCTTTGTTCTCTGCCATATCAGGGGTCTGCAAACTTGGCTCTCCAGGTGTTCTTGGACTTCAATTCCCAGAAGCCCAAGTCAGCACTCCTGCTGAGCAAAGCTTCTGGGAACTGAAGTCCAAGAACAGCTGGAGAGCAAGTTTGCTGACCATTGTCATAGGTGATAAGTAAGCCCCTCCCTTTGGCTACATGCGGCTTCAGCATAGGACAGGCAGTTGCTGCCTCCTTTAAATTTGGCACCTTTGATGCAGAATCTGGTTGCTTTGCTTTTATTATTGCTCTCGATGCAACTCTGTGGTATATTTACACACAATATAACACTACTCTTATGGCCAAGAATAGGTAAACAGCTGATGTGGTGCAGTAGCAGAATGAATGTGAGAGGGACCAGCAATTTCTTGAATCCCGTCTGCTGTAGAACAGGAAGGTAGTCTGAAAGAGGTCAAAATAAAGGGTCTTGTGGTCCTTCAAAAATTAGCAGTTTTATTTGACAAACTTCCATAAACTAGGAAGGAGCCTCTCAAAAAACTACCAGTTCCATCAACCCATAAATGTACAAGGCGTCAAGGAAGCAGTTTCCTTCTTCTCGAAATGACAGCTGTAGTGGCAACAGAAGCCCCCATGGAGATGCATTTTCTAGAATTCTGCCTGGGGGAACTCCTTGTGGATCCTGGGAGCTGTATTCCAAAAGAAATGAAAACACCCCACGAGGCCTAATTGGTTGTTCTTCCTGTGGACCCTCATATAATAATGTCATGTCAGAGATTACTCTGGGTTGAAAGGATTTTCAGGGAACGCCTGAATGAAGCTCCATTCATGTCCCCAAGTGCAGCTCTCAGGTATTTAAACCCAACCTTTCCGTCTCCAGCTCAGCGCAACTGCTAAGCCACCAGGGGAGCTACATGGACTCGCATGCTACTTGTGTATTGAAAATGACAAGTGCAAAGCTGCTTTTACCCGTCACAAGTGTAAAAGAAAGCAAATCTATAGAATTCCATGTTTGACAGCAAAATCAACTTGGATAGCAGTTTTCATGAGGCAGTTTTCTTGTGAAAGGGGAGGTTTACGCAGGCCCTCTGCTACTGCCCCCTCTCCCAAATGCTAAATACTTCACGTCTCTCAGGTAAAACTATGCCTTAGTCTTCTAGACCAGGAGTTCTCAACCTTTTAAAGACAGGGGCTGGGTCATGCTCCCTCAGACAGCGTCAGGGGCCAGGCAGCCATTTTGCCCTTCCTCCGCCACATGGCACTTCCTGGTGTGGTGGAGGCAGTGGGGGGCAACATGAAATGGTGCTTTGGGCCACATCTGGCCCACAGGCCACAGGTTGATCAATCCCTGCTGTCAGGAAATGGACCTATTTCCTAAGGCTTGAAATTGCCAATTTTCAAATAGGCCTCAGAAAAATCCATTTTTCTCTGAGCCTCAAGGCTGTGTAACAGCATGTTTTTCAACCATGTTTTGCAGTATTTCTTATCTTTTGTAAGCTAAGAGCCATGTTATGACTAGCCCCAGTGCATTCTGTGTGCACGTGAATAAACAATGTACTGTTGTTTTGAGAAATTTTTCACTGTTACCTGATTGGCTAAGCTGTCCCACCTGACTGAAAATTCTCCATTTTGGAGAGAAGAAAGAGTTCGTCTCTGTTTCTTCATGGATTAAGACCTGTTTTTGATTAGAGAGCTTTTGTTTCTAGTTCTTTATGGGCTAGCAATCTTTAGCCTAGGAGCTATGCATTTTTGCTCCTTAAAAATGGTTACTTAGATTTGCCTGTGGACTTTATTGGACTGACCTGTGCTACTGACTTTTATGCTTTATGAACCTGATCAATAAATCTTCATCATTTTTCTGAACAACGTGTCTTCATTGGACTAAAAAGGGTAAGAGCTGCCTTTCACATACACAGATCTTTGAACACGCTACCCAATTAAAACCCCTTAAGAGCTGATAAGCAGTTGAGAGTGGTATCTCTATTCTAATTAGCCGTCCAGCCCGCCTCGGTAGTTTTGATTTTGGTTTCCAGGGGTTTACCCTAAGTGTGGGGGCCGGCTGGATCGTGACATGGAGGCAGCGGTGGCACGTCGCGCCTCTTGAAGACGTTTTTTTGTGTGTGTGTGCATGCTCTAATTCTCTGCCCGGCAAGAAGAAGCAGCCTTCGTTTATTTTGGCTGAAAGCCTGCGTGTGTGCGTCTGCAGCAGAAGCTGAGAAAGTGCCTCCTTGGAATGTATTTTCCTGAGATAAAGTGCTGAAAGGAAAGCAACTGATTGCTGTTTTGAGTTTTGAGTCGGATTCTCAAACTCCCAGATCTGAGGGCCGTGGGCCGAGGGCCGATCCATTGCTGGCAGTTCCAGAGGGACTGAGACATCTTCCAAGCCTACAAGATGAAAGGTAAGCCTGTGGCTGATGAATGTACCCCCTCACCACAGTTAGCACCCCAAGACAGACTCCATTCCAGATGGGATCTTGGAGAAGGTGCCCAGATGATGTTTAGCCAAAAGGAAGGGCCCAGGGTGGGTGAAGCTTGTCCAGATGACTTCTGAGACTTCTCCAGACGCCCAGCAAGCCCCAAGCCCTAAATAAGACTCTTTTGTGTTGAATTGGAGTCAAAACTCCACAGAGTGCCTATTTTCACTCAGAAGCAGTTCCTTGAAGTTAATTTCCCCCAAAGCCAGGAAGAAGGAGTGGAACCCTTCAGATAAGATTTATTTTCCTGCATTGAAGTTCCTAGTTGCTGATTACATGTGCTGTTTGGTCTTTGAAGACCTGGAGAAGTTGCTAATTGCCTCATTGTGTTTGAGATACCAGCTTAAAGGTGGAAGAGCTCCAACGGACTCCTCCACGTGTCCAAGGAAGAAATGTTTTGCTAGAGTGTGTGGGCCAGAGCCACCACTCTGAAAAGTGTTATCTACAGGCTGTTACACTACGCTGTTTTGGTCAGCTAGTGGGAAGTGGGAAATAATTGCCGGATGCAGTGTTTCCCTGAGTTTTACTACCCTTCGAGAAAGCTAAGAGCTGAAGAGGGGAGTAGTCCATAAAGATGGCTGTGGGAAGCCCAACTAGCGGTTTCAGCAATAGCAGAGGCCAGATCCAGATCCAGATTCCCGACGTACTGAGGAGAGTGAATGGAATTCTGCGCGCTCTTGAGTTGAGAAGCTAGTCAAGCCATCAATTCTGTTGCCTGTTTAGTTCCCAAACCTCACAGGGATGAGGGTGATGGGTTGTTTGATTTATTCCTTTGGACTGTGTTCTGATAAATACCTTAAAGGTTGTTTCTTGAGTTTGTTTTACTAGGAGATGCACATGTCCTGTCGTCTGAAAGAAGAGCTGATAACGGAACTCTGAGTGGACTTTGTTCAACTGGCTGTTTAATTGTTTGCAGGTGCAACATCGAAGAAGACGAAGAAGGGGGAAAATGTTATTGTTTCTTGCTAATCATCTGTTTATTTTTCCAGAGGCTCGTACAAGCGGCTTCTGTGACATGTGTGGTGTTACTGACCTGTTTCCTGATTTAAAGGTTGTTCTGTTTGGGCAAAATGTGTTTTGGAAAGGGAAAACCTTTGGTACCTGAAAATGCCCAAGTCTTTTGTTCCAGCAAGGTTTTATACCTGAGTTTGCTTGCAATGCAGAATGTAACTTATGTAACGTGTACCTCCAGTAACTAAAACTGGAAGAAGCTTTAACGCTTGATATCCTACATATATAAGGGATAGCTTGTTTGCTCAATTGCTTTGCTCACATTAGTAAACAATGCCTTTTGGTAAAGTCAAACCCCCGGTTTGCCTTTCCAGAAAGGAGGGCGTGTCAGGAAATGGACCTATTTCCTAAGGCTTGAAATTGCCAATTTTCAAATAGGCCTCAGAAAAATCCATTTTTCTCTCTCTGAGCCTCAAGGCTGTGTAACAGCATGTTTTTCAACCATGTTTTGCAGTATTTCTTATCTTTTGTAAGCTAAGAGCCATGTTATGACTAGCCCCAGTGCATTCTGTGTGCACGTGAATAAACAATGTACTGTTGTTTTGAGAAATTTTTCACTGTTACCTGATTGGCTAAGCTGTCCCACCTGACTGAAAATTCTCCATTTTGGAGAGAAGAAAGAGTTCGTCTCTGTTTCTTCATGGATTAAGACCTGTTTTTGATTAGAGAGCTTTTGTTTCTAGTTCTTTATGGGCTAGCAATCTTTAGCCTAGGAGCTATGCATTTTTGCTCCTTAAAAATGGTTACTTAGATTTGCCTGTGGACTTTATTGGACTGACCTGTGCTACTGACTTTTATGCTTTATGAACCTGATCAATAAATCTTCATCATTTTTCTGAACAACGTGTCTTCATTGGACTAAAAAGGGTAAGAGCTGCCTTTCACACACACAGATCTTTGAACACGCTACCCAATTAAAACCCCTTAAGAGCTGATAAGCAGTTGAGAGTGGTATCTCTATTCTAATTAGCCGTCCAGCCCGCCTCGGTAGTTTTGATTTTGGTTTCCAGGGGTTTACCAGAAGTGTGGGGGCCGGCTGGAATGTGACACCTGCTCTAGATCCTTTGCATTGTAAATGGAAAAGTGTTACCCTAATATTAAAATAATACCCAAAGCACTTGATTATCTCCTTTCTGCAAAAAGCACTCACAATGAATTGCATTTTGTACTTCCCATTAAATGTTTGTGTGTTAGGTAGATGTAAGAAACTGAATTGTTTATTCCTTTTGTCTTTCTTGATTTCCAGCCATACGTGGAACATATCAGGGTCAAATGAAAACTAGTGGCCCACAAACAGTGTAATAAATTGATTCATTCTCTATTTAATTAAAAAAACTCCACATGACAGAAAATGATCTGAGTTTTACATGCATAGAAAATCTCATGTAAACGTTTTCTTGGTGTCTCTTCTGCTTGAAACACAAAATGGCCTTTGCACACTGATATTTGTAATTTAAAGATATAAAATGGCTTCAGTATACTAAATAAAAGCCTCCCTTGTGTTGCATGCTGAAAACTAATTTTTCAGACCAGGCTTACCTGATGTTAAAACTAATTCACAATCAGGCAAGAAGAGATCCAGGACAGTCATATTTATTCCAGAATAAAGTAAACTGAGTGCGTACGTATCAAATACAGAAGAAAATTGGTGTGCGACCTCTTCTCTTGCAAACTCCCTTATACCTCCTTCCCATTTTTCTCCTCCAACCATTCTTCTACATGATCTTCACTGGTGGAATTTTCCATTCTCCTTCTGCTCTTTCTCCCTCCCATCACATTCCAGAGGACTCAACACAAGCAGATTGTAACTTAGAACAAAGACCTGTTATACTCTATGAGCAAAAGCAGTCACATGACTCCACGTGATGAATCCAGTGGTGGGATGTCAAAAATTTTACTACCCCACCATGACATCATTACAGTGTGGGCGGAACTAACATCATGACATCATGGGAGGAGCCAATGTCATGACATCATGATGTTGTGGGTGGGACCAAAGAAAACAAATTAAAAAATAACATAAAAATAAGCACACACACACCCCTCAACCCACCCATCCACCCACCCACAACACAAACCCGTAAATTAAATAAATAAATTAATTAAAAATACATTAAAATACACCCAAAACACCCACCCACCCACAACACAAATCAACCAGAGCTTTTAAACCCGAGCTTAAAGCTTATTCTGGCTAATCTTTCTCACACTAGGCCAGATGGAAGGAACTACAGAACGAACTCACCACAAGATGGCTTCATTTTGGTACTTTTTAACTTTTCAACAGTTAAAGAAGTTAGGTACTAAGTCTTTGCCTAACCAGTTCTCTAGGATATCTAGGGGAGCAGGCTATAGGGAGCGTCAGGCTAGCAGCTTCTCTTCCTCTGCCCCGCTTGGGAGGACAGCAAGAAGGCCATGCATATGTGCCAAGCACTGTAGGCGTGCATGCACACCAAGTGGTTGGTGCACATGCGCAGTGAAAAGGTAAGCCCCGAAGGTGGTTCCCCCCAAAAGCTGCAACCGGTTCTCCGGGACACTGGGAAAAGTTACTACCGGTTCTGGAGAACTGGTGAGAACCTGTTACATCCCATCACTGGATGAATCCATATATTTCTAAGAAAACCATTCAGATGGTTAAAAGCAATAACATTATATACATATTGATTGATTGATTACACCCCATCACTTGCTCGAAAGCCAGTTGTATCCAACTCTAGGATACGGTGCTCATCTCCACCAAAGAGCCAGAGCTATCTGCATCTGCAGACATTTCCATTGTCATGTAGCAGGCATGACTAGACATGGAAAACTATTACCTTTTCTGCCTATTTATCTACTTGCAATTTCTTGCTTTCAAACTGCTAGGTTGGCCAGAGCTGGAACAGAGAGGGTTGCTCACTCCCTCACACTGCATTTAGATCTTGAACTGCTGACCTGACAAACTTCCAGTCATCAAGTTCAGTGTCTTAACCACCAAGCCACAGCTTACACTAAATACAGATATAAAAATGTTTATACATATCTCACCATGAAAATAACTTGTTACTTACAGTTAGAAACAATTGATTGGATTACTTATCGGAATATGTGCAATTTCCTTCTTTTTAAGGTTGGGGAAAGTTTATACCTGGTTAACAGTGTTTGCGATATTTAAAGTGCAAATCTACATACAGTAATACCTCGGATAATGATTACATTGGATAACGCTAAAATCGGATAACGATGCATTTTTTAATATTTTTTTTGCATCAGAGAATGATGTGTTAGCATTATCCAAGATAACTGTTCATAGCAGCGGGGTGGCTGGGAAGCGGAAATGGCGGCTCCCCGTTTGGCTTCCCAGTCCCCCCACAGCTATGGACGCAGGGGTTCCCTTCACAAGCAAAGGGCTATCCCAGCGTCAGATAGCCCTTTGCTTGCTAAGGGAACGTGGTTTCCGACGTCCCCAGACCTACCCGGCCGGTGCTGCAAGGCAAAACACCAGGATTCGAACCCCAACATTTTGCCTTGCAGCACTGGTTCGGTAGGTCTGGGGACGTCAGGAAGAGTGCAGATCAGGTCCCCCAAACTCCCCAGAGGTGGCAGGGGTGCCGGAGAGCCCAGAATAGGTGGGGGGAAAACTCCCCTTTTGGGTTCTCCACTGCCCAACTCCTCTGGGGAGGTCGGGGGACCCAATCCATGCTGTTTCTGACGTTCCCCATCAGTGGTGGGATGCCAAAATTTTTACTACCCCACTGTGATGTCATCACAGTGTGGGCGGAGCTAACATCATGATGTTATGATGTCATGGGCGGGGCCAAATAAAAATAAAATAAAATAATAAAATAAAAATAAGCACACACACCCCTCAACCCACCCACCCACAACACAAACCCGTAAATAAATAAATTAAATAAATAAATAAAATAAAAATTACATTAAAATACACCCACCCCCCACCCACCCCAAATACAAATCTGTCACTTACCTGTTAGTATAAGTTCCTTGGCAGCACCATGTTGCAAGATGGATATGGTCATCATACTGGTTCTCTAGGATAATATGCCTTAATGTAAATGTAAAAGAGCTGTACCTCCTTAAGGGTTCTCCAATTGGAACAGCAATTGGAACAGCACAGGTGTAACTTATTGATGAAGTAACTCCAAGACTTTGCTTAAAAACCCCAAGCCAGGCCTCCAGGCCTTTTTAGGAACTGTGGTAGTACTTCAATATAGGTAAAGGTATCAAATACACATTAAAATACACACAGACACACCACATCCAAAGGTGAGTCACTTACCCTGGGGAGCAGGCTATAGAGAGCTTCAGGCTAGCAGCTTCTCTTCCTTCTCCCCGGTTTGGAGGACAGCAAGGAGACTGTGCATACACACCAAGCACTGTAGGCATGCATGCACACCAAGTGCTTGGTTCATATGCGCAGTGGGGGAACCAGTGAAAAGGTAAGCCCCGAAGGTGGTCCCCCCCCCCCCCCAAAAAAAAAAAGCTGCTACCGGTTCCCTGTGACACTGGGGAAAGTTACTACCGGTTCTGGCTAACTGGTGAGAACCTGTTACATCCCATCACTGTTCCCCATCCTTCCTGGGTGCTGCGATCGCAGCACATGATCAGCAGTTGGGTTGGGAGGTTGAACGGGTGTGCGCCCCGGTTCAACCCCCAACCCAAGCACTGATCGCATGCTGCGATCCGCCTGCCTATTTGGAAAGGGCAGTGGGGATTCCACACATGGAATCCTCACTGCCATTTCTAAAGAGGAAGGCTGATCACACACACACACACACACACACACACACACACACACACACACACACACACACACACACACACACACACACACACACACACACACACACACACACAGTGGGCTTTTTTTTTAACATTGTGTGATCAATGCATCACATGTTAAAAACTGGATGATGATGAGACATGGAAGAATTCCAAGATATTAATTTGATTTGCCAACATGATAGCAACGGAGGCCACATTGAATCTTGTCATTTCTATTTTTCCATTGCTGGAAATGTTCATATGTGGCACTATTGTCTTTAAAGGCAGCTGCTCAAAACAAAAAGGTTTCAAAGTTTTAAAATCTCCATGGTGCTGACTCATGCTCATTTCATAGTTACCATTCATCTACAGACCTATGTAGGATTTTCAATCAGATCTGTAAAAAAAAAACAATAGTCCCTTCTCCTCTGAATGATTTTATGTCTTGATTACATCTTCAAGAAACATTGCCTTTTAGTTAAATCTTCTCTCCTAATAAATACTGTAACACAGGCTATAGCTTTCCTGAAAAGTAAAAACAATGGAGTCAAAGTACAGGAGGAAATGTAAGTAGCTGTTCTCCCTAGTTAAAGTTTCTGTGGACTGAATGCGGGGGGGGGGGGGGGAAGAGTGTGATTGTTGAAAATCACACCACTAATTAAAGTCTTCTTTAAGCAGATCTCCCTCACAATTTCCTAAACTGTAAAATACAGGCTCACTGCCCATTATCCACATATTCTATGTGTATTCTAGGACATCCTTGGCAAGAGGATACGTTTACTAGTCATATGTAGTAAATGTTATGTAGGCATCCTTATATAATGTTGACTACTTTTGGCCCAGACCCCCACTACACATTACAGAAAGAACTCAAAGGGAACAAGATTTTACCCCTCCATCTTTGCCATCCATTATCACTGGGTAACTCCCTGAATCTCACTATTCATCTGTGTCATCTTAGTGTGCTTAGTGATGATTATAATGTGTGCTATCAAGTCAATTCTGACATATGGTAACCTTTTCCAGGGTTTTCTAAGTAGAGAATTATCCAGATGTAGTGTACCATTACCTTCTTCTGGGGGCTCCTTGGAATTGTGCAGCTTGTCCAAAGTCATACAAGCCTCCCTGCCCCCCACCCCTCCAGAAAGCACAGTGGGGAATTGAACTCCCAACTTCTGGCTCCACATCCAGATATCTGAACCACTGAATTCTTTAGCCAGTTGATTAGTGATAGGCAAGAGGTAAAGTACCATATTGATCTGAATCAGTTGACCCAAAGAGCACACAATTGCTGCTTAAACCTCTGCTCCACCAAAAAACTGGGTGGGTTCTTGTCAGGGATTCCCCAGCGATATGTGTGTCTCGATAGCAGAGTAGCACTTTTAAGCTGTTACACAGCGAAAGCCTTTAGGTGCAACAACACACACACACACACACATATGCCTTCAGTGGAAAGGTGCGCTTTACTTACAGTGAGGGGAAGACAGACATACACAGGACTATATACAACAGACTCTCTCTCTCCAAGCCCCACAGTTGGTACACAGCTTGGATTCCTCTGTTGGCTCCAATCCCAAGAGCATGCACAGAGTCCTGGTAATCTTCAGCAGCGCTGCCTTCTCAGTTGAAGGAAACTCTCATCACCAGCACGACCTCTTTCAGCAGTCTCAGTCTGTAGTGTCTCAGTAGCTCAGTCCTTCTCTTCAGTATGATAACCTCCTCCAAATGATAGCCTCCTCCATAGACCCTTCCCAGAGAGCCACAGTTATACCCCAGTGTTGCTGGGCAGATTCTCTAATCAACCACAGCTGGGCTGTTACATGAGCACGTGGACAAGGCATGCACAGCCTGGCAATCAGTTTGAGGCTCTATTATGTACACCTGTGTTCAAAACACATGGAGGGCCTTAAAGTTGTACTATTCCACTGGGCAGCAATCTTTGTACAATACCCGCAAATGAAAAATGTCCTAACAGTTCTCAACCTTTTTAAGTTGTGGGCCAGATCACGCCCCCTCAGACTGTTGGCCAGCGGGACTGTTGGCCAGCCGGACTGGTGTCCCCTCCGCTGCCACCACACACACACACACCGCCATGGCCGTTGCCAACACTTCACCCCCACACCACCAGTCTGGCTCACAAACACTTCTCCCCCCCCCCCATGCTGCCACTGCCACTTCTTCTCTGCTTACTGGCCTGCCATGGGTGAAGGAGGGATCCTGCCTGTCCTTGCCCGCTCTTGGCCAGAGTGGCACTCAGGAAGGACACGGGTGGCCACAGATGTTTGCCACTTCCACTGTCCTTTTCCCCTCCACCTGCCTTGGTGTGTCCCTTCTTACAATATCCGCCCTGCTATGGAACAGCATTAGGGACACGCCAAGCCATGCGGAGGGGAAAAGGATGGTGGTGGGCTTGATGGCGTGGGCCGGATCCAGCCCACAGGCCATCAGTTGAGAACCCCTGCCTTACAGCAAGCTGATCACCCTTTGTTTTGTTATTAAAATAAATATATAGAGTATTGTTAATTCTTTCCCTATAGCTAACTGAGCTCTGCCTAGAGTCAGAAATGAACCAAGAACTCACATGTTTATTACAATGGGTACTTTTAATCACCTTGGCTTCTGATGGCTGGTTCAAATCCAGTAGAGAGAGGCTGGCATTTAATAGTTTGGTCTGCTTTACCCACTGTGACATCCTTTCAACATTATTGTGTTGTACTGTGATAAACAGGGAGTCACTAACCAACAGCTTCCAGGTGGTGGTAGCTTTCAACCTTCAACAAACAGGTGAATGGCAACTTGTTGTCTCCAATTTACAATTTCTTCTAAAGAATACATGTAAGCCACTGAAATGATAACTGTTGAAATCTGTTTCTTTGTTTTAGGACACATAATGAGTTCTCCCCTCAACTTACAACAATAATTGATTAAGTACTGGTGTTCTTTTTAAACTGCAGGTTCTTGTGCATTAAAGCAACAACTATAATTAGCCTTTTATGCCTGCTCTTTCGAATGTAACATTTCCATGTATATTTCATCCTTATACATTCTGAAAATGTTCAATATTCATTCTTCCACGTCTTGTTCATTTGGATTTCAAAATCTCATCCCATTCAACAGGCTGCACTGCTTTTTTGGGAATTGATGGGGAAAGCGATTGCATTTTGTTCCGAAATTCATCCATCTACAAGAAAGAATAGAGATAGAAAAAGTTAGTACTACCATATCTGCATCTTAAAATATTAGCTAAATCAAAGAAATATTTTTGAGTGAAAGAAAACTTTGAAGCATATAGTAAAGTTAAGGTTTTCCTTGATTGAAAGCCAGTCATATCTGACTCTAGGGTTCAGTGCTCAATCATCTCTGTTTCAAAGCTGAAGGGCCACCACTGTCTGCTTCTGCAGACATTTCCGTGGTCATGTGGCAGGCATGACTAGACACTAGAGTGCATGGAACGTTTTTTACCTTCCCACCAAAGTGGTCCCTATTTATCTAATTGCAATTTCTTGCTTTCAAATTGCTGGGTTGGCAGGAGACAAAGACGGGAGCTCATTCTGTCCTGCAGTACTCGGGAATCAAACTGCTGACCTCCCGCCTTCCAGTCAGAATCTTAGCCAATTGAAAATATAAAATATATATTTTTTTTAAATGTTATTTAAATATGCTTTGCTTTTTGCCCTTATTCCCAAGGAGTTCATCTAAGGAAACCTGGTTAGTGTTAACCATGGTAATTGTAAATACAAATTATGTAAATACCTTGTTTAAAGGAAATCATTACATGAATGGTAAAAATGCTAGAAACAAGGAGAATGTACCACCTTGAATTTCATGACAAAAGAAAGACAGGTTATTAAGATTAAAAATATATAAACAAAAATATGAAATTATTTTATTTGTGTCAGATCTACCACCAGCATATAATAACATATAATGCTAAAATTAACACATCTAAAAATAAAATAGAGTTTAAAAGGGCTAAATGACATTTGTCCAATATCGGGCCACTTCAACAGCATTTCCTCTTGCTAACATAAGGTCCTCCACAGAGCATGTTGAGGGGCATTATGTGCATTGTATCATATGGGAGATAGTTTGTACTTCTCCGCATTCACATAGGCTGTCATCTACAGGGAAACCCCACTTTCTCAGATTAGCCCTTGATCTTCCTACCCCCGCACACAGTCTATTTAAAGCTTTCCACACAGGCCATATGAAATTAATATCTTGTGAGAAGGGAATAAAAAATACAAAGGTAAAAGTCACCCTTGCTCGAAGGCCAGTCATATCTGACTCTAGGGTATGGTGCTCATCTTTGTTTATACCAAAGAGCCAGTGCTGCCTGCATCTGCAGACATTTCCATGGTCATGTGGCAGGCATGACTAGACTATATAGTAAGTATATCTCCCTGCAATCCTAATAAAAAGTCATCTTTGTTGTTTTTTGGGGGGGTTCAATAGTAAGATGCTATTCTGACCTTCAAATATGACAGGTTTATTATTCTTGAACAGAAGCTAAGCAATTGCTGTCTTTAATGCTGAATGCCTTCTTTTCTGTCACTCTAAAATAGGCAATTTCTCTCCTACTCTAGTGCATGTATGGAGAACTTCTAAAACTGTTGGCATTATACCTCCCACTGACCTTGTCACTTGCTAAGGCTATGAATGGGCTGTGAATGAGAGTTACAGTTCAAAAACATATGAAGGCCATTTTCTCCACCTGCTTTAGCATAACAGAACCCACTCTAACGTTGCCACTGCATGTTCTACATTTTAAGTGTGTCCTTGGACATTTGCCCTCAGTTGGCCCTCCATCATCTTTCCCTATCCTTTTTTCCTTCTTCAGTCCAGTCCAAATGGCTCGTCACTGGGAGTGAGTAACATGAGCAGATGCTACTCTTCCTTGCCTTCCTCCTAACTCTGTTTAGATCAGTGGTTCCCAACGTGTGGCCCACAGGGGGGCTTCAATTCCCAGAAGCCTAAATCAGTAAATTGGTTGATCACTCCTTTGGGAAACTGACTTAGGCTTCTGGGAACTGAAGTCCAAAAAACAAAGGTTCGAAAGCACTGGTTTAGATGGAGTGGCAGCAAGAAGGAAGATAGGAAGGATGAGGAGGCTATTAGGACAGAGAAGTAGGTTCTCTGCTATTCCTCACAAACCCAAACGTGGATGTTCGTCTTGAACACAGTGTTCCTTGGCTTAGGCTTATGTGGAATATTTGTAGACTCTGACTTAACATTTCAGTACATCTGACAGAAACTCTCTGAAGGGGATTTCACTCAGCAGAACTTTTATTTTCTTTACACTGCCTAACTGAGGAAAAGAAATGATTACTCTCAGTGATTTTCTTCTAGGGAAAACACAGGCCCAAAACTTGCCATTCTACGTCAAACTGTCAGGGTTGTGTCCCCCCACCCAGAAGCGTAGCGTGCCTTGGCGGGGCCCCGTATAAAAATTTGTTTGGGGGCCCTTAGGAAGGGTAAAGATTTCTCACAAAAGAAAAAAATTGCATAACATTAAAATAAATATATCGTATGTACTGTACATCGATTATTGTGGGATTCCCCCATTGAAGTAAATGACTTAAACGGGGAAATCCTGCAGCCCGCGATAACCGACGTAGGGTGTTGCCAACTTTTGAATGCACGCTTTACGCGGGAAAAAAAGAAATTGCTTTTTTTGACTTTTGTCATTTGTGAAATTAAAAAAAAATTGGGAAGTTTTTATTAATTTTTGCTTATGCACGTATAATTGATACGGCAGATACGGCGGTAGCTACGCCCCTGCCCCCACCCCTAAAAGGGGCCTCATGGATCCTTACCATGTTAAGTAATCCATAAGAGTACAAAATCTCAGTTATGTTCTCATCTTAACCTAATGATCCTGCATCAGTGGGCAAAATAAAGGGTCCTAAAAGCATGGCTTGTTCAACATTGCCACTGATAAGATGTCTACTAACCAACTGTCAAAATGGTAAGCCCCCCTCCCATAATATTCTCGTTATCCTGTGAAACTCTGCAGCAGCCAACTTAAATGTTGATAAATTTTTAGCATTCTATTTCATTTTTAATTTGTTCTATTATTTCAGCTCCCTTTCTCTAAGACTTAAACAAGTTAAATTTTATCTCTCATTTTACTGTGCCGGTCATAGACCATAATAAAGTGACTGATTGACTGAACAAACGAATAAAGGGTATGTAATGACAAAAATATTCAAACTAATTCTCATGATTCAGACTACTGTATTTTAAAATAAAGCCATATCTGTTTAACTCAAGCAGTTGAATGCTAAGCCCCAAAAAGGAATGTTTTCAATCTTGGACTTAGTTTAACTTTAGAACAGTGTTCCACACTTACAAGAAAACCTTTGAGAATATGTTTCTGTATGTATTTCCTTTTAGTATATGGCTTTAGTCAAAACATTACCCCACATAACCTTTGTTCTCTCCCCACTCCCCATAAAACTTCAAGGGAGAAGGCAATCGAAGTTTTGAATAGTGTGGTTGGATTCATGGGCCTTAGGTCCCTTCCAATAACATTACTCTGTGATTCTATTTTTAAAGGCTGGAATTTTATAAAATAACACAATGATTCCCTCCCCCCCCCCCCCGAGAATTATTTCAAAATAAACACAAATACTGGCTCAGAGGGATGATGTGCCCTCAAGCAGACCTTGTGATGCACTAAAAACTGCTTATGTTTTGTTTCCTTTTGAAAAAAGGGCAAGATTCTTTGTATCACACTGATAGTAAAAACTGATTACCCACTCTCCTCTGATCTTTAGTACATGAAGGTGAAAGGAGCAGCTCTCTGTTAAATTTGAAAAACTTGGCGTTTATCAAAGAGGTAGGCAAAATGAGGTCCCCAAACCCAATAGGTTGATCACCTCAGCTCTTCCTCCTCAATCCAACCGGCTGTTAGATATACAGTAATGTCATTATATTTTGGGTTTATTTATTTTAAAAACAAAAATACATAAAAAAGAGAGGAAGAAATGCAACACACACAAAAAACCATAAACAAACATACACATATTACAATATAATTCTTTATATGCCCCCTCCACCTGTGGGACTTGTAAACCCGTTAAGTGATTTCCATGTCATTCAGTTTGTATATTTGCCTCCTTGAACATCTTTTTCTGGCTTTATTCCTTTCCCTTTCACCAATACATAGACTGACTGACTGACTATCTATCTACATACCTTTTGGCATTTTGGATTTTAAAAAAATTAAAGCTCTGGACTTCTGGAAGTTATCCACTATTAACTTATAAGGAAATTATAATTATGTGTTTCGTCCTCTCATATAACATAACAGCCACATCAGTTATCAGAGCATGAGAAATAACAGATTGTAGAGATGAAAATAGGCTACCATCAGAAAAGCATTGTTCTAGAGATTAATTTAAGTACTGGGTTTCTAGAGGGAAAACTAGACATGATGAAAGAACCATGAATATTTAATATGCATACTTTGTTTACATCTGAAGTGGGCTGGGTTGGACCTGTTCCTTTACACACACAAAAGAGTGAAATGGAGGGGAAACAGCTTCAATAAACTACAGCCCCCAACAAAGTAAAGTGGAAGTATAAGATGTGGTATAGATTGGCAGTCTTATTTCAGTGCAAGCTTTCATGGGTTAAAATCCATTTCCTCAAACACAGGACTTCAATACATGACCTCTATATTTCTTCTATTTTGGTGAGGTTCATGTTATGACCAATATATAGGGGGCATGAATTCGCACTGCCTGTGTCTGAATAAGTTGATTTTAACCCATTAAAATGTATACTGATATTTATTTATTGATTGATTGCTCGTACTTATAAAACTGTCAGTCTTTGAAGAGCTGTAATTATTTTGCCTTTATTTCTTTTTTCAACATGCTGAAATGGACCAACATGGCTATTAGATTGTAATTTAAATGAGTAAGTGACATATTCATGGAAGACAGGTCTACTGGTGACATCCTCTGGTCATGAGGTCTATATATATATGAAAGACTGGATCAAAATCAAGCCTTTGAGTCTAAGAACAAATTTCAAAAATGGTGGTACTGTATGTTGTTTTACATATTTTTTTTATTTCTCTATTTGTTGAAAAATGTTCTAGCTGTACCAAATTAAGCAAGAATATGAATATTTTAACTAAATGGCCAGAACCCCATGGGTGCACACATAAGATTTCCATAACTTCCTGCAGCTAATTGCACCAATAATGCAGTGCTATAGTCCATTTTGGTAACATGCTTGGTTGTGTGCCTAACTACACAACCAACTGCACATGCCTCATCACATACCTCAGTGACCCATCAGTTACCCACAATTACCTGATGCAAGTTAAACGAGCCTTTCATGAACACCAATAACATTTTAGTTAATAAATTTAAGTTATGAGTCTCCATTTTAATTATATATGATGAAATGACACGATATCATATCATTCCTAGTGTTTCTAAACATCAAGGTACTGAATGTGCAAATAGTGGGTAGGAAGTATGTCACAAAGATTACAGATCATTATGTAATCATTATGTCACAAAGATTACAGATCAGATTACAGGTTTGAAGTGGGTTGGTTTGCATTTACCAGCTATATATGCAGCACTAACAGCAAATCATTTTCTTTTAAAAGCACAAATATTTTATGTCATTCTTGCTATGAATTAAGAATCAATGTCTACTCTGAAAAGTCATAAAACTGTGTTTATGGAGGAAACAAGGAGCAAAAACATTTTTATTACTCAGTTCATGTTGCTTGTTCATTGCCATAGTTCATTACAAATTATGAAAGCATAATTTGTTTTTACGGTTTCCTTTTACTGTAAAAACAAAAACAAAAATAGCTAGAAGTGGTGAACAGGCAGTTATCTCCCCATGTCTGGGAGGCATTGCAACTGCAGTTTTAATTAAATATAAAATTGCATTCCTTGTTACCTCTAGCTAAAAATACATTACCACATTTCAATGGTAATCACTAGAAAACGATTACACATTTCTATCAAGTGTTCTTTCTGTTGACATAATGTAGCTATTATCCTTGTATGACAATCTGAATTAAAACCAGCACAGAGGCTGTCATCATTAGATACGTTCCTTCCAAGTGACTGATTCATGAGGATATTTGCAATTAGCCTATAATTATTCCAAAAAGCCTACAAGATATTTTGCCTCATCTGCTGACTCAAGACAGGAGAACGCTTATGTAGCAAATCTCTCTCCCCTTCCCTCTTCATAAAATGTGGTCTTTGTTGAACATAATGACCCTGCCCTTTTGACTGAATATTTTTGTGCAGTAGCCACAAGTACAGAGCTTAAACAGAGCTGACTGATAGCAAGCCACATGGAAATGAACGTTTAGACCACAGAATGGATGCAATCTGATTCTAGAGATAAATGATTTCTTCAGATTTTGACATTATGAACTGTGATTCTTCTCCGTTTATTTTTAAGTCTATACCAGCAGATCAGAGTAGAAAAAGATCTGTTTCTTACGCTTCCTATTTGGTCATAAACAGCAGTACCACCACAGCAGGGCTGAGGGTAAAAGAACTAAGAGATAAGATCCAAGAGACTTGCCATCTACCCACTTTACCTGTTATCAGGTGATAGATGCAACTTTGTCTACCACTAATCATATGGTAGTCAAAGCCCCATTTTTTTATGTTTTGAACGATGGTTCCCAGGCTCCTCTTGCCAATATGGCCAGTAAAGGTTGCTCTTGCTTGAAAGCCAGTCGTATCCAACTCTAGGGTGTGGTGCTCATCTCCATGTACAGCACAAATGTCTGCGACTGCATGACTGCATGACTCCATGGTCATGTGGTATGCATGACTAGACACCGGAGTGCAGGGAACACTGTTACCTTCCTACCAAAGTGGTATCTATTTATCAACTTGCAAGTTCTTGCTTTCGACCTGCTAGGTTAGCAGGAGTTGGGACAGAGATAGGAGCTCACTCTGTTGTGCAGCGCTTGGGTCTCAAACTACTCACCTGCCAACCTTCCAGTCGTCAAGTTCAGCATCTTAATCACTAAGCCACCAGTCCTTAATATGGCCAATATCCATGCTAAAAGTAGAGGAGTACCATTTCTTTAGCTGATCCATCTGGTCCTTCAGTATGCATACCTATACAAATGTGTGGTTATCAACATGCTATTAGCATCTCCTAAGTGTGTGCACATACTACCATTTTATGTATACAGTAGATCAGTGGTTCCCAATTAGTGGTACGCGTACCCCCAGGAGTACGCGAGATTGCATCAAGGGGTACGCGCAGCAATCTCTTAACTAAAATATTAAATCCTTAAAAAACAATAATGCAATAACAATTACAAAAAAATTATTCAATTTAATTAAACGATCAGTAGGTAAGTCAATCATATGCATCAAGCGCTTTCTCCCGTGGCGGCGGTTTTTCCCGCGCCTCCCACGTCTCGCGTCACCCGATCGCAGCTGCACCCGTTCCCGCCTATTTGCTCGTCATTGTCAACATGCACATTTGTCACATTACTGAAACATGTGTTCTCTGTCATTAGAATGTCTTTTGATGATAATAAATATAAAATACACCTGATTTCATTTTTTATTTAACGTTCCTGCAATAAGGGGTACGCGATATTTAACGTTCCTGCAATAAGGGGTACACAAGTTTGAGGTCTTTCTTGAAGTGGTACGTAGAAAAAACTAATTGAGAACCACTGCAGTAGATGAAAAAGTACTGCCTCTTGTGTTGAGGAAAAGCAACAACAGAAGACTGTGCATCTAACATGCAGCACCTGCAATAGGAGAGGTATATATACAGATCAAATCAGAAATCTTATGAAAGTTCATCTACTTTCCCATTAGCATATTGAATTTTTTAAAAAAGCATCATTGAGGAAAAATAATACATCAGCCAATAAACCAGTCAAGCATAAATGTAAATGTTTTCTGGTTTGGAATTCATAAAGCTTGACTCCTCTCTTGCCAGCAGATGTAGCTGTGGCTCAGTGAAGGACCCTGTTTTAGAACTGCATCTGCAGATGGCCCTCTCCCTACACCTGCCTTCACATTCACTCCTGGCTTTTCTTATGCCATTTAATGAAGTGTTCCCTTGCTTGAAAGAAAGGGCAGGGACTGTGGTGGCTTAGTGGTTAAGAGGCTGAACTTGATGACTGGAAGGTCAGCATTTTGAGACCTGAGTGCTGCACAATGAAGTGAGCTCCTGCCTCTGTCCCAGCTCCTGCCAACCTAGCAGTTCAAAAGCAAGTACATAAATAGATACCACTTTGGTGGGAAGGTAAACAGTGTTCCATGCACTCAGGTATTTAGGCATGCCTGCGATATGTCCATGGAAACATCTGTACACACAGACAGCACTGGCTCTTTGGCTAAAAACAGAGATGAGCACTGAACCCTAGAGCCAGATATGACTGGCTTTTGAGCAAGGGTGAACTTAACCTTTACAATAAAGGGCATTTAATGAGAACAGAATTTTGCCTAGTATCATAACAATGATCCTAGAGAGCCACACCTGTGCATGACACCCAGAACATCCAGCACACTTCTATTTAGTATGAAAAGTTTGCATCAGTGGTATGACTTGACCTTGACATAGTTTATGTCGATTAAAAGTTTTAATTGATTGACATGGTTATCATTTTAATTTTTCTCTTCCATCGTTCAGACATTTAGTGCTGCTTCTCACAGCAATAATCATCTGGGATTTTACTCCAGAATAAGTGAAATTGTGCAAATTATGTGGTGAGTTGTGTCAGTCGTAACAACAAATTGCAAGCTGCAGTTGCAGATTTGCTTGTGTAACAGGCACCAGTCCAGGCTCAAGACCAGCACTTTGTTAATTAGCTGCAATTTGCCACCACAACTTACATACTTCTACTCTGATAGGAGTCTGGCCACAATACGTCTCACCATGCTGACTCTATGCTGCTTTCATTCATCAGAGATAGTATGACAAGCTTTCCTAGATGGAGACCGATTAGGCTTCTCTCCACAATTTGAGCAGGAAAGCTCATTTCTCAAAGGCTCTGGGGGCTTCTTGTGTGAGTCATACAAAAGCAGCTGTTATTTGTCAGAGCAGATAACAAAATTTTATAGAATATGCTGTTTCTTCTTTTAAAAAAAAATCATCATGGCTACTTTGACTTGGGATTCAGCAATGTGACCTTCCCAGGTTCTTCACCCAATTCACAGAACTTGATCCACAAAAACTAAAGTTACAATACAGGAGTTAGTCTTTAAAGTGCCATAACGTTTCTGTCTTTTTTGTTATGTTTTGTTTGCTCTCTGATATTCAGGGAGCAGGTTCTTCTCCTTCCTCCACCTCTTCTCCAATTTATTTTTACTCCACTCTTCTACAAAAAGGCACTTTTGTATATTAAAACACAAGAACATAGTCATAATTGAAGTACACAAGAAATACATTCTAATATAAAATAACATTACTTATAAAATAACCAGGCAACTAAAATATTTTATTTATTATTATTATTATTATTATTATTATTATTATTATTATTATTATTATTATTATTATTATTATTATTATTATTATTTGTATTTATATGCCGCTCTCCTTGCCGAAGCAACTCAGAGCGGCTTACAATGTAACAGTATCAAATTAGTAAGTATGTCAAACAACAGCCACAGAGTAGGTAGTAAAAAAAAATGAATCCCCAGTGATGGGATGTAACAGGTTCTCACCAGTTCGCCAGAACCAGTAGTAACTTTCCCCAGTGTCCCAGGGAACCAGTAGCAGCTTTTGGGGGGAACCACCTTCGGGGCTTACCTTTTCACTGGTTCCCCCACTGCGCATGTGCACCAAGCACTTGGTGTGCATGCATGTCTACAGTGCTTGGCGTATATGCACAGCCTCCTTGCTGTCCTCCTTGCTGTCCTTGTGTTGTGTGTGTGTGTGTGTGTGTGTGTGTGTGTGTGTGTGTGTGTGTGCTTATTTTTATTTTATTATTTTTTTTATTATTTTTTCTTTGGCTCCACCGACAACGTCATGACATTGGCTCCACCGACACTGATGACATCACGGTGGGGTAGTAAAAATTTTGACATCCCACCACTGCCACCACTGCACAATAGGTCTGGGAATGGCAAACTTTTGATTATGGCTGTTGTTCATTAATGGCGCAGTTCTAAGTCACAGTGCTGGCAATTCTGAAAGCTTTAAATCTTTACATGTGCCAACCAGGCAGTATACAGTGAAAAACCCAGAGATTTTATTTAAAAGTTTGCTTTTGGACTCCCAGAATCCCAGACCCAGTAGACCCAGTAGGAATGGGCTTCTGTGAGTTGGTGTTCAACAACAACAACAACAACAACAACAACAAAAGGTATCCAGTACTGTATTTGCAAATTGTTTTTCTAACACCCCTCTGCAGCTTCTGTTGCAACACACCTGATCTTAAAATGACTTTGCCAGGGACAAAAGTTGTGAGCAATATCATATGGCATGGAGGTTTTGGCACTAACATCTTGTAGTATTCACAACCTAATTCTTTAAGAGAAAGGCTTAAATTAATAACTCAACTTTTTTGTGAGTAAGCCTGCTTTTACAGAAATATAAATAGACCAGGCTGACTTGGTATGCTTTGAATCATAAGTCAAAGGTGTCATGTTGCTGGTGACTGACTGTGTTGATTACAGTATTTACAAAACTGCCTTTATTTTAAAAGTGGCTTACAAGACCAATTTTATTTTCCCAATAGGGATATCTATGCATCCCTACGTTCTAAAAAGCAGGGGAACTTCCAAAGAAAAAAATCTTTGGGTTAAAACAAACATTTATGAGTTATACCCCAAAGGTAAGGAATTGCGGCCCACAGAGGAAACACCTCTCACTCAAAACACTTTAGCAATGATACATCCTACTTTTATCTAAATCTCATCCCAAGAGGTGAGCTGTACTTTTTGATTCCCTAGGTCAGGGGTGCCCAATCATTTCAGGCCGCAGGCCAGTCACCTGGTTCAGTGGGCCGGTCTCATGGTTCCTCCTACTGGAAGCAAAACGTGCCCATGCATGCGCAGAACACATTTATGACAGCCATGGATGCATTTACGGCAGTGTTCTGTGCATGCATGGGTGTGTTTTACTTCTGCTTCTGGGAGCGGCGGGGGTGGTGCAGGCTGGATGGATTTGTGTTGGGGGCCAGATCTGGCCCACAGGCCAGAGTTTGGGCACCCCTGCCCTAAATAATAGAAACCAACCAACCCACTAAACCTGCATACCTATGACTAAACCCAACAAAAATTTGTGAACCTAAGATTATCTTCTTCTCCCAAGTACAAATTAATAAATAAATAAATAAATAAATAAAATACAAATCAACTGTAGATGTGGATAAGACTGTGCTACACATACCGGTAATTCTTTAAACTATTAAAATATGTTTCATTTTTATTCTTTCAAAACACTAGTAATATGCTATTTATGGAGGGGAATGGCTAATGGGATTATGCAAGAATATTTACCTGGAATGAAAGTTAAAGGTTTTCTCTCCCTCTCTTGGAAATGAAAGTTTATGTATTTCCTAAAATTCCTAACCACTAAACTACAATTTGGAAAGTATAGTAATGGAACTTAGAAGTCTGGCCAGGTTACCTGCTATGGTAATAGAATAGACCATACTGTCAGCGACTCAACCCCATGTTAAGACAGCAGTAACTAACCTGACCACCCTGAGGACTAAAGGCCTTGGGTCAATGTTGGGCAGCAAAAAAAATCGCTACACTGTGGGAGGAGCCTATGTCATGGGTGGAGCCTATGTCATGGGCAAGAACCTACGTCATAGGCAATCTAGTCATGGCTGCCATATGGCCATGTATACATCTGCAAAAACAGGCAGCACTGGCTCTTGGGCTGTAAATGGAGATGAGCACTGCTCCCTAGAGTTGGATATGACTGGCTTTTAAGCAAGGGAGTCCTTGAACCACTTGCAGGGACAAAACCTGATGGCGCAGGGCAGGGAGGTGGGCGTGGGCACCCAATTTCACTACCACCCAATCCGAAGGCCACCCAATTTCTCCACCCCCTGCCCAGAGGCCACCCAATTTTGCAACCCTTCCTCCTGGGGATGCGAATCTGTTGCTGCCCACCACTCTCTTGGGTGCCGAAGTCTGCAGGGAAGGGTGATGGTCCCTAAATGGATTAAATCTCACTTGAATCCATTATGATGGAGGGCAGCAGCTTCATCAATACTGGCCTGGGGGCTGATGAAGACTTTGTATGCCAAAAGGGCTCAGGACCAGAAATGACTTGTGGAACTGGATCAGTGGTACGGGTGTCATGCTGCGATGTGGAAGGCAGATGAAAGGCCACTTATATTCTCAGGACAGTCTTCATGGCTCATTGCCATGATGATCATCTATATTCAGGTTCGGATACGGAAGAAGAAGAAAAAGTAATGGTACTTACACTGTGAACACCCAAAGCTTTCCAGACAGCAAAACTGATGAGTCCCACTCCACACCAGGCGTACAGTGAACCCCATCCTAAGGCACGGAAGGCTAGGGATGAACCACTCTCTGGCAAAGCTGCTGTGGCAAGCATACCCTAAAATAAGTGTTTTAATTGCTTAGTGAAAGGGGGGAGATTTCAAAATGTATACATAAATACAATCAGAAAAATGCTTTATCCCTGTTCCATATGACTATGTAAAGCATCATTTCCTAAACATTTACGTTCTTTTTGAAAGAATGAGATCTTTGAACATGTATATCCAAAACAGGAGACAAACACATTTATACTGGTTAAAACTAGCACGTGTACCATAATTAGTCAAAACACCAACTGGATCAGGGCTGTGTGTTCCCATGGCAACCAAGTGGGAAAGCAAAGACCTTTAACAGGATTGAGCTTTCTACTCCTGGCGATCATTCATGTTAAATCCAGCATTCATTTTTGTTAATATTTTAAAGACAGAATGTGATGAAAAGCAAGGAAAGGGAAATCAAAAGTCTCAAAACTTTTTGAGGAGGATCCTAAACTATTGGCTATAGAGAAGGACTCTGACGGCTCCACTTCCCAATGAAGTCTAAGTTTTCTCCTGCCTAAACCCATCACAAAGGTGTTGGTGTTCTGGCCTTCATTCGCAGGTGCTAGCAACCAAGGAGCTAAGATCTCTGAAGGAGGTTCACGACCAACCAGAGTCAGGGCACACTGAGATGTTACCAGTGTTCAACAGAAGATGTAGAGAGAGTAGCCTTAGTTCAGAGTTACTCTATAAATCATTCATACACATAGGCAACAATCCAAACAGAGTGTAGCCAGAAGCAAGTCACTCCCAACATCAATCAGGAAAAGAAGTAAAGAAGGTTGAAGGCTGAACATGGGAACAAGGAGTTGGCAAGGGCTTCTTTCAGCTTGGCTTTGGGTCTTGGTTTGGCCTGAAATTGCATTTGCAACCTGTGAGTACAGTCACCAGACAATATATACTCCCTGTTGCAAACTGAAACTAAGAACATGCTGAAGTAGCATATACAGTTTGGATCTTGTATTTTGATTTTTTTTTCATATTTATGACATATTTATTTATTTATGACATATTTGCTACTAGAACTAAGGGTTAGTATGTACTCAGATAAATGTTCTTGCACAGGTCTGAAAGTTTAAACTGACTTCTGGTTTCTCTTCTCCTGTCAGTTTGGTTAGTATCACTGCTGACATTCATAATAAGTGCCCCCTGGTTATCTTTTGTCTTCTGTTCCCTTAGCTGTAGATAGCCAAACAATCTTGATAGAAATAATGCTGATGGCATTAGGTAACATCCCTTCATAGTCATTTGAGTTTTCCCCACAGTGCACAAATACTGAAACAAACTGCTTAGGAATATATCTCCAAAAAAATCACAGGGTGAATCAGGTCCCAATCTGTGCACTTTTTTTCAGAACCTCATTAAAGCTGTCGTAATTTCCTGCCATGTGTCCACAGAAAACGTCTGCAAATGCAGATAGTGCTGGCTCTTCGGCTACGAAACAGATATGAGCACTAAACCCTAGAGTCAGATCCGACTGTCTTTTGAGCAAGGGCAACCTTTACCTTTACCTTTAATTTTCTTTTAAAGATCTCTGTTCAATTTCAGTTGCGTTAGAGTGATACTGATTTCTAACAGATTATTCACACTATTCCTGCAAGGTTATTGTATTATAAGTCTATTATGCTAACATTGTATTTAAGCTTCCATAAGATTTGGCTGAAATCCAACATCATAGCAGCAGACTTCCTTGGCCTTCTCTCTAGTCTTCTACATTGCCCCAAAAAATCTGTTCTACAGGGTTCAACACATTTTGAAGATACAGAAATACATCGAATAACGTTTGCATTGGATAACGCTAAAACCGCATGACGTTAAGCAATCTGGGAAGGGGGGGTCATTGCATCGTATAACATTAAATCCTATGGGATGCATCAGATAACGTTTGCTAAAGCCTGTGCTGGTTACAATGTATCTATGGAGTTTTAATGCTATCCAATGCATCCCATAGGATTTTAACATTATCCAATGATAACATTAAAAATCGGATAACACAAGTCTTAGTGTTATCCAAGGTTTTACTGTACTGTAAATTATCAGCCCTGTTGGGGAGGGACAGAGAATTGCATTAGCAAACAAGCCCAACTGGATACTTGCCTTTAATATTTGTCCTATCTTTCATGAACCTTCCACAAATCTTCATATCCTTTGTAAAATATCAAAGATAATTTTGCTACCTAAAAGACTCTAAGGAAGACATGTAAAATTTGGGTTCTTCCTACTCTCTATTATCAAAAAGTGTGTGTTTTCAAGGAGATATGCAGTTTTTATATAAAATGTTGAGTGAGAATGAAAACTTTTTAAAAGGCTTAATTGAAGATAATTGAAGATTTGATGTGGGTTTATTAGTTCAAGAGAGTTTGTACATGAGAGATAACATGCTCAGACAAGCTGCTGTTTATAGAACTAATTTTGTATCATATGATGTGTGTAAAAGCAATTTAGCCCTTCAAGACAAGTGATAAACAGCTCACTAGAAAAACCATTTTGGCCTTCCCCCCAGGACTTCTGCATAGAAGAAAAGGTCTCATTGATATAAGGATTGGGGAAGCCACTATTTTACAGGAAAGATTTTAGTCACGTGTTTATTGGTTGCTATCTTTACACGGCAAGGTTTCTTTTATGACCTTAAGGGCGTGTTATGTTACTCTGTTGCATTAACTACATTCTGATTCCCTTTTAAAAACAGATTATTTTAAGAAGTCCAATAGTTTATGTTTTAAAATTAAAATCTTATTTCTAACACTAAACAAACCACGAAGCATGCTGATTTTTAACCCCAGAACTATTTTGCACTTATGATTAAGTTATCATATTTAGAGGGAACAATATCTCATTCTTCCAAGGAATGTTTCCCTACAAGAGACAATAACAACATAATAGTTAACATTATTAACCAGGGTTGCAAAGAAATTCAAAATAAACAAACCTTATTAAACCAGTTGGGGCTTTTCTTCTTAGCCACCGCAAGTGTTGTACCAAAACCTGCTAAAATTCCTGCAGTGGCAACAGTAGCAAGAAAAATTCCACCTGCAAACAAAATAAATACAAATGTAAATGAATAATTGGGACTCCTTTTACTGTAGAGAAAGAACTGATTAAAATGTTGTTTGAATCTGAAATTACATACAGTCAATACACTCCAGAGGAAGGGAAAGTCTATGAAGCTAAGATATGCTAAAATCTGTTGAGCACTACATCTTGAGATCACAATACAGTACAGGTATCTGGCTCATTTTATAAATTGTACTGAGAAGGCTATCCAACATGTGTCCTGGATATAAGCCATTTCTGGGTACGAGTTTGGGAACAGTCTATTCAAGGTAATGGGCAGAGATGTTTCCTGCTAATAACTTCTCCGGTGGCTAATGATCCTGACGTTGTCTAGTAAATGTGTGGAGAAATTAAAAAGCATTTAAAAGGGGGTTGGTAGGTTGCCTTAATGAGAAAGGTAAAGATTTATTGCCTTCTGGGCTGCTGGTCTTTCTCCAGTAGCCACCTCCATGGAGCATACATTAACTTAGGCCCCAGGGACAGGTGAGAAGAGCAGCCGAGGATAGAGACACTCAGGAGCAGCAAGTGCAGAAAAGCCATTTGGTAGGGAGCAGATCAGTGGTGGGATGTCAAAATTTTTACTACCCTACCATGATGTCATCACAGTGTGGGCGGAGCCAACGTAATGATGTCATGACGTGGGCAGGGCCAAATAAAAATTATATAACAAATAATTAAACATAAAATAAAATAAACACACACACACACACACCCCTCAACCCACCCACCCACCCACAACACAAACAGGTAAATAAATAAATTAAATAAATAAATACATACATTAAAATACACCCACCCACCCCAAACACAAATCAACCAGAGCTTTTAAACCAGAGCTTAAAGCTTATTCTGGCTAATCTTTCTCACACTAGGTCAGATGGAAGGAACTACAGAATGAACTCACCACAAGATGGCTTCATTTTGGCACTTTTCAACTTTTCAACAGTTAAAGAAGTTAGTTACTAAGTCTTTGCCTAACCAGTTCTCTAGGATAATATGCCTTAATGTAAATGTAAAACAGCTGTACCTCTTTAAGGGTTCTCCAATTGGAACAGCAATTGGAAGAGCACAGGTGTAGCTTATTGATGAGGTAACTCCAAGACTTTGCTTAAAAACCCCAAGCCAGGCCGGCAGGCCTTTTTAGGAACTGTGGTAGTACGTCAATATAGGTAAAGGTATTAAATACACATTAAAATACACACAGACACATCACATCCAAAGGTGAGACACTTACACTGGGGAGCAGGTTATAGGGAGCTTCAGACTAGCAGCTTCTCTTCCTCCTCCCCGCTTGGGAGGAGAGCAAGGAGGCCGTGCATACGCGCCAAGCACTGTAGGCATGCATGCACACCAAGTGCTTGGCGCGCATGTGCAGTGGGGAACCAGTGAAAAGGTAATCCCTGAAGGTGGTTCCCCCCAAAAGCTGCTACCAGTTCTCTGGAACACTGGGAAAAGTTACTACCGGTTCTGGCGAACTGGTGAGAACCTGTTACATCCCATCACTGGAGCAGATGGCTGCCAAGGGGGTTGATCGCGTCTAAAGGCGTGTCATCTCACACACACACAGACCCCTTCAGCTCGAATCCCTGAGGGCTCCCCTTGCCTTCTGAATCAATGAAAATTAAAGTGCAGAGAAAGGATGAATGGTTAGACCTCGAGTCTTTCCCTTGTTCCCCGCAGCTACTGGTGGACAGGAGTTAAGCTACAACAGCCTCCTATAGAAACACTTAAGTCAAACAGTCTCCCCCTTAGTCCAGCAACCTCTGGAAGGAAGGAGAGGGCAAAAAGGAGGGGGGAGGATGCACACAAGGAAGGCATGCGGGGGGGGGGCTGCGGTGGAGGAGGAGTTCTCCATTTTCTCCCATTAAACCTGAAGTGCCCCCAGGAAACCCCCCCCCCCTTTCACCAGTCTGGTCTTTCCCACCTAGAGTTCTGCCAGGAGAAGGTGAGCTTCCCTTGATGCAGGGCCGCTGGCAGGCTGGACTACTTGCCTGGGCTGGAGCATGTGCCCTGCCTCCCGCTGGAACATTTTGCCGCCCCTGGAAAGTGCCGCCCGGGGACTACCCCCCCATCTCCCACACTATGCCACTGTTCTAAATGTACCTGCTTCATCATCTGTCGTTATTTTTATTGTCTGAGATGAAAATCAGGGTAATAGATCTTGAACTGGGATTTACCCCTATTCCCCATTTTCAAAATGCAATATGCTACAGGGTTGGGAAGTTCAGAACGTTTTCTTGCATTTATAAGATCATTTATGATGCTTGCCAGTTGCTGCCATAAATGCACCCATGGCTGTCATAAACGTGTTTACAACGTCCACAGGTGCTTTACGGCAGCATTTTGCACATGCGGGGGCATGATTTACTTTCGCATCTTTAAACTGTAATTGTAGTACTGTACTTGCAGAAAACAGTCAGTTTGTGGTATAGTTAACTGATGTTACCAAAGTCAAAGTTTTTTCCAGCTATCCAACTCTTCTGTTAATTCACTGAAAAGCAGTTTGAAGCTTAAGAACATGGCCTTGGAAAGTTTGAGTAGAAAAATATATAAATCTGTCTAGGGGCAGTTCTTGCATCCTCTGTTTCAAATGGTCAGGTGCCCATTTGTCCACAGAACCTACATATTAGGTGAAACTCCTATACAGAAATCACTCTTCATATTCAATATTTGGCAAAAAGCAGAAATCCATATTTTCTCCATTTACTTGATTGCCCTGTAGTGATATATTTAGACTCCATTCTACTTCTGGGCATTTTGCCACACACTCATAGTACAATACTGCACAACAAGGTTCACCCTTCTTTAACCAACAATCTATGTCAATGAATCTTAACCTATGACTAATCTACACATGACTCGGTGTAAGAAGTGGCAGCAAGAGGAACTCTGGGGGAAAGTGAGATTTATTTATTTATTTATTTATTTATTTATTGTTCTACTCGAGTTCTTGGTTTCAAAGGGGAAAAAGTAGAGTACTGTATAGCAGAACATATAGGCTAGATTTAGGAAATCTAATTTTTACAAAGTCAGAACAACAATAGATAAAGTCCCATGGCAGGAAATCCTGTCGGGAAAAGGAGTCCAAGGTGGGAGTTTCTAAAAAAGGAAATTCTAAAGGCGCTACTCCAAATAATTCCAACAAGAAAGAAAGGAGGGGGGTGGAAGCAGCAGCAACAACAACAACAAAGACCACAAAAAGCTCAGAGAGGAGCTAAAAAATACACATTCAGGAAGTGGAAAGAGGGTCAGGCTACAAAGGAACAGTACAGGCAAGTAACAAATAATTGCAGGGATGGTGTTAGGGAGGAAAAAGTTTTAATATTTATTTATTTATTTATTTGCATTTATATACTGCCCTCACCGAGTTGAGAACTGAGGTGCTAAAACAAACAAAAAGGCATTTTTCAGGTAAGTAAGTAGCAAGAGAGAGAAAAGCAGCAGCGGTTCAGCTACTCAAAGCGAGTGGGGAAAAGGTAAAACATGACAAAGAAAAGGCAGAAATACTCCATTTTTACTTCAACTCTCCTTTCTCAAAAAGCACTATATGACCCTCCAGGCAAATGTGAAGTACAAAGGGAGAGGAAGGTTTGCAGATGAAGATTGAGAAACAAATACTGTAGTCAAGGAATATTACTTTAAATGGGTTCAGATCAACAAGGTCTGATGAACTGCATCCAAGCATACTGAACAAACTGGCTGAAGAGATCCCTGAACCACTGTCTGCTATTTTCTTGAAATCATGGTGGAAGGGCAGGGTCATTAAAGGAGACCTAATGCCCCTATTTTCAAAAAAAGACAAAAAGGAAGAACCAGGGAACTACAAATCAATCAGCCTGACATCAATTCCAGAGAAAATTCCAGCATAGACAATAAAGCAATCACTCTGCAAGTGCCTTGAAAACAACACAATAATAACAAAAAACCAACATGGATTTGTCAAGAGCAAATCCTGTAAGCCGCCTAGAGTCAGGTTCGTCTGAGCAGGGTGGGGTATAAATTTGAAATAATAATAATAATAATAATAATAATAATAATAATAATAATAATAATAATAATAATAATAATAATAATAATAATAATAATAATAATAATAATAATAATAATTTTTAATCTGTAACCACCATGATAGATGGCGACAATGTGATGGGCATAATATATCTTGATTTCAGCAAAATACTTGACAAAGTGTCCCATATTTTGATTAACAAGCTAACTAAGTGTTGGCTGGATGGAACAACTGTCAAATGGATATGCAAATGGTTACAGAATTGTACTCAGAAAGTACTTATCAATGGCTCCTTCTCCAATAGGGAGGAGGCAGATAATGGGGCCCGGGGCCCAGTGCTTTTCAATATCTTTATTCATGACTTGGATGAGGGAGGGCAGGGAATATGTATTGAATTTATGGATGACAGCAAACTGGGTGGAATATCTAATACTTTGGAAGACAGAAACAAAATTCAAGAATATCTTGATAGGCTTGAACACTGGGCTTTTTTTTCTTCCATGTATAGGCCAGACATGAAACTGTGAAAATGAAGCCACCTTTTGGTGAGTTCATTCTGCAGTTACTTCGCCTTACTCAGTGTGAGAAAGATTAGCCAGCATAAGCTGGCCGTTGCCCAGGGTACACCCAATTGTGGTTCAAAAATACCACAATCTTCAAGGAGGCTCTTTCTGTGTACCACAACATTGGGCTGAAAACATCAGAATGAAATTTAACCAGGATAAATGCAAAATTCTTATCTAGGAAGAAAAAATGCAAATGCACAGTTACAAGTTATGGGATACTACAAGCGAGAAGGATCCGGCCCGGAGAGAGACGCTAGTCCCGCTATTACCGCCACAGCTGAACCACGGCCAACCACTCTCCAGTTAAATGTATATTTAATAATTGAAATATTTATAAGGGATGAGGACTTTCCCTATTGCTTTGTACTGTATATCCATGATTGGTTTTTGTATTTCTTTGACTGTACTGTATTTATATATATATATTATTATTTTTTATGAAGGTCTTGTCGACCACATTGATTGTATTATACTTGTTATATTATATGTATATTATGTTTTCTATTGTAACATTGTTAGCCGCTCTGGGTTGCTTCGGCAAGGAGAACGGCATATAAATTTGAATTTAATAATAATAATAATAATAATCTTGGATTGGACTCACAAGCCTCTTCCAAGTCAATTATTCTCTGATTCTATGGGTCAATTACAAACTGCAGCCCTGAGTAAACTGCTGTACCTGCAGCCAAAATGTTGTGTGTTCGATCCCTCAGCCTTCGATCCTTCTGAGGTTGGTAAAATGAATCCCCAACATGTTGAGGACAAAATGTTAATTACCTTCAGTGGTGGGCTCCAAAAAATTGTACTACCACACTGTGGACGTGGTATGGTGGGTGTGGCCAGGGGGAAAGCCCTGTGTTGCACCCGAATTAGGACTACTGTATTTTATTTCAAAACTTGGATGGGCGGAACTAGCCAGAATTTCTGCTACTAGTTGTGGCAAACTGGTGTGAACCTGCTAATGTCCACCACTGATTACCTTGCAAACCGCCCAGCGAGTACATTAAGCACTATGGGGTGGTATATAAGTGTAATTGCTACTGGTAACTTCTAGCCCTGTAGTGTCATTCTTAACTCAGGAAAAGTGAATGATCTAGCCCAACAACTACTGTAATAATGGAGCAACAAAAAACCAGCACCAGATCAATTGAGATTTTAGAAGGCTGTGGAGGATCTCAATCACCAAGGCATTGCAAATATTACAGGGGTTTTTACTTTCGTGTGTGTGTGTGTGTGTGTGTGTGTGTGTGTGTGTGTGTGTTTAAGATAGTATTAACTTAATAGAATAATGAGTGCAGCTTATAGATAATAGAAAGTTTGTTACAAATATAATATGAACTGAAATATATACACAAATAAGATATTGATATATATATATGATACTTAATGAAGTTTAAATTAGAAGAATGAGTTAGGAAAATGAGAATATAATGAATATACAGTATGTTATTATTATTATCATCATCATTATCATTGTTGTTCATATAATTTTTCTTTTTTTTTGTTTTAGTATCGTATGTTAAATGTTTTCTTTTGAATATTATTCTGTTGCTTATTGTAAAATTAATAAAAAATATTTTTTAAAAGTATCTACCACTGCCCTTATTCCACATGTTGACACAAATCTGACATATTCTTGAGCTTCTCATGTGTTAATTTGTGCTGGGTTTAGACAGTTGCTTAGTGGTTAAGATACTATACTTGATGACTGGAAGGTCGCAGTTCAAGACCCGAGTGTTGCACCACGGAGTGCTTTCCCATCATCTGCCTCAGCTCCTGCCAAACTAGCAGTTCGAAAGCACAGAAATAAGTACTATTCTGGAGGGGAGGCAACAGCGTTCCACACTTTCCCTCAAGTCATGCCTGCCACATGGCCACGGAAATGTCTGCATACGCAGTGCTGGCTCTTTGGCTGTAAACGTGCCCTAGTCGGATACGTTTGGCTTTCGAGCAAGGGTGACCTTTACTTTTGGCACCAGAGGCCACTTCTACACCACGTAAAGAATGTACACCAAGCGCAGTGACTTCCCGTGCCTCCTCTCCGCATGTCATCTAGGATTAAAAGCAGGGTTTAAACCTGCTTAAACCTCCCTCCTTTTAAAAAAAAAATCCATATATTTGGCAATCTACCCATTGCCCGGTTCCATAAAGAGAAGAGAGGCCTCGGCGGAACCTTGGATGAGAAAGAGCTGCCGCTCCGCGTCTTCACTCTCGGTGGAGGACTGCATGCTCCTCGGGGCAGCCTCCCCACTGCCTGCCCCGGGGACGGCCGGCTTCATACTCCGGATTGGGCCCGCCGGGAGCCGGAAAGGCAAGAAAACGCCGCCGCCGCCGCCTCGCCCACTTCGTAGCCGCCCGGATGGAGACGCAGCTTGGAGGCGGATCTCCTCTTTGTGCTGCCGGAGCAGCGACGAAAACCAACCAAGGATAGCCCTAGACGCCAGTCGAACAAATGTCGGGAGGAAGTGTTTTGCGGGGGAGATTTGTGGGGGGGGGGGGGGAGGAAACAGTGATGGGATGTAACAGGTTCTCACCAGTTCTCTAGAACTAGTAGTAACTTTTCCCACTGTCCCAGAGAACCGGTTGCAGCTTTTGGGGGGAACCACCTTCGGGGCTTACCTTTTCACTGGTTCCCCCACTGCACATGCGTGCCAAGCACTTGGTGTGCATGCATGCCTACAGTGCTTGGCGTGTATGCACGGCGTCCTTGCTGTCCTCCCAAGCGGGGAGGAGGAAGAGAAGCTGCTAGCCTGAAGCTCCCTATAGCCTGCTCCCCTAGATATCCTAGAGAGCTGGTTAGGCAAAGACTTAGTACCTAACTTCTTTAACTGTTGAAAAGTGCCAAAATGAAGCCATCTTGTGTTGAGTTCATTCTGTAGTTCCTTCCATCTGACCTAGTATGAGAAAGATTAGCCAGAATAAGCTTTAAGCTCTGGTTTAAAAGCTCTGGCTGATTTGTGTTGTGGGTGGGTGTTTGGATGTATTTTAATGTATTATTTATTTATTTAATTTATGGGTTTGTGTTGTGCGTGGTTATTTTTATTTTATATTTTTTAATTTGTTTTCTTTGGCCCCGCCCACAACATCATGATGTCATGACATTGGCTCCGCCCATGATGTTAGCTCCACCCACACTGTGATGATGTCATGGTGGGGTAGTAAAAATTTTGACATCCCACCACTGATGCCTACAGTGTTTGGCGCATTTGCACGGCTTCCTTGCTGTCCTCCCAAGCGGGGAGGAAGAGAAGCTGCTAGCCTGAAGGTCCCTTTAGTCTGCTCCCCTAGATATTCTAGAGACCTGGTTAGGCAAAGACTTAGTACCTAACTTCTTTAACTGTTGAAAAGTTGAAAAGTGCCAAAATGAAGCCATCTTGTGGTGAGTTCGTTCTGTAGTTCCTTCCATCTGACCTAGTGTGAGAAAGATTAGCCAGAATAAGCTTTAAGCTCTGGTTTAAAAGCTCTGGTTGATTTGTGTTGTGGGTGGGATTGTGTTGTGGGTGTATTTTCATGTATTTTTATTTATTTATTTATTTATTTATTTTATTTACGGGTTTGTGGTGTGGGTGTGTGGGTTGAGGTGTGTGTGTACTTATTTTTATTTTATTTTTTATTATTTTTTAATTTTGTTTTCTTTGGCCCCGCCCACAACATTATGATGTCATGACATTGGCTCAGCCCATGATGTCATGATGTTAGCTCCACCCACACTGTGATGAAATCATGGTGGGGTAGTAAAATTTTTGACATCCCACCACTGACTCGGACTTATTGAGAGTTCAGCCCCCGGGCCGCAAAGTTATTTGAAAGTAAATTCCTTGTAAGCAGTAGGTTCCCGAGTATGGATGCCATAGAATGGCAATCCCAATAGCGCTTAATTTAAATTAATGCAGGGTTTTTTTTTTTTAATATACTGATGAAACGGGCAGGCGCTGGAAATATCTGTTTTTAGGAGAACTCTCATTTTTCTTCTTATTTCTATCTGGAGTTAAAAATCAAGGGCATCGGAGAGTAAACAAAACAAAAAACGTTGTGGCACCTTAAAAGACTAGCTTAATGTTTCTTGTTCAGTCACACAGTCGATTCTGACCTTTTATGACCCCATGGACTGTTGCCCGCCAGGCACCCCTGTCCTCCGCCATCCTCCTCAACCCGCTCTTTGCCCACTACGTCTACAATACCATCTAGCGATCTCATTTTTAACCTCCCCCTTCTTTTGCCCTCCAACTTTCCTGGCATCAAGGCTTTCTCAAGTGAATCCTCTCTTCTCATTTGATGTCCAAAGTACTTTATCTTTATCTTTACTATTTGTCCTTCTAATGAGCAGTCAGGGTTGATTTCTTCTAAGATCAACCAATTTTTCTCTTCACTGTCCAGGGTACTCTCAAAACTCTCCTCTAACACCACATTTCAAAGGCTTCTATTCTGCACTCAGCATTCCTTATGGTCCAGCTCTCACAACCATACATTACCACTGGGAATACCATTGCCTTGACTATGTGAATTTTTGTTTGCAAGGTGATATTTCTACTTTTGACTATGTTCCCCAGGTTTCTCATAGCTTGTCTCCTCAGAATCAGTCTCCTTTTTATTTCATGGCTGCAATCTCCATCTGCAGTGATCTTTGATCCTAGAAAAGTTAAGTCTGTCACTGCTTCTACTTCTTCCCCATCTATTTTTCAGGGCCTGTTACCATTATTTTTGTTTTCTTGATGTTGAGTCTTAAGCCAGCTTTTGCACTTTCCTCTTTCACCTAAGCAGGATTTTCTTTAGGTCTTCCTCACTTTCTGCCATTAGGGTAGTATCATCTGAATATCTCAAATTGTTGATGTTTCTCCCAGCAATTTTTATCCCAACTTGTGATTCATCCATCCCTGCATTGCACATTATGTGCTCTGTGTATAAGTTAAGTAAGCAGGGTGACAAAATGCAGCCTTATCTTACTCCTTTTCTGAGTCCAAACCACTCTGTCATTCCATATTCTGTGTAGTCAATGAAACAGAAGTAGATTTGTTTCTGATATTCCTTTGTTTTCTCCCTGTTGGCAATGTGGTCTCTAGTCCCCCTGCCTCTTCTGAAACCAGCCTGCACCTCTGGTAGTTCTCTCTCCATGTGCTGCTGCAGTCTATCCTGTATTATCTTGAACATAACCTTGCTAGCGTGTCGGATGAGCACAATTGTTCAATAATTTGAACATTCTTTGGCATTGCCCTTTTTTTTGGGATTGGAACATATACAGTAATACCTCATATAACATTAGTATCGAATAACACAAAAATCGTATAACATTAAGGAACCTGGGGGGAAGAATTGCATCGGATAACATTAAGATCCTATGGGATGCTTCAGATAACAACCGCTAAAGCCTGTGTGGTTACAATGTATCTCTATGGATCCCATAGGATTTTAACATGCATCGGATAACACTAAAAATCATATAACATCAAGACTTATGGAACCAGGTTTTAATGTTATATGAGGTTTGACTGTACTGATATTTTCCAATCCTGTGGCCATTGTTGTGTTTTCCAAATCTGCTGGAATGTAGAATGCAATACAGTAATTTGATTCCATCATCTTTTAGGGCTTTGAAAAATTCAGCTGGAATATCATCATCTCGACTGGCTTTGTTGTTTGCAGTGCTTTTTAGGGCCTTCCTGATTTCACTCTCTAGGATGTCTGGCTCAAGTTCAATGTTCTCATCCTTGTGATTATCTTAATGTCAACTTTGTCAAACATAAGAGTGAGACTTGATGACATTCATTTATACATATTGAGCACAGAGGCACACAATGGTTGGCTGGTATAACAGACACGTCTGCAAATCAGTGTGACTATATGCAACCAGGAATAACAGAAGATCCCTGATTGGGGTTCAGATTTTTAGCCATGAAGTTTTGTTTTGTTTACTCTCTGATAGGCTTGCACAGACAAACACGGCTACCATTTCAAAAATTGAGGGGTTTTCCTCAGTGGTGGGTTGTCAAAAAATTTACTACCCCACCGTGACGTCATCACAGTGTGGGCAGAGTTAACGTCATGATGTGGGCGGGACCAAAGAAAAAATAATTACAAATTAAATGAAAATAAGCACACACACACCCCTCAACCCACCCACCCACAACACAAACCTGTAAATAAATAAATAAATAAATAAATAAAAATTACATTAAAATACATCCACCTATCCAGCGCAAACACAAATCAACCCACCCACCCCAAACAGAAACCCATCACTTACCTGTTAGTATAAGTGCCTGGGCAGCACCATGTTGCAAGATTGATATGGCCATCGTACCAGTTCTCTAGGATAATATGCCTTAATGTAAATGTAAAACAGCTATACCTCCTTAAGGGTTCTCCAATTGGAACAGCAATTGGAACAGCACAGGTATAGCTTATTGATGAGGTAACTCCAAGACTTTGCTTAAAAACCCCAAGCCAGGCCTCCAGGCCTGCCGGCCACCAGACCTTTTTAGGAACTGTGGTAGTACGTCAATATAGGTAAAGGTATTAAATACACATTAAAATACACACAGACACACCACATCCAAAGGTGAGTTACTTACCCTGGGGATCAGGCTAAGGGAGCTTCAGGCTAGCAGCTTCTCTTCCTCCTCCCTGCTTGGGAGGAGAGCAAGGAGGCCGTGCATACCTGCCAAACACTGTAGGCATGCATGCACACCAAGTGCTTGGCGCACATGCACAATGGCTCTTTTAAGGCTAAGGCACTTTAGTGTGACAGGCTGGATTCCGAAGAATCAGGGGAGCTAGAGACCAACTTGCCAACATTTGCTGGATCATGGAGAAAGCAAGGGAGTACCAGAAAAGCATCTACTTTTGTTTCATTGACTATATCAAAGCCTTTGATTGTTTGGATCACAAGGATGAGAACATTTTTCAAACTGAGGTAAATCCTTAAAGAGGTGGGAATACCATCTGTCTTCTGAGAAATCTGTATGTGAGTCAAGAAGCAACAGTTAAGACAGGATATGCTACTGGTTGGTTTAGGATAGGAAAAGGAATACGACAAGGTTGTATATTGTCACCCTGCTTATTTAACTTATATGCAGAGTACATCATGCATAATGCAGGGCTGGATGAAGCACAGACAGGAGAAACATCAACAACCTGAGATATGCAGATAATACTACCCTAATGGCAGAAAGTGAAGAAGACCTAAAGAGTCTCTTGAAGAGGGTGAAAGAGGAGAGTGCAAAAGTTGGAGTGATGGCCTGAAACTCAACATCAAAAAAACCAAGACCATGGCATCCGGCAGATCTGCGTGGGCTATGGAGGATGGCAGTTGATAGCGGAGCTTGGCATGCAGTGGTCCATGGGGTAACAAAGGGCTGGACTTGACTGTGCGACTGAACAATAACTTTAGTTGTTTAGTTCCAAAAAAATCAACTTTAGTGTGGGCCTTGGTTGATTTCAATCCACTTCTTCAGATGCAACTGACATGTTTTTCTTTATTGTACACGCAATAGGCATTAGGAAAATCTGGGGAGGAAGTGTATTTAGAGGCTAGTTTTTGAATTCTTGCATTTTCCTGTAGTGGAAGTGATTTAGTTATGTGTCAAGTCGGGAACAACCCTAAAAGGTCTTTCAAGGTAAAAGAAATGTTTAAGGAATGCCTTTAATAGGGATTCAAAATACGGTATGAACTTCAGACTCCTAGTCTCTCACTCTTTCCACTACTCTGGATACTTCCAATTGAAGTGGTAATTCCCCCTAATCTCAGCTGAGTTGTGAGTATCTGTGATTATTCAGTATTTTGGGAAAGAGAAATATTACCTGTAATTAAGAGCTTGACTACACTGGCCCTCCCAGGCCCGTATACAGTGACATTTTAAACACTGCTATTAGACACAATCCCTGCAACCACACAGTATTTTGCTGCTCCAATGGGGCTGCAACAGCCCTCTTAGACCCTTAGAAGCTGCTTTGCAGCTAACAAAGGGATATCTTTCCCCATTTGGTGCATAAATCCTGCCCCCCCCGACATAGGTCTGAAAGGTAAACTCATTAGCAAATGTGTAATGCTACAATGATTATTTTGCATCCATCTAACCATTTGCCACGTCACAGAACCAAACTTCACAAAGATAAATCTAATTGTCAATCAGGCCATTTCCAGGTGTAAAAAAACCCACTGATTTGCAAGTGTGTTATTTATACTAACCAAACACCGTGTACCTCTGTATATCCACCTGATCATGGGGCAATGTATAAATTAATACCATGTTAGTATTTAAGGTGCCACAGCATTTTTTGTCTTTTTTCAGTGATGGGATGTTACCGGTTTGGACCGGTTCACCCGAACCGGTAGTGCCCCATCAGGAGGGGTCGCCGGGGGGTGGTAAAACCCCGGGCGACTGGTTCGGTCCCCTCTCTGGCCCCCTCCAAAACTGTTTTCCGGGCAGGCAAAATGGCTCCCCAGAACTGCACATGCGTCAAACCTTCGTTTAACGCATGTGCAGTTCTATTTTTAGTGTGCATGCATCAAATAGCAATTTGACACATGCACACAAAAAAAACTGCATGCGTCAAATGGAGGTTTGACGTATTCACAGACATTTTTAAATTTAATTTTATTTATTTTTGCTCCGCCCATGATGTCATGACGTCGGCTACACCCATGACGTCGATGACGTCATGGTGGGGTAACGAAGATTTTGACAACCCACCACTGTCTTTTTTGTTTTGTCTACTATCTGATATATTTAAAAAGCAGGAGGATTGGAATTTCAGGAGTCCTGGAGGATTGGCCAGAAACCCTGATAGAGATCTGGGGTTGCCCACCCCAATTAGTGTAAGGCAGTGGTGGGCAGCAACAGGTTTGCACCCCCCGAGAGGGGGGTTAGCAAAATTGGCTGGCCTCTGGGCAGGGGGGTGGCAAAATTGAGTGGCTTTTGGGTAGGAGGGGTAGTGAAATTGGGTAGCCATGCCCTCCTCCCTGCTCTGCCCCATCAGGTTTTGTCCCTCCAAGTGGTTCAAGGTCTCCCTTGCTTAAAAGCCAGTCATATCCGACTCTAGGGTACAGTGCTCATCTCCATTTACAGCCAAAGAGCCAGTGCTGCCTGTGTTTGTAGATTTATGCATGGCCATATGGCAGGAATGATGTAGATTGCCCATGATGTAGGTTTTGACATAGGCTCTGCCCATGGTGTGGTAGCAATTTTTTTTTTTTTGCTGCACACCACTGGCGTAAGGCCAGTATTGAATACAATATCTAGGGTGCTAGTGATAAACCAGTTTTCTGATGGAGCATACGGTTTAAATTAAACAGTCTTTTGGCATTAATGACTCTGTACCAAGCTTGCATTGAAGAACCACCCACTTAGTTCTTTAGGAGGATAATCTCAGTGGTTTTGCTTAATAACTATAACAATTAACTTACATTTGTAAATTTTTCTGACTCTGAACAGTCTTCAATATATTTGCAAGTTTAGTGGTGGCTTTTTCCAACTGAAGTTAAGAAACTTCCAAAGAATGATGTAAGGCAAATAAAACCACATCCTACCATCAAGTCTCAAAAGACCTCATGAGGTATTTCTGTGCCTTATTTTAACTCAACATTTTATGGATAGATTGTTATTCAACTTGAGCCTTTTGAACAAAGGACAGCTAAAATTCATTGTGTCAAATGCGAAAGTAAATAAATTTTGCAATAATCCATTCTATCTGGCTTATCTTTTGTTCTGCAGCAGCAGAAGCCAGTGTCTAAACCTGCTTTTCTTTTGTTCTCCAAAATCACTCCTGCTTTCCTAACCTAAACATTCCAGTAAGTATTTCACAGTGGCATTGATCATTCGTTTTACAGCACAATAAACACACATCTTGCTTTCCCAATTAAAAGATAGACCTCCTACAGTAATGTACTGACTGCAAATGGATTTGTCTTTAAATCCTTTCAGACATAAGAAGATCATTCATTCTGGCAATAAAACAAAATTAAAGTATGTGAAAAGAGATGAATAATTTATAGGAAGATTTATATAACATTGTCTAAATCAAATAATATGCTTATCTCTTACATTTGATATTTCCCTTCCTCCAGGAGACTGTGCTACCATCAGACATCACACACAACCATCACACATCAACACATGACTGTCTTCATTTGGTAACACTCTGATGTGAAGAAACATACTGTATGAACTGGGGCTACATAAGCAAACTCCCACCAATACAGCAGACTCATTCCTGGAGAAATGGAAATATTGCAATTCAAGCTAACTTTAAACCTACATGTAGCTTGAAAATGGTAATTGAAGTCTCAAATTCTGGGCAAATAAATTTAAAAGGCAGCAGCTGGACATACTTTATAATATTATTAAGAATAGATGTCTTTGAGATGTGGTGTTGGAGGAGAGTATTGAGAGTCCCCTGGACAGCGAGGAGAACAACTAAGTCAATCTTAGAAGAAATCAACCCTGACTGCTCCTTAGAAGGTCAAATTGTAAAGATGAAGCTAAGGTACTTTGGACATCAAATGAGAAGAGAGGATTCCCTTGAGAAAGCCTTGATGCCAGGAAAGTTGGAGGGCAAAAGAAGGGGGAGGTTAAAAATGAGATGGCTAGATGGTATTCTAGATGTAGTGGGCAAAGAGCGGGTTGAGGAGGATGGCGGAGGACAGGGGTGCTTGGAGGGTGGTGGTCCATGTGGTCGCGGAGGGTCGGAATTGACTGTGCGACTGAACAACAACAAATATAATATAAATGAAACTGAAAATATTGTTGATTGACAATATCCTCCAATAGCTTCAGATAATAAACAACCAAATCCTTTCCTGTCTGGTAATTTTTAGACTTATTTAATGTGGTTAGCATTGCAATTGAATTTTAAAAATGTCAAGTATCAACCTTATAAGAATAATTATTCCTTTTTGCATGTAAATGTTTTTATGTCTAATTAAACTACCCTTGCTGCATAAATTAAATTGTTATCTGGGTAATGTAGTTTGGATTTCCTTGGTTTAAGATCTCCATTAGCATTAGGTTTCACACTAGAATTTTAATTCAGAGTGCAGGCTAAATCAGCTGTTTTTTTATTACACACATACACAAACACAAATCTCTTAATGAGTTTAATGTGGTGCAGCTTTTCTGTACTGTCAGAATGGCTTGAATTCGCTAGGCCATAAAAGTAATATAGACTCAAAATTAATGTCTGTGTAAGTCTTCCTGGCAGGGGTTCATAATAAAAGAGGATTAAAGAAATGAGAAGTGGATCATAAAGAGTCAGGAAGTGCTGCAATACATGAAAATAATTTTGTTTGAGCTTTTTCTGAATCTGTTTTTGTTTCTGTTATTATGAATACACCAAATTTTGGCTTTCTTTTTGTTTTTACATGATGGTTCTTCCGTGTCTAGGCCAGATGTGAAACTGCCAAAATGAAGGCACCCTTTAGTGAGTTCATTCTTCAGTTCCCTTCACCTGACCTAGTGTGAGAAAGATCTGTCGGCAACACTAAGTTGATGTTACCAGGGTACACCCAGTGGTGGGATTCAGCAGGTTCACACCAGTTTCCCAGAACTGGTAGCAGAAATTCTGGCTGGCTCCGTCCATCCAGGTTTTGAAATAAAGTAGTCCTAATTCAGGTGCAACACAGGGCTTTCTCCCTGGCCATGCCCACCATATCACAACCACAGAGTAGGTGGTAAATTTGTTTTGAATCCCACTACTGGGTATACCCAATTGTGGTTCAATAATGCCACAATCTTCATGGAGGCTCTTTCTGATGGTTAAGGTGGGGCTTGAAACATGATGTTTCCAAATGTCATGGAGAAAAGCTAACGCAAACATGTACCATGGGTCTCCTCCCATATATGCTTCAATCTCCTTCCATGAAGTTTTGCAAGTCTTTAAGAAAAAGTTTCTGGAATTCATTGTGAAATTATATTCTTGTGGAATTACCAGTTCAGTACAGTATATTCATTCATTTATTTATTTATATTTCTCCACCGCCCTTCTCACCGATTGGCCCTCTCTCAGGATTTCCTAGCATTCCCCAAACATATCAGCATGGTGTTCATATTTGTTATATGTGTGTGTGTGCCAGGACACAAGTGGACCAATATGCAAACCAGACGTTTACTTGTGTTTGTCTGTGGAAAGGGAATCCTGCCAGCAGGAGAATGAACACGGCTTAGTACTTTGAAAAATATTTACAGCAGATGTACCCTATTGAAGTTTACTTTGATTAGTCTTGTGATATAACAGCTGACTAGAGACTACACTGCAGAGTTGCACTGTGGTCCAAGTGCATATGACCCAATAAATGTATTGAGACAGAATCCCCTTGGAAAAATATGTGTGAACAAGAGTAATCACACAATGATTCTTCTTCTTTGGTTGTTTTTCATGTTTCTGCATGCTTGATTTTTCCAATAGTGTGCAGGCAGTAGAGCAAAGCAGAGTTTGCCAACAGGAAAAGGACTTGTTATAATTCAACAAGATTCTGGCCTTAGTGTTTAAGGTGTCACAACACTTTCCTGTTCTTGCCACAACAAACCAACAGAGGCAACCCCTCTGGTTTAAAATGTTTTGTCCCTCCAGTTAACGATTCCTTCTGTGTCTATAGGAGTTCTGGAATGGTTCTTGAAAAACATGTATATGGAATCATTAATGTATCTGCCTCAATTCCTGCTTTAATTGCACAACATACTCTGAAGAAAGCTCTGGACCAGCAACGCATCTATTCAGAATGTTGTTTGTTCTACCCGTGCAGTTTCTCATTGGCTCCACCAGCTCTCACAACAGATGGGCAAGAAGTGCACAGACGCAGAGAAATATGTTTTGATGGATATTCTCAAGGATGATTATGTGGTGTAGAATTTAGCTGTGTTCCTCACAGTTTTTTGCACTTTTCTTGTTTGGTGAGAAAGTGTCCAAACTGGTAAAGATTTCACCCAGCCTCACCTACCATGTTTCCCTTGCAAGTTTCTAGCCACTGCTGAAATGTCACGTGAGATACCCTTTTCAAACTAAACCAACCTACAACTACTTATATATAAATAAAATTGATTCCTACACAATCTATTATATAGGCAAGGGATTCTCAACTTTTTCAAGCCAAGGGCCTGGTTACGATCCTTCAGACAGCTTCAGAGGCTAGACAGCCATTTTGCCCTGCCTGCTACACATGGCACTTCCGGGTGTGGCAGAGGTGGTGGTGGTCCACATGAAATGGTGTTGTGGGCTGCATCCAGCCCCTGAGCTGTAGGTTGAAAATCCATGATATAGCCTCTCCTCCCTATTAATGAGTACCCCTGAATATTCATATTTTCTGGATTTCCAAAGAGATACTTTCCCATTCCACCCAAGGTATTTATGTATCATGTTACAATTAATGTAAACTATCCTCACCTCTATCAGAATTCAAGTTTACTTCACATAAATTCCTTTGTTTCCAGTGAAATTCCATATAGTGGAAGGGGCTCTACAACACAAAGTGAGGGGTTTAAAAAAAAGCATGTATACTCCCTTCCTGTAACAAACAGACATCTATAGAAATGTTTGCTATATTCCACCCACCTCTTTTTAATTCAGTTTCCACGTTGACCTGAATTGTAAACATTTATTTCATGATTGAAGAAGGAGTGATTTGTTGGGATGTAAATATTGTTGTTCAATTGCAAACTATCCAAATAAAAAAAACAGATCGGCAAGCCTGGTTGTTGAGTTGTAAACAGCTACTTCCTTTGTGCCATGAGGTAAATGAGAAATTGCTTCCAGGCAAAGAAACTTTTATTAGAGAGCTGAGTTTGGATTCCCCACCCCCCTCTACTCATTGACCCTGATTGACACTGATCTATGTGGACAGAGCTGGTCAATATTTTTCAGACTACTGACTTTTGTGTGCAATTATTTGCAACACTTCACTATTGCTAGCATAATAGTATGAAGGACAAGATACGTGACTCTTCTGTCTCTAAATTTAATATCATGTGATAGAAAACCTGGTACAAAAGTGACAATAGTAACACAGTAGGACATGGTACTCCTTTGCTTACATTGAACATACAGTACAGTATTTGGATCTTCTAGTTGTACTTTGTGCATTTGGATTTGGGCAAATATAGTTGCAATGAGCTGCCCAACAAATTAAATAAAGATACAGTATGCTTAACATGAGACAGCCAATCAATCTTCTCTGAGAGGCACAACCGGACTTACGCTGCTTATAGGAAACCCCTTGTACAAATGATGCTGAAGTCAGTCCTGACTAATATAAGTCTCATTATTTTAGTCATTGCATCTGGATCTAACACACTGATTGTGTAAGTAGCATACAGTATTCTGGTTAACAGACGCACATGTAAATCGATGGTCTAGTTTTGGCTAAGTAATGTTTTTAATGAGTAGGATACCTTAATCAAATATACACTTGGTAAAAAAATGTTATGTAAAAACATGAAGCTATACCTTTATAAAATAGGATGATAAAATAAATCCACGTACTGTACCTCATAAACAAGATAGGAGGGTTCACAATGTTATGACAACCTAATAAAAATTGGGTATTGCATTTTTCTGCTCAATTTTTCTCTGTTATAAAATGCTATTTGAGGCACTCTATGGAGACAAAATATTACAATATTTTGAAAAGTTATTTTCTTATATGCATCAAAATGGTATTTACTAAATATGTCAGCTAAACAACGTATATATGTTTATTTAGAAAGAATGCTTTCTGAGTTCAATGGGTTTACTCACAAGTAAATATGTATGGAATTATAACACTTATCTATCGGTTACCATAGTAACTAAATCATCTATAGATAAAGTAAGAAACTGAAGCATTGTAGTTAATTTTATCACCAGTAGAGCTAACACAGAGTAATGACGGTAGAATTCCAAATCTTGTTTTCTGTAAATTCTCTACCTGCCAATATGAGCCAAGTCTGAGGGTTTTTCCCTCATTCTGATTTGACACACAGTATTGACGTTTAATTATCTGTAACATCTGTATTTCTAAAAACAAGGATTTTTTTGTTTTAGAACAAGTTTATGTAGAGCTAATGCTCCATACTCTACAGCAGTCCAAATTTTATTAAGATGCAAATTGAAATTGTTGCTTTACATTTCCTCTCACATACTGTACTTCTCTTCTATTTGCTCTTGAAGGTCTTGCTGCAATAAAATCAATATGAAAATATACTACCACATTAGTATATTAAAAGGATCCGTGACGAACCAAGTATGATGTCATACTTGCAGAGAGTCCTAATGTTTAATAGTACACAAGGGAAATTGTGCAGTGAATTTCATCATTTATTATTATGGCATGGTCACTCAAGTTATAATTACAGTGAAAAGTCTTTATTTTTGTGCTTGAAAAGTTCGGTTTCTGTAGTTTCCACATTTCTTCTTTCTGCCAGTTCCCTGCTAAAACATGGCTGCATTCTTTCTTCCTAATTCTCTGTGACAATTTTTCAGACTCCCCAGTCTTGAAATAATGCTGCTTTCACCACTGTCACAATCAACCTCATGAATGGGATAGAGGACAAAAGGATAGGACATCCACAAACTGTCCGTAGAATTCATCTCCAGCAGAGAGTTCTTATATTTCTATTAATTAAACTACTTGTGCTGTGAACTACAGCAACACAGCATGGATCTTTTTCTTTTCTTCTCCTTATAGGCAGCTAGATAAATAATGTCTAAGGGAAGTAGAGAGGAAATTTTTGGGACTTAGCAATGGAAGGCTAAAGGCTTGAACTGGGTTTTTTTCCTAGCTCACACTTCACTCTGAGCCAGAGAAGAATTCAAGTTGATCCACACCAGTCACCTCTTTGACATGACCATTACAAGTTCTTACAAGCCATTTATTTATCTATATCATTTGTGCCTTATCTTTCCACTAAAAATAATGTTCAAGCTGGCTTATAAACTTCTTAAAATAAAAAATGTATAAAAGATAATTTAACTTTAAAACACACACCACAAAATCAGTAAACCAAACCTAATGAAAAATCATCTCCATGTTCTCAGCAGTACAGATTTCACCAGCACTAAACACAAAAGATGGCCTTGTCTTACCAATGAAAGTATTCTATTTATATACAACTTGTGGGTTAAGGAATACTGGAACTCTTCACAGTAAGATGCATTCAAGGTACTAGCATTTGACTGATAGTAAATTGAATGTCCATCTACTTGCTTACTTGCTATTTAGATTTTTATACTGGCTAATTAGTGACAAGCTTTTCTGAACAGGGTCACAATATTCAATTTTATACCATACATTTCCTTTTTAGACCAGGATGATTCAGTTACAGTTGATTGCAGCTGATGGCATTTGAAGTCTAAAACATCTGGGTAGGGCGGACTGGAAAAGTCCGTATTGGAGAGATTGACGCAAGTTAATATTTTACAGGGAGCTGGCTGGGTAGCTGAGTGGTTTAGTTACTCTGGCTGCTAGCAGGGTAGCTTCAAGACCAACATTTAACAGAGTATGAAAATGCATTCCTGCAAGAGAATTGCTTCCCCTGTGCTACAAAGCCAGAAGGTGGGAAAATTTATTCCTGTGCATCCCACAACAGTAAGCTTGTGTAGCCTTGGGCAAGCTGCGTAGTTCACAAGGTGTCCCCTGAAGAAGACAATTGTAAACCATTTCTAAGTACAGTACTGTATTTTCTATCAAGAACATCCTGTAAAGGGAATGAGGAACAGCTGGGCAAACTGGCGGGTGGCTACAAAAGACTCTGCTGCCGCGAGACCATCCCCAGATGCTCTCCCTGGCCAGTTATGTAGCTGACTAACTGAAGACGATGAAATATGTATAAGAGACAAAGACTTTCTAGATTGTTTTGTACTGTATTTTCTTGACTGTAGTGTATTTTTGACTAGCACATTTTTTATTGTACAGTATTGCATTTTTCTGATTGTATTATATTCTTATTTTTTGTGAAAGATTTGTTGACTGTATTGACTGTATCATATTTGTTGTACAACTCATATCCGAGGATGCATTTTTTCCTGAAGTAGGAAAAATGTCATTGGCATGAATTTATTTAAGGTGGATCTCAGCTTGCCATGAAGTGACCCACACACTATGATGACGGAGCCATCTCCTGCAACACACATGAAATGAGACATGCAGGATTTAACACCGGGACTGCAATGGACTGCCACAGCCTTGAGGCTATGGACATGGTGCGCCTTCACAGCCAGTCCATCTGGCATGGCCTCTTCCACCTACATGACCGTTGAGAATCAGAGGTCCTCCTCTGCTCATTTTGCTGTTGGGTCCAATGTGATGGTTTCCAGTGGCATTTCCTCCACTGAGGCGACCATCACCCCATCTAAAAATGCTTATTCACCCGTAGCCGTTGGCCCCTTTAGGGAGTCAAGTTAGTTAACTGCTGCCTGACACTTGGTGTTGAGTTGCTGGCTGTATGGTTCAAAGTCTCCCTTGCTCAAAAGCCAGTCATATCCGACTCTAGGATGCAGTGCTCATCTCCATTTACAGCCAAAGAGCCAGTGCTGCCTGTTTTTGCAGATGTATGCATGGCCATATGGAAGGAATAACTAGCTCGCCCACGTCATAGGCTTCGGCCATGACATAGGCTCCGCCCACACTCCAGGCTCCGCCCATGGTGTGGTAGCAAAAATTTTTGCTGCCCACCACTGGTGTTAAGGTAATGTCTAAATATATATGCAGAATGCAGTTCCTAGTAGAATTGTTTTTTGGAGTCAGGATGTTCAAGTACGATAAATCCAATACAGGTATTTCCAAACATCTGTTCTAGGGAGTCCTTTAGGTATTGCTTCAAGCGCTCCGATCACTATGAGTACAACAGATTTCTTCTTACATAGATGCTCAACTTCACTTTGTAAATCATGATATTCTGTGATTTTCTCCAGTTGTTTGTCCTCAATTTGTGCATCTCCCATCATCATCATCATCATCATCATCATCATCATCAATTTATGCATTATAATAATATACTCCCTCCCCATCAATAATTGCTTGTCTCATTTCTTCTCTTCCACCACAGATTTATCTTCCTTAGACTATACAATATTTATATATACAGTACTGTACTGTATAAGGTAAAGGTTTCCCTTGCTCGAAAGCCAGTCGTATCCGACTCTAGGGGTCAGTGCTCATCTCTGTTTCTAAGCCGAAGAGCAAGCACTGTCTGCTTCTGCAGACGTTTCCATGGTCATGTGGCAGGCATGACTAGACACCGGAGCGCACGGAACGCTGTTACCTTCCCACCGAAGTGGTCCCTATTTATCTACTTGCAATTTCTTGCTTTCGAACTCCTAGGTTGGCAGGAGCTGGGACAAAAACGGGAGCTCATTCTGTCCTGCAGTACTTGGGAATCGAACTACTGACCTTCTGCCTCCCAGTCAGCGTCTTAGTGACTTGAGCCACTGTATACAGCATATAAAAACCAGAGAATCGAATAAGGCAGCCGACGGGGTACATCTGGGGTTTGTAGTCCAGGTCCGCTCCACCGCTCATCTCTCCTCCCCCTCACCGTATCGGCCTGCCTCGTGTTTATGATGGGAGTTTACACCACGCGGAAGGGAAGGGGGGAAATCCTTGGACTACATTTCCCAGAAGGCCAAGAGAGAGCGAGGGCGACTGAGAAGGCCGAGAGGGAGGCTGGCCATTTCGTCCTCTCTGACTGGGGCTTGAGCATTGGAGGAGGCGGCGGCGGAGGTGTTTGTTTGCCGGGGGGGGGGGGGGTCTCCTATTCTGCGGTTGAGAGCCAGGACGGGGAAGTAGGGGAAGGGGGGGCAGAGGAAGATCCGCACCCGCGGAAGGCGGTGGTTCCTGTTGCTGCCGCCGCTTCGGGTTGTCACCAGAGGAAACCGAGGGAAGTGGCTTGGACGGGGCGACCTCCGTTGCTCGTCGCCCGAAGGGAGAGAGAAAGACCCTCCGCCGGAGAAACAGCGCCTGAGGAACCGGGGGGGGGGCGCAATAATAAAATGAACCATGGCTGCTCCCCGCGGCTTGGTCTGAGGAGAGACTGGGGAGGCTCCTTGTTGCCCGCGGGCAGGTGCTGATAGGGTCACGGCCGAGGGCAGCCCTGCGAGGCGTGCTTTCAGGAGGAGGAGGAGAGGCAGAGCCGACGGCTCCGCCTGTTAACCATGAAACCCAAAGGGCAAGCCGCCCCGTGGAGGCGGGCGCTCCTTTGGCTGCCACGGGTCTGACGAGTGAACCTCGACCACCTTCCTTGCCGTGGAAGAAGAGGCTCCCCTTTTTTCCCCTTCGAGCTGGAGGAGAAGCCGCCGGGCTGGTTTGCTTCGCCGCCGCCCCTGTACGCTCCGTCCAGAGAAGGAAGATTCAAGCCCTTGCCGCCTCGTTTCATCGACGTCTGGTCTTGTTTTTCGGGGTTGGTGTGGCTCAGCTTTACTCGGGTCCGGCGCTTTGGAGGAAAAGCTACCAGCTGAGAATACCTTCTGGGGTTTGTAAAGCATCCTCCGTGCTCCCCTGACCGACAGCCCCCGAGCCGGAAAGAGTAGCCTACTAACTAAAACAACTCATTTTAAATTGCTTCTTTAAAGTTGCAGCAGTTGGATGGATAAGGAGCAACAGGAAAAGGGTAGAATTTAACACAGTGGCATAAAAGAGTTGCCTTGTCTCTTCTCTTCAACCCACTTTTTTTTTAAATGAAAAGGTAAAGAGGATTTTTCTCTTTCCATTACAAAAAAATGAAATATTTTTTTCCCCTAGACGGGTATTGATCACATTTTGTTTCATGCAAGTGAAACCTTTGCTCCTGTAGGAAACCAACTGTGTTGTCATTTCAGAACAAGGAAGGTGGTGGGGGGGGGACTCATGAATTGCAACATCCGCAAGAAAAATGGATCTGTATTCTTTCTCAGTTGCTGAATTTAGATCTGGATTAATGTGTTTGGAAGAATGCATAGGTCCTGTATTAGGTTTTTTTATTTAAAAATATGGTTTTTAATATAAATTCTTAGCAAAACTGTGATATGGAATTTACTCACAACATTTTTTGCCTCTAATCTTCACCAAGACATCCTTTAAGATGTGGATACGAAGGAAAAAACAAAACTGCTTGTTAAATGGCCCTGTGCTTCAACATCCTTTTGAAGTTTTGTAAATAATTGGCATTTGATTTCTATTTTAGCTTTTCTGGTTCCTGTTTTATTGTACACATGTGTACATATAAAGAACTCTTTTGACTGAAGAAGAAAAGACTCCATACGGCTTCTGGGGTAAAAGTGTTGGGTAGCATACTGGGTATTTTAAAATGCCTAGCTAAACATGTTTGAATAAAGTAACTGGTTTCTGAGAAAACTCTGAACCAAGGATTATTGGCAGTGGGGTCCTGGCCCCCCACCCTTTAATCTCTCTTGATGACTCCTGGCAATGGTGGAGGTGGACCCATGAAAGACTGTGAATACAGTCAGATCAGCACACACAGCTCTTCTTCTCCCATGGAGTCTCCCCATGGAAAGAAAATATCTTTGAAGAGAAAATGGGAGGTTTTCCCTGGAAGAAACAAATTTTATTGCAATGGAAGAATCATGATGGCACGTCAGACTGGAGTTTTTTACTTGACACTTGTTCTCATCTTGGTTACTAGTGGACTCTTCTTTGCATTTGAGTAAGTGGTGCTAAAGTTATTTTTTCTTTATTGTTTTCCATAATGTAAGAGAATGCTGTTACTATTCTGTTGAGTATCTGGAGGTTTGTATGAGTGACTTATACCTGAATGTGATTTATACGATTACTGTAGCCTTTTAAAACAACAACAACCATGTATGTCCCTGAGGTTGCAAAATTTTATTTCCACTTCAGTTAACCTTTAAAATTGATTTTTTTTTTTTGGAATACAGTAGTAACCGTGTTAGTCTATGGTTTGGGCATACCAGAAAACAAAACAAAATAAAAAACACTAGCACTTTAAAGACTAACTGCTATATTTTTATTGTTAGCTTTCATGGATCAAGTCCACTTCTTTAGACAAGGAGTGAAATTTACAGGCATAGTTTTATACACCAAATTCAGGGGTCAAAGTGTATAAAAACCATGCCTGTAAGTTTCACTCCTTGTCTGAAGAAGTGGACTTGATCCACCAAAGCTAACAATAAAAATATAGCAGTTAGTCTTTGAAGTGCTACAGTGTTTTTTATTTTGTTTTGTTTATTTTATTTAAAACAGAAGCACTTTTTGGTGCTAAGATGCCCAGTCTCATAGACTGGTTGAAATACAATAGTAAGTTGCAGCTAGAAGAGGCCCATTGAATCAAGGGAACTTTTGGAGAAGTTGACTCACTGATTCAGTGGGCCTACTCTCATTGCAAGTTAATAATTAATATCAGCCATTAAACTGTATTGAAGGCTAAATATTTGTCTCATTTAATTTTTCATGAATGGTCCTTCAGTAGCACCTTACTTGCATAGTTTGTACCAAGCTAAGCTCAAAAAATTTGCCCTTTCACAGAGTTTTCAAAGTGGGAATCTCAAGTTAATGCCAGTTTTTTTTTAAAAAAAGAACATTACAGTACTTTGATAATAAAAAAGCCCTAGTAGAAATAAAGAAACTAGCTGTTTATACTCTAGCTCTACAAGCCTCTTAACATTCAACACAAGTGCTACATTTCCCTATTGTTGCAATCAAGCTCTCTACTGTCAAACCTCACTTAACAAGTGACTCGCTTAGCGAAAAACTCGCATAACAAGTGGGTTTTTCAAAAAGCTATCCGACTCGCATAACAAACATTTTCGCTATGTGAGTCAGACTTTCCCTATGGGAAAACTCATACAATGAGCATTTCTATGGGAAAAACTCGCATAGTGAAAGATTTTCGCTATGCGAGTTTTTCCATAGAAATTTTCGTTATGCGAGTTTTCCCATAGGAATTTTTGCTATGCGAAAAAAACCTCGCATAGCGAGCAGCCTCACAAAACAAATTATTTTTGTTATGCGAGGTTTGACTGTATATCAAAATGTGTATACAGTACTCTATAGGCACCTGTTAATTAGACTGCAAGTGTGTGTAATCAGATCAATGCAGTTTGCACCTCATTTAATGATCTGATTAGAATAACAATTTTCTGGCATTTATGTATGAAACTTGGTACTTCATCCAAAAGATGAAACCTCTTGGTGACTAAGAATACTGGATGTTGTCTTATATTGAATGAGTTCTGGGTGTTTTTAGTTCTGTGTTAGGGTTTCAGGCGAGATTATCTCTGAGGCCTCTCTGGAAGTGTCCAAGAGTGAGTGTTGGGTTTTCTAGAACCAAAATATATGCTTCACCATTGATCTGTGGTCCCTCTTGTTGGCGAGGCTAAGCTTGAAAGGAGAAAAAAATATACTGAACAAATATTTCACAATATTCTTAGCTTTTATGTTCCAAATTTTCTTATACAGTATTAGAATCCTTTTTCTTTAGAAAAACTGAAATTGTGTTTTGCATAAGATGTTCTTTTCATCATAGGTACTATATTTCTCTTTTCTAAAGATAAATGGGTAATTTTGAACTTTACACAACCTTGAACTCTTTTTACTTGGGAGCTGTAGTCCAGAAACATGTGGAAAGATACAGTTGCTTGGCTCAAACCTAATTTATGTCTGCGGGGAGCTGACCAGGTGTGCCCAAACTTTTTCCGCCATGGGCCAGACCACACCCCTCAGCTGAGTGGCCTGGAAGCGTGGTTCCTCCCACCACCGCAGCGTGTGCATTCATGGTGTGTTTTTGCTGTCTCCACCACTCCCTGTGGTGGTGGGATTGAGGGCGGCACATTTTCGCCAGAGTTTTCATTTTTTCACTGCATTTTTGCTGCATTTTTGGCACTTCTGGCTGCAGTGGGGCACTTCCTTCGACGGCAGCAATCATGGCTGTAGTTTGGGCACCCCGATGTATAGGAAAATTGTTTTCATTATGAGTTAGAGGATAGTGTTTTGATCATTGATAACTAATTTATTGATCATTCAAATGGTAGACAGTTCCACAAAGAGTTCCACAGTGAAAGCTAATCCAGATTCCTAAGTACAGTATAGATATTTAATTGTAATGGCATGTTTGCAAAGACATGTGGACTGTAAAAAAATTTTTTTTGGCATCTCTGAGTTTAAAAGTTATGGTGCAATGTCAACCTGGAAGCTTCATCATACACGCAGGAGCCCATATTGGTACAATATGAAGTGAGACGGCAAGTAGCATACTCATCATTTCCAGCATTCAGCTGCTAGAACGTAATACTTCAGACACCTAGTATTCAGCTGCTTTTCTGATGTAATTATTGTTGATTTTTTTTGTCTTGTTAGGCATTCTAATATGTACTTGTTGGAAAGGAGAATTTAATAGATTTTTCAGGATGGCTGCTTCTTTCTTGAATAACGAGGTTTTATATGAGAAAAACATAAATAGCTGTCTGAATACACTCCTCTCCTTGTTGACAGTACAATATGTACATTAAAAGTGTGGAATTATAAACCTGTTATTAAAAAAAATTAGATGCTTTTTAAATTAAGAAAGCTCTGTCACAAGACATAATGTATGTTTGAGGTACTGTATTATGTCTGAGAAGAGTCAGTCAAAAATCAAAATCTGTTGACTCCTTAACTGTACAATTGAGATTCAGCATCTTGAGCTTTTTCCTACTTTAGTGGAGTGCAAAGGTATAAAAAATTGACAGTTTTATTTATGTTTTTGCGTAGGCATAGAAAAGACATCAAAAATAAGAACTACAGTAATACCTCATATAACATTAGTATCGAATAACACGAAAATCGCATAACATTAAGGAATCTGGGGGAAGAATTGCATCAGATAACATTAAGATCCTATGGGATGCTTCAGATAACAACCGCTAAAGCCTATGTGGTTACAATGTATCTCTATGGCTCCCATAGGATTTTAACATGCATCGGATAACACTAAAAATCATATAACATCAAGACTTGTGGAACCAGGTTTTAGTCTTATATGAGGTTTGACTGTACTGTGATCTGTATGTAGTTTTCCATGTCCTAATTCCTTTAATTAAAAGTTTACAACTAAGCTGTTCCAGCACAACTTATAATTAGGTTTACAGTAGCATTCCACTGCAATTATTATGTATAAGAATCCAGGACACAGAAGCAAGCCTATCAGTTTCCCCCACCTCTTGTTTGCCTGTTAATGCTAGCTGTTGTTTCAATTACACTGCATCACAAAAAAATAAATATTGTCTGCTACTTGGTCTTATCCATGTGTCCTATACTAAATCAAGTGCGCTGAATCCAAATATGTAGTCCGATTCTGCCTAAGACATCAGGATCTTAAGTAAGCAAATCTCACACTCTTGGTTAGGTTCTTGTGTTGATCACGTAGGGTATATTTGCCACAAATGTAGCAAAAATGTCCAGTTTATTAACACAGCTGCGCCTACTCATCATTAGCTCAAAACAGACTCACTATGGCCATAATGGCCAACCATGGCACTTCAGGTGGTTTTGGATTTCAATTCCCAGAAGCCCAAGTCAGCACTCCTGCTGATCAGGGCTTCTGGGAAGTTCAAAAACAGCTAGAGTACCAAGGTTCTCCATCACCGCACTGTGGCCTAGGTGTACTATCCAATAAGATGGCTTTGCACTAGAGATGAGCCCACGGTCCATCTCGCCTTATATACCTATTTTTGACATCCGCTCACTGACTTACCCAGACATGCCCAGCCGCTGCTGGAACATGCATGCCCCCAACGAATGTGATTCAGCTGAGGCAGCAGCAGGCATAGTGGTAGTTGCAACTGTTATAATGTTCCCATGTAAAAATACATTACCCAATACCATTTGAACAGCTATAGCACGCCTATCACCAAGAATAGGCAAATTCTGAGTTCAGGCTTGGAATCAACACACTTGATGCCATGTAAATCATATGTGTTATTCCCAGTAACAAAATCATTGTTGTCCATTGTTATTTAATAGAGATTTGTGTTGTAGCAGTTTTATGTAGTAATTCAAATGTTAGATTGGAGCTTGTGAGATCCAGGTCTGCTCAGCTGTGAAGCTCACTAAGTAATCTTGAACAAGTCCTCTCTCAACCTGGTACAGCTGACTATGCATGGTAGTCTTAAATTCATTGGAGAAGAGGTGAAATGTAAATGAGACAAAAGAGAAGCTTAAAAATTAGAAAATATAATGGGTAACAGAAGGGGGAAAACTTGTGCCAAAAATGGGATAAATTAAGTTTGTTATGTAATATCTATTTGTAATCATTGTACAGTAGCGTGCCTTTAATCTGTAATAGCTAACTACAAAAGAAGAAATTACTGGTCTATGTTGCACAAACCAAGTAGACTAGATCCTTAGAAGTATTTATGGAAATCAGTTGGTGCAAAGGAATGTGCTTGATGCATCCCCTGAAGAAAATACTTGCCTGAAGCTCTGATGTCTCTTTAGAAATGGCTGTACTTTATTTGGTGGGGGAAGGGGAGGTTATTTCTGGTGCTATAGCTTTCAGGGAACGTTGAGAAGAAGAGAAGATAGGAAGATTTCTTTTGTGAAAGTTTTCTGGGTCTAAACCAAGGATAGATAATACGTAGTTAGTATTGTAGTTAAAAAGGGTTTGTAGGTTGTAGACAATGTGGCACGTACCAAAAATTAATTTTATATCTAAAATTCTCGTTTCAAATGATGGTTACATTACAGTGACAAAGAGATTGTTATGATCGGAATATTTTTTATTTTGTTACATGTACTCCACTGCACTGGTAGTTGTGACAATATTTAAAATGTGCAAAGGCATACAGTTGTACCTCGCTTAAAGAGCATAATGCGTTCCACAGGATTGCTCTTTAAGCGAGTTTGCTCTTTAAGTGAAACACCATTGTAACTGACCAATTGTGACTTCGGGGGGGGGGGATTCTGAACCCCAATTTATTTGTTAAGCGAGTTTTTGGTTGGCTTAATTTGTTAAGCGAAGCAAACATTCAGAGAAAATTCTGCTCTTTAAGCAAGTTACTCTTTTTAAGCGAGGCATTTTTTATGCGAGGTTTGACTGTATTTTTGAAGCATGCAGCATAAGGATAACTTTAGAGTAATGTAAGATGATAGAGTCAGTCTAAATTGCATGTAGGACAACATAGGGTGTTTGCTAATGATTCTATAAATGTGGCTATTCTGAAAGGAATGTTCCCGCTCTCTCTCTCCCCGTCTATCCCTCTCCCTTACTCGCATACACATATATAGCTCCTACATCAACATAATGAGGAAACAAAAGCATTGCTTAAGCACCTAAGCACAATTCCACTTCAAAAAAATTAAAGTCAACTATTAGCAATATTAAAAAAAGCAGTGTAGACCAATAGCAAAGATTAAACTGGGGGGAGGGGGGAATGAAGCACTGAAATGCCAAAGTCTTTCAGTTATAATGCTGTATCACTTAAGAACTTCTGCACTATGCCACCTTTTATTTATTTATTTTGTTTTATGGTCTTATTTATATGCTGCCCTCCTCATGAATGACTCAGGGTGGCTAACATGGCGTTAAAACAACAATTAAAACACAGTCCAGCAATAAAACTTATCAATATGACCCTGACCAATATCAATTTTTTTAAAAAAATTAAAGGTTAAAAGATTAAACAAGGAGATTAAAAAGCTTCAGAAGGAGAAAGGAGAGTGGTTAGATAAACCAGCCGGCCAGGGTGATGGAATAGCCTGTACCGCACACTTGAACTCAGGAAGTGCTGCTTTCATTCCAGAGTGTTCAATCATATGATTTTTAAAATCTTCAACCCGTCACCCTAGCCCCCTTCGCAAAGTGTGAGCACCCATTCTTACCCCTGACCCAAGTGCTGATCGCAATGTGCGACTGGCACTTGGGTCAGGGGTTGTACTGGCGAAACACATTTCCGCATAGGAAATATGCACCTTCAATGCATTCCTATGGGGAAATGTGTTTTGCTAAACGAGCAACTCACTGAATGAGCAAACATGTGGCACGCATTTTGCTCGTTCAGCGAGGTACAGCGAGGTACAGTAATACCTTGGATAACGCTAAGACTTGGTTCCACAAGTCTTGGTGTCATCCGATTTTTAGTGTTATCCGATACATGTTAAAATCCTATGGGATGGATCGGATAACGTGAAAGCTCCATAGAGGTACATTGTAACCGCACAGGCTTTAGTGGTTGTTATCCGATCCATTCCATAGGACCTTAACGTTATTCGATCCAATTCTCCTCCCCAGATTACTTAACCTTATGCGATTTTAGCGTTATCTGAGGTAAACGTTATCTGAGGTATTACTGTATTACTGTGTGTGTGTGTATATATATTAAATTAAAAAAGATGACAATCCTGCTACATCTGAATTGGACCATAATTTCTTCTACTAGTCTAATAAATCTTTGCCTTATGCCTTGTCAAGAATAAATATTAGAAGGTAGCATGGTTGATAAGAGTTGAAAGTAAGGACTCTGTCATTTAGAACTTATGATATAATTCTTATTAAATAAATCATGTACTTTCCAGGCTGGAAGAGGAGTCTGTTTTGTTTGGGGACATTTTGGAATATAGTTGCCATATAGATCAGATAGAAAATGGGCATAGGAGGCTGTTACCCTGCTGAACTGTTCCTGGAATTTTCCCCTTGAGCCCAGAGCATTCTACATCGTATACCATTACATAGCTTAGTGGCAGGATAATAAATCCATAAGGTTTTATTAAGAGTACAGTATAGGGGAAAGTGCAATTAATGATTCAGAAGCTTATGTATCTGATTTGGCATATCTTTTGTGTTGTTTGTTTGCTTATGTAAAGGCAGAACAAAGCAAATGCTGGAAGCTTGTGTGTGTGTGTGGTTATTTACGTTAATTGTATTTTTTATTCTAATATTAATTAAGTAATTGGCCAGATTTTACTTCAGAAATAAAATTATGTAAACTTCAGTTGTGAATTGCAGCTACTTAACAAGATCCTGGTTATATACCTTGCTGTGGAACCAGACTCTCAAAGCATTAGCTGAGATTTGCTGCTGCATTTTAAGCAACTTCACTTAATCCAGAAAAAAAATGCTAATAGATTCTGGCCATTTTATTTTACAGTACTGTAATTTCTTGTTATGAAACAACTTGGGGTATATCTGAAATGGATCAACGTACAAGGAAAAACTATGGCTACTAACTTCTACACAGGCTAGAATATGAATCATTTGTTTACTGTTCACTTTTGCTTCTGTTAATCATAGTTCTTGATTAGAATGTACAGTTGTACCTCACTTAAAGAGCATAACGTGTTCCACAGGATTGCTCTTTAAGTGAGTTTGCTCTTTAAACGAAACACCATTGTAAGTGACCAATTGTGACTTATGGTGGTGGGGATTGCGAACCCCACTTTATTTGTTAAGTGAATTTTTCGTTAGTTTTATTTGTTAAGTGAAGCTAACATTCAGAGAAAATTCTACTCTTTAAGTGAGTTACTCTTTAAACGAGGCGCTCTTAAGGCGAGGTTTGACTGTAATTGAAAGCTGTGGTTAGCTACATCTCTTTTGTGCTGGTTATTTGCTTATGTAAAGTGAAAACAAAGTGGATGCTGGAGGCCCTTACATATTTATTAAAGGGGATCTTACATGTTTCATTTTTTTAGTGTATGGGAATAAGTGTGATTCCATCTGGAAGGTGGTACACATGGGGTGAAATCCTAAATTGCAACAAGATTCAGTAAATTTATGAAGGAGATGATTTATAATATCTTCACTGATTAAACAGGCGTATTCTTATGATTTACTGTGGTAAAAATTTCAGCCATGTTTTCAAATCTTAGTTTGCTGTTGTATAGTCAGTGATGGGATGCAACTGGTCCGCACCAGTTTGCCAGAACCAGTAGCAACTTTTCCCAGTGTTCCGGAGAACCGGTAGCAGCTTTTGGGGGGAACCACCTTCGGGGTTTCCCTTTTCACTGCGCACCTACAGTGCTTGGCACGTATACATGGCCTCCTTGCTGTCCTCCTAAGCGGGGAGGAGGAAGAGAAGCTGCTAGCCTGAAGCTCCCTATAGCCTGCTCCCCAGGGTAAGTAACTCACCTTTGGATGTGGTGTGTCTTAATGTGTACTTAATACCTTTACCTATATTGACGTACTACCACAGTTCCTAAAACAGCCTGGCGGCCTGGCTTGGGGTTTTTAAGCAAAGTCTTGGGAGTTACCTCATCAATAAGCTACACCCATGCTGTTCCAATTGCTGTTCCAATTGGAGAACCCTTAAGGAGGTACAGCTGTTTTACATTTAAATTAAGGCATATTATCCTAGAGAACTGGTACGATGACCATATCCATCTTGCAACATTGTGCTGTCCAGGCACTTATACTAACAGCTAAGTGACAGGTTTGTGTTTGGGGTGGGTGGGTTGAGGTGTGTGTGTGTGGCTATTTTTATTTATTTATTTTTCCTTAGCCCGGTCCATGACATCATGATGTCATGATGTTAGCTCCGCCCACACTGTGATGACATCACGGTGGGGTAGTAAATTTTTTGACAACCCACCACTGTGTATAGTGCATGAAATGTTCCCAAGCTGAGAATGTGTGTACAGTTCTGGAACACCAACAGAAATGGAAACCCAATTATACAGCATTGGACATAGCCCAGAAGCAGTACTTTTTAAAATATCCTGGGTTACAACCGCCTCAGCTTAAGTTTGCTGCAGTTTACAACTGCAAATCCTATGGAAATGCTGTCCCAGTTTGCAATTTTTTATTTTTTTTCCAGTTTACAACAATCAATTCAGGACCATTTATTATTTTTCAGTGCATTCCTATGGATGTTTCAGTTTACAATTTTTTTTGTGTTATTTCGGAGGCTGTTGGAACAGACCTCTGTCATAACCCGGCGTTTTACTATAGTCAAAAAGTCTTATTATGGTGTAATAAAGAGGAGAAGTTAGAGTGTGACCTTGTTTCAGAACAGAACATGAGGCATTGTATGATTACTCAGTTTATTTTATGTTGGGGGAAAGGACTTTATGTTTGTCTCTAGCTTAATTTTGACTGTGTTTTCAAATATTGTACCCATGTTTTTATAAATAAATGGAACCCTGTTTTTTAGAACAGTGTGTTTATCGAGAAGGGAGAACAAAAGAATGTTGCCTGGCTTTACAAAGTCATTTCTATACATATTCTCTTGGCTGAGGTGGTTTAATGCTTATGAATCCTCAGGGGGCTGGAGGGTTTTTATTCAGCCTGGTTGAAAGCCAAGCAGACCTTCCAAGTCTAGGTGCTCTTGACCTGTGCCTTAGGTAATTCAGAGGCAACAACAGGATGAGCATGAGAGAGCCTAGGCGGTTTTTCTGATATGGGAGTTTTGACAGTTCTGGTCAACGTAGAAACCATATACGTATTTAAAAAACAAACAAACAATGGAAGTTTCACTTAATAATTGAGATCCCTTTGTCTGTAGAGAGGAAGAAATGGAACTGCTCCTACATTTTCTGAGATAAAACCTTATCCCTTCACACCTTAAAATGATTCTTAATATTTGCAGTATCTATCTTGGAACTTCATTTTAACTTTGTGAGATGAAATGACTCAATAAAGGAAGCTATGGCTTTTAGCTTTCAAGACCTGAACAGCGTGATTAATGACAGTATGGTCATTACCTGGTAAGGTTGCCATACACTGGATGAAACTTGACACATAGCAACCTTAACAGATATATTATAAATACTGTAATGTTGGAATATTATTCTTTGTAACTAGTTATTTTCTGTTATGGAAATTTATTTACCCAAAATAATGAGTGTTCTCTAATATAATCTATCCAATCATTATGGCTAGAAAATTGTTCTTTGGAAATCTAGAAACTTAGTTTGTTTGCGGGTAGTGCTGAATATATGAACCTCATTCAAATATTAATGGGACATGAAAATGTAGTTAATATGCTAGCATAGTTACTTGGTTTCTTGTGACAAATGTTTGTTATCCTTTCCATACCTTTAAGTAGATTTTCAAGTACTGTACTGCTATAAATACATAAATATGTTAATCAAAGATGCTTCCCAATCTGTGGTTTCCATGACAGGGTAGATATCACATAATTTCCTTGGTAAATTTAACTCTTCCTAAGACGAGGGATCCAGTACTTTGCTGAGACCAACATTTGTATGTTTTCTCATTTTGAAGAAGTGAATTGAACACTTCTTAGAGAATAAAAGAGGGACCAACGAGTCATCTAGCCCAGTGAGTACTCCTCATCCCTGGGGAACCAACTAATACAATCTTTTGAAAGTAGTAATACTGGCAGTAGTCTTTTTTATTGCTGGTGTGAGGATCTGTTAACTTTTACTTAATTTCATTGGTAATACTGTATTGTATTTATTTAATGCATAATGATTATCTTTATTGATATGCTTCATATTGATATGCTTCATAACAACTTGCTTTTTTATTTGAATAAGTTGGTTTTTGATAAGATAATGGTTATTGTGAAAAGTTTGGGCACTTTTGACTTTTTTTGCAGAAATTACTCAATATAGTGCCACTACCTGTGAGACATAGACAATACTATTTTCAGTTTATCAGTAGGAATTTTTTTAATGTATGCAAAGGCTTCTTGCACTGTGTAGCAATGTCAGAATAAAAAGCAAGTCGCTTTGTTGTTCTGAAGATCAACAGAAGTTCTGATGGTCATCCATAAGCCTTGATAAGAATCCATAATTCTCTTCTTCTCCTTCTGTTTTAAACAATTACAATTTCAACAAAGGTCAAGCTTAAATCAGTAAATAATTCAAAGGTTAAGCCATTTCCAAATTATCTTCAGGTTATGGTAGTAAAAGGCTTAAATGAAGATCAAAATTAACACTGTAAATTATGTCACATTATTATCATCATTATTTTCTTTTTAAAAATGAAAAAAAATCTGTTTGATCTTTCCATTCTTCTGGGGATATGGTGAGGGAAAGTTCACCTTGAAATCACTGGTCTTGGAAAAGTACAAACATTGGTCATTTGCCAAAGTCTCCCCCCCCCTTCTTTCTTCCATATTAAAGGCATTTTTCATCATTGTCTTCTTTGCTTTGCATCAGATAGAAAATACTGTAACTGCCGTTGTATATTTAGTTAGATATTACAGTATTTAGATGTGCACCTTAGTGATAACAAGTTGCTTTTATAATCTTTGAAGATGATACCCAAGACTGAAATTCAGTAGACATAACTTCATGTCATGGAATAAGGAAGAGGTCTTCACCTGGTGAAGTTTCTGTTTTAATTTAATCTAAATCTTCCTATTCCGCCCTTCAGTTCTGAGGCTGCTTAGCTTGGGGATCCTTTTTTCACTTCAGGACATAAACTTGGGAAAGGATAGAGGAGGATTTTGTATTAGAAGATAGCTGCCAAGTAGTCCCACTGCCAAATTGGGTATGGTAGTAATAACCAACTTTACAGCAGTATTTTCTTACCCATCATGGTTTATGGATTAATCTTTAAAATTTTATTGGCTGTAATCCTTTTTTAGGTCATTCGTGCTAACAAAAGTGCAGTGAATCACAGCAGTAAATTGTTGCTAGTTAGCAATTCACTGATTGTATTTATCATCAAGTGTTAGTTGTGTGACTTGGCACATGATGAGGCTCACAAGCAACAATTTGTTAACCCATGGTAATCCACTGTGCCATTTTAATCTTGTTAGCATAAATAATCAAGAGATTCTGGCTTTGAGAGTGAAAACAAGACTGTTTCTGTGATCAGAAATATCTTTCTTACCCATAGAAATCTGCATCTTTCCCTGTGGGTTCAAAAGCGGTCATCCAGTTCTCAGTACTGATCAACTTCAAATCTTGTCTGATTGCATTTGTCTTCAACCACAATTTCAAAATGTTAGAAGACTGGATAATAGTCAATTACAGTATATTGCATAGTTCTCATAGTTTTTTTCTTTTAGATCCCACCACCACCAATATATGTATAACAACATCTGACTGCTTTGCACAGCTGACTTAAGCCACAGGCTTTTGGGGTAGAATATTAACCATACAGTCTCAGCTGCATGAGCATCCTGGATGACTCCACTGCCTTATGTCCCCTATGTTCCCCAAAATGTTCCCAAAGTAAGCTTTTCTGTTGAATAAGTGTGTTATTGTAGATTTCTTATCTCATTGGCTATTTCTGTTTCTCTAAATGTTGGTGTAGATTAAGAAGTTAAGAGTGCTTAAAAGGCTGGCATGAACAGAGCATTGCATGGCACAAAGCTGGGCAGGCTTAAGAGGAGGGTGGAAGACAGGTGCCTGGTGGGCAGTGGTCCATAGGGTTGCAAAGGGTTGAAATTGACTGTGCAACTGAACAACTACAACAAAATTTATGGGGAAAGATTTTTGTTTTCTGAAATGAACTGAAAATCTCATACCATCAGTCTGTGGAAGGCATGGCTAAAATGCAGGCAATAATATTCCTGTTATGTCCCATAGGTGTAAGAAATACAAAGTTATACAGTACAAAGAAACCTTTCCTTGAATAACTGTTTCTGATCAGTTTCTTGGGGTTCTACATTAGAACCAAAAATTTCCCTCAGTTTGTTGGCCAAGAATTAATAGTTTTGGATTTTCTTTCTTTATCACTTAGGTCTGGGTTTTTTTTTAAATATTCAAAGCAATAAAAATTATCTAGGTGGTGACAGGAAGAGGGAAATCATTTCTCTTCCACATCTCATTTGTGGCTTTTTCTACCAATAAGAATTGGAGCTTTAAGAGTCTAGAAGCATCTGCAGGGGAAGGGGGAGATGGACAAAATTGGTTTCTGTACCCTTCCAACATCGTGTGAGTGACACTTGGCTCAGTTAGTCGAATGACCTGTAGATGAGAATGAATTTTGAGTCTAGTCCATTATACAGTACAGTACATGGATTTTAATTAAAGTTTAATTTTTAATTTCATGTCAGAGATTATTCTAGGTTTAAAGGATTTTTGCGGGAGAAACTCTGCTCAGGGAATGCCCAAAAGAGGCTCATTTCATGTCCTCAAGAGCTGGGACAGAGATGGGCACTCAATCTGTCATGCAGTATCCGGGTCTCGAATTGCTGACTTGCCAGACTTCCAGCTAACAAGGCGAGCTTCTTAACCACTGAGTCACCACAGCCCTGATTTAATTAAAGTAATACCATAACATTTCAATATTCTTGTATCCTGTGGCCTGTTTATTTTTGGTGTTTTAGGAACTAGACTTATGTGAGCCAGAACACAGCAGGAGATGGAAAGTAGAAAAGTATATTCTTCATATTTTCATGGACTTTATACTATGATATCATTGTCTTAAATTTACTAGGAATAAGTGAATTTCAGAGAAGTAGCTACTTGCTTACTAGGTACGATGTCAATGGAAATGTGATTCATACTTGATGTGACTCCAGCCTGCAGTCCCTCTTTTTTCCCCTGGTGGTAACCTCTGCCAGTCCTTTCTTCCTCTGGTCCCACCTCTGATGATCTTTTTGTGGTTCACTGTCTTGCCAATTTTGTGTGTGAATTTAAAAAAACAATCTTAGAGCTGATCTAATGAAAATCATGAAAGGACACATCCTTAGCAGTCTTATAAATTCCAGCCCAGAAATGTTAGGAAATGTCCAACTAAGGAAAAACAGCTGGGGCTTTAAAATGCATGCACACATACACACACACACACACACACGTACAACACACTAAATTAGGATTTCCCCTCCCTATTCTCAGGCTGAGTGCCTTGGTAAGAACATTTTCCATCTGAACTTCTAGAGGTACTGCTAAATATTCACCCTTGTTCCCCTCCTCTCTTCTACACAGTGGCAGAATTAAATTTCCTTTCCTTGATACTTTGAAGGAAGAACATCTCATTATTAGATAAATATTCCCATTCTTTACTGCAAAACATGCACACAGCATAGGGCAGCAGTGACAAACCTTTTAGAAACTGAGTGCCCAAACAGAGGGACGGGGTGAACTCTGTACTCATGGGAGGGAGGGAGTGCTCCCATTTGCCTGCTGGGCAGAGGGGTGGGGTGAACTCTGTGCTGGGGTGGTGGCACATGTGCTAACAGAGAGGGCTCTGAGTGACCCCTCTGGCACGTGTGTCATAGATTCGCATAGGGCATACATATGTGGAAGACTAATAAGGATGACCAAAAATATTGTAGAACCTTAAAGACCAAGTCCTGTATTTAAATGTGAGCTTTCCTGGACCAAATCCACTTAATTTGGTCCATGATAGTGTCAAGAGATGACATATTTCCTCATGTTTCCCAAGGCTTGAGGCAGTAGATTATTCAGCTAGGCCTCATATAAATCCTTTGTCTCTCTCTGTCTCATGGACTCATGTCACAGGACTGCCTGTTTTCCAGTACTGTATTCCTTATCTCTCTAGCTAGCATGTTTTGACTACACTGACCGTGCATGTGTGTAAACAAATATTGTTTTGAGAATGTTTCTCTCTGTTACCTGATTGGGCAAAGCTAACCCACCTGACTGCAGATTCTCCATTTTGCAGAGAAGTTAGTTAGTTCGTTTCTGGATTTCAATGGCTTAAGACCCTGGCTATTGTGTGGGATTATTCTTTTCTTTTCAAAATGGTTACCTAATGTACCTGTGGACTGTTTGCTGGACTGTCTTATGCTACTGACCTATGCTTTATGAATCTGATCAATATACCTGATCAATAAACCTTCATTTGCTTCCACAACGTCTCTTCATCGGACTAAGGGGTAAGAGAAGCAAGGCATTCACACACAAGCCTCTGAATACGCTTCCTGTTTAAACCTCCTTGTGGAAGAGAAGCAGCTAAGGGTTGTAAAGCTGCATTGCCGGCCAGCTCACCCTCTGGGGGCTTTGGTACAGGAGTGCCAAGGCAGAGAGGGCCGGCTGGTTTCGTGACATGGTGGCAGCGGTGGGATTCGAACCCACTCCCCCGAAGAGACTGGCGCCTCATTTAAATACAGGAGTTAGTCTTTAAGGGTATGTCTGACCGGACATCCCGCTACAGTAATGGAGTAGACCGTACAGTCAGAGACTCAATGCCGAGTGTTGGGCAGCAGTAAATAACCTGACTCCCTAAAGGGGCCAACTCTGTGGGTGTGGTATGGTTGGTGTGGCCAGGGGGAAAGCCCTGTGTTATTTCAAAACTTGGATGGGCAGGGCCAGCCAGAATTTCTGCTACCAGTTCTGGCAAACTGGGCGAACCTGCTGAATCTCACCACTGGGCCAATGGCTATCGGCGAATGGGCCCCTTTAGGTGAGGTGATGGTCCCTTCAGTGGAGGAAATGTCACTGGAAGCCATCATATTGGGCCCAACGGCAAAATGAGCGGAGGAGGCAGAAGAGGCTGTGCCAGATGGACTGGCTGTGAAGGCACACCTTGTCCATATCCTCAAAGCTGCAGCAATCCATGCAGTCCCAGTGTTAAGTCCTGCATGTCTCATTTCATATGTGCCACAGGAGATGGCTCCGAGATCATAGTGTATGGGTCATTTCATGGCAAGCTAGAATCCACTTAAACAAATTCATGCCAGTGGCAGTTTTCCTGATTGCCTGAAAGGACAAAGGCAGCCCAGAACCAGCTGGCCTCCTAGACCAGGCTTCCCGATGCCCTGGGCCAGGAATAAATATATACTTGGATCAAGTTGCGGCCGACAACGAGTCTTTAAGCCAGGCATGCCCAAACTACGGCTCGCGGGCTGGATCTGGCCCACCAAGCCATTTCAACCGGCCCCTGACATGAAATAAAAACTCTAATCATTTTATTTTATTTATTTTAAAAAAAATTGGCGGACTTTTTTTCTGGTGGAAGAATCACAAGTCAGTGAAAGGCAGTCATTTGGCCAGTTCCTTCCGCCTGCTGCTTAGTACTAGGACTTCTGCCGAATCTACTTTAGAATTGCTGAATCCCTCCGCCCAGGTGATTTGGTTGTCTGTTAAGAGTGGAGATAGAGACTGAGGCCATGCGGCAGCTGAAAGTAAGTTTCCACCATTTTGTCCTAGCCTTTGGCTTCTTCAGGGCTGGGGGGGGGAGAGAATGGTTTCTTCTGGGATAGGGAGAAAGAGATGTGTGTGAATATAATTGCTTTCCTCTTGATTTACATTTCTATTTTTTTGGGGGGGGGATTGTGAATGCACAAAGTTTAATTTAATTTACTTTTAATTTTAATTTTAATGTTAAAATTTAATTTTAATGTTGCTGTGTGTGTGTGTGTGTGTGTGTGTGTGTGTGTGTGTGTGTGTGTGTCCAGGATTACAGGCAGTGCTTAAAACTCCCCTTGTATATTGATCAGGTTCATAAAGCATAAAAGTCACTAGGGCTCTTTTTAATCTTTTAATTATGATAGGAATTGACTGATTTTAAAAAATTTAAATTCTTAAAAATTTTAATTTTTATAGTTGGGATTCTGAAGCTCTGGGATGATGGGGTTGGATTGTATTATATAGTTTTTTGTGATGTTGTAAACCACCCTGGGTTGCCCTGGTGAGGAGGGCGGTATAGAAGTATGAAAAATAAATAAATAAAGTTCTGACTAAGAATTTAATTTATTTAATTTAATATATATATATATTAATTTTTATTTATAGGTTTATAAGAAAATAAGGTGTATACAGGAGTAAACTCATACATAAAGAAAACAACTCTTTTACATATTCTGCAGTAAATACATTACACATGATGTATGTAAAAACAAAAATTCAAACGAAATCACACGTAAATAAACATTTATAATTCACCTCTGATAACTACTTTTAACTATTTTTTAATACATTTGTTTCCCTGCTGTACTATAATTCACACTTTTATTGTCACCCTTATGTTATTTACATTGTCAGAGGGATTGTAACAGCTCGTAATTTCCAAAAAGTACTTTGGTTCAGGAGTAATTTAATAGATTTATATACCACCCTATCCAAAGGACTCTGGGAGGTGTGCACAGTTAAAACCAATATAAAACAATTAAAAACCCTTAAAAACATAGCAGTATTACCCTGCCGCTGTGCCATTTATTATCTAAAAACAAATATAAAAATTTTCCCTAAACCCCGAGCTCTGTATTGATCAACTTGGAAAAAAAAGCTGTTTTGTGTCAGGCCAAAGTTGGATCCCATTTGGGACTTTCTGTACAGTACAGTATTTGCTATTTGTGGATAGCAATTGCAATAGGAGGAGCAATAGCAGTGGTCAGAGTTTGATCCCCGGGTACTGCATGACAGAGTGAGCTCCCGCCATCTGTCCCAGCTCCTGCCAGCCTAGCCGTTCGAAAGCAAGAAACTGCAAGTAGGGGCCACTTTGGTGGGAAGGAAAACAGCGTTCCGTGTTTAGTCATGCCTGCCACATGTCCATGGAAACATCTGCAGACGCAGACAGCACTGGCTCTTGGGCTATAAACAGAGATGAGCACTGAACCCTAGAGTCGGATACGACTGGCTTCTGAGCAAGGGCGACCTACCGCCCCATATCACTTAGTGCACTTTCTGAGCCATTCACAAGTTAATTAGCATTTTGCCCCCAACATGCTGGATACTCAAAAAAATCTGCTCACAATCTGAATTTGATCCCAGCAAACCCCCAGGTTGACTCAGCCTTCCCTATCCTTCTGGGGTTGGTAAACTGAGTATCTAAAAAAAGGGCTGGCTCCTCATTTTACTGACCTCGGAAGGATGGAAGACTGAGTCACCCCTTCGAGAAAGCTGGCTAAACAGAACCTCTCTATTCAGGGGCAGTCTACCTCTCCTCACCAAAGATTCAAGGGAAGCAGCAAAAGAGGAGGAGGTGGCGGCGGCGGAGGCAAGGCTGGATGGATGTATGTACCATGGAGAGATAGTTTGGCCCTTGGAGCCTCTGATAAAACGTTATCCGGCCCCCGGGCAATTCACCCACTTTATAAGCAGAGCAAATACCATGGTATTTGATAATGTACTCTTTTTCTTAGTCTTCCTTGTGTTAAGTGCTACTCCCAGGACAAGACCCTGTCTTTTGCCAAGTGAAGGGAAGGTCACTATTGCTGATATCTGCAATTATTTGGCTAGCTATTAGTGGCAGTCAAAATTTGTAGGCTGGTGAAAACTATGCAAAATAATTATAGCATGAGGCCCATTCTTGGCAGTAAATAGGTAAAAATGTTTAGTTGCACAAGTGACATAAAGAGGAATACCGGTAAATGGTTTAATTTTTTTGCCTCTGTAGAGGTAGTCTTAAATTGTAACACAGTTTAGGAAATTTATAATATACACTACAGTACTTTAAAACAAGTTGCATTACTGCCTAGTTCAATCTTTTTCTTTTGGATTTGACTAGCTATTTGAATTAAATAATAGATGGATTAAATAATGTTATTCAACAACTGTTACACAGTACATTACTTGACTTTCTATAAAATACAGCATGATTGCCTTTTTTCTCCCTCTGCAGTTTACTACCGAACACAAGGATTAAATAATTATCTCAGTTCTACTTAATTATTCTTTTTCCCCCTAGCAGTACCATATTATGGACTAAAGACATTTTGCCACTTTAGTTTCTGCCTATTTTTTTTCTAAATTCAATAGGTTTTAAGAATGCTTCCATGTTTGTGATTCAAATTAACAGTCAAATTTTAAAAACTTCTTTGTGAAAAGCATATTGTGAAGTTAATATTTAGTTTGGATGTTTGCGTAATGGGCACAGCATTTGAAAATAAGTCTGTCCAGTGTTGGTTCCCCCATGCATGCTCAATATATGCTAATTCACTTCATAAAATGTTTATGGATCCATATTATCCAGAGAGAGAGAGTGTGTGTGTAAACTACAATTGCTAGTCATATGAGTAACAGATTGCTACATACTGTACTATCATTTATTTGAAGAAGTTTCTAAAATATTAGAGTTGAAATGACAAGCCATATTACATGATGTATGCTGTGTAAATTGAAGTGAAAACAAGTTATGCTTGGAGCAAATTAAGTTTGCTCTGATCTCAACTCTTTTATTTCTCGAGATTAAAATCTTTAAGCCCATCAGCTTCATTATAATGCCTTCCAGGCATCTGCAATATTCATTTGAGCATTCCAGTTTTCATACTAATCATTTGTCTTGGATCTACTTAATCAATTGCATTTGCGGTAGTACAACACTTCATTTTTTCTGAGTCTCTGGAGGCTACGTCTTAGGTTTAGAACATTATGCCTCTACCTCAATTTGAGTGACATATGTTTGCTTCCTTATTCTATCTAGATCAATGTTTCCCAACCTTTGGCTTTTGGACTTCATTTCCCAGAAGCCCTGATCAGCCAATGTATTGACTTAGGCTTCTGGGAACTGGGCCCCATGTTGAGAACCACTGATCTAGACAGAAGAATATTTTAATAGGAATTAATTCCTCACCTTTTTAGCAAAACTAAGATGATCTCCATCTGCTTAAGATTTTTAATTATACTTTTCTCTTTTGAATATTAATATTTTTCTTTTTCTTTTTTACAAATGTGCAGTAGTATTTATTCAGCAGAACAAGTCAATGTTGCCTGTTATGAAATGGTAAAGGAATGCATTCAGTGCTTGTACAGGAAGAGGAGAGAAAGTCCATTTCCTTTTGTGCAAGTGGAAATCTGCTTGCACAATGTTTGGATTTTCCACTTAATTTTAGTTCCTGTCGTTTTAAAGAATCTTATTCCACCAGTAAGCTTTTAATAGTTTTCCCCAGTCACTCACAACTAAGAACAGATTCCATATATCTGTCCCCCACCCACTGACCCAAGATTCCTCCTGACTTATTTTGCATTTTGAGATTATTCAGATAGTTCAAGAACTGGTTTCTGATGTTCTCTTTCTGGTCAGACACATGCTTAAAGCTTTATGATGTTAGAATCTGACTTTCTTGAGGCTTTACCAAAACCTGACTGCATAGCTTCTTGCTTTCTTCAGCCTGCAGCTCTGGTGTTAAGGCTTTCTCTAGCAGCTTCTTCTCAGTTTGCAGTACTGTACTTGCTTCTTTCTTAGCTCTGTGCTTTGTTGTGTTTAGCCAACAGAGCGGTGTCCCACAGCTGATACTTGGTTGTCTCCAGATGGCTGTCTTCTGAGTGTCTCTGACTTTTTTTAACCGCTGACCAAAACCTCTGAACATTCATGTTACCAACTGTCACGAACTTTTCTTACTGTCCTTCTTTAAAAGGCTATTTAGTGATTGTTTCCCCCTATTTAGACTTTACAACTACAAATCACATTTAATAGCCCATGAAAAGTCATGCCGTTACAGATTTCTAGTGATGATTACCAGTGTTATTGCTAAAATGCTTAAAATCAGCAATGATGTTTTCAGTAACAAGAAATGTTACTTAGTTTAACACATCATCTTACAAATAAATTGTATTATTTTCTTTGGACATTTTGGGTTCTCTATGTTTTGTTTAATTGATTTTAAAAGTAATTTATCGCCAAATAATTTATTTAACAACCATATATTACTACCAGTAACCAGTAATGAAACACTAAAAGTAAAAACAATGCAAAGCCTTTCTCATAGTATGGTATTTATGAAGTCAGGATAGAGTATTTAATTTACTTTAAAGCTTTATCCCTCTCCCAGGTTCTGTGGCTGTTTTGACCTAGGAAACCTTTGGGAGTCTTAAGAATGGAGTGAGCATTTTCAATTAGAAAATCATCACCATATTGTAGCTATTGAGATTGGGACTGCTAATGGTGATTTGGAAAAAGACCAAAGTTCTATAAATGGGATATAAAAGGCTGCAAGATAGAGCAGATAAAATTTTTATGTATCTGGGAATTGTATTCCAAGTAAATGGCACCCATAGAACACACACAGAATATTTTGCCTTATGGCAGTGATGGTGAACCTTGACACTCCAGGTGTTCTTGGACTGCAATTACCAGAAGCCCAAGTCACCACTGGGAATTGTTCAAGAACAGCTGCAGCGCCAAGGTTCACCATCACTACCCTAGGGCCTAGTAGCTCAGAGACTCTTCTGCAATTCTAAAGGGGGATGTGTTGTATCCCAATGCTTTAAAAGTATTTCTTGCTAAATCAATCAACCAGTTCCTTTATGGTGCACAACTGGAGGTGGTTTGGACAAGATTTCTGAGATCTATCCTTCAGATATACCATTCAGTTTTCAATGCAGATTTGCAGCTGGAGGTGAGATTCCTGACAGTTGAAACATGGATTTGGCTCAGTATTTCTACCTGCTGGTTGAATTGAAATTTCTCTCTAAGAGGCTTGTCCCCCTTAATACACAACACACTTACTAGTCAACTTGGAGAAAGTCCTAATGGCCAATCATAATCTTATGGATTCTTGGAGGGTTGCCTAATCTAAGTGGGATACAACACAGCAAACCCGCAAAATCTCAATCAGTGTATTATAGAGGTTGAAAATTAGTATGATTTGGGCATAACTTCAATTATCATTTTACTTGACAAAGCACCACTACCTTTAAAATCAGCTAACTACCACTATTTACTCTTAATACAAAAACATCATAGAGCTTTCACCGTGTTCCACCTAGATGTTCTACTATCAGCAGTACGGGAAGGGAAGTTAAAAAGGTATTGTAAACAAGTATTTTAGCCATAGTAAGGGGATGGACAATTCATTTATGCTAGCTGGTGGTTAACTTTCAAGAGACAAGCAAATAATTTAAAGGCATATACAGTAATACCTCGGATAACGTTTACCTCGGATAACGCTAAAACGCATAACGTTCAGTAATCTGGGGAGGAGAATTGGATCGAATAACGTTAAGGTCCTATGGGATGGATCGGATAACAACCGCTAAAGCCTATGCGGTTACAATGTATCTCTATGGAGCTTTAACGTTATCCGATCCATCCCATAGGATTTTAACATGCATCGGATGACACTAAAAATCGGATAACACCAAGACTTATGGAACCAAGTCTTAGCGTTATCCGAGGTATTACTGTACTGTATATGCTAACAGATGTCAAAGTATGATCCATTACAAAGTAATTTCCTCCAGAAAGAATTTGTGACTGAACATGACCACAGCTTATGTCTAAGACATAAAGCAAAGGAATTGTGGCACCAGCAGTTGGACAATTTATTCAGTGTGGTAGCCTATGTAGCAGATAAATAGAGTTACTTCTTTGTTCTTTCTTCAGTATTAATTATGGTGAACATTTTATTATGTTATTTTTTTTTCTTTTAACCAGAATTTGAAGCTAGGATTAGTAGCTGGTTTTCATACTCAGGTAAAATCATCATGGTGTAGAACTATGACATGTGTAACATTGCGAGGAAAAGAAGCTTTTGTAAAATAGCAGGATGATCTTAATTTCTTCAACAGTATTCTAGAAGTCTGTGAGCACTTAGGAAACTGTGCTGTGATTGTTAAGAGCCAGAATGTGTATCTCACAAAACCACAGATATCAGATGAATCCTCTTTATTTCTCTGGAGTTAAAAGTTTGTACATCATGACAATTAGTATCACGTTGGCTTTCCAGCAAAGGTGACCTGTTCTGTTTTCATCAGTGATACTGTATCCAGTTTTGGTTATCACAGTTTAAGAAGGATATCAGCAAGTTGAAATGCATCAAAAAAGGGCTAGGAGCATTTCTTTTGCTGAAATCCATTCCTCAGTATAAGCAGGAGTGCAACAAACAGCTATAATATTTATTTATTTTTAAAGAGCTATGTAAGAATTAATCACAGCTAACTAATCCTTAATGTTCATTTCCTTTTGAAGCACATATTTTAATGTGAGAAAATGCTTTAATACAGATTCTGATAGCCTGTTCTTCCTTCCCTGTCATACATGCACTCAAAAAGAATCTATCCATGTTTTCAGTCATGTTCTTCAACATGGAAGCCTTCCACAAAGCCAGTAATTGTTCTTATTGATTTATTATATGACAGTTACACTTAACTTATTTTTCCCAATTTTTGCAGCTGTCCATATTTGTCAGTTCAGATTACACCTGCTATTCCTGCAGTAGGAGCAGTTCTGTTCTTCTTTGTCATGGGGACCTTACTACGTACAAGCTTCAGTGATCCTGGAGTTCTGCCTCGTGCAACACCAGACGAAGCAGCAGATCTTGAAAGACAAATAGGTAACACAGAAGGTCTGTCATTGTCCTTCTGCTTCCTTTTGTGTATAAGGTGTTTTTTCCATGAGTACTATTGTTTTTCATCTCTAGAAAACCAACAATTTAATTTATGTGGTCTGATTTTTGTTCCTGACTTTAAATTTTAAAAGCATTCTGATAAACCTCCCCTCTCTGCCTGGCTTTCCAGTGCCCTTGTTCCTTTACCCTGTATCGGAGGTGAGTTCCGAACATACATGGAAAGGCTAAGGCTATTGATTAGTTGAGAGTGGTTTCTTTTTGTAAAAATCTGCTGCACTCCTCTTTTAGTTTGTCAGACATGAAATATTTAATAATCAGTGTGACGAGATGGATGCCAGTAGCAGCAAGGAGGATCCATTCTGGCTCTCAGCATCACTGCTTCCCGGCAACTGGAATTGCATTGGGCTGCTCTCATGCTCCAGTCAGGAGGGGAAAAAACTCCGCTTTCCCTGCTCCAGACTTGGAGCATGCTTTCAAAAAAGACAAAGGCAAAACAGGCTAGGTCTAAATATACCTGCCTTTTTTGGTACCTGGCCTGAGCAGTTTCCATTGCCCATCTGTAGCCAGATGACTGAGAACCAAGGTATTTTGTTTAGCACCCCAGAACATCCCAGTAAATGTCTTGGTACCAAATTGGTCTGGAATTTTTTTTATTAACATAACTGGACAGAAAAAGCTTGACATGGTGGCACATGTTTATGCACGCATGCCACACGCACACGCGCTTAGCCAGACTAGCGTGTCAATCTTTCTCCTATTCAACCAACATGCATGCTGCTCCCAGGGTACGGTTATACCCCTTGTCCCACTTCCTGATATGCTATGGTCATGGGACTAATTTTTCCTTGGATACATCCCACCATAGGGTTAATTCATCCCTACACTGGTGTCTGCCATTATTCTGTCCCAGCTGTTATTAACACCAAGATTGGTTCCTGGGACTGAAGGGAGATAAGAGAGTTCTTTGTTAACACTCCCAGCAGTTTTAATGCCTCAAGGCTATCTGGCCACACTCTTAGACTTCTTCAATACATGTTTTAATTCTCTGGGGCACAACCAGTGGAGTTGAGGGACATGAGGGTGGGTTTGCTTTCTCGAGGCTGACAGAATTTGTTGCTGCTGCAGCATTGAAATTACTCTAAAATGTTGGTTATGGGGGATTTTAATGTCCATGCTGGGTGTCTTTGTCAAGGGTGGCAGCAGACTTCATAGAAGCCATGACATCCATGGAGCTATCCCAACATGTCACCGAACCCATGCATGTGGCAGGGCATTCTTTGGACTTGGTCTACTTGGCAGTGTTGAGAGATGATCTGAGGGTAAAGAAGATTGCTACCCCCTTGTCATAATCAGATCAGTTCCGTGTGGAGGTTTCACTGGATTCCTGAGGGGAGCAGGGCTAGAGTTAGGGTTTTTGATTTTCTGCCCTTGCAGGCTGATAGGCCCGATGTAATTCCAAATCACCTTAGGAGGGTTATTGAATGCAATGGGAGGTGATACTGTCTCTGCCCTCATTGAAAACTAGTCTCTCTTTTAATGGATGGGGTGTGTGGGGTAAATTATTTTGACTTTTTAATGGGTTTTTTTAGTTAGTTATGATATTGTTTTTAATTGTTGTTAGCAACCCAGAGTTGTTGCTGAGTTGGGCGGCAATAGAAATTTGATTAAATAAATAAATAAATATATAGTACATGGGGACCAACAGGGCTATTGATACTCTCATTCCTAAACACTGAATCTATCTCTGAGTTTGTTCAACTTCATGGTTTACCAAAGAGCTAAGAACTCTGAAGCATATTAGGAGGAGTTGCCAGGTCAAATCTGATTTCAATTAGTTACTGAGTTTTTTTCTTTAAAAACACACATGGTGTCCTTATCTTACACAGAAATTAGATACTGTAAAATATATTAAATATATGCTGTTATGCTATCTTGCTATGGCAAATGCTGACAGTTCACTTTTTGAGAAATACCTGAAGATGTGCACTGATTTAATTTCCATCTGATCTTATTGGATGTTTTTATGTTTAGTCCCCAGCATTGATTTAGGGACTTCAGTTCATCTAAGGACTTCTAATTTAATAAATTATTTAGTTTTGGCACCAATTTAAACATTTTTAAGATAGTTACCATATTTGCTGGTGTATAAGACCCACTCCCCCCTTAAAATACACTGGAAAAATGGAATGCATCTTGTATATAGTGGCCAATAGTGAGCTATTTTGTTAATATCAGGATGAATCTAATACCCCGATGCATCTTATACACTAACAAATATGGTAATTGAACTTATGGTATTGATGTGGACATGCTAGTAATGGATGTAAGTAATCATTATGCAATTTGATTAAGTTTCTGTTTTTAACAAATAGAGTGACATAAACACTAAAAATGTTTAGCTATTAGCTAGTTACACAAAATGCAGTGTTTGTTTTTCAAATCCTTATTAAGTGGATGATTATTGCAGATTTTCCCTGGAGCACAGTCAAATATCACAAAATAGGCTGTGTTAATGACCCTTGCAAAGCATATTGCTTCTGTGGGTTGACAATGTGGCATTTGGTACATCACACATTCAATCATTATTCTATTTGCTCTGGGCACACAACTCATATTTTTAAAAATGCTTTGTCCAGGGGTTATGAGAGGATACAGTTTATACACTCAAAATTGACCCCACCACAAGGTCCCATGGTGTCCTTATTTGCCAATGCAGGCCTGCTTTTATGCATCACAACGTTAGAGAACACACACATTGGTGAGATTTTAAAAACTTGCTCTTCTTTTAATTTTCAAAGTAACACAGAAATAATTATTCCTTATTTAAAACAGAAACATTGCCCAAGAGCAGGAAAAATTGGGATAAACTTACAAGAATCTGAAATATTTAGCCTTGTAGGACTAACATGGGTGACAGTGTCTATTCATTTGGTCCCAACCTTATTGGTATGTATGTATGTAATGTATGTATGTAATGTATGTATGTATGTATGTATGGTTTTTGGACTTCAGTTCACCAAAGCACTGATCAGCTCATGTACTAACTTAGGCTTCTGGGGGCATGGGCCCCTCCTTGGGAACCACTGGTTTAGACTAAAACTCTGCATGTTTTTGAGACTGGTAGCAAATATGCAAATAACTCATCCAGTATTTTTAATGATCATGCAACAACTGAGTAATTATAATACTGTAGTTTCATGCAATTTGTGCAAAACCTCAGCCAGTTACTCTGTCCTTGCCATGGGTGTGAGCTTAGCCTCACAAAAGAAAAGAACAGTTTTGTGCAGAGATGTTTAGTTGAAAATCATTGAAACATGTCAAGGAAAAGAACACTTATTGTTTGAAACCCTATTGTGCAATTACACAAGGAGGCGTAACTTTTAGAGTTGAATCTAAACAAAGAAATGTTTGTAAGATTTAGCTATATAACATTACATTTCATGACTCAGTATACAATAAATATCGTTTATGAAGATTTCTCGAGTTATGGCAGTTCACATTTAAAAGTTACACTGCTTGCATAACTGCACAACAGATTGTCACCTCCTGTCTTATTCCTGTGCTGGATACAAGAACTCACAGAGTTTTAATCATCTCTTGTGGATTTGGGAAGGAACAGCAGAAGTGCACTGAATGTGACAGGGAAGAGTGAAATTAAAAAGGGGGCATCTTAGAGGAGGAAGTAGAAAGGTGGGGAAGATGAGGACACGACCAAGGTTGAAATAGATGGATTTACATGGGGCTGCCCTTGGTGCCCTACATGGGGCTGCCCTTGGTGACCATTCAGAGGCTTCAGCTGGTCAAGAATGCAGCTGCACGAGTAGTGTTGGGATGTGGGCGTTATGCCTGTGCCTCACCACTGCTGAGGGAGCTGCACCTGCTCCCAGTTTGCCTCCGGGTGCAATTTAAGGTGCTGGTTATTACCTTTAAAGCCCTTTATGGTAGTGGTCCAGGTTACTTGAGAGACTGCATTGTCCCAAGGACATCTACCCAGCCCACCAGAGCGGACCGGAGAGGCTCTCTGGTTGTGCCATCAGCCAGAGAGGCACATCTCTCTGGCACTCGAAGGAGGGCCTTCTCTGTGTCCGCTCCGGCCCTGTGGAACCTCCTCTCGGTAGAGCTACGCCTGCAGACAGAGTTGCTGTCCTTTAGGAAAGGAGAGAAAACCTGGCTGGCAGGCCTGGTCTGGGGAGTGGATGGTTCAATTTCCCCAGCCAGTTGGATGGTTTGACCCCCAGTTCAAGTTATAATACCTAGCTTTTAATTAAGTTTTTAAGCTTTTTAAAGTTTTTAAAATTTTAAGTGTTTTTAAATTTGTTGGAAATCGCCCTGGGTCCCTTCGGGGAGGAGGGTGATATATAAATATAAATAATTTTAATTTTAATATTAAAGGAGGTAGCAAAAGAGTGAGCAGAGAACAATGTTGGTAGAAAGTGGAAGGTATTTTTTCTCAATAGGGCATTAGATAGATAAAAGGTGATTAGGATATCAGGAATTTGTTGGCGTGGGGTTGTGTGTAGCCCAGAGTGCAAAAGAATTAGTTTTGTTGATAGCAGAGGATAAATAGTAGATGATAAATGAATACTGAACAAAGTTGGTTAAATATCTTTCACCTCAGGGATTTTAAGCTTCACAGGAATAATTAATGGAGATGTTAAATGGTGAGAGAAGAGAACCAGGGCCACAAAAGAGATTGTTGTTCATTGGAAAAGTGGAACAAATATCAATGGCATTAGTTGACGTTACAAACTTCAGCTGAGCAGAAAGAAGCCACAACAGACTGGAGAGAACTGAGGATATAAAATATGAGAGCGTATGGACAGTAAGGAATATTGAAGGCAAAAAAATGGTTAGATAGTTGTTCTTGCCTGAAGACAAGAACAAGAAGGAATTCCAAGAAAGTGGGAGGTGGGGAGACCTTCCAAAGATAGAAGCTGAAGGAAGAGCCTAGACTAGAGAGAAATCTGAAATCAATGTACAGTATAGGATAATTCAGAATGGCAATACTGTACAGTACAGAAATTCATAGAGGAACAGCAGGTGCAATTTGATGGCAAGATATTCTGGCCTTGATCAAGCTAATCAGGGTTGCTCTGAGGTACAGGATTTGTCTGGGGTGATTTTTGCATTAATATTCAAGGATCAAGTTTGGAGCCTAGAGACCATGCTTCACCTCAAATAATCCCATTTAGCCGTTTTTCCATTTTAAAGGAAAATGTTTTTTAAAAAACCTTTCCATGCCTTTTCCTATTTTCATCTCCATGGAGGAGGAAGGGAAAGCTGAATTAAAAAATAATCTGTAACTAGCACAGTACTGAATTGATTTATTGATTAACCATTTAAGCACTAAAGTATAAGGATAATAATACTGTAACAATAATTTCGTGTCAGAAATTATTCTGGGTTGAAAGGATTTTTGTAGAAGAAACTCTGCTCAGGGAACATCCAAATGAGGCTCCTTTCATGTCCCCAAGAGCTGGGAGAGAGACGGACTATAAGGTTTAAAAAAGGAAGAGGAGATTGACATCATCAGCACAGTTTTGAAGGGTCACATGGAAGACCTCTTATAGAAAGAGTATCAACATTGGCAGTATAAGTAGGATGAAGCCAGATTTCATTGAGATCAAGTAACCAGTATAACAGGAAGTTAAAAATTACAGTATTGACTCCCCCTCCCCCTAATGATGAAGCTGTTTCACCTAAGGAGGCCTCATCAACCTGTATGACTCAAGTGTGTGGATCTAACAGTTAAAATGCTACCTTTTTCTCCAAAGCAACTATGCCAAGATGTTTGTGTTACTCATCTATCTGATACTCATCTATCTAATACTGTGGGAGTTTACAAATGTGAACCTTTAAATGCAAAATATAAATATGATAGCAGAGCTTGTTTAATACAATACATTTTTACAAAAGAGGATACAGTATCATTTTTAAGCAGTTGTCCTATTTATTAAAAGGTTTTGAAAATAAGTCACTGCTTTTAGTTAGAATTGCCTATTTGTAAATTTCTAATGCTAAATTTACAATGATGTGATTATACAAATTATACTCCAAGAAAACTCTTCTTGTGCTTGTTTGTGTAGAATTTGCAAATGGCTCCAGTTCTGGAGGATACCGTCCACCTCCTAGAACAAAAGAAATAGTCATCAATGGGCAGACAGTGAAATTAAAATACTGTTTTACCTGCAAGATTTTCCGCCCACCCCGTGCCTCACATTGCAGCCTTTGTGACAACTGTGTAGGTGAGTAAAATAACAAAAATGATATGTTTTTATCTTGCAAGGTATGGCATTGATATATGCTGCTTGGTATATGAATATTGTTCTCATGATGGAAAATACTTCTGTTTTCGTATTGTCAGGTCAGATAGAACCAAAGCTAAAGCTTTCAGCCGAACTATTTTGGGGCCATTTAGATTTTACAGAAATTCACTTCTGCATTTTTAATGTCCCCTTTTGTGAAGTATCCAAGTGATTTATCTCTTCATTCTTTGTTCACTTTGACCATGTTGTTGTAGTTTGAGTCCGAATTAAATGCTGTGCTTATAATACTTACTGTAGGGAGCTTTTGTGATCAAAATAAAAACAAACTAAGCTTTAAACCAGGGGTTCCCAACCTACAGCCCATGGGCTGGACACAGCCCATGATGCCATTCCAACCGTCCCATTGACATCTTCGTCTCCCCTGTAGCTAGAAGTAGAAGCGGGCGTGTTTACATCAGCCATAAAACACGTTGCACGCATGTGCAAACATACCCACAGCTGATATAAATGCGGAAGTTGGCACATTTATGTCAGCCGTAAATGCTTCTAGGGGCATGGTCCGTCCCCTCAGCTGTTCCGGGGGCATGGTCAGGCCCACAGCACAAAAGGTTGGCCATCCCTGCTTTAAACCTACATTTATTCTAGTAAACTAGATAATAGATTTTGTCAAAATAAAATATAAGGATTCCAGTCCGAGTCTTGGAACCAGAAGGAAAGGAAATGTGCACTCATTTAAAAAACACCGATATAAAGTCTGTTGTGAATTTATGTTGGAGTGAGACAAACAGCATAATTACCTAAAGGAAAGAAGTTATCATAAACATATATTGCATAGACTCATATAACACTGTGCATAAGATTATGTCTGCACTGATTTCCTAATTTGGAACAGTTCATCTCTAATAGTTGTACCATGTGTTACATTAGTAAGTGTAACTAAATGGATTTTGCCACAGATGTACAGAGGACCTGAATCTTTCTATCTGATTCAAATCAGTGTAGGGATGCTAGGATCAATATGTGTATTTTCTTGTGCTAATGCTGTAATCTTTATCTTCCAATATGGCTAACACATGCATTGGAATATAATTGCTCATGAATAAATGCATGTGGAATGCTTTTTGGAATTATAGCTTAAATCAACACGGTATATAAAGTAGTAGAATTTCCTTATTAAAGTAGTATTTTCTTATTAAACTCTCATTCTAAAAATGGTAAGTAAAAATGACCATAGCTAAACTAAGGCAATATCTATTGCTCAAAGTAATCCTTGAATAACGCTTCTGTAATTAAAGTTAAGAACATGAGGATGCAGGTGGTCTTTCTGTATTTCACGATTTACTAACCAGTCTAAATATAGTCAAGAGCTCTGGCTATTTTTAAACTACAGTAATACCCTGGATAACGATTGGACCAGATAGCACTGGAATCGGATAACAATGCAAGATTTTTGGAAAAACCTTGCGTCGGATAACGATTCTATTCAACAATCTTTAGCGTTATCTGAGCCAATCGTGTGGGGGGGGGGGTTGGATTGGGTAGAACATCTACCCAATCCACACACACACCCAGCAATGGATCGCTGCTACTGAACTACGGTCGGGGGAAAGACCACACGGTTTGTCCCTTGTGGCACGCAAGCGGGCAACTCTTCTCGCCATCCAACACAAACCTTAGCGCTTGCTAAGGCTCTTGTCAGGTGGCGAGAAGAGGTTTGCCCCCGAAGTCAAGCTGACTCTAGGCTAGCAATTGCTAGCCTAGGGTCAGTTTGACTTCAGGGACAAACCGCGCGGTTTGTCCCTGACGTCAGGGCTTTTTTTTTTTTTTAGCGTTGTTCGATGCATGCATCAGACAACGCTAAAAATCAGATAGCGACATGACTTGTGGAACCAAGTCATAACGTTATCCGGGGTATTACTGTACTGTACAGTATATTGAATGATGCACAATAGGGATTAGACAATGTTTCTTCAGGAAAATATTATAATATTACTTACGTGTTCTTTACCCAAGAAACACTATCTAAAACAAGCAGTGAATTTAAGTAAATTGCCATTGAGCAAAAAAACGAACACTATTATAGAACATTAGGGGGAAATCAATGACAATTTAAAAATTTCTCTCCATGTAACAAAACAGGAATTGTGATATCAGTTTAGATCTATAGTTCACCTTAATAAATGTCACGTTTTTGGCAGTGAGTAGCATGCTAAATGAGATAATGCAGAAGTTTTACATGACAGCAATATATGGAAAATATTATCTTACCGTAAGAAAAGAATGCCAACTCTTAATTGTTGAACTAGAATTTTCCCTGATAATATCTCAGATCATCAGATTTTCAGTTGTGCTTTGGGATTCTTTAGTGTGCTACAGAAATCATTCTGTGACATGAAAATATGTGAATAGGGAAGCTTACATACAAGGGGAGAAATTAACACATTTTTACTGAAAAGTGTTCAGAAATTATTTTGTTAAATCTTGCCACATATGGTTCTGTGCCTCTCATTATTTCTACCATTAATATATCTTTATAATATTACCTGATTTTTTAGGCCGTTTAAAAAATCACAAACATAAATTGTTGCTTTTTTAGTGGAAAAATAGTTTCCACCAAACCTTGCCAGGACCACACAGTCTTCTTGGTTGCTTTCTGATATAGTAAAACCTCGGATAACGCTAAAACTTGATTCCACAAGTCTTGGTGTTATACGATTTTTAGTGTTATCCAATGGATGTTAAAATCCTATGGGATGGATCGGATAATGTTAAAGCTCCATAGAGATACATTGTAACCGCACAGGCTTTAGCAGTTGTTATCCAATCCATCCCATAGGACCTTAACGTTATTCGATGCAATTCTCCACCCCAGATTACTTAACGTTATGCGATTTTAGCGTTATCTGAGGTAAACGTTATCCGAGGTATTACTGCTCACCACTGCTTTGGGAGCTGCACTGGTTGCCAGTTTATCTCCGGGTGCAATTCAAGGTGCTGGTCATTACCTTTAAAGCCCTATATGGTAGTGGGCCAGGATACCTAAGAGACCGCGTCACCCTAAGAACATCTGTCCGTCCCACCAGGGCGGATCGGAGGGGCTCTCTTGTTGTGCCATCGGCTAGGGAGGCTCGCCTCGCTAGTACCAGGAAGAGGGCCTTCTCTGTGTTCGCCCCGGCCTTCTGGAACCTCCTTCCAACTGAGCTGCGCATACAGACAGAGCTCCTGTCCTTCCGGAACAGCTTAAAGACCTGGCTGGCAGGACATGTGTGGGGTTCCAGGGATGTGGGATCCCATGGGGGGTGGTTAGTCTAGGGATATTACCCCTCTGACGACACCCCCAGATACTGTTTTAATTTATAAATTTTAAATTTTTTATTGATGTGTTTTAATTTAGGCTGTAAGCCGCCCAGAGTCGGGCTTGCCCGATTGGGGCGGGTTAGCAAGTGTGAGGTATAAATAAATATAATAAATAAATACTGTACTTTGCCTTACCAATCATGAGCAAGGAGCTAATAATGTTCCACTCAAAAACATTACCAGCAACAGTAGACATGCAGTGGGTAATAATCGTCTTCAAAAAAGTCCTTAATTTTCTGTTATCAGATTCAAAGGTCAAAAATGAAATGGCTAGATGGTATTGTAGATGCAATGGGCACAAAGCTGCCCGGCTGAGGAAGATGGTGGAGGACAGAGGTGCCTGGTGGGCAGTGGTCCATAGGGTCACAAATGGTCGGAATCGGTTGGGCGACTGAACAACAAGAAAGCAGAATGTTTTTTCTTCAGCCATAGTATTCAGTCTGAGAACTTTATGAAGCTATTCTATATGAGATCAAAGATTATCTCTTCCAAGCATGAAAAGCAAAAATCAGTGTTAGTGGTTATTAGACCTAGTCAGAATAAAGGAAATTTTGCTTTTTCCTACTCTCCTGGACTTAGAAATCTATGTACACAGATTGAATTTGACATTACTGCATGTCCTGTTCCATACCTGTTTAAAATAATTAACTTGGTGCAGTCCAGTTTTCTTGTGCTGCTGTCTATGTTTTCAGTCCAAAAAAGGACACAAAGTACTATAAACATCAACATAAGATTTAAAAAATTAGAAAATTAATTACCTCAAGTAGATGCAGTCATACATTATGAAATCATAGCGTTACAAAGGGAACCATAAGAGGGCATACTGCCAAACCAGCACTGATGTCAACTATCTCGATTGAATTTATACTGCTATTGCTCTACACAAAGGCTCTTGTGTCTTCTGTGACATTTTTCCACAATGGTTTTTAATAATATTCATTGAGTATTTGTGTGCAATGGTTGAAGAGAGCTAGAGAGCTCCCACAAGTATAAACTACTCAAAGACCATTTACCATTCCTTTCCCCTGGTGGCATGCTAGTCCTGTGTCAATTGTCCAAAGCTACATAGTGTGGCTCTTCTGAGAAACACAGTATAGAATTGAACTCCTGATTCCTGGTTCTGCACCCAAGTATTCTGAGTCATTGAGTTATGTAGCCAGTGAGGATATGAATCCATTAAATCTAACCATGTTGACTACTTATTAAGTTTCAGGCATCAGGAACATAGCTGAAAACTACATATGCGTTGGCAAATAAAAATTATTTTTCTAACACAAAATTCATTCATTGCAGGACATCCAACCAAGAATGGTCCACCATAGGATATGCCCACAGCATAAGCCTCAAAGAAGCATTGTCTCTATTGCAACAATAATATTTAACTGAAGTAATTAACTCCTCTCTAAGCAAAGTCGTGTTGTAAACATTAGTTTTAGGTCCAAATATATTTTAGGTGAAACTGAATCATATATTGATAGCCCAAAATTCATTGGATAGTCCAAGTCTTTATTTTACTCCATTCTCATTTCATTAACATTTATGAATTGCAGTTGTTGATTTCAAGTACAGTCAAACCTCGCTTAGCGACTGACTTGCTTAGCGAAAAACTCGCATAACGAGCGGGTTTTTAAAAAAGCGATCCAACTCGCATAACGAAAATTTTCTCTATGCGAGTCCGACTCACATTAAATTCATTATGCGAGGTATGACTGTACAGATAATTCAATTCAACCAACCTTCAGGAACAGTTATGGAATCAACTTAGTTGCCACAAGCTTTTTACCTGAACCAGTTTTGTTTCAGTCTATGTAGCAATTAAAATATATTTCTTTCCACAATTTCAGAGGTTAGTCTGGCAAGGCATATGATTTCTCATCAATAACATTTCAGCCCATTAACATGTGTTAACATAGGATAATCACGATCTGAAAATTATGAGACACTTTCTTTATGGGGGAAAAATACCCTGACTGGGAAATGGCCACATTAAACCAAGTGATAGACCTGGAACAAGATTTTTAAAATATAACTTTCAACATTACAGCCTATTTATTTATTTATTTATTTATTTAGCTTTTATATACTGCCCATCTGGGTGGTCTACCACTCTGAGTGGTGTACAATTAGAGGTACATCGTTTAAAAAACATAACAATAAAAACAAACACTCCAATGGCAATGTATGCAAAAAAACAAACTAAATATATTTGAGGCAAAAGAAACTAAATATTAAGTGGCATTTGCAAGAATATTCTGAAAAGCCTACAAGCAGAGTATTTAGCTGTAATTTTTGAAATTGTAGCCATGTTAATCTGTACAAGCATATCAGAGAGTAAACAAAAGGACAAAAATGTGTCACCTTAATGGACTAACTGGTGTATTTTAATGTTAACTTTTGTCGATCAAGGCCATTTCATGAAACATAAGAGTTATATCTTATATCTGATAAAGCGGACTTGATCCATTAAAGCCAACATTAAACTACATAAGATAGTCTTTAAGTTGCAGCACTGTTTTCTGTCTTTTTGTTTTGCTTATTCTCTCAGTATTTAGCTGTTTCTTAAATATCCCCAGAGATGAGGTCTTCTATAAATATTATTTATTATCCCCAGATATTATTTACCGTCTATAGCAGTAACGTGATATTTTACCGTTATGGCACCTTTTATATTCAGGTATGGGCCTCCAGACCTGAGTGCTTAAGCAGCCCCTGCCACTTTTAATACCATTACGGCATTGTCAAAGAAACTGAAATTTAGACCTAATTTTTGTAATGTGTTATTTTTAATGTTATTGTGTAATACTGTACTCCAAGAATGAATTGAATTTGCTTTCAAAAGTAAATTGAAGGAGTGGGAATGAAATCATTGAAAGTGACACCTCTATCATAAAATAGCTTTGATTATAGGTTTGCACAAGAGAGAAAAGAATGGAGCATTGTTGAATGTCAGTTTATGAAATTAAATACATGAGATAGAGCAGGGTCATGACAAAAGCAAGTATGTTATGAAAAACCTGGACAGTAAATGCTTTGCTATGATAGAGGAAGCAGACTGGTTTTTTTTTCTTCTTTCTTTAATAGTTTCCTTTTTCTTATCTTTTCTTTCAGAACGGTTTGATCATCATTGTCCCTGGGTAGGAAATTGTGTAGGAAAAAGAAACTACAGATTTTTTTATATGTTTATTTTATCTCTGTCCTTTCTGACAGTCTTTATATTTGCATTCGTTATCACACACGTCATCCATAGTAAGTATACTAGTAAAATCAAGTTTTATACATATAGCCATATCCTTGATATTGTTTTTAATTTCAGTTGTTCAGTTAAGTCAGGATATCTTTACTTTTTTGCTTGTCTTTGATTCCCAAAATGATGTGCCTAGTTTAGATGTATTGTCCAGATTTCCAGCTGTAAATTTTTCTTATTAAATCATAATTTTAGTAAACCTTAATTAAAAGAGGGTTTTTTTAATTGTTTTTTTAATTCTGTATAATGAAGAGTGAAGAATTTTAAAGGAAGATTGTGGGAATTCTTCTAGTTTTCCTGCAGGTTGTTTTCATTTGGCTGTGGAAGCTAATTAGAAATTTGGATTCTTGCAGTTTAAAGTAATAAACATAATCCATTCCATATTATATAAAAACTACAGAATTTAGTGGCACTCAGTTAGAGAGGTATAAAACTTAAAGAGCAAGAAATAATATATAGCTTTTTAAAAGCCAAGATTTTTCTAAAAGTTTGTGTATAATAGAAGGATTTTCCCTTGGTTTCACTCAACTTGCTGAGCAGAAAGCATAGAATAATGTTTAACACAAACACAGCATTCCAAATCATTCAAATACCTGTAGTCATATAATTTGACAATTGTTCTTCATGTTTGTTTTGGTATGGGCCCCCTCCCATAAGTGTATAAGACACATCGGAATATAAGACACACCCCATTTTTATACAAATTTTTAAGGGAATAAATTTTTTCTACATTTTTTCATGAATTTCCAAAACAATTTATTACATGAAACCACCCCCCCCAAATCGGCGGTGGCTGGAACCGGGGGAAGGGTGGCTTCAGAAAGACTCTTTCCCCCACTGATACCCATGAGCCAGGGAGAGGGCTGTTTTTAAAGCCGTCATCCTCCTTGGCTGGTGGAAAATGGTGGGGGAGAGGGATCTTTTTGAAGCCACCCTTTCCCCATCTCCAGCTGCCGCCAATCCCTGGGAGAGATGACAGCTTTAAAAATACCCTACTCCCTGGCTCTTGGGGATCAGTGCGTGCGGGGGGGGGGATGGGTCTTTTTGAAGCTTTTAAACCTAAAAGATGTTTGTTGTTGTTCAGTTGCACAGTCGATTCCGACCCTTTGCTACTCCATGGACCATTGCCCGCCGGGCACCCCTATCTTCCACCATCCTCCTCAAACCGCCCAGCTCTGTGCCCATTGTCTCTACAATACCATCTAGCCATCTCTTTTTTGGCCGCCCCCTTCTTCTTTTGCCCTCCACCTTTCCCAGCATCAAGGCTTTCTCAAGTAAATCCTCTTTTCTCATTTGATGTCCAAAGTACAGTAATACCCCGGATAACGCGAGTACCGTATAGCGTGAAAACCGCATAATGTTACAAGATTTTCAGAAAAATCTTGTATCGAATAACGCGATTTTTAACGTTATCCGATACAGTCGTTCTTAGCAGCAGGGTGGCTGGAAAGCTTAACGGGGTTCTCCGTTCAGCTTCCCAGCCACCCTGCAGCTACGGAGGCAGGGGTGGGGAGGCTGGAAAGCTTACGGGGGGCTCCGCCGTCGGCTTCCCCAGCCACCCCACAGTTGCGGAGGCAAGGGCGGGTGGCTAGGGAAGCCGACAGGGAGTCCCCGTCAGCTTCCCCAACCACCCTGCAGCTGTAGATCGGGTCCTCTGATCTTTCTGGAGCAGGCAGGGGACACGAGCCAAGCTGTTTCTGGGCTTCCCCGACGTCCTCAGCCAGTGCAGAAAGCCAGAATGTCGGGATTCGAACCCTGACATTCTGGCTTGCTGCACTGGCTGAGGACGTCGGGGAAGCCCAGAAACACCTTGGATCGGGTCTCCCCACCTCCCTGGACCCAGGGGGGGGGGTCAGAGACCCCAAAATTGGTAAAAAAAACCAGACTTTTTAAAACCAATTTTGGGGTCTCTGACCCCCCTGCCGGGTCCAGGGAGGTGGGGAGACCCGATCCAAGCTGTTTCTGGGCTTCCCCAACGTCCTCAGCCAGTGCAGCAAGGCAAAATGTCAGGATTCGAATCCTGACATTCTGGCTTGCTGCAGCTTCAAAGAAGGTGGGGGAACTTCAAAATTAGCGCGCATCGGGTCTCCCGACCTCCCTAGAGCCGATGCGCGCTATTTTTGAAGTTCCCCCACCCTCTTTGAGGCTGCAGAAAGCCAGAATGTCGGGATTCGAATCCCGACATTCTGGCTTGCTCCACTGCCTGAGGACGTCGGGGAAGCCCAGAAACAGCTTGGATCGGGTCTCCCCACCTCCCTGGACCCGGCGGAAGGGGGGGTCAGAGACCCCAAAATTGGTAAAAAAAATGGATTTTTTTTTTACCAATTTTGGGGTCTCTGACCCCCCCGCCGGCTCCAGGGAGATGGGGAGACCCAATCCAAGCTGTTTCCAAAGTTCCCCCACCTCCCTGGAGACTGCAGCAAGCCAAAATGTCAGGATTCAAATCCCGACGTTCTGGCTTGCTGCAGCCTCCAGGAAAACAGGGCTTTTTTAAACATTGTGTGATCAATGTATCGCACAACGTTAAAAACCGGATAACGACGGGACTTGTGGAACCAAGTCATAACGTTATCCGGGGTACTAGTGTACTTTAGCTCATCTTTACAACGTGACCTTCTAAGGAACAGTCAGGGTTGATTTCTTCAAAGATTGACCAATTTGTTCTCCTCGCTGTCCAGGGGACACTCAAAACTCCTCCAACACATTTCAAAGGCCTCTATTCTTCTGTGCTCAGTTTTCCTAATGATCCAGCTCTCGCAACCATAGATTACTACCGGGAATACCATTGCCTTGACTGTGTGAATTTTTGTTTGCAAGGTGATGTCTCTACTTTTAACTATGTTTCCCAGGTTTCTCATAGCTTGTCTCCCCAGAATCAATCTCCTTTTTATTTCATAGCTGCAGTCATCATCTGCAGTGATCTTGGATCCTAAGAAAGTAAAATCTGTCACTGCTTCTACTTCTTCCCCATCTATTTTCCAGGGACTGATAGAGCCTGTTGCCATTATCCTGGTTTTCTTGATGTTGAGTCTTAAGTCAGCTTTTGCACCCTAAGCAGGATTTTCTTTAGGTCTTCCTCACTTTCTGCCATTAGGGTAGTATCATCTGCTTATCTCAAATTTTTGATGTTTCTCCCAGCAATTTTGATCCCAAATTGTGATTTGTCCAACCCTGCATTGCACACTATGTGCTCTGTGTATAAGTTGAATAAGCAGGGTGACAAAATGCAGCCTTATCTTACTACTTTTCCTATTCCAAACCACTCCATCATTCCATATTCTGCCTGTTCCTTCTTGACTCATGTATAAATTTCTCATGAGGCATATAAGGTGTTCTGGTATTCCCATTTCTTTAATTACTTGCCACTTTTTGTTGTGGTCCACACAGTCAAAGGCCTTCGTGTAGTCAATGAAACAGAAGTACACTTCTTTCTGATACTCCTTTGTTTTCTTCATGATCCAACAAATGTTGGCAATTTGGTCTCTTGTTCCTCTGCCTCTTCGGAACCCAGCCTGAACTTCTGGTAATTCTATCTCCAAGTGTTGCTGAAATCTATCCTGTATTATCTTCAGTATAACCTTGCTTGTGTGTGGGATGAGCGCAGTTGTTCAATAATTTGAGCACTCTTTGGCATTGCCCTTTTTTGGGATTGGAACGTATACTGATCTTTTCCAATCCTGTGACCATCGTTGTGTTTTCTAAATATGCTGGCATATAGAATGCAATAATTTGATTCCATCATCTTTTAGGGCTTTGAAAAATTCAGCTGGGATACCATCATCTCCACTGGCTTTGTTGTTTGCAGTGCTTTTTAGGGCCTTCCTGACTTCACATCTAGGATGTCTGGCTCAAGTTCAATGTTCTCATCATTGTGATTATCAGGCGTGTTTGAGGTCCTTTTTGTAGTGTTCCTCTGTATACTCTTTCCATATTTTCTTAATCTCTTCTGCATCAGCTAACTCCTTGCCATTTTTGTCCCTTATCATGGTCATTTTCGCTTTAAAAGTTCCCTTGATTTCCCCAATTTTTTAAAAATAAACCTCTGGTCCTACCCCTTATTTTGTTCTCCTCTATTTCTTTGCACTGCTCATTTAGGAAGACTTCCTTATCTCTCCTTGCTTTTCTTTGAAAGTCTGTATTCAATTGATTGAATTTTTTCCTTTCTCCTTTGCCTTTTGCATTTCTTCTTTCCTCTGCTATTTTAAGAGCCTCATCAAACAACCACTTTGCTTTCTTATGCTTCTTTTCTTTTGGTATGGTTTTCCTTGCTGCCTCCTGTATGATGTCCTGAACCTCTGTCCATAATTCTTCTGGCATTCTGTCTATCAATTCTAAACCATTAAATATGTTCCACACCTTTACCATTTATTCCTTAGGGATATTATCTAGGTCATACCCGTCTGGCCTAATTGTTTTCCTTATTTTCTTTAGTCTAAGCCTGAATTTTGCAACCAGTAGGTTATGATCTGAACCACATTCTGCCTGAATTTTCAACATGATAATTTTGATCACAGGCACACAAGATGACTCCATTTCTCTGGTACATTTTAAGGAGGGGGGAGTGTGTCTTATATGCTGGCAAATACAGTAATTCTTACTAATTAAAAATTAATAGTCAGAATCCGGTGAGCTGCTTTACTTTATGCAAAGAGTCTAATGCCGTGGTTCCTATGGAGGGTGGGAATTTGATTTTTAAGGGGGCAATTTGAGAATGAGTTATGAGAGATGCTTAGATGGAGCATGGCAAAAAAAAGGTTGGGAACTTCTAGTCTAATGGCTTTTAAAATTTATTTTCCTGTGGAACAACTTACAGTTGTACCTCGCTTAAAGAGCATAATGCGTTCCACAAGATTGCTCTTTAAGCAAGTTTGTTCTTTAAGCGAAACACCATTGTAAGTGACCAATTGTGGGGGGGATTGCAAACCCCGATTTATTTGTTAAGCGAGTTTTTGGTTGGTTTTATTTGTTATACGAAGCAAACATTCAGAGAAAATTCTGCTCTTTAAGCGAGTTACTCTTTAAGGGAGACGCTCTTTATGTGAGGTTTGACTGTACAGTAATGCCTTTGATAACGCTAAGACTTGCTTTCACATGTCTTGGTGTTATCCGATTTTTAGTGTTATCCGATGCATGCTAAAATCCTATGGGATGGATCGGATAACGTTAAAGCTCCATAGAGATACATTGTAACCGCACAGGTTTTAGCGTTTGTTATCCAATCCATCCCATAGGACCTTAACGTTATTCGATCCAGTTCTCCTCCCCAGATTACTTAACGTTATGCGATTTTAGCGTTATCCGAGGTAAACGTTATCCGAGGTATTACTGTATTTGGTTTCCAAGTCATTCTAATGTGGTTTAGTATACTGGAAATAACAGCAACAATAATATGCTATCCATTAGCTACAAAAATTATTAAGGGATGTTATTTGCTCATTTGAAGAAAACTGATTTCCCTTCTTATCTCTGGTACATTTTAGATGTTGTAGATACCTATCCATTGAGTTGGATCCACTAGTGCCATTATGATTGGAAAAGCTTTCTTTTCATTTTGTAAAAAGGGCTGAGACTACCACTGAAAGAAGGTGGCACCTTATTCTACCTCCCAACAGCTTGGTATAAGCCTTTGAAATAGCTTTTCAGAATCACTGTGCTTCCACCATCAAATGAAATTATCTAAATGAACAAGTGGTGAGAAATTTCAGTTCCTTAGAGACTGGATTTGGATCTGCTGTTGCATTAAAGAAGGAATTCATAGTTGGCTCCTCATATCATAATCTCCTAACTACATCCAGAGGAATCTGTAAGCAGCTTGGAATTTGGGTCATACTGTGGTACATTTGGATATCCTTGTCCAACAGAAACATATTTTTGAGAGAAAGATAATTCCATGAGAAAATTTTATGTAGAAAAAACAGCTTGCATTGTTTTGTTCCCATATTAGGATGGAAAAGAACAAGATAATCAAATCTTATTTATGGGAACCTAACATCTGTAGACATCAGTGTGGTAGTATTAAGAAAATATGTAGCATATGCCAAGTCTTTCTTTTTAGTTGAATAGTTTGAATAACATTTCAAAGTTATATATAACTACCTTAGTGATGTGATTATAATGCTTACACATACTCAGCGTATATTCCCCTTTAATCTCTACTTTTTTGTTATTTTTTACAGGATCTCAGAAAACAGGGTTCTTAAATGCACTCAAGGACAGTCCTGCAAGATATCCTTTCACTGAAATCTAGTTTCATACCTACCAATGCACTCACTTCAAAGCAACTCATTACAAAGCAACATATGGGCTTATTTTCTGTTGGCAGATGATGGATTCTATACTTGAAAAGTGGAAAAAATAGAATATTGTTATATCTTAGCAGATTTGCTTCACATTCATGGAGCAAACTGATCCATAAAATCCATGACAGAATTTTGATCCACAAAAGTTCATACTGAAATAAATCTGTTAGCTTTTGAAGTGCCACAGTTTTTTTTCTCCTAGCTTTTTCACTTTTCTACCTTTAATTTTACAACATCATGAGACAGGTATCCACTTCCTTGGAAAAGAATTATGTGGATCTTTCTTTATAATCAAATTTCCTGACAAAAATTACTTAGCAATGAGTGATTAAATGTCCAAGAATCCCTGTTACTAGCATTTTCAGATATCAACATTTTAAGATGAAGGAGCAGCAGATGTAAGGACAAAACTAGAAGGAATCTCATAGGAAGTAGCTATAACTCATAATGGTTTAGAACTATAGTTCCAGCCATTACTTACAGGCAGGTACAGTAATACCTTGGATAACTCTAAGACTTGGTTCCACAAGTCCTGGTGTTATCCAGTGTTTAGTGTTATCCGATGCATGTTAAAATCCTATGGGATGGATCGGATAATGTTAAAGCTCCATAGAGATACATTGTAACCGCACAGGCTTTAGCGGTTGTTATCCGATCCATCCCATAGGATCTTAACGTTATTCGATCCAATTCTCCTCACCTCTATTACTACGGGGTCGCGCACCAAGGCAAGGGATCAAAGTGTGGGTGTCACCACCCCCGCTTTGATCCCTTGCCTTGGTGCGCGACCCCCAGAGCGATAGCCTGCCTGGGAAAGGGGTGGCTTGGCCGAAATCCTCACCCCCTACACATGGGGAATTTTGGCCAAGGCACCTCTTTCCCAGGCGCAGTATCACTAAGAGTGCAGTGGGGTCCCTGAATTCAGGGCTTTTTTTAGTGTTGTTCGATGCATGCATCGGACAAAGCTAAAAATCGGATAACGTCATGACCTGTGGAACCAAGTCATAACGTTATCCAGGATATTACTCTACTGTTAATTCCATTCACAGGTACCCACCATTTATTAACAAATATGTAAAACTCAGCTCATTGGACTGCATCAATAAGAGGTTTCCAGTTTGTAATACAGTAATACCTCGGATAACGTTTACCTCGGATAACGCTAAAATCGCATAACGTTAAGTAATCTGGGAAGGAGAATTGGATCGAATAACGTTAAGGTCCTATGGGATGGATCGGATAACAACCGCTAAAGCCTGTGCGGTTACAATGTATCTCTATGGAGCTTTAACGTTATCCAATCCATCCCATAGGATTTTAACATGAATCCGGATAACACTAAAAATCGGGTAACACCAAGACTTGTGGAACCAAGTCTTAGAGTTATCCGAGGTATTACTGTATATTGTATCGTATGCTGCCCCACCTGTTATTGTATGCTGCCCCACCTGTTAACTCTCATTTACATTGGCATCTCTGAATAATACATCAAAGTGTAAGATAAGCTGTTTAAGTGGAGAATACGGCCTGATTGAATACCTTATCAGATATTTCCATGGGTCAAGTTGTTTTGATCTGATTTGCATCTAGCATTCTTTTGCAATAAGGAAATGTCAGTAGTGGTTTTTAAGTTAGAGCTGCTGATCATAAGCAGTAACTCAGCTAAAGGAGGCATCTTTGCCTTTACCCGCTAGCTTTGTTTTGCAGTAGTAGAAACAGGAGATAGCACTTTTTAAGCATACAACTTCAAAGTCTATTCCCAGTATTAGCAGCTGTTTAGCAACAAAAGCTCAACCTCTTGGTCCTGATGAAGACCAAAGTGATATTGTAGTGCGGTAGAGTACATATATCATCGGTAATTGGGGTATTTTTGCAGTAGGCATTTTGTCATCAATCTGTGGTGTTTGGTCTCTCTCCCCTCCTTCCCCCCATTATATTGTTGTTGTTGTTGTTCAGTCGCACAGTTGATTCTGGCCCTTTGCAACTCCATGGACCATTGCTCACCAGGCACCTCTGTCCTCCACCATCCTCAACCTGCCCAGCTCTGTGCCCACTGGGTCTACAATACCATCTAGGCATCTCATTTTTGGCTGCCCTGTTATATACAGATTCTCCAGAATCGATAGTACAGTGACTTTATCAGTGCAGGACTGATTGCAATGGGTCTTTAAATTTCATTTATTACACTTGCCACTTTTATCTGGCTATGATTCAGAGCTCACAAATAACCTTAGAAACATGCTAGAACTTCCTTTTGCGTCTGATTAACTTTTATATAAAGACTTAATAGAATGAATGATAATAGTTACATTCAGTGTGTACAGATACATTGCACTAAATAAAGTATTGGTCAAAATGGGTATCCTGTATTTCAGTTTACTTCCTTAGGGCTTTAAAATATACTAAAGTGTGACATTTTAAGTTCATTTGGTAATTTGTATTTCCAAAGGTGGGAAATTTCTGTTATTATTCTAGGACTGCTTTTAACCATTAAGTCATAGCATAGATTTGTACAAATCTTGTGGATACCTTTTGTTCTTGTTATATCCTAATTTTCGCACAGCTGCTTCATATGAGCCAATGCTATTCTGACTAAACAAGGAATGTTTTATGTATTTTATTAAGTGCAAGAGAAATGCAAGAAATGCTTTCATGCCACAGATCAAAGTCCACATGGCCCAATATTTTAGAACAAAAATATTTGCAAGCATAGCGGCATGATTATGTCTATCCTAGCTTGCTTGGAACAAGCATCTTATAATGTTGAGTACTCTTGTAAGCTGAAACCTTCATGAAATCATACTTGCTAATAGTCAATATATTTACTGACTTTCAGTTATTGCCTTAACATTTAGTCACTGTGCTAGAAGCGGTGGTATGTTTCTTCTCCGTTTGGTCCATTGTTGGGCTCTCAGGTTTTCATACATATTTGATCAGTTCCAACCAAACAACAAATGAGGATGTAAGTTGTTTTTAAACTTTGTATTGTAATCGGTCTCCATTTGTTAACTTAGTCTATTTAATTTACATTGTCTCCGTTTATCTAAATCTGTGCTGCAAGATACAGTCCATTGTGTTTGTCCCACATGCAAAAAGAGTGCATGCCACATACATTGCTCTGCAGTTGTGGTTGTGTTTCTTTATTCATTTTGCATTTCATCATCTTCAGTAAGGGTCTGGATTGTCCCCAATCAAGCTGCTTGTATAGGAGATGCTGTCATTGATACATTGGGATAGGGCAGGGGGCTCTCAAAGTTTTCACGCCATGGGCTGGACCATACTCCCACAGACGGATGAGTGGGCCTAACTGGTGATTCCCCCCTGCCATAAACACTGCTGTAAAACACATCCACGGCTATCGTAAATGCATTTACGACAGCCGTGGGCACATTTATGGCACATTTACAACAGCCGTGGGCACATTTACGGCTGTCGTAAACACATCCACTTCGGGTGGCAGTGGCAGCGGGCTACATGAAATGGTGCTGCAGGCCAGGTCCTGGGATAGGGCATTGGGAGCAGTGATGGGATGTCCCTGGTTCCAGACGGTTCCCTGGAACCGGTAGGACCAATCCCGGAGGGTTCTCCGGGAGGGGAGTCCACTTTTGGGCCGTCCGGTTCCGGACGCCTCACCGAAAGAAATTTTTTTAAAAAAAATTGGAGCTAAAATGACTCCAATTGACTGCGCATGCGCAGAAACTCAATCTGACGCATTGTGCATGCGTCAAATTGAGTTTCTGGTCATGCGCACTAAATTGGAGCCAAATGGCTCCAATTTTAAAAAAAAAATACTTCCGAAGCTAGAGCCGCCCCTTTTTAGAGTGGCTCCGGCAGCAGCAGCGGCAGCCCTAAGAGAAGGGCACCTCCCCTAGCTGGCCACCGAGCTCCCACGGGCACGTTGGTGCCTGCCCGGGCCGTCCGTCCGCCCGCGCCGCGCCCTCCTAGGGACTTGGGCCCGACAAACCCCCATGCCCTGGGTAAGCCCGGTGGGGCTCGCCACTGCCGCATCCTCCTCCGCCGAGCGCCTGCAGCTTCCTCGGGGCGGTGCCTTTTCAGCCCGGCTCTGGCTGAGGCCACGGGCGGCCAGGGCCTGCGGGCGGGCAGCGGTGGCTCCAGCCCCTGGCTGCGGCTGGAGCTGCCACCATACCCACTGCTGCCCCCCCCCCAGGCCCTGGCCGCCCGTGGCCTCAGCCAGAGCCGGGCCGAAAAGGCACCGCCCCGAGGAAGCTGCAGGCGCCCGGCGGAGGAGGCTGCGGCGGTGGCGAGCCCCGCCGGGCTTACGCAGGGCATGGGGGTTTGTCGGGCCCAAGTCCCTAGGAGGGCGCGGCGCGGGCGGACGGACGGCCCGGGCAGGCACCAACGTGCCCGTGGAAGCTCGGTGGCCGGCCAGGGGCTGTGGCGGCCGTGGCCGGCGGCTGCAGGCCCGGCCGCGGCCTTCGTAGGAGGAAATGGCCGCAGTCGGGGGCAGCGTGTCTTGCCGGGTGGCCCCGGGCCACATGGAGGTTCGTCGGCGCCAAGGAAAGTAAGTGAGGCTTTTATATTTAGGGTGGGTGGGTGATTTATTTGTGTTTTGGGTGGGTGGTTGTACTTTTATTTAATTTTTATTTTATTTATTTCTTTATTTTATTTAAGTTATTTACGGGTCTGTGTGTGTGTTTTTTTTTTTATTTTGTTTTTTTTTTGGCCTTGCCCACAACGTCATGATGTCATGACGTTGGCGCCGCCCATGACGTCATGACATTGGCCACGCCCATGACGTCCATGACGTCATGGCGTGGTAGTAAAATTTTTGACATCCCATCACTGATTGGGAGATAAAACATTTGGGAGGCAGCCCCTAAATATCTAGCTGGATCACTGCCTTGAAAGCGGGGTAGCAACATTAATCTGTAATCTGGGGGAAAGCAACAAAGAATCTTGTGGCATTTTAAAGTTACCGTATTATTTGCACAAGTGTTGCTGTTGTACATGCAGTGGTCTCGGGGGGGGGGGGGACTTTCCCTTCACTTACATAATGGCAGTGCTTCCCCAAGTGGATCAATCCTGCATTGCTATGCCAGTGGTGCTCTGTTCAGTGGAAGCTCCAAGGGGATTCTGATCTAATATATTTTATCTGACATAAGCTTTGGTGGAATGTTGGCCACTACTCCAGATATGGGAAGTGTAGACACAATTGGCAGATATCTTTACCAGCATGGGAAGGAGGGAGATGTGTAGTCAGCATAAATGCAAATGGACTAGCACAACTGTCGTATTAATCAGTGGTTGCTGAGAATGCTTAACAATCCTTGCAGGTCTTTAATGGTGATTTTCATTCAGAGGTGAGTGGCAAGTACAGTAATACCTCGGATAACGCTAAGACTTGGTTCCACAAGTCTTGGTGTTACCCGATTTTTAGTGTTATCCGATTCATGTTAAAATCCTATGGGATGGATTGGATAACGTTAAAGCTCCATAGAGATACATTGTAACCGCACAGGTTTTAGCAGTTGTTATCCGATCCATCCCATAGGACCTTAACGTTATTCGATCCAATTCTCCTCCCCAGATTACTTAACGTTATGCGATTTTAGTGATATCTGAGGTAAACGTTATCTGAGGTATTACTGTATTTACAAGGTCAGATAAGCCCTTGTAAAAGGTGGGAAATGTTTTTGGTTAAACCTAGTATGATAGAAAGATATGACATCTTGTTCCAGGGTTAAAAGCCAGGGGAAGGACAGAGAGGCAGTAGGATAACAAAAATTACAAGCAGAGAGAGCTGATCTGAACAGTTGTCATAACATACACCCTAGTTGGGTAGTAATATACACAAACCTACATAGATGATCTGATTAACAGAAATGGTCTGAACCTGTCATCAGCTGGAGGGGAGCAGAGCTGAACATTCTTTTCAGCTGGTTAACTTTGGAATCTCCTTTTAATTTGATCAAAGAGGCCATCTTGAAGTCAAGATTTTTCTCAATGTTATTTTGTGTGTGTAAATTTTTGGTTTATTTTTGGCACAGAGATTTGCCCTTTTAGATAAAATGCTGTGGGGCTGGCAAAAGATATAAATCCAATTGGAATAAAGAACTGCCTAGAGTAGTGGCGGGGGGGGGGGGGAGATAAATTGAACAAATGAAATAATCAAAGTAATGTTTTGATGTGGGAATTTGAAATTCAGTGAAAATACTGCATGACTTGCTCTTGGGCTTCATTTATTATTTCTATACGTTCTTAGAAGCATAAATAGAGCTTTAAGACTTTTGACATTCAAATAATTTAACAGGCAAAGTATAATAAGATAATTTAAAAATATAGCATCCATGTGTACATTTCTTCCCAGATCAAGGGATCTTGGTCAAATAAAAGAGGTAAAGAGAACTTCAATCCATACAGCTATGGCAACATTTTCACTAATTGTTGTTCTGCACTCTGTGGGCCCCTCTCTCCCAGGTAAGATGTATCATGCAATTGAAATGTTTCTTTTTGTTTTTTATTGTTCTGCTTGGATAAGAAATAAGTAACTGGCAAAACCATAAAGTCTATTGTGTCAGACAACCTTATTGGACATGAATTGTTATACTGGAATGAACAAAGTATGGCCTACAGACTCCACATGGTTATGGGGCCTCCAATATAGCTCTCATGTATTCCCATGGGAGGGGGCTGGTCATAGCTGGCAGGGGTCGACTGAGTTTTTTGCAGATTATCTGACGGAGAAAATTACTTGGATTCACTCGGGGCTCAATCCTTGGGGTTGCCCGGGGTGCAGTCTAGCCATTTTATCTGGGATCGGTTTGACTCTGTTGTCCCTGAGGAAGTGGACAGGCTCTTGGGAGCTGTTCGTGCCACTGCCTGCCCATTAGATACGTGTCCCGCCTGGCTAACAAAAACTGCCAGGACGGTCACTAGTTGTTGGGTCGGAGCAATTATAAACACTTCGCTTCAGGAGGGGGGTTTTCCGGCCTCTTTGAAACATGCTTTGGTCCGGCCCCTCCTGAAAAAGCCATAGCTTAACACCACAGTGATATCCAATTACTGCCCGGTATCTAATTTACCATTCTTGGGTAAGGTGTTGGAGAAAGTGGTGGCGCAGCAGTTACAGGAGACCCCGGATGAAGCGGATTATCTGGACCCTTTTCAGTCAGGATTCAGGCCCGGATATGTTACTGAGACTGCATTTGTCGCACTGGTGGATGATCTCTGGCGAGAGCAGGACGGGGGTTATTCACCATCCTGGCCCTCCTTGATCTCTCAGCAGCTTTCAGTACCGTCGACCATGGTATCCTTCTGGGACAGCTTCGGGGATTGGGAATCCAGGGCACGGTGTTGGCCTTGTTTACCTTTTTTCTGACAGGCCGGACTCAAGTCAGTATGGTTGGAGGGTGAAAGGTCCAGTTCTAGGCCGCTCCCTTACGGGGTGCCTCAGGGCTCGGTTCTCTCACCTCTCCTATTTAACATCTATTATTATTTTTATTATTATTTGTCCAATTTGTTATCCCGCCCCAATTAGGTAAACCCAACTCTGGGGGGCTTACAACACAACCAGAAAAGACATGGCTTAAAACAACAGTACACAGCAAATATACAGCCAATATGACACTCCAACATGCCTCATACATATTAAAATTCACTTATCTGTTAAAAATTGAGACTACAGTTAATTGAATATTAAAAATTAAGTTAAATTAAGTTAGAATTAAACTTTAAGAATTACACTTACACAACTTTCAAAACAACAATAGGCCAGAGCAGGGAGGGTGGCTGACTCAATTAGATCAGCCACCCGGCATGAGATCCAACATTCTTAGATCCCCACACTTGCCCTGCCAGCCAGGTTTTAAGGCCCTTCCGAAATGGCAGGAGGTCTGTTTCTATGCGTAGCTCGATTGGCAGGAGGTTCCACAGGGCCGGGGCGGCCGTAGAAAAGGCCCTCCTCCTAGTGCTAGAGAGGTGTGCCTCTCTAGCCGATGGAATCCTAAGCGAGCCTCCCCGATCCGCCCTGGTGGGACGGGCAGAATTTCTTGGGGCGACGCGGTCTCTAAGGTATCCTGGCCCACTACCATATAGGGCTTTAAAGGTAATAATCAGCACCTTGAATTGCACCCGGAGACATACTGGCAGCCAGTGCAGCTGCCGAAGCAGTGGTGAGGCACGAGCATAACGCCCGCACCCCATCACTCCCCGAGCAGCCGCATTCTGGACCAGTTGTAGTCTCCGAATGGTAACCCCATGTAGAGCGCATTACAATAATCAAGTCTGGAGGTGATCTACATGAAGCCCCTGGGTGAGATCATCCGTTCCTACGGGGTAAAATACCATCAGTGGGCAGATGATACACAGTTGTACATCTCGGCCCATGGGGACCCTGGTGATGCAGTTAAAGTCCTATCCAGGTGCTTGGAGGCTGTGAGGGTCTGGATAGGGGACAATGGGTTACAGCTGAATCCTGGCAAGACTGAGTGGCTGTGGGTCGGGGGTCCTGGGTCTACACAGGAGTTGCCATCTTTGGTTCTGGATGCGTCCACTCCTTGACAAGGACTCCTTGCTCATGATCACCCACACCATGGTCACCTCCAGATTAGATTATTGCAATGTGCTCTACATGGGGCTGCCCTTGATGACCATCCGGAGGCTGCAGCTGGTCCAGAATGTGGGCGTTACTCTCATGTATCCCAGCTGCTTCGAGAGCTGCACTGGTTGCCAGTTTGCCTCAGGGTGCAATTCAAGGTGCTGGTCATGACCTTTAAAGCCCTATATGGTAGTGGGCCAGGTTACTTGAGAGACCGCATCTCCCCAAGAGAATCTGTTCGTCCCACCAGAGCGGACCGGAAAGGTGCCTTAGTGGTTCTATCAGCCAGAGAGACTCGACTCTCTGGCACAAGAAAGAGGGCCTTCTCCCTAGTCGCTCCGATTCTATGGAACCGCCTGCCTCTGGAGCTGCGCCTTCAGACGGGGCTATTGGCTTTTAGAAAGGGCCTGAAAGCCTGGCTGCCAGGAATGGTGTGGGGTAATGAGGGTTTACTGACACCTCCCCCCTGGCTTATTTAACATCCTGTATTCCACCCCCCTATTCCTACCCTCATTCCTATATTCGGCGGGTTAGTGTAGGGAATGAGAAGTTGTTTTTTAATGGGTTTTAATTTTACTTTGTTCTTTTTGTATTTTTAGGGGTTTATTTTATGTCTGTTGTGCTCCGCCCTGAGTCCCTTGTGCGAGTAGGGCGCAATATAAATCCCTCCAGATCTTCTGTAAGCCTCTTGAGGCACACATTATTCTCTTGAAACATAATCTCCCTCCCCCCTGGGCCTGTTTTAGGCCTAGAAAGACCCTCTTCGGTGTTGACTATCTTGTGAACTGGAAATAGTGTCCTTGCTGCTCCTTAATGAGCTTAACAAACAAGTTACTTTCTAAACATGTTAAAAATCAGATAGATTGTTGGCTTTTGCTATGTTCAACACAATTTTAACATATTAAACAAAACATCAAAATTAATATGGGCCTGAAATCCTGTTCTGTAAGTTACACTTACATAAAATGGATGGTGTAACTAGCAGGTGTAATTTTTCAGAAATGAAACATCTCTTACTTCTATTCTGAGCCTCCCAAGCTTCTTTGATCATCTCTTTCTTTATTGGAAAGCTGTGGGAACCATGGATGGGAGGAGGAAGTCTATAATTAATGGAAATCCACTGCTGAGGATAACTTTACTAACAGTGGTGATTTTTGACATTTAAAGACTTCATTTTGTGATCCAGCCAATTTTTCTTGAAAATGGCAGGGGATTTCACAGAAGCCATGAGAGCTTTGGGATAGAAGTAGAAAGTATTTAACATGACCCCTGCTAATGACATCATCATCCTTATGGAACAGGATTTCAGCCACTATTTCCAGATTATACTAAATCATACTGCAATACCTTGGTAGTAAACATCTCTCTATTTTATGATATAGCTTTGTTAAGTAAACAGGACACTTATACATAGTTGCAGATAGTGATTTCTGTGAGACATCCAGTTTCATTTGGTAAAATGTTGAATTTATTGCTTTGCTGCAAACTCACACCTGTTGTAATACAGTCTTATGTAGCAGAGCTAATTAGATAAGTGCCCCATTAATTCCAGTATGCTCATTCCCCATAAAGTAAGTATCAGATTGTTTTGTTGATAAAATTTCAGGTATATTGTTCCAGAGTAATTTATATATTATCGTCATATTTTTCCTCTGTAGCTTGCCAAACTCTTAAGAAAATAAAGTTATTTCACTATTCTGTGAAGACATTTTCATACATTTTGTATGAAATGAGGTTCCTAGGGTAAAATACCCCCCCTCTTTTGTATTATTCCCAAACCGTCTAATCAGAATTGTTTGTGACATACTTTTTTTTTAATCCTTCAGCTTAATTGATAGAAGAGGATTTATACAGCCAGATACACCTCAACCAACAGCTTCTTCAAATGGCATTACAATGTATGGGGCCACACAGTTTCAGAGTAATATGGTAGGAACCATCACATAATGTTACGCAAGAATCCTGTAAATGTTTCCTTTTTGTGAACTAATCAAATCATTGAACAAATGATGCTACTGAAAGGAAAAGTCTTCTATGATTGTACTATAGTACGTGGCAATTAAAGATCAAGATTTTGGTTATCTGATGAAAGTAAAGAAAAAAGTGCTAGCCATCTTGTGCAGTTGTAAATAGTAGGTTATTAAATACAGTGTCAAGAGACTGCCAGGTATAGTCAAAAGCTTTATTTGCTTTTAGCAGGCTATTTAGTGCTCACAGATTTACTTAAATACAGTACTCAACAACATATTTGTTGACTTTACATTATTTTTCCAAATGCTGTTGACTTGCAGCACAAATTCTTGCTGCCTGACATATTTTTAGAGAACTTACCATTTTATTGTACTCACCATACCAAGATGAATAGATACTCACAGAGAAGACTTTGGACACAGTGGTGGCAATTTAGTTAACTAATGCAAACTTAATTTAATGAAAGTGATTATAATTCTGCCAGTGCTTCCTGTTGACTGTCCTTGGAAGTAGTAAATTATCCTTTTTGTGCCAATAGAAATATTACCTTCTGAGAATTATAATTGTGGGAACCTAATTTTATTGTGTATTTTCTAAGAAAGTGTCAAATTTTCTAAATATGTTCCCTTTTGTGGATTTTGTACCACTGTTTCAGGGAAGAAAATAAAGAACAATCCCAAACATTTTATATTTATTTATTTATTTGCACTTAAGTGTAACACATGTACTTTTTATGGCTCTGTGGATCCTGTATACTTTTTGTAAAGTATTGAAACTTATTATCAGTGCACTTGTTAAGGATTGTTTAATTTATCATTTTTTCATATTTGTAGCCTTGTCAGTTCTTATGTTTTAAATACCATTCATATTTAATTGAGTTCCAGTATAATGTAGTATGAAATGAATTTACTAACTAAAGAAGCCGTGGCCTTTAGTTTGCAAACCCTGACCAGGGTTATTCAGATAGGATCATTTGGAAGTCACTAGTTCATGGAGTCACCATATATTGAAGCAATTTGGCCACGACTTGTGACAACAACAGTACCAGCACAGTACTACACATATCCTACACTCAGAAGTAAATTACATCAACTTCAATTAGCTTATGGGTTGATATAGGACTGTAGCCTTAGCTATTTTGGTTTTCATAGTAACTCCAAAAGACTAGTGTGGAGGCCTAAAAATAACGAGTTATTCACTTGATTTTTGTTGACATCAATAATTTTAATATTGGATCTTTTGTATGGATCCTTTAGTCATTGTAGCCACAGAAAACCTTTGCCATTTTAGGCAGCTTCAATATGTAGTCTTTTTAAACAAAAACATCTCTAAAAGTGTCCCAATAAATTAATGTATTTAAACATATGACTTCAGTTGTCAAATTATTTTAGTATTTTTTAACTTTACAATGTTTTATACTGCTGTATTTTTATCTTGGGCCTATTCTCTGGTTGGAAGCAAATTCACAAACTCTTCGTCCTCTGTACATGAATAGAAGAAAAGTAAGACCACACTAACAGAGGAGAAGCTAGGGTTACTCCCAGATCTACTTTCTAGCTCATAGATGATCAACTAGAGTTTCTAATCTCTTTTTTAGATGATCAACTAGAGCCATGATGGCGAACCTTGGCACTCCAGCTGTTCTTGGATTTCAATTCCCTGAAGCCCAAGTCCCTATGAATCCACACTAATTGGTTTACTGCATTAGTGTGGATTCATAGGGACTTGGGTTTCTGCGAACTGAAGTCCAAGAACAGCTAGAGTGCCAAGGTTCGCCATCACTGGAGTGATGGTGAACTATACTATAGCATTCTAAACTATAGCATTAACACTCTCTGTGGCCTATAACTTGCCTTACATTTTGATGCTTCTTACCTTGCTGTAGACTGAAGGAGAGCGTCTTTATCATTATTACCTTGTTTTAGCAAATCTCACAATCCTTTTATTGTAGTTGTTCATTCAAATCAGGTATTTGGTGTCACAGAGATATTTGTGAAATGTTTCTATTCTAGCTATCTAGTTTATTCGGGTTCTTTAGCATTGGAATAGATTATTGGAATATAGAAACCTCATTAATACACCCCAAAGACCCATTGCTTCATTTCCTAAATGTTACAAAGTGCTCAGTTTTTATGTTTCTCTCAATATTGCTTTATATTTCCATTATTTTAATAGGGTACTGAAGTTAGATTAACCAGGTGGTAATTGCCAGGATCAGTCTTTCCTTCTTGAAGGTTGGTAGTATAGTTTGGTTCCTCCCGCTTAATACATTCCTAGTTCTCCATCATTTTTAGTATTCTTGTAAATTCATTAATCAGTTAACACCATAGAAATATATTATGAAAATCCACTGCCTCATTAGTATTTGTGTTTCCTAAGCATGTTATCATCTTGTCATTAGTAACTGTGGCTGCAATTCACAACCTACTTGCTTCAGAATAGGATAATTACTCTAGAGGAAATTTGTACTATCACTCCATCATTGACTCACTTATTAAGAAATTTCTGTGGAAGCCTTTTTAGAAATTCTGTACTTGTTCTTTCAGCTTTTCTAGTTCATTTTTTAATTCTCCCACAATCTATAATAATATTTTTCTGTGCCTATTCTGTCTTTCTACAATAGTCATCTTTTTGCTAGCACCGAAACTCTTACAAGATATAGATTTCATTGGCTGATTCAAATTTGTAATATTTCATTCTATATTTGCATGTCGAATATTTCTGTTTAGAGCTGATATAGGCATACCTTTGCTCCACTAACTATGATTAATATATTTTTATTATAAAGATAGCTTTTAGATATTTCTATTCAAGCCTTCAGGAGAAGTTCACTGGATAATTACATGAAATAAAAAAACAATTAAATACATGAAAAGAATTGAGAGCAGACAAAAAGCAGAAAGACTACAGAGATCTTTCATCATATGTAATGTCTGTGCCAGTGAAATCTTTAACAACTTCTTCCATTTGTAGGCCAGACATGAAGCTGCCAAAATGAAAGCACCTTTTGATGAGTTCATTTTGCAGTTCCTTTCACCTAACCTAGTGTGAGAAAGATCAGCTGGCAATAGAAGATTGCCATTACCAGGGTACACCCAAATGTGGTTCAAAAATAATACAATCTTCGAGGAGGCTCTTTCTGTAATTTCCCTGTTCATTTTCTTATGCTGTCTTTTTTTATATATTACAGCGTAGACTTCTGCAACAACACTAGATTGCATTTAATTCACAAATAGCAATTTGGTGAACATTGTAGTGGGCTAAGTAAACATTTTCATATATATGGCAACTCTTTATTTGACACCACTTGGCCAAAGAACTTTACATTTGCTTTTTTTTACTTCTGCCAGCAAATTTCTGCACATTCCTGTCAAATCTCTTGCTTCTTCACATCTTCCCCAGTCATCATCGCTGATAGTACATGCTATCTTCCTAAACTATACCAATCAACATAACATTATTCTCTTGGTTATTGTTATGATACTTTGGTAATTACTGAAGCATTTTTGAGGAAATAAATTTTTGTGTTGGGTTACTTATTGTTGCTGTTTATTTCTTTTCTTTTTAAAACTTTGGTCATTAAATAACCTAGTGCTATTTTATCTAGTGTTGGCTGGATAACTATCTAGGAAGATCCTGCCTATGTGGTCTTGAGCAAGCTGCACAGTCCCAGAATGCTACCAGAAGAAAAGAATAGCAAACCACTTCTGAATATTCTCTACCCAGAAAAGCCTGAAAAGAACTACCATAAGTCATAATTGATTTGACAGCACATGATTATTTATCTTATTTGAAGCATGGCCATAAATGAATAAATAAAAAGGTTTTTCTTACCTAATGCAGGAGGACATTTTTGGTTTTTCATTCAGTGGGGGTTTGGCGAGTCAGCTCCTGTGTCAATTCCATTGATACAACTAGACCTATTCTTAATTCTGATGTACTTTAGTAATTATCAACCAGAGTTGGACCATCTGAATCAATGGAAATCATATCAGTTTACAACCCAAGTCTCCACTGATTCAGCTGACCTACTCTAATGTGACTTACTATTTTAAGCAACAGGATTTCAATCTATATTTTCTATTTTGCATGTACTAGTTGACAATATATGGACATAAGTAAATGAATTAATATGTGCACGTACTTAAAATCTGTACTAACACATGAAGGTAATGGGCAAATTTCTTTGAAATTAATTGTTATTTTGTTGTGGTTATATGGATTTTGAAACTACCCAAAGCAAATTAAATTAATTTCAGAGTTTTGCATGCCTCATTTGGTTATTTCCTGCCAAGTCTTTAATATGCCCCTGCCCTTTAAATGTTATTCATTGGAAAATGGTATGTGAATGATGGTGGTGTATGGTCACTACCATGTATTGCCCAATTTACTTGTGGCATTAATGTGACAGGGTTTGCTAGGACAGTATGATTGCTGAATGACCAATAGTAATGGCTTTATTTGATCACTACCACTACTGCCCAACCCCTGATGGTTAAGAAGATACAGTCTCCTCCTAGTGTCTGTATTACTGCTTGTAAGTGCTTTTGAAACATATTTAAAAGAATAATAAAATTAAACATCTTACCAAGTACGACTGAAATATGTTTAAAAGAGAAAACATTAAGAAACTGGTTTGTTATAGTTAGGTTCCTTAGTTTTCTGCACCTTAAATAAATGAACAAACCCACTCCTTATAAATCTCGATTACCTATAACAGGGGTGCCCAAACTATGCCCTGTGGGGCGGGTCTGGCCCCCGACGCCAATTCATCCAGACACTGAAGCTCTCATTGCTCCCAGAAGCTGAAGTAAAATGTACCTGTAGGGGCGTGTTTTACTTCTGCTTCCGGGAACAACGAGGACTTCGTAGGCCACATGAATTGATGTCGGGGGCTAGATCTGGCCCACAGACCATAGTGACGGGCCCATGACCTAAAAAGTTTGGCTACCCCTGACCTATAATGTTTCTCTCATTTTCATTCCCCCCCCCCCTTAAAATATAAATGTGAACAGTTACCGTATTTGTCGGACCATAAGACACACTTTACCCCCACACACACCAAAGGGGAGGGGACTGAGGGTGTGTCTTATGGTCTGAAGGTGCAGCATGGTGCAGGAGCAGGGTGGCTGGGAAGCCAACCAGGAACTCCCCTTTCGCCTTTCCAGCCATCCTGCCCCTGCAGGTGCAGGAGCGGCATGGCTGGGAAGGTGAACGGGGAGTCCCCAGTCAGCTTCCCAGCCATGCTGCCCCTGCACTGCTACTGGTATTGGCGCTTGGGTTGTGAGGAGGAACGGGCACACGTGCCGGTTCCCCCCCAACCCAAGTGCTGATCATGCACTGTGATCGATCTGCGCTTTGGTTGGGGGAGACTAGCATGCACACCCATTTTCCCCAACACCCAAGTGCTGATCAATCACAGCGCATGATCGGCGCTAGGGTTGGGGGGAACCGGCGTGTGTGCCCGTTCCTCCTCACAACCCAATCGCCGATCATGCGCTGTGATTGATTGGCGCTTGGGTTGGGGGGTCGTGTGCCCATTCCTCCCCATAACCCAAGCACCAATTGATCACAGCGCGCAATCAGCACTTGGGTTGGGGGGAGAAATGGGCACACCCACCACCACCACCCCAAGCGCAGGTCGATCACAGTGCACGATCGGTGCTTGGGTTGGGGGGGACAGGTGTGTGTGCCTCATTGTTCTTGTTTTTGTTTTGTTTCCCTGCCCCAAAAACTGGATGCATCTTATGGTCAGGTGCATCTTATGGTCCAAAAATACGGTACTTAAATAGCGTGCATTATTGTTGATGCCATTCTGTTTAACTGAGACTCTTTCTGTGTGCTCCTTCGTAAGACTTGGCAGGAGCAAATCTCAGTACTCCAGAAGCTTCTACATCACAGGAGTAACATGGGTACCAGGTTTAACATAACAATAGTAGATGCCAGTCTTTGTTAAATAGAAATTATACCACTTCAGTGCATCATAGGTTGAATCTATCTCACATGAACTCATTTATTCAAAACTTATGGTAATTACACAGCCTGCATTTAGCCAAGTATGTGTCCGTGCAATAGGAGTGCATTCTAATGTGTAGCATTAGAGTGGGATCACCTCCTATGACATTGTTTCTCTTTAAACAAGACCTTTCTGTAACTTTCTGTTAGCAGGTTTTGGAAAGAAGATAATCTGAGATTAGCCAGAAAAGAGCAAAGTAAGCTAGCCATTTCCATATAAGGAGAACAAATATCATAAAGAGACAATCAGTTTATGGATATCATAGACTTTAGAAATTTGTTTATATGAAAATATAGGCCTTTGTTGCTTATTAGAAAAACTACTTGAGTTTCTTAAAAGACACTTCATTAGGAAACTCCAAGTTCAGGGTATTTTGTCCATAAATAAATGCAAGTTTCCACATTAGTTTAAAATTGTACAATTTTATATAAGGTTGATCTATAGTGTTTTCTCAGTGTAGCAACATGGCATGAATGTTTGGAAGGACAATTTATGAGTTACATAAGACTTTTAATACATCAGATGATACATATTTTGAGCTTGACCTAATTTTAGGTGCCTTCCTGTACTGAAGTTGAGTGAAATGCATTCAAAAGATTTAATGACCCACCATCTTTGCTCTTTTTGTTGTTGTTATACCATATGAATGTGGGTGCTGTTTCTTCTCTGCTTTGTTAATTTCCCAGACAATTGGAGAAGAAATCCAAGATTTGTTTCAGTTTTCTTTGCCTGTTTTTTTGGAAGAGAAAGAAGCCAAGGTCTTTTCATCCAGATGACACAATAAACAAATCTGGTCTGTGCAAGCATATCAGAGAGTAAACAAAACAACAATAAGAGGTGGAACCTAACATAAGAGATGTCTGACAAAGTGGATTTGATCCACAAAAGCTTGCATTTAAATACAGGACTTAGTCTTTAAGGTGTCAGTGTCTTTTTGTTGTTTTGTTTTGTTTACTCTCTGATACAGATTTAGTGTACAGTCAAACCTCGCATAAAGAGTGCCTCGCTTAAAGAGCAACTCGCTTAAAGAGCAGAATTTTTTCTGAATGTTCACTTCGCTTAACAAATAAAACCAATCAAAAACTCGCTTAACAAATAAATCGGGGTTCGCAATCCCCCCCACAATTGGTCACTTACAATGGTATTTCGCTTAAAGAGCAATCCTGTGGAACGCATTATGCTCTTTAAGCGAGGTACAACTGTAATAGTAAATAGTTTAAAAAAATAAAATCAATTTTGAATAAGTAACATGGTTCAGATAAAAAATATACTTGGCTGAATGGTAGAAGTACTGGAATGATATAACACTGAAAAAATAGCAAGTTTGCACTACTGTAATCGTCCCCAAGAAAATTGAAAACCAGGATTTCAAGAAATCTATATGGCTAGTACAGGACCATACTGTGCATAAAGAATTTATCTCTTATATAATATCTCATGAAATATACTAGAAATGATAAACCTCATTTTGTAATTTTGTTTCCTTGTGGCAGATTAAAAAGAGAGAGAAACATAAACTGAACAAATGTACATTTTATCAGATTTATGCAGTGCCTCAAGTGGTTACGACATTGAACTTGAAGACTGGAAAGTCAGAGTTCAATATCTTGAGTACTGCACGACAGAGTGAGCTCCCATCTCTGTCCCAGCTCCTGCCATCCTAGCAGCTCGAAAGCAAGAAATTACAAGTACCGTATTTGCTGGTGTATAAGACGACTTCCCCCCCTGAAAAACATGCCTCCGAGTGGGGGGGGTCGTCTTATACGCTGGGTGCACTTCAGTTGGGATAGACATAGCTGCCCATAGTGGCCTCCCAGTGCTCGCCCACCTCATTCTACATACCATCCAGATGAAGAAAGAAGCTCTACATTACAATTGTGTCTCCCTTTCAAACTGGTGGGGAAAAAGAAAGGGTTTTACTTACTGGTACCTTCTGCCCTTATCTCTCTGCTCTGCCCAAGATGGAGGAAAAAGCCATGCTTCTTTTTTGCAGGGGAAGCAAGAGGCTAGGCTAGAGCAACACTCCCTGCCTCAGTGCAATTGACCTGCCCACCCACTTTACCTGCAGCACCACCACTGGTGGGTGGTGCAAGTACAGTTCTAAAAAATCAATAAAATAATTAATATTACTATATTTTAATTACTGAAACTCACTAGCAGTTGCTACATTTCCCACTCTTGGCTTATACTTGGGTCAATCTATTTTCCTGGGTTTCAAGGTCAAAATTAGGTACCTCCAGTTATTTTTGGATCAGCTTATATTCATATATATACGGTAGATAAATAAGTACCACTTTGCACTTGCACTGTTTTATTTTTACTGTACATGTTAACATACAGCCTTGTGACAGTTTTTCTGCATGTCATAAGTATTTGAATATAAATTAACATGTTGAAATCAAATCTGATGTTCTTTTACGTTTTATTTGGTGTGTGGAACGTGTGCGGAAGAGGGGGTACTCTTATACAGCGAGTATATAATAAACTATATTTTGAGTGGAAATGTTGGGGGATCGTCTTATACGCCCAGTCGTTTTATACGCCGGCAAATACGGTAGATAAATAGGTACCACTTTGGTGGGAAAGTAAGCAGCAATCCATGCACCCTGTTGTCTAGGGATGCCTGCCACATGTCCATGGAAATGTCTGCAAACGCAGATAGCACTTGATCTTTGGCAATAAACAGAGATGAGCACTGAATCCTAGGGTCGTATACAACTAGTTTTCGACCTTTACCTAGATATCTTCCTGTAATTCCATTTATTAATTGAATAAGATTATATGCTAACTGAATATAGTACACATTATGAATTACTGTTTTCATTTATATTGGTGGTTTTTGTTTTTTTTCCTAAGCAGCACATTCGTAGTCCTCATGTTGATGCAAAACTTTGAAAATATTTCCACTGAATTTGTTTGAAATTTATTTGCTTTCTTTTTTCTTCACTTAGCAGGGATTGCTCAAGCCTTATAAATTTATTTGATGATATACCACCCCAATACATTCCTTTGCAACTAGCTCAGTCAACTACTATTTCTGATGAAAAGAATTTCCTGGAGAGTAGGCAGTTAGCTGTGCAGCATAATCCTACGCATGTTTATCTGAAAATCCTATTATATTCTGTGGAGCTTATGTTCAGATAACTTCAGGCAATTGCATTCCAGTTTGTTTAATATGTATAGACCATAATATCCAGTATTACAAATATTTTAGGGAGAAAAAAAAAGCAGTAAGTAGATAAATTTCTAATATATGTATGTGCACATGTGTGTGTTCTAAAGCTGTGTTCCCCAACCTTTGGGTTTTGGACTTCAATTCCCAGAAGCCTAAGACAGTACATTGGCTGATTAGTGCTTTGGGAAATTGACTTAGGCTTCTGGGAATTGAAGTCCCAAACCCAAAGGTTAGGGGACACTGTTCTAGAGTCCTAAGAGAGCAAATGAAAGGTTCCTTCCATGCTGTCAGCCTCATATTCTTGTAATTTCAAGTATTTTGCAAACTCTGGGTCTGAAGCTTGCAAGATGGCTCTCTTGTGAAGCTTGATTTTTTAGGTTGTTGGGTTTAAAAAAAACCCAACCTTTATGTTTATAAGAAGAACATGGCTGAGTTGCTGTTGGATGAAATTCTGTTCTTAGGGTAGAAAGTCATAACTAGAACAGTCCCATTAAATCAGTACAATTTACAGAGTTGACTCGCCAAAACTCCAGCTGTTCTTGGACTTAAATACCCAGAAGCCCAAGGATTTCAACCATTGTCTAGTACCTGTAAACCAGTGTTCCCTAACCTTTGGTTTTTTGGACTTCAATTCCCAGAAGCCTAAGTCAATTCCCCAAAGCACTAATCAGCCAGTGTACTGACTTAGGCTTCTGGGAATTGAAGTCCTCCTGTGGGGCATGGGCCCCACATTGGGAACCACTGCTGTAAACTGAGAAGCACTCATTAACTTCAGCAAGCTGACACAATTGTGGCTGAAATCCTGTTGCTTAGTGTAGTAAGCTGCGACTACAATAGGTCCATTGAATCAGTGGAATTTATGGATGAGTTACCTCAACAAATCACCATTGATTCAGTAGGTCTACTCTTGTTACGATTTACTGTCCCAAACACAGGATTTTAAATTAAAAATTTTAATTTATGTGCGCATAATTTTAGCTATTTTATAGAGTTATTTAAATGCAGACTATGTGTCTTATATATGTCAAATCTTGTAATAATGTATCCTGTCCTTTTCCTGGAAAGCATTAAGATGTGAATCATGCTCTGTTAATCAGTGTAACAAAACAGAATTACTAACAATTTTCTTATTTCTCTTTACATCTCATCCTTCTTTTGCCCATATGATTTCATCTCTCTCTTTCTCCTTCTTTCATATGCTTTGTATATTATTTCATTTCCCGTCAATTCTTCAGTGTGACCAAGATCAGTGCATTCAGAGCACTAAATTCGTTTTGCAGGCTGCTGCCACACCTCTTCTCCAGAGCGAACCCAGCATAAATAGTGAAGAATTTTCTTTATCAGGAAAGACTCCGTGTGCCACATTAACACTAGGACAACCAACGCCGCCCTCCTCCATGCCAAATCTCACATCAGAAACAGCTTCGGCAGACATGATACCATTAAAAGAGGACCTTGAATGTCATCAGTTTCTTACTCCTGAGGAAGTTCCATCACCACCTGGGATGTTGCCAATAGGGAGTCCTTTGACCTACAGCCGCACCATGCATATCCTCAGCCTAGCCAGCCAAGACTCCTTGCATGAAGACTCAATACGTGGCCTTGTGAAACTCAGTTCAGTATGAGAGATGTTATGTGTGACAGTGTTTATTACACCACTGATGATTTACCAACAACAAAAAACTGCAATGCCACTTTTGAACTTTGTGATGTACATAAGTCACTAAAACATTGCTCTGTAATAAAGTCTACTAAAAGGACAAGTTATTTTTGTGCACTGGAATTACAATGTTCCATAACCAAGTTATTAATGGCTTGGATTCAGTCATAACCTTTGTTTAAGTAACAGAAATATATATTAAACCTACCTGGTGACTAATACCATCCAATAGCTTGCAATCTTGGTACTACAAAGTTGACTATTACAGTACTTAAAAATATTACTGGAAGTAAGCATCATATTCCATGTTTTATGAAGTTCTTTCTATAATACATTTGTAGTTGGATGGACCACCCTTTCCTTGTTCCTGTACTACTAATATTTAAAACTGAAAGTTATAATTAAGTTAATATGAAATTGGTAAAATTGGTGGATTTGCATGCCACGCTACAGTAGTGTTGGCATTGACACAAAGCGCTGCTTTATTATTTGTGAGTTCCAAGGTGCTGTTTCATGTAAACAGACAACAAACTAATGAATAAGTATTTTTCAAAATCAGTTTGCTTAAGGTGGTTATAAATAAATGAACTAGTGGTATTTCAGTTGTGGAAGGCTACCAATTTTGCATATCATTTAACTCTAAGTGTTTTAAATAACCTAATTTGTGTTGTGCCATAACATACATTTCTCTCCTTTATCTCCAAGTGGAGCCACATTAAATGCAGACATTGAATAAAATGACATCGTCTTTTTCTTAGAAAATGTGCATAGTTAGGTCCATATAAAGATCATAGCAAAATAGCTGATGACACAATTAAGGAACTTAAAGGAATAGATAAAATCAAATTCTGCATTTTTTTATATTTAACTTATCTAATATGCCTATACTTGACCTGAGATTAGCTTGTGGTTTGTGGGTTGGATTCTGAAGTCCCTTTTTATTACAGAAAAGACCTTGATCTAGGTCCTGCAAATGGAAAGGGTGTGTGTGTCTCCCATTTCCACCCCTTAAACATGTGAAAATATGTTTTAAATGACCAGATAGTCCTCCAGAACAGTGTGGAGGTGACAGGACTAAGGTAATGTATAAAATTGCTTCCCCTTGATTTCTGATTGCAGGCACCCTTGCTAGATCAGCAGCCTTTGCAATTACAGATAGGCTGATTTGGACCCATCCCAGCATTGTATCTCCTTTTGAAAGCCATAGCCAGGACACTAACCATGATCTCCCTAGCAGAACATTTTCAGGGTAAGAATGTCAAGGGTCTAGGCTTTGGTGAAGGAAGATATGCCATTGAAATGTAATATACAGTACTGTATAGTGGAACCTCAGTTAACAAATTTAATGCGTTCTCCAGGACCTCTTGTACTAAGAAAAAATTGTAAAGTGAATTTATCATAGGAATGCATTGAATACAGTTATAGGAATGCATTGAAAATCAAAATTTGTTAACTGAAATGTGGTTTCCCATAGGAATGCATTGAAAACCACTTAATCTGTTCGGAGGGGGGAACAGTTAACTGAACCACTATTTTCTATGGATTTCCTTTTGCTATGCGATTTTTGTGAGCCGTTTGTTAAGTGAGGTTCCACTGTATGTGGTCAGGAACTACAAGCCAAATAGAATCATCCTCAATTATATCTTTCCCTTTTTATTTGAAATGTATTTATGATAAAGAATTATTGGATTATTTTAATTTGAGATTAGGATAAATTAATTATGACTTTACAAATTTCCTTCAGGGAATAAATAGCCTGAAACAACATACAATGAGAACTCAAATGTGTTTATATCATTGCATCTTGCTTTGCTTTTTAAGATGTTAGGACCTGCAATAATATTTTCTCAGGACAACATTTAATGCAAAGTATTTTCAAAAAGTATCAATGCAGGCAAATATTTTTAAATACTAGGGTTATGAAGGCATTGGATTTGTTACATCTCGGAGACCATGAAAAATAAAATTAAAAGGAAAATTAAAAGCACAATATTTTAATTGGAGTAAGGCCATCTCTGTTACAGAAGTGCTAGTTGATGTATTGGCAAAAAGCCTCACACTGTGTATAATTTTATAAAATACATTATTTTTCTCTGAGCAGTGACACAGACTTCCACCTTGTTTGCATTTGCAGAAAATAAGAGGGTTTTTTATATTTCTTTTTTAAGGTTCCATGTTTCTTCCATTTTGCTGAAAGCTATGCATGATCTGCAGCTATCTGATTGTGAGCCATTAAAATGTAATGGTTTTGAGCCATTAAAATGTTTACAGCCTTTCATATAAAGGGAAATTGCCTCTTTCTGTGTGACCTCATAGGATTTCTTTAAAATCCTGCATACATTAATTTCTTGCATGCCTATTTTGAAGAAGAAAAAGCCCTACTTTTTATGTGAATTCTCTTGGTTTAATATTTTATTACTATTGCTAGCAAGAGTTAGAAGATCTTAAACAGCTATTAAATACCAATGTGACAACAAATAAGCACACCAAGATTTTCAGGGGAGAGAAATGGAGCTTCTTCCTGTTCCAAAGAGCCCAGATGCAAATTATGCTGTCTCCATACAACAGGAACACCTCAGAGGAAACAATCTCAAATCAAGTTTTCATGTGTGCAAGCTAATGATATTCTGGAGTGTGCAGTGACACATAATTGAGAATTTTGACACACAATATCCTAGATTTTGCATGAATGTTGATATCTGGCTATCTTAACTAATAAGCTCTGCAATTTTGCTACATTTCTAGTAATGTACTAAAGTGATACTTTATTAGTATGAAAAGAGTAACAATTCTTGGGTCATTTCATCAAAACTGGGTTTTTTGCAATTTCTGACTGTAGGAGGAGGTCCATGTGGGGAATTACCATATATTATGATTTTTTAAAAGAGTATTTGATTTATGGTTAATAAAATATATCCTAATGTTTTACTAACTCTGAATACACCAGAACATTGAATTGCTGTTCCCTACAGAGTAGAATATCAACTATGATAAATATTTTACTCTGCTGTTATAGTTTCACAGCTTGGAGCTTATGCAAAGGAGTGGAAGTATTTAAAAATTCATATGCTTACAATTTCAGATAAATATTTTTTTTTTGTGGCAGCTTTGAGATACTGTTGTCGTTAGGAAATAGTAGCATGGTGTATGTGCATAAAATGGTTCTGGTACAGTAGTACTTTCAGTGTGGCAGGGGTATCACAGTTTTGTTATGCAGTTGCTTTTAAGCATCTCTTTGTAAAGCTTTAAAATGCTGCATTGCTACGTTAGGACACCTTCTTTGGTTTACTTGAGGGAAAGAAAACATTTGATGACAGAAGAAGTACTGTGAATATCTATTTTAGAACAAATATATTCTTTCTGTTTGCATTGATGTACAGTAATTTTTGCTGTTTATAATATTTTTGACTTTGTGTTGAATAAAAAACTACAGCATTTTTAAGCATTTACTTTTGTCTTAAGATTTTTTCATATACTGTACCTTAATTTGAAATGTGTGTTTTCTCCCCAGTGTCCTTAATATATATGGTCATTTTGGTCAACATGACCTTTTAAATATTTTACTGTTGCCTCATGATGACCTCTGCTGGGAAACAATGGAACTGAGTACAGTAAAACCTCATATAACACTAAAACCTGGTTCCACAAGTCTTGGTGTTATATGATTTTTAGTGTTATCTGATGCATGTTAAAATCCTATGGGATCCATAGAGATACATTGTAACCACACAGGCTTTAGCGGTTGTTATCTGAAGCATCCCATAGGATCTTAATGTTATCTGATGCAATTCTTTCCCCCAGATTCCTTAATGTTATGCAATTTTAGTGTTATTCGATACTAATGTTATATGAGGTATTACTGTATGTGTTTCTTCTAATTGTAAATTTGCCATTTTAACCTTATGGAAGGGAAGGACAACAGTTACAGTTTATAATGTATCAATCTCTCATGTCCTGCTTTTTGTAGAAGAACAAACAGTACTGCATATAATTAAGTCAAAACAGAACTTGCTCCATGTCACCATTTAATAAGACAGCCCCTGTTTCTGCCATGTTGAAGATAACCCATTTCAGACATACAGTTGTACCTCGCTTAAAGAGCATAATGCATTCCACAGGATTGCTCTTTAAGTGAGTTTGCTCTTTAAGCGAAACACCATTGTAAATGACTAATTGTGGGGGATTTGTGAACCCCAATTTATTTGTTAAGCGAGTTTTTGGTTGGTTTTATTTGTTAAGCGAAGCAAACATTCAGAGAAAATTCTGCTCTTTAAGCGAGTTTTTCTTTAAGCGAGGCACTCTTTATGTGAGGTTTGACTGTATCTAGAATCATTTGCTATATCAATCTTAGTATTTCTATGAATAATAATGCTCTTTCACTATTAATCTGTGACAAGTAAATGAATCTAGACTTTGCATATTCAGTGGTACCATGTATAATTTCTTTATGTTGGGGTAGGCAGTATGTGGCCTATGGGCCAGATGTAGGCCCCGGAGCCATTATTGCAATTCCTAGAACTCCTTACACCTCAATTTTTCTTAAAACAACCCATGTTTTGGCGAGCAATTACTCAAGTTCCTTCTAGGAAATATAGAGGTAATGTTGCCATGTTTTCAAGGGGCCAGATTCCTGGAGCCTTCCCATCCCACCCCTCCGAATTATTATTTTTTAATTTTATGAAATTTGGCCACTAGAGGATAACAAATAGGATTTTTGAGTTAAGCTCCATTTTTTCTTCAGTTGAACTCAATTTTTTCAGTTTAGAAAACCCTTTGTAGCAATCTTTGCAGTGAATAACTACTGCATTGAACTTTTTTTAAAAAAAATATGCAAATTAGATTATTTGGCAATGTTCCCTGATTGAGTGGGCAATCCTTAACCCTGCCATCCCTACCTTATGCAGGCAAAAAACTGAGGTGTGTAGCTGTGCTGAAAACTAAGCAAGCTTCTGCTTGATTCAAATCTTATTTAAAAGTAAGAGTTTAAGTAGGGTGTTCAAAGCAAAAAACAGCTACAGTAAAACCTCACATAAAAAGTGCCTTGCTTAGAGACTAACTCGCTTAAAGAGCAGAATTTTCTCTGAATGGTAGCCTTGCTTAACAACCAAAAACTCGCTTAACAACTAAATTGGAGTTCGCAATCCCTCCCACCAGAAGTCACAATTGGTCACTTACAATGGAGTTTTGCTTAAAGAGCAAATTCGCTTAAAAAGCAATCCCATGGAACGCATTATGCTCTTTAAGCGAGGAACCACTGTATTTTATATGGGCCTGAAATGTTTTTTTTTTCTATTTATAATCATAAAAAGCTTGATGGAGTGATACTAAAACAATTATAATATAATAACATGATAAAGAGGCCTATGATGCAACCAAGAGACAATAAAAGCAGCCAGTAAATAAGATAATGAGCAATCAGTTTAACAAGTACAGAACCAGTATAATATGATTAAAGCTAAGCATGGGATTTTTGAATTATTTTTTACTACAGCTATGAGAATTCACCAGGAATTCTCTCAGATTCAAGTCTGGTAACTTTAACTTTAAAAAAAATCCCAAGTTCTCAGAACATTTTGATTATACACTTCCCTTCCTTGGCATGGCCTGAGGAAGAAGATGCCAAGGCCTAGGAGTGGCTGAGAACATCGCCCCCTCCTCTGGGCCCACAAGAATGGCCTGAGGAAGAAGATGCCAAGGCCTAGCAGTGGCTGGGGATCTTGCCCACTCCTCTGGGCCCACTACAACGGCCTGACGGGAGTTAGTTTGTGTTCTGGTTTGGTTGTTTTATGTGGTTGCATTTTATAATTTTTATTGTACTGTTGTTGTTTTGACTGTAAGCCGCCCTGAGTCGCCTCGGCGAGTGGGCGGCAATATAAATCTAAATAAATAAATAATGGTTCTTTCTGCAGCAAAAGCCACTAAGGTCTGAAAAGGATATGGATGTAACTTTCTAGTGGTCAAGGAGTAGGGTTTTTTTTTTAGAGGCTCACTTACACAAAACCTAGTGAACAGAAAGACTACTGTCCTTTAATGCTTTGCAGTTATACCATGGAACACTGAAAGGTGTCCACCCACTTTTTTTTGCCCTTGCTTGAAAGCCAGTTGTATCCGACTCTAGGGTTCAGCGCTCATCTCTGTTTATAGACAAAGAGCTAGCGCTGTGCAGACATTTCCGTGGACATGGCAGGCATGCCTCAACACTGGAGTGCTGTTTACCTTCCCACTGAAGTGGTCCCTATTTAAGTAAAGGTAAAGGTTTCCCTTGCTTGAAAGCCAGTCGTGCCTGATTCTAGGGGTCAGTGCTCATCTCTGTTTCTAAGCCGAAGAGCCAGTGCTGTCTGCTTCTGCAGACGTTTCCATGGTCATGTGGCAGGCATGACTAGACACCGGAGCACACGGAACGCTGTTACCTTCCCACCAAAGTGGTCCCTATTTATCTACTTGCAATTTCTTGCTTTCAAACTGCTAGGTTGGCAGGAGCTCGGACAGAGACAGGAGCTCATTCCGTCCTGCAGTACTCGGGAATCGAACGGCTGACCTTCCGCCTCCCAGTCAGCGTCTTAGTGACTTGAGCCACTGCAGTCCCAGGTCCCTATTTATCTACTTGCAATTTCTTGCTTTCGAACCTGTAGGTTGGGAGGAGCTGGGACAGAGAGAGGAGCTCACTCTATCATGCAGTACCTGGGAATCGAATCCTGAACTTCCAGTTGGCAAGTTCAGTATCTTAGCCACTTGAGTCACCACAGTCCTTCAACCAGTATCACCTCTGTATTGATAAACACGATCATAAATTTCTCCATGGTCTCCATTAATATACATTAGGGATCTTAATGTGCTCTTACTGGAAGCCTCTCAGGAATTTGTAGAGCTAGCAAGCACAGGGGACACTTTAGACCACCATTCCCCCTCTCCCCCACCCCTGCATGTATGCACATTTAAGCAGGTGTCCGTCAGTTCCATGTCTGTCACTTAAGAAGGTAGCATCAGAATTTTTAGCTCTGCTAGCAATTATCATTGTACTTACTGGTTTATTTCCTTTTCTTTTGCATTCTGTGTCAGCTATAATTCAACCAGTACCGCTTGTATGGTGACAAACATTATGTGTATGCATTTCTAGATGGTATAACTCAGGGGTTCTCAACCTTTTTAATCTGCAGGCCAGACCATGGCCCCTCAAACAGCTGAGTGGGCCAGAGTGGTGGTTTCCCCTATCGTAAACACTGCCATAAAACTCGTCCACTTACAGTGACAGTGGCAAAATGGGCCACACGAAATGACACCATCTGCCATCAGATCAGCAAATTTCCCAAAGCGTAGCTCTGGAGGTTAAGAAACATGCCTTGCTAGCTGGAAGGCTGGCAAGTCAGCAGTTTGAGACCCGGGTACTGCATGATGGAATGAGCACCTGTCTGTGTCCCAGCTCCTGCCAACCTAGCAGTTCGAAAGCAAGAAATTTCAAGTAGATAAATAGGAACCACTTCAGTGGGAAAAGATCTTGGGGACATGAAAGTAGTCTCATTCAAGCATCCTTTGAGTGGAGTTTCTCCAGAAAAATTCCTTTCAGCCTACAATAATTTCTGACACAAAATTATCATCTCAATTTTATCCATTTTGAGTTTCATCTTCTTAATCTTCACCCATTTTAGCACTACTTCCAGACATCTATCTGTGGCCTTCCTCCAATTTGACAGTGAACAGAGAGATAGTACTACATGTTCAGATAGATTCTCATAATGGTTTCACTTTAAAATTAAAAAAACATAGGTGGCAAGATACAAGCCTTAAAGGCCACAGCCTTTAATAATCAAGGGTTTTACTTCTGCTTCCGGGAGTGACAAGGGCGGTGTGGGCCGGATGAATCGCAGTAAACCCCTTTATGTGGATTCATGGGGGCTTGGGCTTCTGAGAATTGAAGTCCAAGAGCATCTGGAGTGCCAAAGTTCGCCATCACAGATACATATATAAACTAAGATAAGAGACCCTGTTTTTTCACAGATAGCTCTTCATTGCTTGTCTCTTAATTAAGGGTATTTGCCCCAACTTGGCTGCACTGGTCTGCCTACACCACTACAAAAACTGCACTTACAGATACACCAAAAAGAAAACACAATTGACTGCATGGGGAAATTCCCTGCAAAACCTTCTAGAATTAAAGCAGTAGAAGCCCCCCAGAGATACAGAATAATAGATGGATTGGGAACCAGAAGACCTGGAGAGATTCAATTCAGACTTTGCATCATGCAGTCAATTAAAAAGAAATTAAATTTGATAGGTGAAGCAAATTCCACAGCATTTGACCCTGTAGTCATACTTTAAGTCTAGTCATATGATTTGGAACTGGTCAGTCATAGAAAAACTATTGATGGGTTCAAATTGAAATTTCTACAGCATGCCTCCTTTTGGGAATGGACTTCAATGCTAGAATTGCCAGTCAGCTATTTAAGAAGTTGATTGGATCAGATAGCCCAGAGGATGTAGATTCAGCATTGTTTAATCTTTTTCTTCAAGTGCTGTATCCATTTCCGAATATTGGCTATCCTCATGGCAATCAGCCAAGAAGATTGTCCTGGGAACAATATAATGCAGTAGTCTTCCATTTTGTCTTTTGCATCCCAGCGTGACACCTGTACCACTGATCCAGTTCCACGAGTCACTTTCTGGTCCTGAGCCCTTTTGGCACACAATGTCATCAGCCCTAGGCCAGTATTGATGAAGCTGTTGCCCTCAATCAAGATGGATTCAAGTGGGATTTAATCCACTTGGGGACCATCACCCTGCCCTGTGGACTCCACCATCCAAGGCAGTTAGTCCTCAGGGTTATTAGGTTAGTTCACCACCACCTGACAATCGGCAGTGAGTCGCTGGCAGTATTACCATAGCAGGATAACCAACCAGACTATGGTTTAATAGGAATTCTAAATAACATACAGTCAATGAAGGAGGATATGAAATGGGGAAATTTATCATTTCCATGAAATCTTCAGGAGATTTCATATACATCAGACCAAAGGGAAGCAGAGTTGTGGATTATTTTTTATTTCTGCCAATGACTTGAATTCTGTTTCCTATATATCGGTCAAACCTCGCATAAAGAGCACCTCGCTTAAAGAGTAACTCACTTAAACAGCAGAATTTTCTCTGAATGGTTGCTTTGCTTAACAAAAAACCAACCAAAAACTTGCTTAACAAATAAATTGGGGTTCGCAATCCCCCCCCAGAAGTCACAATTGGTCACTTACAATGATGTTTCGCTTAAAGAGCAAACTCGCTTAAAGACCAATTCTGTGGAACACATTATGCTCTTTAAGCAAGGTACAACTGTACAAATAAATGATTATATGGGAGTACTGTACTATTCCTGTGTATTACTTTGAAGGATTTTAAAGAAATACTAAGGCTATTCTTTAACACTTGGGCTAGCAGTTAAATAAATGCAACAGTTGAGCAGAAAAAATGTTCTTAATTTAGAATGTAAATTTAGACTTTTATCACTTAAAAGGGGAGGAGAAATTTGATGAAAAGACTTGCTGTGTTTTAAATTTTATCAGCTATGTTCTGTTATCACAAAAGCTCCTTGGAGGGAATAGTCAAGGGCAGTACTTATCTATACTATTTCTATTATCTGATTTGTTCAAACCTTTGATTGCAAAATAAATTGTATTGACTGAAGAAAATTCCGTAATTGTGTTTAAATGTGACCTATAAAGATCTAATGAAAGAAAGGAAAGAATCATATAAAGTTTGAAAACATTTCCATTAATAATTGAAATAATACTCCTAGTTTATAGTAAATTTCTCTTTACGTTAACATAATTCTATTCTGTTTTTATCTCCCCCCAGACCTGAGAAATACATTAGCAGAAATTATTTTCTGGAAAACAACAGACCAAAGCAAAGGCAAAATTAGTTACATTAGATGAAACTATTCCATGGGGCCAGTTAATATGAAAAATATTGAAACTCATATAAAATTATTACACCAAGGCAAATCGTGATGGCCCAGATCTTAATGGTGGGGACCAACATTCAGCTGGCTCAGTAACACAGGTGCATCCCAGGTATATGGGAAAGTGCTACAACAGTACCAATATTTTTAAAAGGCCAGAGATCCAACAATGTTCCATGTGCTCCGTCATTTAGTCATGTCTGCCACATGACCACATAAACATCTGCAGACACAGCTGATGTTAGCTCTTTGGCTATAAATGGAGATAAGCACTGCCCCCTAGAGTCCAGTTTGTTCATTTTTTGCTTTTGACTTTATCAACCTCTACATGCAACCGCCAATAACTTTTCTTAAATTAAACTAAGCTCTTAAACTGATGGGGACTCCCCACCTTTGTGTTAGAATGAGCTTTTTGGATTCTACCCATTAAACATGACTGGTATTTATAGAACTAACAGGAGGATGAGGCCCATTAGAACAGAGTTAACATTAACCAAATGAAGACAGGCTACTGGATTCTATTTCCAAGTTATGATCACTCTCAGGGAGCAACTATGAGTTTTGTTTCTAGCCTTCTGTGTTAGCTCCTAGTTTACCATTGTTCTGAATGATTTGCCTTGGCACTTATTGTCAGAGCTTGGCAAAAATTATTTTTGGACTGAAGCTCCCAGAATCCCCCAGGAGCCACATTGGCTAGGAGACTTGCAAAGACCAGTGGAAAAAAGGACCGTTTCTAGCCCCAGTTATAAGAGAATCAAAATACTAGTCCTGTTTTGTGTTGTTGTTATTGAAGTTATAGAAGAGAGATCTTGTCACCCAGTCAATACTACTTTATTTGTTTTTATTGTTGTGGATAAAGATTAATCGCATCTTCATCTAGCTAGCATACACTAAAGATGTAATTGCTCTATCAATCAAGTATATATGTGCAGAAGTCTTAATTACCTAAAATGTGCATCTAAGAACAAGAGCACCTTTACATTTCAGAATTATCCTCAGGGATAACTGTAAAATCTGCTTAAAGCTTAATGCTAACAATTACCTGTCTTATATGTACATTTTGTAGATGATTCAAATGATTCAGTACCACTTACTCTGCAAGGGATAAAGCTGTGCTAAGCATTGTATAACTTAGAATAGAGATTCTCAACCTGTGGCCCATGGCCTGGATGCAGCCCATGGCACCATTTCATGTGTACCCCCACTGCTTCCACCACACCAGGAAGTGCCATGTGGTGAAGGAAGGCTAAAATGGGCATCCAGCTCCCAAAGCTGTCTGAGGGAGCATGACCCGGCCCCCGACTTTAAAAGGTTGAGAACTCCTGATTTATAATATACTTAACAGACAAACATTCATAGCTGTAAAAGAAGGCACAGAGTGTTGACTATTCTATTCACAATCGCTGTTTAATGAATTAGGTAGCCAGCACTAAAGTATTTAATCAGAAAAATAACTACCAACAAAATTGGCAAAAACAATGAAGAAAAGGAAAAAGTAGCTTCACTGTGAGCTTTTTCAATGTCATCTTCTCCACAGAAGTACTCTCTTTATAATTCCTGGCTAATCAGGAAGATTATGGACTTGGCACTGTGATGGTCAAATACATAGCCAAGTGTCTTTCTAGGACTCCAACAAGAGAGCTTTTACAGGAATGAGTCCTAACAAAGAGGAAAAAAAGGTAGGAAATTTTGCTCTTTCATGAGCAAAAATAAAATAAAAATCAGCAAACAAAACAGCTCATTATTAAAGGTTCATTTCAATCCAATGGGGTCTGCATACAAAAACTGTTCAAATCTGTAGATAAGGTGATTTCTCTCCAAACAAGCATGGGCTGGGCCACAAGGACAGGGGGATACATCCGGGTGTGCTCTCATCTCTGGCACCTTGGGGCGCAAATAATAATTTTATTATTATTTTATCTACCCATCACGCTGCATTTAAGATTAAGCCATTGCTCCAAGCTCCCTCCATCAGCTTCAAGCAATGGCTTATTCTAAAGTGTTGCCTGCAGGGCTGACCAAGCAAGGGACGGCGACCAAGCGGTTCCTAGGGACAGCCTTCTCCCCTATCCCTTGGTCATCACCCCTGTACAGCCCCCTTTCATGTTGCCCAGCACACCCATGTCTATAAATAGCTCCAAGTGAACAAACGATACATGTTTGACCTCTTTTCTAATTATTTCTGTCTATGTCTTCCTTGTCAATCATTACCTCAACTATTTCAGTTCTTCTGGGCGCTTTAATCTGTAACCCTGTGTCATGAACTGAAATGGTATTGAATTCATTTTAACTCACTTCTGAGTAGACATATTTTGGACATATTTTGGACATATATTTATTATGTAAGGGAGGTTCTGTGGAAATATGAGTACAGGTATCTACATGTTTGTCTGTTAGGGTGGCCATTATTTGCTACCAACAAGAGTTCTACAGTCTCCATGGCAGACTACTGGGCACTGAGGTGACTCTTGACACTGCAGTTAGCCCTGACATAGCACAAAAATGGCTGAGTCATTCAGACCCAGCAAAATCTCATGTCCAGTCCTCCAAATTACAAGCAGGGCATGATGGAGAGAGCTGCTGACTTGTTTTTCAGACATATGGTGCCTCTGAACATCAAGCTTTCTATATTGAGCCAATCACCATTATAACTGAGGCTTTCAATTGTAGTTGAATGCTAGCTATAAATGTTGATCATCTTCTGGTGCTAATAAGATGTTTATGTTGTTGTAATAAAACGATAATTTAAAATCCCACATAAGAAAGTCACGCCCTGCACTGACAACTTTCCATACGTACTGCAGAAGTGCTGGCCCTACTGATGGGAGCTGGATAAGTTCAGATTTTCCCTTACACTAGTGTTGAGCAATGACTAATTGCTGATCTGGCTGGTAGCATGGAAAGTTCCCTTCAGTCTGACCTTACACAGTAGTTGCAAAGTTATTTCCTGCTGTCAAAAACAATGTTGAACTGCTAGGGATAGCTGAACAGCAAGGCTTGGTAGCGAGCAACCTCATATCCTCCAGGAAAAAGAAACCAGGTCATTGCTGCTTTAAGAAGGATGAAGCTTTCCAGCGGATATAGTTGTGGTTATTTTGGAGCTTATTGGACATAACGTTGGTTTGTTAAGCATGAAAACCAAGCCCACAGGCAAAGAAAAGTACTGCTGAATCAATATCAACAGACACTGCATGACAGATGAAATTTCTAAGAGCACAAATCCCATTTTAAAATCTAGATATGTTTGGTTATTTTGGTGGCAGTATTAAGCAAGAAAGGTAAAGGAAACTCAACAAGTGAGGAAGTGTAAGAAATGCTGTCAGTTCGGGCAGCTGTCAAACCTTGAAGGTATATTCTCTAGGAAAATGTTAAAGTTGCAGTTAAAGAAGCCGTGGTGTCCTTGACTTATGCCCTCTCTTGCTGAAAGAAGCATAACAACTCAAGGATATAATTGGGCATAACTGCAAAAGAGTAGACTGGCATAAAATAGAAGTTATAATCAAGCTTTCAAAATGCTTGCTGCAAAATAGGGCACTGAGAGGATGGCTACTTCCTTCTTGTTTCAGGCCAAGATGGGGAATGTCTATGTTTTTTCAAAGCATCACTTAGTAATGGTAGAACCCCATTGCTATGACATCAAACCTAAAAACTCTACAGATCCCAGAATACCACACACCACACCACACCACACCACACCACACCACACCACATGGTCATGCTGATGGGGAATTCTGGGCATTGCAGTTCAAAGAGTATGCCAAATTTTCCAAACTCTGCATTATATGAGCCTTCATAACACAGGTCTGCAACCAAAAAACTGCATAGGATTTTTTTGCTGTTTCTTATAGATTTTTACTTAGTGAAACCAAGAAAAATACTTTAAAAATTCCATCTTGTCAAATTTCCTTGCAAAACTTGTGTTTTTAGTTTAATTTACCGTGAAGTTTGCCTTTAACCCAAAACCTGATATCCTATTCTTGATTCTAAAAACCCTATCCAAAAATTATTTCTTACTTTCATTTAATATTTATTAGAGCTAGAATCAAGAATAATGCAAAGAGAAAAATAAGAGGCATAGTCAGTGGTGGGCATCAGCGGGTTCGGTAGGAGAGCCCCATGGCGCACCCAGGATGACATTATCCTAGATGTGCCATGGGGCTCTCCTAGCACCGTAGATTTTTAAATGGGGAAGGCGCTGAAAATTCCCCCAACACAGCGATCTACATTCCCAAAGGCTGCTGAAGCTAGGGGACCAAGCCAGAGGCTGCTCAGAGCAGCAGGGACAAAGTGTGATCGCCGCCACCACGGCTGATGTAAGTGGTCAGGTGGGGGGGGGTGGCCCTAGGAGAGCCCAGGTACTCAGCCCAGGCCCGATTAATGTTATGCACAGGCCTAATTGGGCCCGCAGGCCATAGTTTGGGCACCACTGAACTAGACTCAGGAAAGTGTCCCAAAAGATAAAATATGAACCAAAGAGGTGTGTCATTGTATCTTCTGATGGTAACTTGGTTGCAATAAATGCTGCCTAGGACAAGTCTGAAAATGCATTCCAAACCCCAGTTGGTTGCAATGCCATCTATGTTGTATGGTCAACTATTTGTTATAGTGGTGGGATGTCAAAATTTTTACTACCCCACCGTGACATCATCGCAATGTGGGCAGAGCTAACATCATGATGTCATGACATTGTGGGCAGAGCCAACGTCATGATGTTGTGGGCGAGGCCAAAGAAAAAAATAAAATAATAAAAAATGAAAATAAAAATAAGCGCGCACGCACACACACACACACACACACAACACAAACCCGTAAATTAAATAAATAAATAAATAAATAAAAATTACATTAAAATACACCCACCCACCCACCCAGAGCTTTTAAACCAGAGCTTAAAGCTTATTCTGGCTAATCTTTCTCACACTGGGTCAGATGGAAGGAACTACAGAATGAACTCACCACAAGATGGCTTCATTTTGGCACTTTTCAACTTTTCAACAGTTAAAGAAATTAGGTACTAAGTCTTTGCCTAACCAGTTCTCTAGGATAATATGCCTTAATGTAAATGTAAAACAGCTGTACCTCCTTAAGGGTTCTCCAATTGGAACAGCAATTGGAACAGCACAGGTGTAGCTTATTGATGAGGTAACTCTAAGACTTTACTTAAAAACACCAAGCCAGGCCGCCAGGCCACCAGGCCTGCTGGCCGCCAGGCATTTTTAGGAACTGTGGTAGTACGTCAATATAGATAAAGGTATTAAATACGTTCAGGCTAGCAGCTTCTCTTCCTCCTCCCCGCTTGGGAGGACAGCAAGGAGGCCGTGGATACGCGCCAAGCACTGTAGGCATGCATGCACACCAAGTGCTTGGTGCGCATGCGCAGTGGGGGAACCAGTGAAAAGGTAAGCCCCGAAGGTGGTTTCCCCCAAAAGCTGCTCTCGGTTCTCCAGGACACTGGGGAAAGTTACTACCAGTTCTGGCGAACTGGTGCGAACCTGTTACATCCCATCACTGATTTGTTATTTATATTTTATCCAATCTCGAAAAGTGCCAAAACGAAAAGTGCCAAAATGAAGCCATCTTGTGGTGAGTTCATTCTGTAGTTCCTTCCATCTGACCTAGTGTGAGAAAGATTAGCCAGAATAAGCTTTAAACTCTGGTTTAAAAGCTCTGGTTGATTTGTGTTTGGGGTGGGTGGGTGTATTTTAATGTATTTTTATTTTATTTATTTATTTTATTTATTTACAGGTTTGTGTTGTGGGTGGGTGGGTTGAGGTGTGTGAGCATGCTTTTTTAATTTTATTGTTTTATTTTTTTATTTTAGTTTATTTTTTCTTTGGCCCCGCCCACAACGTCATGATGTTGGCTCCACCCATGATGTCATGATGTCATGAAGTTAGCTCCGCCCACACTGTGATGACATCATGGTTGGGTAGTAAAAATTTTGACATCCCACCACTGCCAAGGGGCCATGCACATGCACTAAGCTTAAGGCTAAAGATCGTTCAAAGCCTTTACTTTTAAATGATGCCTTTTAGAGATATACCAGTATTATCTGCTTCTTATTAGGTTATAAGCCTTTGCAATTTTAAAATGAAATTTAAACATTGTTTTTGATATTTTATGATACTTTTCATGCCCGTGTATTTTGTACTGAATTGTGACTTTCCTGCAACTTAATTTTAGTTTTCATATATTTTTAAGCATTTGTGCCTACATTTTTTTTCCATGTCTGCAGCTTGTGGGATATTTTAACAACTTTGAAGCCGTGTTATGGCTATGGAACATACAAGCAATGTAGGTAAAATAAAGTTTGTAGAAACAGACAAGAGGATATTGCCTGGAATAATTGTGACACTGAAAAGATACCTTGATTTTCAGATGAATTCAGGTATGATTAGGAATGACTGTCTGGTTTCATTTTAGTTTTAAATTCTAGCTGTGATTAACATAGCCTCTGACTTTTCACTAGAGGTCTATAAAGTTCTGTAGGGGTCAAATGCCATATTTTTTTTGACCTGCCACCTACCACATTTATGCAGACATAACTTCACATTACACCTTCTCCAAAAGTTCTGCCCAGTATTATTTGGCCAGTATGATGTCTATTAAGGTTATTTCTATGACCTTGATTATGAAGTTTGTTAATAGTACATATAGAAGTCATTTACAATGTATTAAGTTCTAATATTTATAAGACAAAAGAACTGCAAATAAATTAAAGCAAATAAAATACAAATATAACATGCCATAAATATCAACAAATAAATAAGCTTCTGTCACTAGCAAACATAACTTTAACGAGAGTTTCACAAATTAAAACAACTTTGAGAATCCCAGGTGAAACATTAATAAAAAGCCGTTTTAAATAATTTCATTTCTAATAGTTTTTTAATAACATGAATTTGCTTAAGATTGCAAAGACTTTCTACTTCTGCAAATGTATTCTGTGAGATTTCTAGACCTTTCAGCTTTCTATTCTCATCTTCAGTTTTTTTAAAAATGGAAAGTTCTGTGGCATAAGATATTTCAATTTCAGAACTACAGTATTTCTTTACTTGCAATTTGCAATGAGGTTCATTCAGTTTTGGAGTGTTGCCAAAATTATCCTCAATGTGGTTGCACAAGATAAGTGCCTTTTTAATTATGATTTTCCCTATTTTCTACCTAGAAAAGCCTGTTGTTGTTGTTGTTGTCGTCGTCGTTGTCAATGTTAAAAGGGTATGATGAAAGTTGGTATCAAAATATCTTTTTTGGAAAAAGAAAACAAAAGTTTGGCTACTGTTTTAAGCATGCCATACTTACATATTTATAAAATATCTATTATACACTGTTCTATACAAAAGTAAATGTATAATTGTCTACCTTCAGCCTCACAATCAATAATGTGGAAAAGTAAGAAGGCCAAAAGAGTCCAAATTCCAAGATATGAAAACAAACACATGGGAAAAAGAAAATAACTTTTTTTGCTGAGGTAAGGATATGCATGAATGCAGGATACTATTCATCATATTGAAGAACGTGTCAGTTGATTTCCTTTCCTGCTGCGTAAAAAGGAATTGTCAGTGTTCCTGATGTTCTTTACATGACCTTCATTATAAAAGTTTAACAATATAAGGTGAGTTTACAATGCGTTAAATTGTAATGCTTATAAAACAAAAATATCTTGCCATCATCCCTAATAAATTTATCTGAAATCGTACATTTGGCATCACTTCATAATAGGACTCAAATTTATTGCTGTTTTCTCTGTATAAATTTAATATTTGGGGTGTGTGTGTTAAATTACATGGGTATTGAACAAAACAGAAAAATATGCAAAGAATAGTCATAAAAAAGTTCTGGGTTATTTTATATGGATTTGCTTGTTTTAAAACATTTCAAGACCAGCATTCATCTTTACAATTAGCAGAGGGACATACAATAATAGAATATTTCGTAAACTTTAGAACACAAGAAATATAAGCATGGAATGAACACTTTTAATAAAGACTTTATTTTCCTCTAACTTCTATTATATCAGAAGTTTTATATTTTAAGATTTACCAGACTAGCCTTCTGGGAGCTGAAACAAAATTACAAATGCAATTCAAGTTGAAGAAGTCCCTAGACCTTGACGGGCTCATCACTGAAATTGCTGTTTTAAAAAGCCCAAACTACTTGGACTGATGGGCCTCTCTAGTTACCTTCTTTACTTTCCTAGATAAAATCAGGACTGTATCTAAAACCGTAATGGCGCCGCCCTCATCGCTTCTGGAAGCGGAAGTAAAATGCAACAAGGGTGGCATGGTGCAGGCCAGATGAATCACAGCAAACCCATTTGTGTGGCTTCAGGGGGGCATGGGCTTCTGGAAATTGAAGTCCAACTACATCTGGAGTGCTGAGGTTCGCCATCACAGATCTAAACATGAACTATGGTGTTAATAGTGCCTTTTTAAAAAGGCATCCAAACACTGGGAAACTATTATCCAATACGTACCCTGTCCACTGTGGGCAAAGTTTATGTAAGACATTTAGTTGACAAGTGTTTAGTTTGGATGCGAGATCAAAATGTTTTGGAAGAAGAACAGATCCATATTATAGCACTGTTTTATTTTTGCTAGGGCAGTGCAGTGAAAAGTAACATTTCTTTTGTTTTGAATCTCTTTTTGAGATTACCAATGAGTGACTCAGTTGCTACGTAGATATTTCTTATCTAGGTAGGGGTGAAACTAGGCAATCAAATAATATTGACGAAAGGCAGTCTTGCCCATGGCAGAAATTTGAGTTTCTATAGAAAAGTCTGGGTCCAGAAGTATCCCTCGCAGCTATGGACCTGATCCTTCCAAAGGAGTGTAAACCCAATGAGGACAGGCAAGTTTTCCTCTAACTGACCTGCCGATCCTTCTAACAGAAAAATCTCTATCTTATCTGAATATAGTTTCAGTTTATTGGCCCTTATCCAGTCCATTATCAATGTTAGGCAGCACTCAAGGACCTTAACAGCATCAGCTACAGATGAAGAGAAGGTGAGATAAAACTGCATGTCATTAGATACTGGTGACAGTGGGTCCATAATCTCTGTATGACTTCTTACAGCGGTTTCATGTAGATATTAAAAAGCATTGAGGAGATGGTTGACCTCTGTGAGACCCCACAGCAGAGGACCCTAGGGCTAGGAATGGCACCCCCAAGCTCTACCATCTGAGACTGGCCACTAAGAAAGGACCAGAACCATGGAGCTACTAATCACTAAACTCAACAGTCATTGCAGAAGTATACTGCGTAAGAAAGCCTGCACAAAGATCCATGGTGATCAATAAGGTTACACTCCCTGTCTGCTCCTCTTAGGAGAATGTCTTGGAAGGTGACAAATGCAATCTCAGTACCATGACATACAAGAATGCCACAACTGGATAGCTACTATCCTCTTGATTAACTTGTCCAAAAAAGGAATACAGTATTTGAGATGAGTCTGTAGTTGTTCAAATCATGTTGCCAAATTAGTTTTCTTAAGAATGGGCCTTATTATCATTTCTTTTAAACAAGAAGATACATGGCTTTCCTGAAGAGAAGCACTGACGAAATGTGTGGTCTATTCTACCATTGTATCCTTGGCAGATATTAATAACCAAAATGGGCAAGGATCTAAAAGAAGAGGTACTGTAGTAGCTTTACAACATGCAAATGCCTTGTCTACATTCTCAGGCCTTAGTAACTGTATCTGATCCAATAAAAACCTATAATACAATCAAAAGTGTATTTGACATCTTTGATCTAATCTACTGGGATAAATAGTCAAAATCCCAAGAAAAAATCAATCTTGGATCTAAAATGGGCAGTTGTAGTTCTCTATACTTGGCTGTAGTGTTTGGTTCTGTCTGGCATTTGTAAGGCTGTGGACAACTTGAAAGAGTTCCACTTGTTGGTTGGAGGCCACATTAATCAATTTGATGTAATAGCCTCTTTTTGCCTCCTTCAGTGAACTACAATATTTGTTCAACGTCTCCCCAACTGCACCAGGTTGTATTCCAGTGGATCTTTCTTCCATTTGCTCTGCAGTCACCTTCTTAATTGTCTCATTGCCTCAGCGATTCCATAAATCATGGTGGTGGTTAGGCTCTGCAATAAATTGGATGTTTAGGAGCAATTGTGTCTACTGCCTAGGTCATCTCTTAGTACCAGTGAGTGACATGGACTTCAACAAGAATGCCAACCAGATCAGCCAGAAAACTTTGATGAAGTGGATTTGATCTATGAAAGCTCACATTGAAATATAAGTCAGTCTTTAAAGTGCTACAGCTTTTTTGTTTTTGAATTGTTTTGTTTATTCTCTGATATGCCTAAAACTCCCAAGGACATTCTGGAAAACAATTTGATCCTTTAGTCCTCATGGATTAATAGAATATTTGGGTTTTGATACGTGAGGGGTGCACTTGGGGACATGAAAGGAGTCTCATTCGGGTGTCCCCTGAGCAGAGTTTCTCCAGCAAAAATCCTTTCAACCCAGAGTAATCTGACACAAAATTATTATTATCATTAGTAGAATAGTTATATTAACTATAAAAAATTCAGCATGTCTTTGGACAAAAATTGCAAGCAATAGATGCAACTGAGATAAAACTACATGAGTAGAACAGTCTTTAAGCAAATATTGATAGCAATTGTAGAATATCATGTTCCAATCATGTGTTCAAAAAACAAATGTGGATATTGGAACTTGATATTCTATTTGTGATATAGAACTTGATATCTTTATAGGCAGCACTCAAGGACCATAACAGCATCACCTACAGAGAGCAATCTACATAGGTTGAGAAATCCCAGGCTGAAAGAATTGCCTTATCCAAGGCAGGGAAGATTAGTGTTTCTTTTTCTCTATCTCTTACTGGATATTTTAGCCCTTTAGTTTTACAACTTCTCCCCACTGGCTGGAAATGGAGGACAGTGATACATGCTCCTTAATTCTGAGTGTTTGATGGTAAAGGGAAAGCTATGATTCTTGTATATTCAAGCCTTTCCTTTGGTCTGCCTTCTTTCTTTCAGAGAGACAAGGAGACGGGAAGAAAACTTGGTTCCAGCCCCTTCTAACAACTCAGATCAATTTCATAATTCTTGGAAAGACTAGAAACCTTGGGGTATCATAGAATTGAAAGTCTGTATTGATTTTGCTCTTCTAGGATTAAGCAGAACTAATTCCTTTGTGATACAGTACTGTATTTCTAAACACTACTGTATAAAAGTACAAAAAAAAAAAAAACACCCTCTGGAGCAGGGATTCTCAAGCAGGCCAGATGCAGCCCACAGCACCATTTCATGTGGCCCCACCACCACCTCCACCACACCAGGAAGTGTCCTATGTGATGGAGGAAGGGCAAAATGGCCATCTGGCCCCTGAAGCTGACTGAGGGAGCATGACCCGGTCCCCCAATTTAAAAGGGTTGAGAACTTCTGCTCTGGAGGATGTATCCATAATGGACATATTGAAAATCTCTCACTGGTTACAAAAATGGAAATCTAATCAAGTATCACACAGTAAGGAATAGATGGATATTGACAGAAATGGACAAATTACTTCAATTTCTATGATGAAAAGGAAACCAAACTTGTAATGTATTCTTGTAGAAACCAGACTGCTTTGCTGTATGTTGGAATAAGTAATGAAAGTCCTGTTAAAATATCTGTTTATTGTCTCACCGCATAGAAATCATCACCACTGAAACTGCAGAGTGGGACGCAAGTGAGGTTGCCCTGTAAATAAAATGTGCCAAAATTAAATGATAGTCTCAAATAATTTTGAAACTATATGTCCACTTATAGGCATTACAGAGAAGACATTAAATTTACAGGCCAAAATCTTCTTGTATAACTTATGCTGACATTGGAAAATGATGGTGCTACAGTGGCAGATCACTGCCAATTAAAGTCGCTTCGATTCTTCATCGGATTCTTAGTCACACAGAAGCCCTGGCAGTGCAGTGGTTAAACTGTACTGCAACCAAAAAGGTGTGAGTTTGATCCTGACCAGGGCTCAAGGTTGACTCAGCTTTCCATCCATCTGAGGACAGTAAAATGAGTACCCAGCATGTTGGGGGGGAATGCTAATTAACTTGTGAGCCACCCAGAGAGTGCACTAAGTATTATGGGGTGGTATATAAGTGTGATTGCTTTGCTTTATGCATAATCTGGAATTCTAATGGATGTTAAGTAAGGAGTCCCCACTTGAATCTGGTGTCATGTGCAAAGCTACCTGCCCATGGTTAATTATAAAAACAATGGAATGAAATATTATTCTGCTTTGAGAATGCAGAAACATGAAGGTGTCACTTTTTTAAAAAGTCAATTTTGGACAAGAGCAAAAAAGGAGTATTTTCTCATGGACCTTACAGCTGGTTGCAAAAGTATCCACCTCTCAACCTACTAAATCCATGAAAAGATAGTGGCTGTGTTGATCAGTTTATTAAAATTGTCTCTAAAGGTTGCCATTTCAGATCTCTAGTTTAAAAAATAAACATAATGGAAACTCAAAACGGTGCACAATATTTAGGTCCTATGTGGGCTGAAGGAGGGTAAGAAAACCAAGAATCGCCTTATTAATAAAGAAAAAGGAAGAGAAGATTGTTTTGCAGTGCAGCTGCCTTATCTGAAAAACTATACCCTGAGGAAACATTACTTAAACGGAAATGTCATGTCCTGAAGATACCTTTTACGGAGAGATTTAAATAGTTTGGAGGAAATGAATAATTTGAACCTTGAATAATAGCTGTGAATTGTGACTAATAAAGAAAGTGTTCAGATATTTTTCTTTTCACAAAAATAAACAAGCCTTTAATTTAATTTTTAATTTAAACCTCCGCAAAGGCAGCACAGTTCCAATTGTCTGTATTATGGATTCTCAATCTTAGTAGCTTTTTCTAAAACACAAAAGATAAAATTGCTGTAACTGAATATTTGTATGCTTTATGTTACATTAATTTTGTTCTTCTATAATCTATAAGGTCTATCAACATCTCAGTCTGCAACACAAGGGGAAACAGCACTGATTTCATATAACTGATGTAAAGATTTCAATGAAGATCCATGTTATGGCCAAGTGACAAAATCAGTAAAGCATTTTCCGGTGCTTTAAAGTCCAATAGATTTTGCAGGAAGCATAGACCACAATTATCTAAGCTTCTATAACAGGGATTCTCAACCTGTGGCCCACAGGCCGGATGTGGCTCATTACACCATTTCATGTGGGCCCCCACTGCCTCAACCACACCAGGAAGTGCCATGTGGTAGAGGAAGGGCAAAATGGCCATCTGGGCCCCCCAAAGCTGTCTGAGGGAGCGTGACCCGACCTCTGGCATTAAAAGGTTGAGAACTCATGTACCTTATCTTAGAACATTTAATGGTACTCAGTCACATTTGCTTCCAAAAAAGTGCACACCAGAATCTTTGAAATCCCACCATCCTACATGACTACTTGGGACTAAAAAAAACCCTGTCAAGTTCAGTGTCACCTACTTCTTGGTAAATAACATTACAAGTGAAGGGGTTGGCTACACTGTTGAAATAAATCAGGAGTTGGCTTGGTTTTTTAAAAGTCGTTTTAATGCCAATGTCATGTGACATGTTCTTTGCATCAATGTATACATCCTAAGGGGACAACTTTTAAGTTGACTGAAAACAGTGCAGTACGTATATCAGTGCAGTGGACTATACAAGATTTCAAAATGCTGCATTTGTAAATGATGTATTTGTTCTGTCCTCCAGGAACGGGGTGGGGTGGGGGATAAGGAACAAGTAAGAATCTGTTGCCTGGAATTGTCACTCCAGCATTCCTTTTCTGTCCCTCCTCATATCCACAAACATGCACCCTCGATTGCCCTAATATTTTACTGGGGGATTCCCCCATTTCTTTTTGGTTAATGGCACAGTCCCACGGCTCTGCTGTCTGAAATGGTCACTCTGGTGTTGCTTTTTTGTCCTTCATCGTAAAATTCCCCTAATATTATTTTACATTCCCCCCCCCATGTTTTTTTATTTTTTTGGTAACTGGCATAGCACAACTGCAATTCATAGTTGAAAAAAGCAAATGAGGCTCCCACTTGCAGTTTTCAATTCCGACAGCAGAGCAGCAAACACCATGGCTCTCCTGCCTGAAATGATCATTAAGATCCTCCAGTTCTGTCCCTCTTCATCTCAAACTACATGCGTCTATACTCCAGTGTTTCCCAACCTTTGGCTTTTGGACTTCAATTCCCAGAAACCTAAGTCAATTCCTCAAAACACTGATCAGCCATTGTACTGACTTAGGCTTCTGGGAATTGTAGTTCCCCTGTGGGGCACAAGCCCCACGTTGGAAACCACTGCTATTTGTTGTTGTTCAGTCGCACAGTCGATTCCGACCCTCTGCGACCCCATAGACCACTGTCCGCCAGGCACTTCTGTCCTCCACCATCCTCCTCAACTCGCTCAGCTCTGTGCCCATTGCGTCAACAATACCATTTTCAATCATTCTTCCTGTCTCTATTTTTAAATACCGTAACTGGCATAGTGGAATAGTGCTAACATTAAAAGAGATTCTAAAAAGATACAAATACATCTCATTCCTGTGGTAATGGAAAATTGCAAAATCACAGAGATGCGATTTACATGGGCACAGACGAATGCACATGCAAAAACAATTCAAAATAAACCATAAATGGAATCAATTAAAAATAAACAATTCTGTGAGGCTGTTCAAAATAAACATATTTGCCAGAAGAAGTGTGTGCTTAGCTGTAGGTTGCATAGTTCACAGTTTTTTAATCAATTTAAAACACGGGGAACCCTAACTCAAATATAGGTTTATATTGACATCTAGATGAGCTCTAGGAGAATGAATCCTGCAAACAAATATTTCTAAATAAGAGTGTCACACTGTGTTCAATGGGTCCTAGTCCTTAGCATTTAAATGTTGAAATCTAACCTATATGCGCGCGCTCCCTGAGCACGTCTCTGGGCGCGCGCTTTGCCTCCCGCCTCACGGGCGAGACGGACGGGTGGCGGGCGCTGATTGGTCAGAGCCCGGCCTATTTAAGGCCGGGGCTCTCACAGGCGCGGCCTCTTTGACGGCGCCTGTCACGGAGCAGAGAGCGTTTTTTCTCTCTCTCTCCTTTCCCTCTGTCGGGCCTTTGAAGGGCTCCGATTGACTCCTCCTTTGCCTTGCGTTTAGCGGTTCCTTGGCTCCTGGGTTTATTATTTCCATACTTGAATAATTAATAATACGTGGTTTAATTGTATCAATTGAGATATAATATATTCACCCTAATTATTATATTCTAATTGTGGGGGGGGGGGTTCAAGGGGCTTATTTCTTAATGGTGCCTAAGCGCACGCCAGCTTGTTCGGCGCCTCGTGCCGGGTCCCGTTGCGCCGTCGCGGGTGCGGGCCGCACGCCCAGGCCTAGGCCTCGCCGTGCCCCTGCGCGCACCCCGATGGCGGCCGGGCCTCTGGCTCCACTGGACCATGCATTGGCCACAGCTGATGTGGTGGCCCGCATTGAGGCTCTTGAGGGTGCCGCTCCTGCCCCGGATCCTCGACCGGCCCCCGGCCCATCGACTAGGCGCAGGCCTAGGCCTCGCAGCACCGATGGCCAGGGTAATGATTTGGCTTCCATTATCCGCAGGTTGGAAGAACTTGAAGCTGCGCAGCTTCAGCGTTCCGGTAATCCAGAGACTGCGGTTCCTCCACCTGAAACACCAGTGGCTGAGGGGCCCTCAATGGGAGCAGAACAGGGGGATCGGGATGATGTTGCACCCTATGATCATTCGCAACAGCAACCCCCACCTCCCTGGTTTTATGGGGATAGGGGACCGGGTGAGTATATAGTACAAAACATGCCAGCGGCAAATGTCACCCCATCTCATGGTTCTTTTTTGGCTCCATCACCACCTAGATGGCCTTGGCCCATTGGCCCGCCATACCTGACTTATTCGGGTGCGGGACAGGTGGCCACTACATCCCAGGCTTGGCGCCCTCCTTATCCTCACTTGGGTCCATACGGTTACCCATCTGCACCGGCTTGTCCACCACCGTGCTGGCCTGCTTTTTCAGTTGGCAACACTGGATATAATTCGGTCCCCATCTCTGCCATGCCGTTTGGTGATCCGTCCCTCCCGTTGGGTGACCACTTGCTCCCTGCCACAAGGGATAAGATTTGGAGGAGAGAGTATGTTGACATATTCTCCCTTCTTAATTGGGATTCTTAAAAACGCGATAAGGACAAGGAGGATGATAGGGATAAAGAATTGGCCAAGCGTAAGAAGCCCCCACGCACCTGGGCCAATTGGCTCCCGGCGTACTTAATTTACGCCGGTGTTTCCATCAAGGGTGCTCCTGAATTAGCTGTCCCATTGATCCAGTACCTTGATATAATCTACAGGGCTTATGTAGATTTTCCCGGGGGCGCATGGCTCCTTTATGATGAGGCCTTCCGTATGAGGGCCGCCATACACCACGATATGCGTTGGGACGTTACGCACCAACAGTTGTGGTTGTTATTCATGACACCTTCGAGGCCGGTACTTGGTGACCGATATGATTGCGGTCACTTGGTTCAGCGTCCTCAGTAGTCTCAGGTACCCCGCCCGGTGGCGGGGCAGGCGGTTCAACCCCGCCTCCTGTGCTGGGATTTTGCATCCAGCGGCAAGTGTACACGGAAACAGTGTCGTTTCCGGCACGAGTGTGCTATCTGCGCCGGGTCGCACCCCGCCACTTCATGCCCCAAGGCAGGTGCTACCCGGCAGCGTGGACAGCCCGGCCAGGCCAGGCGTCCCTCGGACGGCCCGGGCACTTCCAAAGGGGCCCAGCCCAATCTGCCTTGAAGCCTTGCGTAGGCGACTTCGTTTTTACCCCCGCCGGGCCGATGCCAGTTATCTTTTTGAGGGTTTTTCATTTGGTTTCTGCATTCTGGCCTTTGGCCCACGTGGTCCCTATTTTTCGCCCAATTTGCGCTCTATTTTAGAGATGGAGGATGTGGTTCGCCATCAAATCATTAAGGAAGTACACTTGGGCAGGGTGGCTGGTCCCTTCGCCACTCCTCCTTTCTCCAACCTCCGGGTGTCCCCCCTGGGTTTGGTTCCAAAAAAGGCAGCAGGGGAATTTAGGTTAATTCATCACCTGTCATACCCAGAGGGTCAGTCAGTTAATGATGCCATTCCACACGAACTATGTTCAGTGCGTTATACATCATTTGACGAGGCCTTGCGCATGGTCCGGTCTTGCGGTCGGGGTGCACTCCTTGCGAAATGCGATATTAAATCGGCCTTTCGTTTGTTGCCTGTGCACCCCGATGACTTTGAACTATTGGGTTTTTATTTTGATGGTCATTATTTTGTAGACCGGGCGATGCCTTTCGGATGTTCTATTTCTTGCTCAGCTTTTGAACGTTTTAGTTCATTCTTGCAGTGGGCATTAGAAATTGAGGCGGGGTCCACCCAGGTCGCTCATTATTTAGATGACTTCCTTTTTTGTGGTTCACCTGAGTCAGGCGTCTGTCAGCACCTTTTACGTTCTTTTGAAAGGTTGACAAGTGACCTGGGAGTTCCCCTGGCAGCGGAAAAAACTGAGGGGCCTGCTTTTTCACTGACATACCTAGGTATTGAGATTGATACTGTCCAGCAAGTGTCACGCCTCCCGATCGACAAAGTCGAACGGTTGGTCACTCTGATCAAGTTGGCCCTTTCTCGCAATAAGATTACCCTTAAAGAGTTACAATCCTTGCATGGTCACTTGAACTTCGCATGTAAGGTAATTGCTCCAGGTAGGGCCTTCGCTCGCCGCATTTGCGATGCCATGGCGGGCCTATCTAGGCCCTTTCACAGGACCAGGGTAACCCAGGGAATTAGGGAAGATTTGCGTACATGGTTGATGTTTTTTCAGGAATTTAATGGGGTATCATTTTGGCGTTCTCCCCTATTCCTACATTCTCAATTTCAGGTCCAATCGGACGCCTCCGGGACCTTCGGCTTTGGCATGTATTGCCAGGGCGAGTGGTGTGCGGGCCTTTGGCCGGATGCGTGGCGTGGCACTGGTATCCTCAAGGACCTCACCTTTCTGGAGTTTTTCCCTATTTTGGGTGCACTCTTGATGTGGGGTCACCTATGGGTTAATTCCGTGGTGACTTTTTGGACAGACAATATGTCGGTGGTCCATATCCTGAGGTCCTTGACGTCCCGGTCGCCTCGCGTCATGCGTTTGGTCCGTCCATTTGTTCTAAGGGCCCTTCAGCTTAACGTTGTATTTAGGGCCCGTCACATCCCGGGGCTTGTCCCGTTGCTTTGTCCCGTTCACAGATGGACAGGTTTCATGCCCTCGCTCCAGGCGCCAACATATTGCCATCCCATCTTCCGCCGAATATCTGGACCATTGGACTGGGGAAGTGAGCCGCGCGATCGCCCATTCCCTTGCACCTGGTACCCGATCGGCCTATCGCGCATCATGGCAGGGTTTTGTTAATTTTCGCAGGGAGGCCTTATTGCAGGATACATGGCCCCTACCAGTGCAACATTTGCTGGCTTACATGGTCTACCTGTACGACCGTGGATTAGCACCATCTACCATACGGGGCAAGCTCTCTGCCCTTGACTTTGTGTCCAAGGCTTCAGGTTACCAGGATTCCACGCAGGATTTTAGGATCCGGCGTGTTTTGGAAGGTTGGTCTAGGGCGCGTGGTCCACGACCTGACACCCGGCAACCTATATCCATTGCAGTTTTGCAACGTGTTGCATCGTCCTGGCCGACCTATTGCCGGGATGAATATGAAGCCCGGCTTTTCCATGCCGCTTCTTCCGTGGCATTTTTTGGTGCATTCCGTATTGGTGAGCTGGTGGCCTTCAGCTCCAGAGATCGTTCGTTACGGGCTCTACAGCTGTCCGATTTGTCTATGCACCCCGCTTCGGCCACTTTGCGGGTGCGTTTTTCCAAGACGGACACTGCGGCCAGGGGTACTACTGTACTCTTGCTGTGTTGTCATTGGCAATCAATTTGCCCAGTTCGAGCCTTGGCACAATATCTGGCCTTTAGAGGGACCAATTCGGGCCACCTTTTTTGTCACCAGGATGGTTCCCCCCTCACTCGTTACCAATTTTGGCAGGTTACGGGTTCTGTCCTGGTGGCTGTGGGTGTCCCAGGCGTGCGTTACTGTTTGCACTCTTTCCGAATTGGGGCGGCATCTACTGCCGCATCGTTGGGGTATTCGGCGGCTGACATTAAACGTCTTGGCAGGTGGTCATCTGACTGCTTCCAGTTATACGTACGCCCTCTCTAATTTTGATCTGTCTTTTCTATCTTTCTCTTTCAGGTTTCTGTTTTTCACCTGCATGGCCCCGCGTCTGGATGGTTGGCCACAGTTATATTTACTGGGCCGGCAGGCAGGCCTCCAGGTCCCTGTGTGGTCCTCACCTGGGTCTACAGGGGGAGGCATTTCTATTTTGGCGTGGACAGAGGGGCATGCAGTGGCGGCACTTGTTGCCTTTTGTTGCGGCCAACTCCGATAGCCCACCGCCTGATGTCTTAGTTATTCATTTGGGGGGAAACGATTTGGGGGTGACTTCAGGTTGGGATTTAGCGGGCACAATCTGTAGGGATTTGGCTCAAATTCATAGCTGGTGGCCCCAGACCCGTTTTGTTTGGTCTGCGATTGTATCTCGTTCCAATTATCGTACGTCAGTAGATGCTACAGCTGTCGATAGGGCGAGGTGCAGGGTTAACCGCAGGGTTGCCCAATATTTTGCTCATATGGCTTTTGGTACGGTGGTTGAACATCCATCCCTCGTGGTGGATGACCACAGGATGTATCGCTCGGATGGGGTCCATCTCTCCGAGCTTGGTACCCAAATTTTCCTGTATGGTCTGTGTGGTGGTATCCAGTCCGAATTGCCGGGCTGGGGTGGGTCGGAGAGCTATTAAAAAAAAAAAAGGGCGGGGTGAGGGGTTTTGATTGCTCTCCGTTTGGCGGGTAGCACGGGTAAGCCATTGCTTAGTCCAGCCATTTCAGGCAAGGAGCGCAGTTGACTGACCAAAAGGTAGCGAGGCAAGGCGAGGTCTGCGGCGGTCGGTTAAATGCGTTCCAAGAACAGGGGTAACCAAGTTTGAGGTCTTGGGAGCCCCAATTCATGTTCACCTGAAACATGGGCAGAAGTGTGAATCTGGAGGCCACTTCTGTTATGGACTAACTCAATTAGCACTATAGCTTAATATTTAATTGGTTTGCTCACCTGTGCTACTCCCACCACGCAGACAGTTATACCACGTTTTTGGTTGGTTTATAATAAAGTGGCCCATTTTAAACCCAGCACACTTGTCTGGCTCGTCATTTGGGGTCGGGGAGCAATACTGTAACTTTATTTACTCTTATTAGTAGTAGTGCTCACAACATTGAAAAAGAGGGAAAGGTGAAATATTGTGAGTTTAAAGATCAGCTTATTTCCACGTGAATATCTTTAAAACTGTGTTAGAAATATTGTATTTAAATAAAATCTATTTTTTGCATTTTTATATAGCACCTGTTTTCTACATGATCAATATATCATTAATGTTATCACTAGCAATACCTTGATATTGATGCTTGATGTTGAGTGACTGAAAAAAGTTGGGCTAGTGAAATAAGCATAAAAATCACTGAGTTGGGAAGAAGCCTGCTCAATAAAGGAATCCAAATCAAAGTAGATATGACAGACATTTTCCAATTTTTCTCTTGACTTCTTCCAGCGTTGGAGCGATTATTCACTGCTTCTCAAGGCATATGGCTCCACTGTCATACTGCTCTAACTGGGGCACACAGAAAGAACCTCCTGGAATATTGTGGTATTTTTGAACCACAATTGGGCATGCCCAGTGGAAAGGCACCTTGGGCTGGCTACTCTTTCTCACAGTAGGTCAGGCAGAGGGAACTGAAGAATGAACTCACTAAACAGGACCCTGGGTTTCATTCCACCTCCTCCCACTCCTGACAGTCCCAAGGAATTTTTTTGCTTTTGTATGTGTAAACCGAACTGATACTGGAAGTTTTTGATTGTTGTTTGATATTGTTGCTTAGTGAATTTTGATGCTGTAATGATTTATATTACAGTTTCAATTTATACACAGAACACATAATGCGCAATGCAGGGATGGAGGAATCACAATTTGGGATCAAAATTGCTGGAAGAAATATCAACAATTTGAGATATGCAGATGATACCACCCTAATGGCAGAAAGTGAGGAGGACCTAAAGAGGCTCCTGATTAGGTTGAAAGAAGAAAGTGAAAAAGCTGGCTTGAGACTCAATATCAAAAAAACCAAGATAATGGCAACAGGCCCTATCAGTCCCTGGAAAATAGATGGGGAAGAAGTAGAAGCAGTGACAGACTTTACTTTCTTAGGATCAAAGCTCACTGCAGATGGTGATTGCAGCCATGAAATAAAAAGGCGACTGATTCTTGGGAGGCAAGCGATGAGAAACCTGGGGAGCATAGTGAAAAGTAGAGACATCACATTGAAAACAAAAATTCGCATAGTCAAAGCAATGGTATTCCCTGTGGCAATGTATGGTTGTGAGAGCTGGACCATTAGGAAAGCTGAACGCAGAAGAATAGACGCCTTTGAGATGTGGTGTTGGAGGAGAGTTTTGAGAGTCCCATGGACAGCGAGGAGAACAAATAGGTCAATCTTAGAAGAAATCATCCCTGACTGCTCATTAGAAGGTCAAATAATAAAGATGAAGCTAAAGTACTTTGGACATCAAATGAGAAGAGAGGATTCACTTGAGAAAGCTTTGATGCTTGGAAGGGTCGAGGGCAAAAGAGGAAGGGGAAGGCCCAGGATGAGATGGCTAGATGGTGTTGTGGAGATGGTGGGTGCAGAGCTGAGCGAGTTGAGGGGGATGGTGGAGGACAGGAGTGCCTGGCGGACGGTGGTCCATGGGGTCGCAGAGGGTCGGAATCGACTGTGCGACTGAACAACAACAACAACAAATCTTTGATTATTTCTTAGGATGTTTTAATCTATTGTTTTGTAATTGCAACTGTTATTGGAGATATATATACCGTATATGCGATATTTGTAATTTACTATGTGATATCTGTAATTGCTGTGTAATTGTAACTGTTTTTTCTGTAAGTCGCCCAGAGTCGCTCTGCGAGTGGGGCGGCATATAAGTCGAAAATACAATACAATACAATACAATACAATACAATACAATACAATACAATACAAAACAGTGGCTTCATTTTGGAAGTTTCAGATATCTGGCCTAGACACAGAAGAACTGCTCGAAGTATTAAGAAGTTTTTACTAATAATCAGCCTATCTCTGGCTTCCTTTAGTTTGAGCCACTTATTACGCTGCACCCTGCACTTTGGGATGATCCCTTCCTCTTTATCAGGGGTGCCCAAACTACGCCCTGGGGACCAATTCATCTGGCCCGCAAAGCCCTCATCGCTCCCAGAAGCAGAAGTAAAACATGCAGTTCTTCCGTGTCTAGGCCGTATGGGCACGTTTGACTTCCGCTTCCAAGAGCGACAAGGGCTTCGTGGGCCGGATGAATTAGCCTGGGGGGCTGGATCCGGCCATAGTGACCAGCCCCCTGAACCACGTGACCGGCCCGTGGCCTGAAAAGTTTGGGCACCCCTGCTCTTTATGAATACCTTTCAGGTATTTTAAGAGTGTGATCATTTCCCCTCTCAGTCTTTTTGTTGTTGTTCAGTCGAACAGTCGACTCAGACCCTCTGCGACCCCATGGACCACCGTCCTCCAGGCACTCCTGTCCTCCACCATCCCCCTCAACTCGCTCAGCTCTGTGCCCATTGTCTCCACAATACCATCTAGCCATCTCATCTTGGGCCGTCCCCTTCTTCTTTTGCCCTCAACCCTTCCAAGCATCAAGGGTTTCTTAAGTGAATCCTCTCTTCTCATTTGATGTCCAAAGTACTTTAGCTTCATCTTTATTATTTGACCTTCTAAGGAGCAGTCAGGGTTGATTTCTTCTAAGATTGACCTATTTGTTCTCCTCGCTGTCCAGGGTACTCTCAAAACTCTCCTCCAACACCAAATCTCAAAGGCGTCTATTCTTCTGCGCTCCGCTTTCCTAATGGTCCAGCTCTCACAACCATACATTGCCACAGGGACAGTGATGGGATGTAACAGGTTCTCACCCGATCTCTAGAACCGGTAGTAACTTTCCCCAGTGTCCCGGAGAACCGGTAGCAGCTTTTAGGGGGAACCACCTTCAGGGCTTACCTTTTCACTGGCTTGGGGTTTTTAAGCAAAGTCTTGGAGTTACCTCATCAATAAGCTACACCTGTGCTGTTCCAATTGGAGAACCCTTAAGGAAGTACAGCTGTTTTACATTTACATTAAGGCATATTGTCCTAGAGCACTGGTACAATGACCATATCCATCTTGCAACATGGTGCTGCCCAGGCACTTATACTAACAGGTAAGTGACCGGTTTGTGTTTGGTGGGTGGATGGGTGTATTTTAATGTAATTTTTATTTTATTATTTTATTTATTTACGGGTTTGTGTTGTGGCCTGTGGGTGTGTGGGTTGAGGTGTGTGTGTGTGATTATTATTATTATTATTATTATTATTATTATTATTATTATTATTATTATTTGGTCCTGCCCACGACATCATGACGTTTGCTCCACCCACACTGTGATGATGTCACGGTGGGGTAGTAAATTTTTTGACATCCCACCACTGCACAGGGAATACCATTGCCCTGACTATGCGAACCTTTGTTTGCAATTTAATGTCTCTACTTTTCACTATGCTTTCCACTATGCAGTCTCCTTTTCTCAAGGCTAAACATGCCCAGTTCCTTCCGCCTATAATCTATCCTCATAGGGGTTTGCTTCCCATTTCCCTTGATCATCTTTGTGTTGCCCTTCTCTGAACCTCCTCTAATTGGCTTGCATTCCCATCCCCATATTTGCAGGCGTAACAAAAGCAGGGAAGGAAGGAAGGAAGGAAGGCGGGCGGGCCCTGGGAAAGACCCGCTCGACTTGCTCGCTGTCTCTTCAACCCTAGATGGCGGAAACTAAGGGCCGCCTTGGCATCCCAGAGGGGCAGGCGGAGGTGGGACAAAGGGGCAAGGCAAAGGCGGGCAGCTTCTTCCCGTCCCCTATCCAAGTGCCTGGGTTTTGGGACACCCCAGTGAAACTCCGCCCCTGGATATGGGCGCAACCGTCGAGGCAGAAAGAAGAGGCGAAGGGGAAGAGGAAGGCGGGCGGGCGGACTAGCTAGCGAGCTTCCTTCCTCCCTTCCCCTGCGGACGCCGCACAGCCGTCACTTTTGTCCTCCGCTTGAGGCGGGCGCCCGGCTGGAAGAGCCGCCGCCGCCGCCGCCACTCCCACAGCCTTCCTCCTCCTCCTCCTCCTCCACGCCGCGGCCCAGTAGGAGGGACCTGAAGGCGGCGGCGGCGAAGGAGTGGAGGAGGGCGGCCAGGGTGGGGAGACTCGCCACACAGCCCCACCATGGCCACCAAGGTGAGCAGGAAGCGCCGCCGCGGCTGGTCGCGTAAGCCTCGGGTCGCCCCCGACCGGTGCCTCGATAGCTGGCTTTCCGGTCCCCCCCCCCTAAGTGCTAAGTCTCTCATTCCCCCCCCCCCTTTTGCTTGTATCAAAACAATTCGGGCGTGACTCCGGGTGTGGAAGCGACCGGTCGTTTCTAAGGCGGGAGGGAAACGAGGAGGTCTTTTGGGCAGGACCCCACCATGTCTGTTTGCGTCTCAGGTGGACTTGGGGCAAAGAAGAAGGCTTCAGAGATGGGGGGGGGGATTTCCCTGCGCCCCCCCATCTCCAGCCCCACCTCAACTGGAGGGTTTTAGAAATGTGGATTCGGTTTAATGCTTGCTCTGACCCTAGAGATGGGAAGTCGCTTCCCCTTGGGCCTCTCACCCTCGGTCCAGCCAGCGGGAGAGGAGTCTCCAAACTTTTTGAATGTGCCTGGTGTGTGTGTGTGTGTAAGAGTTTTACCTTTCCGTCATATGTTTGCTACAATATCTTTAACAGTATCCTTTATTAGCTGATTAGTCACCTGACCATATCAGATTAAAATGTGATAAAATTCATTAGATAAAATATGATTACAAAAACAGAATAAAAACTGATTAAAAGTAAAAGGCTAGAATCAAAATAAAATGAGATATACAGTTTATATTCATGTTTACTAAGTATCAGCAAATAGGGGTGTGTTTATTTGTTTGTGTGTGTGAACACGACTAGCTGGTCCAGGAAAGAGCACTGTGTGAAAAGCATCACCGACTATATATTAGTCCTCTGTTGGGTACTCAGAAAGAGCCTTCTTGAAGATTGTACATTTTTTTTGAACCACAATCTGGTGTACATTGGGGAATGACAACTTTGTTGTGCTGACAAATCTTTCTTACACTAGGTCAGGCGAAAGGAACTACTGAATGAATTCACCCAAAGGTGGTTTCGTTTTGGCAGTTTAGATTCTGACCTAGACACGAAAGAAGAAGTAGCCCTGTGTCTCTTTATATGTAACTTTTTCTGGTTCAGTGATGGAAAAAATTACGTGATGACATTAAAGACCTACTCTTAGGTGTATTGACATTGTACACAGTCTTGTACACATTCTGTATTTGTACCTTACTGAATGTCACACTGGTCTGTACCTGTTGCAGTTCTGACAAATTGCAGTGCAGCTCATGATGTAATGAGTTCTCTAATATTTCAACAGTGCAATATTAGGGGTACACAAAAAGCCTCCTCGAAGATTGTGGTATTTTTTAACCACAGCCGTGCATAAACCCGGCAACAGCCAACTTGTGCCTGCTAATATTAAAATAAAATGCCTCCCATGAATTTTAAAACACATTTCTTTTGATCTAACTCATACCTATGTTTCAATCCCTATTGCATGTTTGTAATTGGTGATTCTAAACCACACACTGGAAAAACTTTGGATGTGCTTTAACTTTCCTAACTGAAAACTGTGAAATTAACCAGTAACTTTTCCCTTATATACTGCTGTTGGAATTGCATTTTAAAACTACAATTTGGTTTTTTTTTTTGTCTTTATTCAGGCATCCAGTAAAAGCTGTAGAATAGATGCTTTGAAAATGAAATTTCAGAATTCCTCTTAAGTATGTTTTTCTGTATGTAAAAAAATACACACCAGAGTTCTTATATAATTAAAACTTTTTACAATTACAGTATTGCTATTATTTGTCATTTGTGTAAATGTTCCTACTTTATGGGAATGTTTCATTTTAAGTTTCATTTTAAGGCACTGCATATAGCAGTTTTCTCCATTTATAGATAAACTGCTGAGGCTGCTCAAGTTAGTCCATATTAGGGGTAAAACTGAAATTGCTTAGCATGGAAAAATGAGCTTCAGTGAGCTTTGACCTCATGTGCTTCAATTTTTGTCTTTCTCTAACATAAGAGGAACTTTTAAAGCACCCTATAATTATTTCAGTTTGATGTTGCAATAATGTCATCCTTAAACTGTGATAAATCTCAACTGTGTTTGCTTTGTAAACTCTAGCTTGTTCACTTGTTTCCACTAACCACGGTTAGTTGGGTTTGAGTGACAAGGCAAAAGGTAGTAAAATTATTATGAACTCAGAGCTACAGCAAAGGAAAGGGGGTAAAGTCCTTGTCACACTAGTAAACACAGTGAATATGCTTCATTCCTGTTTAGTCTTAAAACAGTTGGGACAAAATTCCAAAGGAAATGCCTTATGCTCACATTACCTGTGCTGGCCAAGTAATTAATCAGCTTGGTCAGAAGTGGATCAAGGTCTTTGTAGTTCATCCCATATTTTTCAGTAAACTCAGCATTCAAGCAGGAAAAGAAAAATGACTAAAAGACAAAGTTGTAAAAATATGTAACGCAACACATGGTTGCTGAGTAATGTTCTTAACTTTTCTATAGCTGTACATAGTACATTTTATCTGTGAAGTATCATTTTATATACTGTACAATAAACCAAAATGTAATATTGAAACTGACCATCCTTTCTCTTTTTTTAGATTATGGAATTACTTAGTATTACTATTTTCTATATGAACGTTATAAAACATGTAATCATGGAATCTTAAAAATAATTCTCAATACTGTTAGTGGTTTCAGTTTTGCAGCTAAACGTTAATGCCTAAACTCCTGAGCTATGGTGTTTTTTTTTAACATAAGACTGTTATAATTAATAATAGAACTATAAGTAAAGTAACAAAACATAAATGTAATAATTTTAAGTATCATTTGGCAGTAGTTGTGTGTGTTTGCACATGATATACTGTAAAAGAATTAGCAATTGAAAAGGGAGAGAGGTGTCAGTAACAGGAATTGCAATTTTTCTTCTGTTGTTTGTATGTTATGGGATTTACTATTTATAGTTATTTGACTGGTTTATTTGGATTGCTTCTCTTAAATTGCAAATTGTAACTTGTGCAGTTCTTTGCTGAGAACTTTTGGGGCATCTAGAAAAAAAAGGAAGGAGAGAAAAATTTCTGAATTTTTTTAGTATCCTTTGTTCTCCTCATCCATGGACCTCTTGCATGATATTTGGTGGTATACATGTGGTCACGGTGCTTAAAATATCTTACATGAATCCACCACCTGGTTGATTGTCACTGTAAAAGGAACTAAAAGTTAGAACAAGTTTGTAATAGAAGCCAGAAATTGACTTGTAAAGCATGCCTTTCTTACACATCCTGGATGTAGTGGCATTGAAACAAGGATGGCTTGTTTATATGCTCTTTGACTTGCTTAGATCATTTCACTGACATTTTAATAGATATGATGAAAAAAGTTCTTAATTTAGTTGTTCATCAGACTGGATAATGAATAGTTTGCCAGGGATGTATAAAACCTTAGTAGGTGAGTGGCTTTTTCCTTCCAAAGAAACTTAAAAGGGTTCCTAGCTTGTGATGCCCTGTTCATATACTTCTGATGTATAACTTTATAAAGCATTTTTAATACTGTGGTACAATTTGAATTTCTTTGGCCAATTCTTAGAAGTCAATACTATTAATGTTTGTTTGTTTTGCTTAGACTGTAGCAGAAATGTTGTCCAGTTGGTGTTTATTTCCGTGTTTGGAATAGGCCAGTCCACTGCGTTCAAAGGAAATGAAGGGTTTTGTTGGCAGATAAATGCCGCTTCATTCTGTAAACAAGAGGCTTGTGCTGTCTTTTATTTGACTAGATTTCTAGAGGCAAAGGGCAGGGCCCAGTAATCATTACTCTGCTGAATTAGCCCAGCAAATAGTAAGCCAAAAATATTTCTAAAGGCTTAGGAAATATTTCAAAATAATAAAACATTTAGAACTGGGGAAGTGGTTTTGTTAAATGTACGTTCTGTGCTGTTTACATTCCAAACTTAATTCATAGTAAATACTGTGAGTTCCAAGTACCAGTTGAAAATGTTCAACTAAGGGATGAAAATTTTGGATTTTCTGGAGTACAAACTTCATAATTCTCAATTCTGGGAGTTCACCTGAGAGAAAAGCCTAAACTAGAGGCATTAGGGCCTCCACTTAAACTTCCAGCCTACATTGGGACAAGAACAGGATGTTTGGGTGGAGCTAGGCTAGACTGACCTCACAACATTCCGGTTTAGGCCTTTCTACCAAGTAAGCTATATTTAGGGTTCTGTACGCTATCTGTCTCTTTTGTAAAACTTCCGAGAATGGGAAAGTATGGAATTGGTCTTCTATTCGAGTCTCATGTGCAAGTGAGATGAACTCATGCATAACCCAAAATCAAAGTGGGACTGTTAATAAGTGGTAGTCTGCTAATGCTGGTGTAGACATGCAATAGGGGACTGGTGAATGACTTGACTGATTTCAACAAAGCTTAATTTAAAGTTGGTGGGGAGGATCAAATTCCAGAACAGTGTTAAAAATTCAGAAATAATAAAATGTAATTTAAAACGATTAATTTGAGCAGTGTTCTTCTGTAATATGAGTTAATATGTGCTAACAATACTGTGTTAATATATATATTAAGAGCAAGAAAGAGTTCCACAGCCTAGCTGACATAGTTTGCTGAAACATCAGTATTCCATGGTTGATTACCACTGATAACTGTATACCAGGGGTGCCCAAACCTTTTGGGCCATGGGCTGGTCACATGGTTCAGGGAGCCGGTCACTCTTCCCTGGGGGGCGGATCCGGGGCCCAATGCCAGTTTATCTGCCCTGCGAAGCCTTCGTCGCTCCTGGAAGCAGAAGTAAAGCACACCTGTACAAGCACATTTTACTTCCGTTTCCAGGAGTGATGAGAGCTTCACGGGCCAGATGAATTGGTGTTGAGGGCCGAATCCGGCCCCCAGGCTGTAGTTTGGGCACTCCTGATGTATACAGTAGTTCTATAATATCCAAAGAGGGAGATAATAATATTTCTGCTACATTTAACTGAACATTCAAAGTGTATTGAATTATGTTAGTAATCTGTAGAATAGTCTTAACCGATATCTATAGATTCTATATCTGTTAATATCATATACATCTGTGTTACTGATGATGGGGATACACTAAAGCTTGGACATAGTGGCATACACTAGTACCCCGAATAGCGTTATGACTTGGTTCCACAAGTCCCATCGTTATCCGGTTTTTAACGTTGTGCGATACATTGAACACACAATGTTAAAAAAAGCCCTGTTTCCCTGGAGGCTGCAGGAAGCGAGAATGTCGGGATTTGAATCCTGACATTTTGGCTTGCTGCTGCCTCCAGGGAGGTGGGGGAACTTTGGAAACAGCTTGGAGCGGGTTTCCCCACCTCCCTGGACCCGGGGGGGGGGGTGTCAGAGACCCCAAAATTGGTAAAAAAAATGTCCGTTTTTTTTTTTTACCAATTTTGGGGTTTCTGACCCCCCCGCCGGGTCCAGGGAGGTGAGCAGACACGATCCAAGGTGTTTCTGGGCTTCCCCAACGTCCTGAGCCAGTGCAGCAAGCCAGAATGTCAGAGTTCGAATCCCGACATTCTGGCTTGCTGCACTGGCTCAGGACGTCGGGGAAGCCCAGAAACACCTTGGATCGGGTCCCCACACCTCCCAGGACCCAGCGGGGGGGGGGGTCAGAAACCCCAAAATTGGTTAAAAAAAACGGATGCTTTTTTTTACCAATTTTGGGGGCTCTAACCCCCCCGCCGAGTCCAGGGATGTGTGGGGGCCCACTCCAAGCTGTTTCCAAAGTTCTCCCACCTCCCTGGAGGCTGCAGCAAGGCAAAATGTCAGGATTCGAATCCCAACATTCTGGCTTGCTGCAGCATAAAAGAGGGTGGGGGAAGTTCAAAATTAGCGCGCATCAGCTCTAGGGAGGTCAGCTCTAGGGATTCGAACCCTGACATTCTGGCTTGCTGCACTGGCTCAGGACGTCAGGGAAGCCCAGAAACACCTTGGATCGTGTCCCCTGCCTGCTCCAGAGAGATCAGAGGACCCGATCTAAAGCTGCAGGGTGGCTGGGGAAGCTGACGGGGACTCCCTGTCGGCTTCCCTAGCCACCCGCCCTTGCCTCCGCAGCTGTGGGGTGGCTGGGGACGCCGACGGGGGAGCCCCCAGTCAGCTTTCCAGCCTCCCCACCCCTGCCTCCGTAGCTGCAGGGTGGCTGGGAAGCTGAACAGAGAACCCCGTTCAGCTTTCCACCCACCCTGCTGCTAAGAACGACTGTATCATATAACGTTAAAATCGTGTTATTTGAAACAAGATTTTTCCAAAAATCTTGTCACGTTATACGGTTTTAGCGCTATATGATACTCACGTTATACGGGGTATTACTGTATTCTCTGCCCATTGCTAAGGAAATACTTGATCTGAAACTTCAGTTTCACACACTTAGCCAGTCCACTGTGAAGTACACTACACTTAACTACACAACCAGTACAGTAAAACCTCATATAACACTAAAACCTGGTTCCACAAGTCTTCGTGTTATATGATTTTTCGTGTTATCTGATTCTCTATGGGATCCATAGAGATACATTGTAACCACACAGGCTTTCGCAGTTGTTATCTGAAGCATCCCATAGGATCTTAATGTTATCTGATGCAATTCTTCCCCCCAGATTCCTTGATGTTATGCGATTTTCGTGTTATTCGATACTAATGTTATATGAGGTATTACTGTATACTGCTTATACAATGGACACTAATAAAATTTAGGTTGGTTTATTGATACTCCTTTCCAGCTTTGAATGATTGTGCCTTCAAACATTGTGTCTTAAAGTGAGTGAGTAACTAGCAGAAATCCACCTAGTGCAACTTGTCCTGTGTCAGGAAAGAATTTGTCAATTTATTGAACATTTCATTACATGTTAAAGAATGACAAGCTAAAAAGATGCCAGCTGGGAGCATAGTCATCTCTTTCCCCATTCATTCATGTTGTTGCTCTACTATCACTACCATCTCTGCCCTGTGACATTGCATAGACAAGAGATTCTGCTTTTCTAACAAAGTAACCTTCTAAGGGTAGTGTTTGCTGATCCAATTGCGCTTTGCATTGTACATTGATTTATGAGCATTCTGCTTAGTGATGTGATCTGCTTGCATGTCTGCTTGAAGAACATGAGTGGCTAGGTTTTCTGCAACATTCTGTTGCTAATTATTGGAAAAATTATTGGGTTAAGTGAGCAAGGGAAGTAAATAGCTGTACAATTACCACACTTAAGAAATTATTTTAAAGTGAATTTTTGCTTTTTAAGTTTAGACTTGTTAAGATAGTCAAAACCTCATATGTTTCTAAGAGACTGAAATAGTAATTAATGTAAGACCCTGCTGCAACATTACACTCTTTGAAGGAGAAACCTATGGGGTTTGCTTTACTGTGACCTATAGAGATGGAGACTACCTAAAAAGCAGGTGGTCAATCTACCTACCTACCTACCTATCTTATACCCCCCATCTGGGATGCCCTCCCACTCTGGGTGGCTCACAATGTTAAAAAAGCAGAACAACCACCATGAAACCATAGAAAAACCCTCACCCACCTAGTCCAATCAGCACTAAGGACCACTAGCCCAAATGGCCACGATTGGCGAGTCTCCTATTTAAACTTCAACAAGCTGCCAAAGACCTCCTTGAAAAGAAATGTTTTCAGTGGCTTCTTAAAGGACCCTAAAGAGTCAATCAAACACAGCTCCCCAGGTAGAGTATTCCAGTTAGCCAGGGCCGCCATTGAGAAAGTCCTCTGATGGGTAACAGACTTTCTAGCAAACCTGGGGATTGGTACTTGGGGATTGGTACTTGGTACTACTACAATCAGTCTCTTAGAAACATATGAGGTTTTGACTATCTTAACAAGTCTAAACTTAAAAAGCAAAAGGTGTAAGAGAAGAGTGGGTGAAGCGAGCCTGATTTCTGAGGGGTAGATGCTCTGCCAACTATGAAGGTCCCAAACCATTTAGGGCTTTGGTCAGCACAGCCACCTTGAACCTGACACAGAAGGCAACGGGAAGCCCGTGCAATTCCCCCCAGGACTGGGGAGATATGTAAGAATTTTCTCACCCCAGTAACCAGCCTGGCAGCTGCATTCTGTATCGTTTGATGTTTCTGTATCAGGCGCACAGAGCATTACAGTAATCAATACAAGATATTACCAGCAAGATAACTAGTGTTATGAGGGCCTGTCTCTTCAACTGAGCTATTTGGTAAAGCTTGAAGAAAGCAGCTTTATACACTACTACAATTTGTGCCTCCAGGGTCAGATGGCGATTAACTATATTGTAACAGAGTTTAACTGTACCTTAAAGTCTTAACACTGAATTCATACTGTTGGTATATTATTGTTGACTTACCAAACATAACACTGGAAAATCTGTTTATGGTAGAGCATGTTCTTGATATATTAAGTAATGTGTGCTTTGATAGATCCATGAATATAGCCGTAACTTCCTAGCAGATACAGAATAATTGCATGATCATAAGATTCTTTTCTGGATAATTGCAGGGCATATATGTGGACATGATACTATTCTTCATACAACTGTAGCTTTGTGTGAAGATTTTAAACCTCGAAGTTGGCTCTTAATGTTCATTATTCAATGGCTGAAGTATTGTTGCTTAATGTAGTAAATCAAAATTAAAGTAGGAATCAGTGGGAATTTGATCAGTCAACCTATCTAAGTTCCATGGACTCAATGGGCCTATTTCAATTGCAGCTTACTACTCCTAAGAAACTGGATTTCAGGCAGTAAGAGTGAAATAAGTCCTATAAAAAAATAAGCAAGCTTACTGTAATATAGGGGTGTCCAAACTATGGCCCAGGGGCCGGATCCAACCCCTGATGCCAATTCATCCGGCCTGCAAAGCCCTCGTCGCTCCTGGAATGAGCGACAAGGGCTTTGCAGGCTGGATGAACTGGTGTCAGGGGCTGGATCCAGTCCCCTGGCTGTAGTGACTGGCTCCCTTAACCATGTGACCGGCCCGCAGCCCAAAAAGTTTGGGCACCCCAGCTGTAATATTTAGAATTTGAAACTTGTATTTGAGAGATCGAGGTTCAAATCACCATTCTTTCATAAACATCACTGACTATACTTGGGCCAATCAATGCTTTCAATCCAACTTACCTGATAGGGCAGTGACAAAGGTAAACAAGATCAAAATTTGTTGTGTGGCATACTACATAAACCTCCTTCAGACTCTTGGATAAGTGATTCTCATCTTTGATGCTTCGGGTTGGTGTGTTTTTAAAAAAACTTCTCTGCTATGCCTTTACTCTTGCCATGTTGTCTGTGACTTCTGTGTTTTGAAGTCCAAAATTGCTGCGGAGTAAAAGGTTAAGGATAATTGAATTAGAGTAAGGACTGGATAACATAAGCCACAAACTCCTTTAAATATTGGAAATCCTATTAATGCAGCTTCATTAAAGCTAGCCAGATACAGCCAATCAACAGCAGCTACAATGTTAATTGGCTTTACCAAACTTACATACATTTAAATAGCAGCAAAAGGAGGTTATCAAATCTCTTTTAAAACTTGCTATAAGTAGCTGCTTTTTTAAAAATATTATGTCAGGCTATGAATGATGCCATAATAATAGAAACCAGCCTCATTTTATAAGAAAATTAGGGGAAGCAGGAATAGAATTATAATGTAATTCATTTTTGAAAAATTATAACCTACACAAGTTATTGACAGATTCTGCACCATCAGAGATTTACACTAAGAGTGTTCAAGCACTGAATGAATTCCTCACAATTTCATTCTTGCTTGTATCAGCTTTGTTTGTACCTCTAGCTTAGGTTCTGATAGCTTTCTGTACTATAACACTGTCTTGTAAACTGTTCTTATTTCTGCTCGTAGAAATAGAAAAGGACAAGCCCATTCCCTCATGTAATTTTTATATTTTTATGTATCATTTACATCCACATAAGTGTTCTTATTTGTCTTGATATTATTTTATCTTTATATGCTATTACATTTTTGGATTCTGATGTCTGATATGCATTCCTAATTTGTCATAGTTCTCCCTTTTCTGTGCACTTTGGTAAGTTTTGAGAACTATGGTTTTGTGAAGAAGATAATTTTCCCTCTTAAACTTGTAGCCTCCTTAAAACTTTCTACAATTTTAACATATTTTGGGAAGAAATAATGTAGAGAAATCCTGTGGTCTCTTAATTTCTAGCTGTTCTCTACAACTGAGGTAGTCAGCTCAGACAGCTCAATAAATTCTGCAGCATGGTAAGGGAGAAAGAATTATTTAATAATGAAGTGTTGTGTGGCGATTCTCAGCACAACTTTATGTGTAAAGGTATGTTGAACAACAGCCTTTGAGAACCTGTGCTTAATCTGAACTGTTATAATCTGGAAAATCTAGGTTCCTTTCCCTACTAATCTGTGCCCTGTTATGTTCTCACAGCCTAGTATACCTGGCAGAGTTGATGCAGGACTAAATAGCCTTTTCTTAACCTCACATCCTCCAGAAATGGTGGAATACAGTGCACTCTGTCCCCAATACATTGTGTTAGCTGTTGATAATAGCAGTTTCAATTTATCATACAGGTATGTGGAAGGTGCTGAATTTGGGCCTTTTTTTCAGTAAAATGTTACACTGAACTCATTCAGTGATATGAAAAATACAAATGTAACCTGGAAGTTATACCTTGACAGCTTCTAGGGCAGTGATGGCTAACCTTGGCACTGTATGTGTTCTTGAACTTCCATTTCCAGAAGTCCTGATCAGCAGAAGTACTGACTTAGGCTTCTGGGAATTGAAGTCCAAGAACACCTGGAATGCCAAGGCTAGCCATCACTGTTCTTGGGGGTTCAGAGGTATAGAGGAAGCCTATGTGGGTAGATTTAGCTGGGATGGTAGTAGAAAATGTGGTCAAACCATGATTCTGGGTTTGGACATAATAGCAAGCCATAATTTGTAGGCCAGCAATAAGCCATAATTACAGTGAGCTATCAAACCCCCACCCCACCCCCAATCCATTCAGACACTATAATAAGGTATAATTAAAAACCTGGCTGGCAGGGCAGATGGGGGCCTCCCAACAGTTAGAATGAGAGGAAGTAGTTGACCCAAGTTTATCCATTGGATTTCATGAAGCAGGATAGAATTGACACTGCATCTCAAGCACATTTTTGTCCAGTTTTAGTTCACTCTTTCTTTAAGAGCAAGCTACATATACAGTATGTGGCATGTTCTTATATGAAAATTTTAATTGTTCTTGTAACCTACCACACTATTAGGTTTTGGCAGAGGCTAATGGCTTTGGGGCTGCAAAAATGACTGGAGATGAATTTCAGATGACACAGAAATCTTGGAACATCAGCACATGCTTTCAATTACAGTCATGCTTTTCCTGTCAAAATGGTAACTGAGTGTTTTTCTTCATTATAGCAAAACTCATGATGGGTGAATTCTTGCCTCTACACCCCCCAATTTGGAATGGACACAGGAAAAAAAGATATTTTCAGAATAAGAGAAAATTAGCCCAGCCAAACCAAATCTGAAATGCCGCTCAATCTTGCTTTTAATGTCTAGAGCTGAGTAAAGGCTAGAGGCCCTCCTCTCCCCAAAATTTCAGCAATTTTAAGGAGATCTACAGTAGATTCTATTAATCAAGCTACTGTATATAGTTGTGACAGCATCCTGAATATCAGAAACCTCAAAAAGTTTAATTTGCATTCATAGTGATGAATGTGTTGCTGCTGTTAATATTTACATTGATAATTCACTTTTCTTCCATTGAGCTGAAGACAATTTACAATGTTCTCTTCTCCTAACTTTATATTCACACCAACTCAAGTGAGCTACATCAGGCTGACAGGAACATATCTTACTCACAGTTAGGATTATAAAAGCCTCCAGTTTCGTCGTCTTCTCCCAGGATAGGGTCACACGGTTTCTACTCTTAATTTTCTAGCACTAGAAGAAGACCTTTTTTGAGGAGGGGCGTCACCTGCCCTAATATTGTGCTTTTGGGGGAATAAAAAATAGCATGAAGCATCTTTATAATGATTCATAGTTTTGCTTCATCTCAGTCAGTGCAACCAACACTGATTGATGTTAGCGCTTCATGATTTCAGAAGTCTTTATTTTCCTGGAAATATCCAATTGAACATAAAACATTCTGCTTGGTCTGATGAAGTGGACTTGGTCCACTAAAGCTCATATTTAAATACAGGAGTTAGTCTTTAAGGTCCCACAACGGTTTTTGTCATTTTTTTGCTGTTTTGTTTACTCTCTGATATGCTTGTCAACAGTATGGCTTCCTCCTAAGCTGTGATTATATATCAGGAACATTTCTTCTTGGAATGTAACTACAGTAAAACCTCGGATAATGCTATAACTTGGTTCCCCAAGTCTTGGTGTTATCCAATTTTTGGTGTTATCCGATGCATGTTAAAATCCTATGAGATGCATCGAATAATGTTAAAGCTCCATACAGATAATGCCGCACAGGCATTAGCAGTTGTTATCCGATGCATCCCATAGGATCTTAACGTTATTCAATGCAATTCTACCCCCCCCCCCCATTACTTAACGTTATGCAATTTTAGTGTTATCCGAGGTATTACTGTATTGTACTTCATTGACTCCCTAGTTTCTCGTTGACATTATTCATTGTTTATTTCTAGGGAAAACTTTTCAAAAACAGACCTTTAAAAAAACACATATTCAAAGCCATCTGAGGAAATGATGTTAATTAGGTTTGATTGTCAAAGTGTATTTGCCAACACATGGTTTCATTGAGCTACATTTGATTCTTTTGAGGAGGGTATTACTAATAAATGCCCTGAAATGAAACATATTCATTTTATATTACAGATCCAACTCATAATAATTGACCTGCAGTGCAGGGTTTTCCTTCATCAGTGACCATGTGGGAAGAAATAGGAAGGGGAATTGAAAAATTGCCCTCTCTAGCTCACGTGTTCTTGTTTTGTAGGCATGTGGATTTATACACTTGTATTTTATAAATGTTTCTAAGACACTTTGGGGTTTTAGTGGAAATATGAGCAATAAATCTACTTATTACATAAATATGAAAGCACTCATAGGTAAAAATGGCTCCACCATTCCCTTGTTTCAGTTATGCCCTACAAGAGTACGGTAAAACCCCGGGTTATGGAATTAATCCGTTCCACGGGGTTTTCCTTATAGTGAAAATTCCATATTGTGAAGTGTCTATAGGAATGTGTAGTTTGGTTTCCCATAGGAATGCATTGAAAAAAACGTCAGGAAAAAATCCATAAGCTGTGGCATATTTTCAGTGGATTTCTTTTTGTAAGTCAAGTTTTCCGTTGCTCGAAGTGTCCATAACCCAGGGTTCCACTGTACAGTAAAACCTCAGATAACACTAAAACCTGGTTCCACAAGTGTTGGTGTTATACGATTTTTAGTGTTATCCGATGCATGTTAAAATCCTATGGGATCCATAGAGATACATTGTAACCACACAGGCTTTAGCGGTTGTTATCTGATGCATCCCATAGGATCTTAATGTTATCCGATGCAATTCTTCCCCCCAGATTGCTTAATGTTATGCGATTTTAGTGTTATTCGATACTAATGTTATCTGAGGTATTACTGTATTTTGAAAACCAGCCCATTCCCATTCTAAATAAAATGTGACACAACATATAACACAGGAAGTTATAAAATAATCCCTTATTTGTGCTATGTGTCCAAAACTATTTTTACTAGAGATTTTATTAGAGATTTTTGGAAGACGTTACCTCTCCCACAGATCCTATGCAGGCGCGTGCTGGTATATTGAACAATCAGGCTTTGTCCCACCCCTGGGGTGCCAATAGCAATGTATGGGATCCCCCCCTAGGTACCCCCACCACTAAGCACCTTCCCATGGTGCCCTGCACACCCCTGATCTCATGTATCCTGAATAGTATCTAGTACGGTTTACACAAATGTATTTAAAATTAATAAAAATTATTCAATCTGGAAAGATTGGTAAAACTGCATTTCAAAAGACTCAGTGAAATGTTATGAACTGTGTAGAGGAAAAATCATCTTCATACTGTGTTTATGTTTGGCAAAAATGAAACATGTTGCAATTACCTAGTTGTTGACGAGTTTATTTCCATTCAGCGATCCTAGTGATTGTTTCCAAGTACTGTATGACATTCCTATTTGTGTCTAAAGCACTCAAGCTGGTTTCCTGGTTGTAATTGAACAAGTTTGATATTCTAAAAATTAATTCCTTACTAGAGTATGCTAGCTAGTTCATTAATATTTTATTCTTTACTTAAGACTGTACAACTCATGTAAAATCCAGGTAGAATTGCTGTGTTGTGCTGCATGGATGCAACTAAACACAACAGTTCTTGAATTAAAAAAATCATTCTAACAAGATAAAATTTTGAAATGGGCAAAACTAGGAAACATTCTTCAGATTGAAATTCTTTAAACCTTTAATGAACATAATAGCATTTGGGTGAAAATTGGAGCCAGGATAAATAGAAGTAAAATAAAAGTTAATCTATATTATTTATCTTTGCTGTTTGTACATTTTTTCAAAATAATTATAGTAAACTGAACATACACTTTGTTTCCCGTGCACTATTACATTCTTGAAGAGGAAGACCATTTATCAGAATGGTGTTAGCGCTAATAGCTACCTCAGTGCCCTCAGAAAGAGAGCCCACGTTTAAATGTTGGGCTTGAAAATTTTTAACTCTTTGGCTCCTTTTAGATTGCATCTCTTACCATCCCTCAGTTAGGACTTATTGAAGCTGAAGTCCAATAGCTTCTGGAGGGGTACGTACAGTATTTGGCTTGTATGGAACAGCATTGGTTTCTTCTCACTGTTGCTTTTTATGCCACAAAAAAGCTGCCAGTATGCATTCTTGCTGTCAGAATGTGTCTGGTCATGAGTACAGCCTTCTAGTATGTTTATTTAACTCATTATCTTTCAGAGGTTGAAAACAACTAAAGGAAAGGACACTTCAGCAATTGCTTTCTTCAGACAGAAAGCATTCCAGAAGATTCATTGGCCTAGTTTTTCTGACTTCTGCTGTTCCAATAATATACTTCATTAGTCCATCTTTCTGCGGTCAGTAAAATGAGTACTTAGCTTGTTGAGGACAAAATGTAAATTACCTTGTGAACTGCTGAGAGAGTACTCTAAGGCAGTGTTTCCCAAATGCTGGTGTTTGGACTTCAATTCCCAGAAGCTTAAGTCAATTCCCCAAAGCACTGATCAGTCAATATACTGGCTTAGGCTTCTGGGAACTGAAGTTCCCCTGTGGGGCCTGTACCCCACATTGGGAACCACTGCTCTAAGGGATTTGGGGTAGTATATGTGTGTTATTGCTATTGTTAGTGTAATTGTTACTTGCCTTCACATCATCTCCTATTTAGGGCGATTGAGAAAGAGAGAGATCTTCAAAATGTCCTGTCCTCCACAGGCCTGCTCAACTCCTGTAAGATATAGTCTGTGGCTTCCCTTTGGGAATCATTCCATCTCATGCTTGGCCTTCCATGTTTTCTGCTGATGTCTACCTTTCCCAGCATTATTGTCTTTTCCAGAAAGTCTTACCTTCTAATGTGCCCAAAATACAACAGTTTCAATTTCATCATTTTTGTCTCAGAAATAGTTCAGAGTTGCCTTGTTTTAGGACCCACTTCTTTATCTTTTTGGCAGTCCAGAGTATCTGCAAAGTTCTCCTTCAGCACTACATTTTAAAGAATAATAAAAAAACAAAAAACCAGGCCATCCACGTTCTTTTACTGTCCAACATTTGCACCATGGTGATAAGGAATACAATAGATGGGTGATTGCGGTCTTGGCCACCAGTGATAATCCTTACTCTTTCTAATTCCCTCATTGCTGCCCTTTTGAATCTCAGTCTTCTTCTGATTTCTTGGCTGTAGACCCCATTTGAATTGATGATTGAGTTAGATATACAGATTCTTTCACTATCTCAATTTCTTATCAATATTAAAGTTGTTTAGTTCTGTAACAATTTTAGTCTTAATGTTCAGCTACAGCCCTGCTTTGGCACTTTCTTTTTTCACTTTCATTAAAAGTTGTTTCAAATCATTACTGTTTTTTGCCAGTTAAGATGATGTCGTCTGCATATCTTAAATTACTGATGTTTCTTTCACCAATTTTCACACCTCGTTCACACCTATTACACACCTGGTATAATATCTATAACAGTGATGGTGAACCTTTTAGAGACTGGGTGCCCAAACTCAATAGGCTGCCATCCATGCTGCAGAGGGGTGGGAGGAAGCACTCCTATTGGACTGCTGGGCAGAGGGTTGGGGCAAACTCTGTGTTGGGGTGACAGCTTATGTGCCCACAGAGAGGGCTCCAAGTGTTATATAGTTGTTAAGGTTCTAGAGAAGGAATTAACCATATTGCATTTCTTAACATGCAGTTAAAACAGATAAATTTATGTTATTTGATAGGCCACATGATCATACATAATGTGTCCTATCTGGAATGTCTCGTTATGGCTTATTCCTGGATCATAAGCCCTTGTGAAATAGAGATGCTTTAGAGTCAACAATTGCAGCTGGAATTCATTACAACAACTCTGTTACAGAGGAGCTCATAGTACCAGATTGCTAGAGATTTACCAAGCCCTAGTTGGTGTGTGGTATCTGGTCAAACCTAGTTTTTTGTGTAGTGAAAGTCATTTGTGTATAAACTGACCAGAATACCCACTGTTTATCTTACCAAGGTTAAATAGATGGTTTTAATTGAAAGTTAATTTCTTCCTGTGCATTGCACTAAGCAGGCTTTATCAAAGATACAGTAATGCTGAGTGCAATACAGATCCAATTTTGTAGAAAAATTCCAATTGCCTATTATAGCTTAGCCTACATTATATGTTTATAGTGTTTCCCAAACTATGTTCCACAGAACACTGGTGGACTTCAATTCCCAGAAGCCTAAGTCAATACATTGACTGATCAGTGCTTTGGGAAATTGACTTGGGTTTCTGGAAATTGAAGTCCAAAAACCCAAGATTGTGAAACACTGGTTTAGTAGATAAAACAATAGCATATTTGTATATACTGCATAGGAATTGCAAGCACCTGAGGACGTCTTTGCCCTCCCCCGGACTCTCTCCACCTGCGGGGGCGGGGGGGGGCGGGGGATAAAAGGGCCACTGGCAGGAGTCATGGCCAAAGACGTTGCCCCAGCTGTGTGGGTGACCGTTTCCACCGCCCCGGCCATGCAGGCACCTGAGGATATCTCCGCCCTCCCCCGGACTCACTCCACCTGCTAGGGGGGATAAAAGGGCCGCCAGCAGGAGCCACAGCCAAAGACGTTGCCCCGGCTGTGCAGGCAGCCGTTTCCACTGCCCCACCCATGTGGGCACCTGAGGATGTCTCTGCCCTCCCCCGGACTCACTCCACCTGCTTGGGGGGTGGGATAAAAGAGCCACTGGCAGGAGCCATGGCCGAAGACATTGCCCTGGCTGTGCGGGCAGCTGTTTCCGCCACCCCAGCCGTGTGGCCACCTGAACATTTGAACTTTTGTGAGCTTTCCCCTCCTGCTGTTTTTGTCTTGTTACTCTGTAGTTTTATATAAATGTGAATTATAAATAAATATATAAATATTTGTTCCCTGCTTGATTTTTCATTTATTGTCTCTCCTTTATCAAACATTAAGCTGAAAACCCCATAGTGTAGGACCCTGTCGTCTTCTACCTTACAAAGTACCAATTCTGGTAAAGTGATAACTCGAAGGAGGCTAGAAATTGCTTCCGTGACATTTTATTCTCAATTAGGAATATAAATACAATAGTGAAGTTGATCTCTTTTAAATCTCTTTTGATATGGACAGCTTTATTGTGCCCTTGGCTTGCTTGCTTGCTTATTTATTATTCACATTTATCCAACCTGTCTTTCAGTGACGTTAGGTGTTGCACATTGCTATCTTCCTCATGTTGCCCTTGCAATACCTCTATGAAATAGTTCAGACTTGGGGAGAGAGTGGCATAAGGGTACCTAGTAGGCCTCATGGCTATATAGGAATTAGATACAGTCTACAGAATTTCTGTGCAATACTGACTTGTGTAACATGGATTTAGTAATCTGTGTAATGGTATACAATATCGGGTTTCAGATTATTTCAGTGATGGCTAACCTTGGCACTTTGGGTGTTCTTGAACTTCAGTTCGTAGAAGCCCTGATCAGCAGAAGTGCTGACTTGGTCTTCTGGTAATTGAAGTCCAAGAACACCTGGAGTGCCAATGTTAGCCATCACTGGATTAGTTCAACAGTCTGATGATCTTCATATAACTTTATCATATTTGGAGAGAGGAAGTGTTGTATTTGCTTGTGCATAAGTTTGGAAGATTGTCATTGTGCTTCATGAAAGGGTGGTTAGGCAGATATTTTATAGGAAATGGGGGGTGATGATTCATGTTGTTGTCCACAGCTTATTTATGGTGAAATAAAAGGAAGCAACATTGGCTGATAATGAATTTTCCAATTACTCTCCCAGCCCGAGCCTGCTTGGTCTCTGTGTCATCAGTTTTTAAAAGTGCTTCCAGGCTATTTGCTGGCAAATCAGCCATGCAGAGTTGCTGTCTAGATGTGCTTGGTGATCTGATGTACCTTATTGAGGGATGTACATAGGGACTGTGGTTATCAGTAGTATTTGCTACTGGTGTTCATGGTATCTTTTCAGCCAGAAGGAGGGAGGGGCTCTGCACTTCAGTCATTTCTGTTAGTAAATTCCAAGGTGAAATATTGGGTTGTTGCTGCTCTACCATAACATATGGCTTATTCTGCTCTGTATAGCATTTTATCACCTGTAGTGTTTAAAATCTACTTTAAAATACTGGGGAAGATCTTTGAGAAATGGATTGAAATGTCATTTTCAGTTGAAATCTCATTAGTAGCCTAGTGATAAACAGATGTTACTCTTGTTTTCATCTGATTTCAAAGAGGCAGTGGAAGTCCTGAACTGTTGCCTAAAGGCAGCAATTAAATCAATGAATTTGGGCAAAATGTAAGATTAGTTCATATAAAATTGTTGGTTAAGGTCTATTCACCTGGGTTAGTTTTGTATAAGATTGTATTCTCCTTTTAAATATTGAGTTCTCAATCTGGTTATGTTCTGCATCCATTGTAGTAGTTCTGAGGTGTGCAGGGGGTGAATTTCAATTTGAAAGGATCTTGGGAGTCAAATAACAATAGTTGGTAAGGTTATGAATAATCATAACCTTACTATTGTACCTCCTATGAGTAGAGCCAGTCTGTGTGACATTGAGCAAGCTGCTCAGTCCCAGGGTACCACAAGAAGGGAATGGTAAACCACTTCTGAGAACCCTCTACCTAGCAGATCCTGGAAAGTGTTGCCATAAGAATGGGAGGGACTAAAGATTGTACTTGGGCCAGCTGTAATTCTTGACAGTCCTGACCTTTAAAAATGCAGCTCATTTCTGTACATGTCCACTTGGGAGTAATCTGTTGTCCATCCACTTTTCTCCTTAAAAGCACTGTTTAATTCTTTTTAGGGCATGTAAATACAGTACTGTACTTTGAAATACCCTTGTAGCTCTGATTGGAGATTGGGGAAGCTTGCAGGCCAGAAGAGGAACACTCATGGGTCCCATTCAACCCAATAATGGGAAACTCTCACACTTACTATAATTGAATTTTTCACATGGTTTAATATTTAAAGCCCCTAAGTGTCTGAGCTAGTGTCTCTTTGAAGATCATCTCCAGTCATTTATATTCTACTTGCTCAGTTACTTGTGTCAGATTTGTCCTTCTCTACATTTTTAATAATAATATTTCAGACTCAGATAATAAATAAATAATAACAATAATTGTGTAAGGTCAAGTTAATTCTGACTTATGGCAACACTTTCCAGGATCTGCTAGGTAGAGGGTTCTCAGAAGTGGTTTACCATTCCCTTCTTGTGGTACCCTGGGACTGAGCAGCTTGCTCAATGTCACACAGACTGGCTCTACTCATAGGAGGTACAATACCAAACCTGCATAGCCAAATACCTAAACCACTGAGCTATCCAGCCAACCTCCACCCTCTTTTACCACCAAGTAAAATATTTTTCTTCAGATTGCCATAGTTTTGGAAACTCCTTCTAGAGCAGTGGTTCCCATCATGGGTCACATGCCCCACAGGGGGACTTTAATTCCCAGAAGCCTAAGTCAGTACATTGGCTGATCGGTGCTTTGGGGAAATGACTTAGGCTTCTGGGAATTGAAGTCCAAACACCAGCATTTGGGAAACACTGCTTTAGAGGGAAAGTGAATGGGAACTCTTCAACTCATTACAAAATAATTTGGTTTACCAACTATGATTATCTGGCTGTCATTATACAGTCATTTGTAGCTCACACATGATTTCTACTGATACCAATGTAGATCTCCTTCATAGTCCCCTGTGTTTTACAGGTGTAGATGCTCACCTGTCTTTGAACCATGTCTCATTTTGGTATTGCTCATCTTGAAATTGCCATATACAGTAATACCTCGGATAACGTTTATCTCGGATAACGCTAAAATCGCATAACATTAAAAGTAATCTGGGGAGGAGAATTGGATCAAATAATGTTAAGGTCCTATGGGATGGATTGGATAACAACCGCTAAAGCCTGTGCAGTTAACAATGTATCTCTATGGAGCTTTAACGTTATCCAATCCATCCCATAAGATTTTAACATGCATCGGATAACACTAAAAATTGGATAACACCAAGACTTGTGGAACCAAGTCTTAGCGTTATCCAAGGTATTACTGTACTGTACTCTGTGTTGATGTAGGTGGGGTCCAAAAGGTAGGAGAGTTTCATATTGCTCATGTTGTTCTCTTTGTTGTATCCATTGTTCTCTGTCACAGAAGTTTCTGACCTTAATACCAGTTAAACATTCTTTACCTGTTACACATTCAATTTTGATATCACTGCTAACAAGTTTTCCGTTTCCTTGTTGACTACCTCTGCCTTATGGACTCATGTTGCCTCACCACCACCAATTCAGTGTCAGTACCATCAGTAGTAATCCAGGCTACCTATCTACTCTTTGGCTTCCCATACTGAAGAAGATGGCTAGGGTTGCAGTCGTTCAGTAGTTAAGAAGCTTGCCTTGTTAGCTGGAAGGCCAGCAAGTCAGCAGTTCGAGACCTGGGTACTGCATGACGGATAGGAGTCTCTGTCCCGGCTCCTGCCAACCTAGCAAATCAAAAGCAAGAAATTGCAAGTAGATAAATAAGGACAACTTTGGTGGGATAAGATCTTGGAGACATGAAAGGAGTCTCATCTAGGCAGAGTTCCTCCAGCAAGAATCCTTTCAACTCATAATAATGTCTGACATGAAACAACAACAACAACTGTTGTTGTTGTTGTTGTTGTTGTTGTTGTTGTTGTTGTTATTATTATTATTATTATTATTATTATTATTATTATTATTATTATTATTATTATTATTATTATTATTATTATTATTATTATTATTATTATTATTATTATTATTATTAGTTGAAAGGATGATGATGATGATGCCCCTCTTCCAGTACTGAATAAGGAGGTGGAAGGAACCAGTCTTTGATAATTCAGTTCTGGCCTCAATTTCTCTTGATTTTTTCCTCTGTTCCATGGGAGTGCGATACTGTGCCTCTCATGTTCAAGATATATTTGTTCAGATACTGATTTGATTTAAACAGTTACCAGAAGCAGTCCAAAAGTGACTGTATTACAGTACCCCAAATGGGATGTAACTAGGTTATGTGTAGCCATAGTCAGATCAGTCTTCTCAAGGAGCAGGCATAGTGGATAGTCACTGATGAAACCTGGGCATCTGGGTCATGGATGGATCCAGGGGCATACCCAAGCTGTGATCCCTATCCTCAATTTGTTGTTTGATTGACCAGAAGTGTCTCTATCTTGTCTTTATTAAGCTTCAATTTGTTCACCATCATCCAATTTATTACTGTGCCCAGACACAGGTTTAGGACTGAAAACTCCTTCCTTGGAATTAGATGGAAATGAGAAATAGTGTTGGGTATTATTCGCATATTGGTGGCTCCAGACTCTGGACAACCTCTCCTCATAGTTTCATGTATATTTTAAATAGTGTAGGAACAGAACATTGCTGCAAGGGACCCACAGGTCAATAACCAGGGCATCAAACAGGAGTCCCTCAGCAACACACTTTGAGCTCACCCTTTGGGAGATACTTCAACCATTACAAAACAGTGTCTCTAAGTTCCATCTCAGATTTTTAAAAGCCAGAAGGATAGTGTAATTTGAGGTACTGAAAACAGCTGAGAAGTCCAGCAGAATCAACAGAAATACACTTCCCCATATAGTTTGTGGTGCTGTGTGTGTGTGAGGTGACAGATGACAATTCAAAAGAATCAAAATTGGAGATTAGCAATCTGTTCTTCTGGATTCCATTTAAAATCTTGCTATGGATGGAATGTAATGTGGATTTTTGGGGTTCACATTTCCCCTTTTTGTTGCCTTGCAGGCTCGGGTTATGTATGATTTCACGGCTGAACCTGGAAACAATGAGCTGACAGTTAATGAAGGAGAAATCATCACAGTTACCAATCCGGTAAGATGTGTTAAGTGGAAATGGGCCTAACTTCCTGGAATTTTTTATTTTATTTATTTTAAACTTTTTATTACATTTTCAAATAAAAATACAAATACTGCACTACAAAAAATAACGACATAATTTTCCACATTATAAAACAAAACAACAAATTAAGTATGTAAAAATACATAAAAGTATATAAATCATAATATAAACAGTAAAAACATATAATACTATACCTAATTTATAATAAACACCTCAGTGATATATACAATCCCTGGAATTTTGATGAAGAAAATCTTTAGTAATTCTACTGCTGAAGTTAGGAACATATCAAAATACAATTTCCACATTCCCCCCTTTTGTTTTGTAGGTTAAAGGAAAATTATTTAAACCAGCATAGATACAAGATTACTTACTTAAAGGGAAGCCAGTGAGGTATTTGGTCATTCTCCAATACCTGTTGTTTTTTCTACACAAAAATGGGACCTGTGTGGGATAGTAATTCTGACTACTGCTCATGAACTATTTCAAGAGTTTAAGACATTGGGGCTATAATCTGATACAGTATATCTTTTCCTGGGATTAGATGCTCCTTAATTTGATGGGACTTTGTTCTGAACAAGTGTGCAAAGGATTGGGTTATTAAACACATGTGGTTACCTACTTGTTATATAAATGACAAGAATAAAATTTACAAGTAAGTATTGTTGGTTTTACAGGTTTCTCTCAAGCAGGGTTGTTGAAGAGAGGACATTTTAGAATTCATAGGTTTGCCATAAGTCAGAAACAGCTTGCTGGCAATTTAACAACAATATCAAATTTGTCAGGTTGAAGAGTTTTGTTTACCAACAGTCCTTGAAAAACAGTTGAATCATGTTAATAATGAATAGTTCCAATGCCTGTAATGACCAAGAATTATTCATGTAGCATCATTTATCCATTTTCTTCAAAAAATAAATTCCTCTGTTTTTAATAGACTTTACACTAGTACAGTAATACCTCAGATAACGTTTACCTTGGATAATGCTAAAATCGCATAACGTTAAGTAATCTAGGGAGGAGAATTGGATCGAATAATGTTAAAGTCCTATGAGATGGATTGGATAGCAACCGCTAAAGCCTGTGCGGTTACAATGTATCTCTATGGAACTTTAACGTTATCCGATCCATCCCATAGGATTTTAACATGCATCGGATAACACTAAAAATCGGATAACACCAAGACTTGTGGAACCAAGTCTTAGCGTTATCCGAGATATTACTGTACCTCGGATAACATTAAGCCTTGGTTCCACAAGTCTTAACGTTATCTGGTTTTTAATGTTGTACGATGCATTGATCACACAACATTTTAAAAAAACCTGTTCCTTTTCCAAAAAGGAAAGGGAACCGGGGGCGGGAATCTGCCTGCCTCTTTGGAAAGGGCAGAGGAGATTCCATGTGTGGAATCCCCGCTGCCCTTTCCAAAGAAGCAGGCGGATCGAGCCAAGCACCGGCTGGGTTGGGGAGAGAACAGGTACGGCACCGGTTATCTCCCCAACCCAGCTGGTGATCGGAGAAGCCAGGGAGACCCACCTTCCTTTCGCAGAAGGCAGCCTCGGGGATATCCCTGGCTTCTGTGAAAGGAAGGCTGGCATCCGACGCTCCGATCCCCCCTTCCTTTCACAGAAGGCAGGCAAGCCCCCCCCCCCCGGGGTGCCTTCTGTGAAAGGGAGGGTGGGATCCGAAGCACCGATCCCTCCTTCCTTGCACAAAAGGCAGACAGCCCACGGGGGTGCCTTCTGCAAAAGGGAGGGGGGATCTGAGCTTCCACTAGGGCTGGAAAAGCGGAGAAAGAGAAGGTGGTGTGTGTGTGTGAGGAAAGAGTTTTCTTGTCTGCGCTGGCGAATAAAGGCAGCAGAGGGCTTGCTTTCCAGTCTTTGAAGCAAGCCCTCTCTTGCCTTTATTTATCAGCGCAGGTGAGAAAACTCTTCCCTTTTCACCCCCACCATAGATCTCCTGCTTTGCTTGCGGAGGGAACTCGTGTTCTCACCGCAAGCAAAACAGCGATTGCTCGCTGGGTGCAGCGCCGGCATGCCTGGGAAGCCGAAGAGGGAGCCCCTGTTCGGCTTCCCAAACACGCTGCTGCTACCAATGGCACAGCAGCAGTGTGGCTGGGAAGCTGAACAGGGAGCCCCCAGTTGGCTTCCCAGCCACGCTGCTGCTGTGAGCTTCGTAGTGCTGGTTCGGTTGGGAGGAGAACGGGCGCGCCCATTCTCCCCCCAACTAAACCTGCGGTCTCTAGCCTTGCAGGCTTTGGGGCAGAGAGCAACGTCGGGGAATTTGAGACAAACATTTTGCCTCAAATTCCCTGACGTTATCCGATTTTAGTGTTATCCAAGGCAATCGTTACCCGAGGTATTACTGTATTCCCAAGTAAGCATGCTAGGATTTCTGTCTTAACTGCCCCAAGTTTCTACAGAGTGGATATAGTGGATGGAATATTGGATTGAAATTGGGAAAACCTAGGTCCAAATTCCACCTAGCCATGAAACTAATCATTAGCTTGAGATAGGTCACTTCTCTGAACTTATCTTCAGTTATGGTTGTGAAAATAAACTTGGAGAAACCCTTATGCTTGGTGGAGCGGGGTAATGAAAATGAGATACAGAGGATGCAATACAACATGTTAAAATTCAATAGAATCATGTTTCCTAAAAGTAGATGAGCATGTATTTTAACCAGTAATGTGTTTGTTCTTTTATTGTTGTAGGATGTAGGTGGAGGCTGGCTGGAAGGCAAAAATAGCCAAGGAGAGCGAGGACTGGTTCCAACAGACTATGTTGAAGTAAGTTAACATAATATAACAATATTCATCATGATAGTATTATATTTTTACCACATATTTCGTGTTTCAGCCATTACTGGTCACATTCACATAGTACAATAAGTCTGTATAATGAAGAACAAGGTTATTGTGAATAAACCTACCATGTGTGTGCACACTGCTCCTGCCTGATTCTTCCTCCAAAATTGTAGAATTTTCATCTGCAGTTTTCTCCCTCCATGTCCATAAGCAGTGGACCTCTTTGCTAATCAGCTGAGGGAACAGAAAAGCTACTTACGCTCTTGTCTTTAGTAGTTTTGCCCAGTTCTCTTCTTTAGGATCAAATAACCTGATCTGTGAACCGGTGATATTCAACTGAGCATATAGCAGTGGACACAGTAGAGAAGTACAAATCATGCAGTGGTTTCTCATTTTTGTGATAATTTAGCATAATCTTGGTTTGCTGAGCACAATGGTACCCCGCATAATGAAAAATTTCTATGTTTATGCATTTTGGCACTATTGGCGATAACCTGCATAATGAAAACATTTTTTGTTATATGGGATATTGCCAATATGATTCGCATAACAAAAAATCTCCGTGGAATGGAGTTTTTTCGTTATGCAGGGTACTGCTGTATATGTATGCAAACTGCAGAAAAGACAGGAAAGATCTGTTATGCACTATAGTTGCTGTGCTTGTGGCAAGACTAGGTTTAACCCATAGTGTGTAAGCTGGCCCTTCTGAAAATTCTTTTGAGGGGAGATACCATTCATGTATACCACTCAGTTCTATTTTGGGATTATAATTATAATTAAATACACTAGAACACCGGATAACGTTATGACTTGGTTCTACAAGTCATGACGTTATCCGATTTTTAGCATTGTCCGATGCATACATCGAACAACGCTAAAAAAAAAAAAAAAGCCCTGACGACAGGGACAAACCATGCACCGAGGCAAGGATCGGCTTATCTGAAATTTATTCCCCCCCCGGGGGGGGGGGATTTTGGACAAGCCGATCCTTGGCTAGGCGCACGATCGTACGCCTTCAAGGATCGGCTTGTCCGAAATTCCCCCACCCCGGGGGGGGGGGATTTTGGACAAGCCGATCCTTGGCTAGGCGTGCGATCACGTGCCTTCAAGGATCAGCTTGTCCGAAATTCCCCTGCCCCCGGGCGCCTTCTCTTCCCCCCACCCTAATGGCCCCTTAGCGGTTGCTAAGGGGCCATTAGGGTGGGGGGAGCAGGCACCCGCTCGTGCGCTAAAAGGTGCGCCAACGGGTGCCTCTCTTGCCACCCGACACAATCCTTAGCAAGCACGTGTGTTTTTTACTGGAAACTCCAGAATTCTCTGCTAAATTCTGGGAGAGGGACTCCACAATTCTGCAATCCTCCAGATTTTGCCCCCAGGTTATTTATCTCCAATGCTGTCATGCTTCTCACATCTCAGAAGAAAACTGCCACAATGCTTCCTGAAAGTTGTTGTTCTTTAGAAAGCATCCTCTATAGTAGGAGTTCTCAACCTTTTTAAGCCAGGGGCCAGGTCACACTCCCTCAGACAGTTTTGGGGGGTCAGACAGCCATTTTGCCCTTCCTCCGCCACATGGCACTTTCTGGTGTGGTGGTGGGCCACATGAAATGGCACCACGGGTTGCATCCAGCCAGTGCGCTGCAGGTTCAGAATCCTTGCTGTATAGAGCATAATGGGCAGAAAGACTTCATTGTGTGTGTGTCTAGGCAGGCTTGACCACTGTTGCTCAGTGATGTGATGGCAAGGATAGTTGGCCAACCAGTGGCACAGAGGAAACTGTGGATTTTGATGCCCATTAGGCTTTATATAGGGTGCTTCTTGAAAAATTATAACTCTCAGGAAGTATCACAGCAGCCTTCTTTTGATAGGTAAATAACCCAAAAGCCATTTTCATGGGACTGCAAAATCAAGAGGCCTGCAGATTTATGTATGTGAGCTCAAACTTCTATTATTCTGCCTGGAAAATTCTAGGATAATTCTAAGGTTTACAATCCACAATACAGCACTGTACATTTCAAATGTTACATAGTTACAGTAATACCTTGCATAACGAATTTAATTCGTTATCCAAGGTTGCTCGCTATGCGAGGTTGCTCGCTATGCGAGGTTGCTCGCTATGCGAAACAAACAAAATTCCTATGGAAAAACTCACATAACGAGCATTTCAAGGGGGAAACTCGCATAGCAAAAAAATTCGCTATGCGAGTTTTTCCCATAGAAACACTCGTTATGCGAGTTTTTTCATAGGGAAAGGTCGACTCGCATAACGAAAATTTTCGTTATGTGAGTCAGACTGCTTAGCAAAAAACTTGCTTATTATGCGAGTTTTTCGCTAAGCGAAACACTCGTTATGCGAGGTTTGACTGTATATATTTTTAAATCAGAATTTAATTCTTTAATATAGAATTATGTTTTATTGCAAAATCCCCTTTTAGCCACATTCTGTTTTTTCCAGTTATTACATGAAAGTACCAAAGATGGAATTTCAGTAGCTGACCAAGCCTTTCTTGACCACCTTTCCTCAAATCTTGCACAGAGTAATTCACAAGCTGCAAAAAATAATAGCCAAGTAGGTATACCTTTGTTTCCCCTTTGAGCATGGTTTCTTTCCTTGAACACCAGTTGAAAAAATTCATTGAAGTCTCTTACAGTAAGTTATAATATGAGGTTCACTCTTTGCTCCAGTGGAGTACAGCATGTAACCAGATGACTGGATGGTAGTTTGAAGATTAATGTCAATACTGTAATATCAGATAAACAAGGATCCATCGAGTGAAGGCATAATACAGAGGAAATTAAGTGCACTTCAGAGGAAGATAGTGTAGTGGCTAAATGAAGAATGTAGCATAGAACAAAGTGAATTAAAGTTATAGATGAAGTTATACTATAGAACATTAGCCTAGGTTACCTCTTCCTAAAACACTTCCATTGCCCTTGTTCAAAGAATGAGAAAGAAAAACATAGCTGGCTGTTTCCAGTGAGTGGATTCTTGAAGACTCAGGGGAATGTGGAAGACATTTGATCAGTGAAAGTTTGAAGAAAAATATAAAGCAAATTAATGAAGTCTTACCCCTTATTGATGTGTGTGTGTTTTGGGGAAGGGGAAATAAAAATAAAAGAGAGAAACTAAATAATTTTTAGGAAAGCAGAGTTAATTTTAAAAACTTCGTAGAAGTAACTTAATGTATGATTAAAACAATGCTTTCTCAGAGTAAAGACAGAAAGAAAAAATTAAACGGAAGGTCCCAAAAATCCTGCAAGAAGTGAAAAATATACAAGGGGAAAAATGAACTGAAGAAGTATGCATGCTGCTCCACCAAGATGCAATTGTCCCTCATTTCCTTGCATTCTGGTTGGCCTCCCTACTTGATAACATCCAGTTCTACATTGGTAGAAAGTAAATCAGGAGAAAAGTGCATCGCATCATCTTTTTTAAGAGCGGAAACAGCATTCATTTGTTCCAAGGAAGGAAGCATAATAATAGCATCTTACCAGAGCAGGCACAGGTCATGGTTCATTCTTCTTCTTGTGCTGTATTTGATTTCAAATATTGGTTCTCATCATGGCAATCAGCCATGAAGATTGTCCTGAGAACAATATAATGCTGTGGCCTTCCATTTGCCTTCTGCATCGCAGGATGACACCTGTACCACTGATCCAGCTCAATGAGTCACTTTGTGGTCCTGAGCCCTTTTGGCATGCAAAGTTCTCAGCCCCAGGCCAGCTGCTGCCCTCCATCAAGATGGATTCAAGAGGGATTTAATCCACTTGGGGACCATCACCCTTCCATGTGGACTTCACCAAGGCCCTTAGGCCTCAGGGTTGTCAAATTAGTTTAATGGGGTTATTAAAGTATCCAATTCTGTAGCTTCTCCATATTCCTCTTTCCTTTAGCTTGACCAAGGTCTTTTCATCATAGCAAGTGTGTATCTACTTTTTTCTACAAATTCAGTAATTCAGAATTTTAGACCAAGTGAAATCCTACATTCTCAGTTCAAGCACAATACAGTTAATCATTCTGTTTGTGAATTAATTTAAGGTGTCTTCCATTCCATTCGGTTGTTATCCATTACAAAGATCCAGTTATCTGTCCGATTTAATCTAGTTCATATCTCCATAGTCCTTAATTTCAGTTAAGGTTGGAACCTAAAAGGAGAACCTGAGAAAGAAGTAGGACTGTGCCATTTGGATTCGTTTCAATGACTATCCCTGGATTATTCTGAGACTTTCACCTGGCAGACCCATATCTAAATTTGTTTCACTAGGAGAAAGGTCCAGGTCAAAGGTTTCATGGCCTAGCATAGGCCTAGTTTTGCCTAGTTTCCTGCTCACTGGGATAGCTTTTTTTTGTCTAAGAATTTAAGCAGAAGTAGACCTTTGCTATGTCACATATTCTTTGAGTGAGTCTTTCTCCCACCAAATGAAATTTAGGTGTGGCTCTGACAGATTGCACTTCCAGAATGGAGAATTGTAAACAAAAAATTCAAATTCCCTAGCACCAAGCATAAAAAAGAAAACACTAATGCTTTATTCTTTTTAATAATAACACATATACTGACAATTCGCTTAAGGAGCAAGTTCTCCTAATAAGGACATAAGAATTCTGCTGGATCTTGTCTTCAGCAAAAGGGAGCTTGATGTTTCTAGGAGCTATAAATATAAAGGTGATAGTTGCCTCTTTTTAAATTTTGCAGCTACAGCCATATGTGAAATTTGAGCATGGACATTCCATTGAGTTGTGGGGCATTGATCCTGCACAAATGTGCCTAGTTTCTTTTACAAGTGGAAGTCGGTTGTTCTTTATGGTTACCATGCATTAAAGTACAGTGGAACCTTGCTTAACAGATGGCTTGGTTAACACAAAAATTACATAACAAAAGGAATTCCATAGAAGATAGTGACTTGGTTAACAATTCTTTTTCAGAATGGATTAATTGGTTTTCAATGCATTCCTATGGGAAATTGCATTTAATGCATTCCTATGGGAAATTTGCTTTACAAATTTTTCATAGTACAAAAGTTCCGGAGAATGCATTAAATTTGTTAACCAACGTTTCACTGTACTGGTTTTTGTCAGAATATGTTGTCGTGTTGCTAAGACTGCCACTTGCTTTTGTAAAGATACACGCTTTCTTGGTACTGCTAATCGGTTGTGGTGTTAGACTTCGTTGTTTCCTATATGTGCAAGGCAGTCATTTTATTTCAACTGACGTTATAGTCTCTTATAAATGATCTCCAAGCATCATGAAAATGTTTGATATTCTTGCACCTCCTTTTCAATTTTATTTTAACTAATTCCTTAATTTTTGTTACATGTCCCTCCCTTGTGAAATTAAATGTGACCATTCTAGCATGAGCCTATTGATGAATTTGATAACTGTATGGTCAGTATTCATAAGCAATTTGATATCCTGTACTGGAGTCTAAATGTATCTCAGAGTGACATAATAGATTGCTTCCTGTCTGGTTGACTTTACAGTTAACATAATTTATTGCACTTTGACATTTTTGTCTCTGCATCACTACTTAGTGTTCATTTGTTTGTTCATTATAATGGTAATTTAAGCCTGTTGTTCCAACATTTCTTTTTTTAGCTTTCTTTTTTTTAGCACTGAGGAGGGCTTTGTGGGCCGGATGAATTGGCCAGAGTCTGCCCCCGGGCTGTAGTGACCGGCCCCTTGAACCAAGTAACTGGGCCCAAAAAGTTTGGGCACCTCTGAATTAGGGAATACAAGTGAAAGAGTAGTACTCTGATCATATCCTGCCTGTGGACTTCCTGTTAACCACTGATAAACCACTGTGTGACCAGAATGCTGGACTAAATACGATATTGATGTGAACTGGCTTGTATGTTTCTTTTTAATTTTAAAGTCTTGTTCTTTGTGGGATATCATGAACCCAGTCAGAGTCAGGATTTGCCTCACATCCTGTGTAGCAGAATTTGCAAGTACTGTAGCTAGACTCAGCATTTTGAATTTGCTTTGCTGCTCTGTTCTAGACTTCAAGAAATTTCTGTAGCTTTTCTGCTAAGGACAGAGAATTCCAGTAGGTACAATTTATTATTGTAGTATTCCGCCAGTGAAAGGTGTGCCACATTGTAACTTTTAAACCACGGGTGGGTAGCTGCTGCGGTCCTAAAGATGTTTTTCACCTACAACTTCCATCAACATAGCTGGCATAGTTCACGGAGAGGGATTGTGGAAATTGTAGACCAAAAACATGGAAGCCATTGCTGCCTCCCCTGGTTGTAAGAGTAGGCAAGCTCCTCAGAGGGTGGGTCACATATCTTTGTCCCTATATGATATCTGACTACAGCCAGACTGGTGGTCTTCCCATAGTAAACGCTGCAGTAAACATGTCTGCAGTTGTCGTAAATGCCTTTACGACAGCCATAAACACGTCCTCAGCCACCATAAACGCTTCTGCGGCCACTTCTGGCGGTGGTGATGGTTGGAGTGAGGGGAGGACCCTGATGCTTTGCTTCCGTGGGCCAGATTTGACCCACGGGTCATAGGCTGCTGACTCCTGATCTACATGCTTCATTCTAACAAGTTTCAGTTGTTGGTTTTTAAGCTCCTTCTTTCCTACCCTCTGAATTCCAGTTCTTGCCATTCTGTTTTCTCTTCTGCCCCTCTCTAGGGGCTGGTGGTAGATAAAGTGTAGTCCTCCAAATGTTTTTCAGCAGTAACTGCCCTTGGACCTGGTCAGCATAGTCAGTGATGATAGATCACTGGATGGATGCACTTTGCTTGGGTCAGAACACATAAGTTAGTAGGAGCTGGAAACTATTACAGTGATGGCCAACCTTGGCACTCCAGGTGTTCTTGGACTTCAATTCCCAGAAATCCAAGTCAGCACTTCTGCTGATCAGGGCTTCTGGGAATTGAAATTCCAGAACACCTGGAGTGCCAAGGTTGGATATCACTGGACTATTATAATCGGAAAGCTCAGTCAGTAGCAAGTAGAGGCCTTTCTGCATGTGTAGTATTGGAGCAGTTCAGGCAAACATTGCCAAAAACCTGCGACAGCTGTCATAATTTCCCTTATTGTATTGCAATATAAACTTGCATTTGATCAGATTATCTTTCAGCATTCCTAAACCTTTGTAGTAGTCCATAGGTCAGGATCAGGATGTGTGGGTTTTTTTAACTTTACAAAGAATACTGTTCAAAGGTCTCTGCATTATAAACAAGCCTTTGAGCTAGTTTATTTTGGCAATGCAATTTTTTTGTTAATTGTTGGACAATATTCAAATGTCTGATTTCTGAACATGGATGTAAAGAATATTTAAGAAACTTTAAACTCTACTTTCAGAGTTTAAAATCAACACCTTTACTTTGCTTTGTAAGTTGATAAATCATTTGTTCACTTGTTTGAAATAAGAAGGATTAAAAACCTCCTTGACTAGAATGGTAGAGTCTGTCTGTCTGTGTCTGTCTAAGTATCATTTCATAACTAGAAATTATTTCAGTTTTATGAAATCTACTGGGGTTTAGGCACAAAAGTAAATTAACAGTCCATTTAGTTGTACAGAGAGTTAATTGTATTTGGACTTGGAAATTCAGGTTCAAATCCTTGTTCACTTTTGAAGCTTACTTGCATGCTTGCTGCTACTCAGTGCATTCAGCTAAGTTGATTGGGAGGACAGAGAATAGCAAAATACCTTTTCCCCTAGACATCATAAAGGAAAGGCTTATTCAAATAAAGATGCTGCAAAAGCTGGTGCTTGTGGTCCAGTAGGTATCAGGATACCAAATTATTCACAGAAATACTAATCAATAGGTCAGATGTACATGCCCCATGATTTACTGAAAAGATCACTTTGAATTTAGAAAGCAAAGGTAAACCTTGGATCTGATAAGAAGACTCTTTAATGTGGCTAACCATAGTTCTAAAATTGACAATACATTTGCCATTGCATTGTTTCATGCCACTAAATCCTTTGATAGTTTAGAATGGTGCTTCGTCTGGAAAGTACAGTAATACCTCGGATAACGTTTACCTCGGATAACGCTAAAATCGCATAACGTTAAGTAATCTGGGGAGGAGAATTGGATCGAATAACTTTAAGGTCCTATGGGATGTATTGGATATCAACCGCTAAAGCCTGTGTGGTTACAATGTATCTCTATGGAGCGTTAACGTTATCTGATACATCCCATAGGATTTTAACATGCATCGGATAACACTAAAAATCGGATAACACCAAGACTTGTGGAACCAAGTCTTAGCATTATCCAAGGTATTACTGTATATGAAGCTGTGGAAATAGGAATTCTTTTTAAAGAATATTATGTACATTGTATGATAAAGATCAAGTCTTAGTGAGAACAAACAGCATCGATTCAGTATGCAATCTTGTTTACTAGGGGAACTAAACAGAGTTGCCCACTTTTCTCTACACTTTCTGAGTTTGAAACATTGGCCAGTATAATAGGCTGCGGTGGCTCAGTGGTTGAGAAGCTCGCCTTGTTAGCTGGAAGGCTGACAAGTCGGCAGTTCAAGACCTGGGTACTGCATGACAGATTGAGTGCCTGTCTCTGTCCCAGCTCTTGGGGACACGAAAGGTGTCCCCTGTGGAGAGTTTCTTCCACAAAAATTATTTCAACCCAGAATAATTTCTGACATAAAATTATTATCAGGTCATATCCAGACATACAAGGCTTCTCTATACATGATGAATCTGTTTCCAGATGATATTGCTGTTACAGTATCTCAATGAGACAGCTATTTCCTTCATCTCTTAAAACTGTTGTGTAGTTTGGTCTAACCTCAGGGTTGAAGATTAACAGTAGCAAGTCTAAGATTCTAATATTTAACTTGTTCTCTACAGAACATCAACATTTGTCTGAACTAACAGATATTCCTATCAAATTTGACCTTTAAATGCCAATAGGCTATTTGTATGAATTTTATTACTATTTCCATGAAGCCAATAGTATCTATTGCAGTGAATTTCCTTTTTTTTTAAGGCTTTGAGTCCCAAAATTTAAAATCTGCTATATTACATTTAGAACTGTTTCAGATACTTGTTGACTCCCAACTTCACATGGCTGTCACTGGAAATTAAACCTAAGGACTTGGGAAGATTGAGGAGGCTTTTCTTTTTCCACATAAAATTTAATTCTATGCCACTAAGAACCCATTTCTAAGGAATACATTAAAAATTTGTATGGACTTCTTGAGTTCCATAATATTTACAATTTGAAGGTTACATAGATGAAGTTCATTTGTAAAAAGATAAGGAAGCATTTCCTCTGTAGTTATGTTAAATGGAAGGTAGTGTTTGGCTTTTGCATGCCATGTCTTGTTGTTGAGTGCATGGTTTTAAGTTTTTGCTCTTGTCTAATATGTAGGTTCTGAACACAAGTACTGTACAGTTTGACCTAGACCTTAATTCTGTTTTCAGAAAAGAACTGCTATTTTATTGAACGTTGTTTTCTGATTGCAAGCATCTTCTGGCATGATATTTTATTGTTTTGCAAACATCTTCTGGCATGTGTCCATTTCACTTTTCCACTTTCCCTGCATGAATCTATGCCTGAGAGCTCTAAAGTGCTGTAGGCGCTTCTGTTTCTGTCTTTCCTTCTTTTACTGAGAGCTCTTCTTTTTAAGGTGGATTTTCTGGCATCTGCCAACCATACAGCTATGTTGGATTTTTTACCTTATTCTCCACCCTCAACTCCTTCTACAAGAAAGGTAACTTTTTAATATTAATAGTAGATTAAAAATCAGACCTTCTGGCATCTTATTTGTGAAGGGATAAAATCAGGAAAGAGGTTATAAGGGAAAGAATTGGAACAGAACCAATCTTGCACTGCGTACAGAGACAACAAATACATTTGGAGATAATGTCTTGGAATTCCATACCTTACAAGGCATATATGGAAAGAGGAGAATGACAAAGAGCACGAGGCAGACCTAGAGGAAAGTGGAGAGATAACATCAAAGAGATATTACAAGAACACTGCTAGAAGTGCCAGAACAAGAACCTTGCATCTCCCTCAACACCTGATAGGGTGAAAGCAAAGAAGAATAATCAGGCTACTGTCTGAGAGCCCAATGTGTTTTCACTTTTAATGAACAATGCATAGCGCGCCAGTAATCATCATCATCATTTTTTAATTTATATACTGCCCTACTCGGTAAAACCGACTCAGGGCGGCTCACAACATACAATCGAATACAATGTTACAATTCAATAGAACAGCATAATGTCACAGTATAATCAGATATCATACATCAATAATTCAAAACAATAAAATATCATAAAATACCATACAATAAAATAAAGCCCCAATATACGTCATAAGGTTACAAAAATATTATGAAAAACAGGAACATTCATCCAGCTCAAGCCACCCCCATCGCTCCCGGAAGCGGAAGCAAAACATGCCTGTATAGGCAAATTTTACCTCTGCTTCTGGGAGCAACAGGGGCAGCGTGGGCAAGATGAACATTTGATCAGCCAAGCCGAATTGGACGACCTGGTTCACGATTTGTCCCTGTCGAAAGAAAAGTCTGAACTGTTGGGTTCCAGACTGAAGGAGTGGAACTTACTGGCGATGACAAGAATCACTACATAGTGAAAAATTGGCCACCCAGAAATTTACCTGTAGTCGGACAGCACAATGTTCAACATGTACCTCTTGTGGATCGTAATAAGATTTACCTACCTCCACTCCATATCAAACTGGGTCTTATGAAACAGTTTGTTGCAGCGATGGGTAAAACAAATCGTGGTTTTCAGTACCTAAAAGGCAAGTTTGGAAAGATGAAAACTGAGGCAAAATTGAAAGCAGGAGTCTTTGTTGGACCAGAAATACGAAAGTTGATTCGATGTCCACAATTCAGTTTGGAGTTCATGGAACGAGAACTAGCAGCTTGGGATGTGTTTGTGCTTGTCGTGCACAACTTTCTTGGGAACCACAGAGCAGACAACTATGCAGAAATTTCTAACAGCCTTCCAGCACCTCGGTTGCCGAATGCCACTAAAGATGCATTTCTTCCATTTGCATCTCGCCTTCTTTCCATCAAATATGGGAGCCGTGAGTGACGAGCACGGTGAAAGATTCCACCAGGAGATGTCCACCATGGAAGCAAGATATCAAGGCTGCTTCAATTCAAACATGATGGGGGATTACTGTTGGTTTTTGCAGAGAGCAACAGAAGATGTTCACAGGTGGACAGCAAGAAGCTCTACAGACTTTTAAACCAAGCCATTGTCAATCTTAGTGTAACTAAGGGTCCCTAACTCATTTCAGAGGTAAATAAACATTTATAATTCACTTCTTAATTATAATATTTAGTGTTTTCATTCCAAAGTACGCACATTAATTTCCCTAAATTTCTCACAATTGCTTTTCAACATAGTTAATAGCATTTTCCTTGATAACCTTTACACGTACAGTAATACCTCGGATAACATTAGCATCGGATAACACTAAAATTGCATAACATTAAACAATCTGGGGGGGAGAATTGCATCGGATAACATTAAGATCCTATGGGATGCATCGGATAACAACCGCTAAAGCCTGTGTGGTTACAATGTATCTCTATGGATCCCATAGGATTTTAACATGCATCGGATAACACTAAAAATCGAATAACACCAAGACTTGTGGAACCAGGTTTTAGCGTTATCCGAGGTTTTACTGTACATAACTTTTTCCTGACATGCCAGAGCAAATCCGACTGCAGTTCTGTATTCAGCACATATGAATTACTATAAGGAACATATTTTCAACCCAGTAGCAGGGGAAATTTTTTTTTGTTGCGTAGTGAACTGTTTAAACTCTGCCTTTTTCCTCAACAGGGCCCAAGGTAGATTACATTGTTAAAAATAAATAATCCCAGCCCAACTCTTGCCTTGTCATAGCTGCCTACTCCTGGGTCTGATAGAGCTCTGTATACAGTCTCCAAGAGTGTGAATTAGTTGCATTCAAAGTAATTATATATGCTCACAAACCTTTTGCCCATGCATTCAGGTTCTTTCCTCTTGCCTACTACAATTTTCTTTAGGAAATTTCTAATGACAGTTTTTAGTTTCAGCTCCTCATTCCCAAAACATAATCTTCGAAAGAAATCAAGATAGGCCCAGTCAAATACTTCCTATCTGGGTTTTGTGAAAAATTGCCATTTCAGGCCATTTTTTTGCCTGGGGTGGACTATGATGGTGTTTGGGGAGCTTGTATTTGGTTCCCAAGGTACTACATATAGGTAAAGTTTATTTTCTGAGAAACTGTTTTTCCTTGTTACCTCCTTCCAGACTGAAGTGAGATGGAACATCCTGCCTTACTTGTCATTCCTTTGCTTTGTCTGCCTATGACTGCTTATACAGTTTGGAGATTGATTTTTATAGTCTAAGTTGATGTTTAAGAATTTGTAGATAAAAAAACTTTCACTTTATTCACTTGACACCCTTTCCCCCTGGTTTACTTTGAGTAACATTGATATTAGAATTGACAGTGACTTTCTGTCTGAGAGTCATGTGTATGCATGCGTGAGTGCATGCATGAGTGCGTGTGTGTTTGCAAAAGAGATTTCCTCCTCTGTTGGAATCCACATAGATGTTCCATTTTGTGGTTGGCTGATCTCAATTTGTTCAAAGTCAGTGTTCCAAAAGAGGGGTTGTGTTTGTACAACATCTAACAACTATACTGTTTTTTGTTTACAAATATTAAAAATTCCCTTTCCCCTCCCTTAACATAGGTCACTAGTGAGGCAAATGACCCTTGGTCAAGTTGGGACAATACAACAGCTGCTGATCCCTGGGCATCAAAGCCTGAAACGAAGCCAAAAAACAATACTTCCAACAACTGGGATGCAGCAGCCTTTGGCCATCCACAGGCTTACCAAGGTCCAGGTCAGCAGAACATTTCTTTAACTGGCTGTTCAGAATGAGACTCAAAGTAAATGGAATAACATTTTCTTTATGCATCTTGTATTAATAATGGCAAAACATTCAGATGGTAGGGATTTGATGTGTGGATTGTAGTTTCTTTCAATATTTTGTTCTATCTCTAAATATTGCAGCATTGTCCTTTGGAACAACCCTTAAAGTTGCAAATGAATTTAGAGTGAATTTGATACTGGAAGTTCATTTGCTTGTTCTACTTGCACTCTTTTTACATGTGATTTTTGGCATCTGTAAACACTTAGTATCTTATTCCCTTTAGCAGCTGCTGATGACGATGATTGGGATGATGACTGGGATGAGCCCAAGTCAGCGGCTACATCTTACCCTGGCTATAAAGAGACCGAGGTGTCTGACCCAGCAGGGCTCCAGCGTGGGAATAGCCGAGGCGCTGCTATGAAGTTACCACTTAACAAGTAAAGTGGACAGTGCTGTACTGGGTGAAAACAATAGATGTTACAGAGGAAATTATGAAGCAAACTAGAATATTTTAATCTGAGCTAGTTTAAGCCCACAGTATTCAGATCATTTATCATATGCAGTATTCAGCTAATGCAGTTTCCCTGGAGATATCTGTACAGTAAAACCCCAGTTTACAAGTGCCCTGGCTTACATTTGCTGTGGTTTACGACAGCAAATTTAATTAAATAGTTCCCCAGTTTTTTCGGTTTACAGCTGAAAATTGTGCTATTTTAAACTCTAAGATGGCTGCTATTGGAATTTTAGAGTTTAAAATGGCTACTGTCGCCATTTTAGAATTTAAAATGGCCACTGCCCCTTCCACCTGACGTCCCAATGCCTATGGGAGGTGTGTGTTTTCAGCTATAGGGCTGCCCAGGGAGCTTGGAGAAAGGTCGCATCTGAGTGGATAAGGTCCCCAAATGGCATGGAAAAGGTAGGGAGATTGCTTCCTTTGCTTTTGTGGGGGTAATCGTGTCTGGCATGTTTTTGGCTGTGTGGGTGAGTGCATGCATGCTTGTGTGTGTGTGGAGAGAGAGAGAGAGTCCAGTTAGAACTGTTTACCTTTTGGGTGTGGGTGGGTGGGTGGGACGATAGTCCCTGGGATGTTTCTGGATATTTTTGTGTTTTTTTGTATTTAATTTTATTATTTTTGGTCCCGTCGGGACTTTTTTAAATTTTCAATGCATTCCTATGGGAAAGCGTGCTTCAGGTTACGAGTTTTACGCGTTACAGTGGAGGCTGTTGGAATGGACCTCTGTTGTAACCTGAGGTTTTACTGTATTAATCTGTTATAACAGAAACAACGAAGAGTCGTGTGACTTGTTAAACACTAACATATTTCATTATGGCATAAATCTCATCAGATGCAGTTGCTCTGATGAGAATAGGTCTGACTCCCCAGAAGAAAATTGTTCTCTCAAATATCTGTACAGTTAAATCTGGTCTGATAATCTGTCCTGTAAAAAGCTGTATTAAAATGCTCCTTAAGCACTATGAGGTGGTATATAAGAAATGTACAGTTTTACCTCGCTTAAAGAGCATAATGCGTTCCACAGGATTGCTCTTTAAGCGAAACACCATTGTAAGTGACCAATGGGGGGAGGGATTGTGAACCCCAATTTATTTGTTAAGCGAGTGTTTGGTTGGTTTTATTTGTTAAACGCACATTCAGAGAAAATTCTGCTCTTTAAGCGAGGCACTCTTTATGCAAGGTTTGACTGTAATTGCTATTGCTATCAGGCATGCTACTGAGATATAAAATTGATTATTCTCGTTTTCTGGATGTGCTGGCAATGGCGATGCATTTAATTGTCTTAAGAGAATAGCTTGACCCTATCCAGAAAGTGATGCCACTAGTTCTCCTTTTTTTCTGAGAGCTCTTTTATATATGTACCTCATGCCCAATGGCAGGCATTTTCTATCCAAAACAGCATTTCTGGTTGCTTTTTCAACTCTGGAAATTAGAAAGCCTAGTTTAAGGGCCTGTGATGGGTGGGTGGGGGTACTAAATGGAAAATAAGGAGGTGAAAGTCCTTGTATTGAAAAGGCTTTTCATGTATATTAGGTGCATGGGATCTGGCTGGTGTAACCCTGGTAGCAACTATAACAGATATAGCGGTCAGTTTATCAAATAATAGAGAAGAATGACGGAGGCTGTTAAGATAGAACTAGAGTGGCAGTTGGTACTAACTGTTTCTCAGCTCTTCTTCTGAATGGCTGAGATCAGGTGTGAGAATAGACATACACTTATAAGTAAGCAGTTAGTCTGTGACTAGATCACTTTGACACAATTATTTTAAGTAAAAGCTGCATTTTGTGACAGACCAAGTGTCTGTAAAATATGGCTAGCGCATCTGAATCTGGCAAAGTGCCTCTGAAAGAAGATTTCAGTCACTTTATTTCCCTGATCAGGTTTCCTGGATTTGCAAAACCTGGTGTGGAACAGTATCTATTGGCAAAGCAGCTAGCAAAACCCAAAGAGAAAATTCCTATAATTGTAAGTTCAGTATTTTAATATGCCTTTCTGTTTGTATCTGTGGAATCTTCTTAAGCTATACTACAGTATGAAACAACACTTTTGTAACTACTTATTGCTTCATGTCAATACGGTATACACTTTTGAAGCTTTTATATTAAGACTTAACATACATAAGAGCCCTAGTGGCGCAGTTGTTAAACCTCTGTTCTGCAGCCAAAACGTGAGTTCAGTCCTGACTGGGATCAAGGTTGACTCAGTCTTCCTCCCTTCTGAGGTTGGTAAAATAAGGACCCAGCATGTGGGGGGGGGGGGCAAAAATACTAATTACCCTGTGAACTGTCCAGTGAGTGCACTAAGCGCTATGGGGTGAGATGTAAGTGTAATTGCTGTTGCTAATTGCTATACAGTAAAACCCTGACTTACGTATGCCTCGAGCTACATAAAATTCAACTTATGTAATGATTTATGCACTAAAACCATGTCCCGATTTATGTAAATGTCCTGATTTACATAATGCAATTTCCTATGGGTTTGCTTCAAGTTACGTAAAATCATTTTTCTTATGAGTTTGCTTTGAGTTAAGTAAAAATTCATTTTTCCTACGGGTTTTCTTCATGTTAAGTAAAAAAACAATTTACGTAAAAGCCCATGGAACAGACTTTTTACGTAAGTAGGGTTTTTACTGTATATAGAGCACAGTTTGAATGAAAAAGCTGCTGGGACCTGGTCATGCTGGGTAATTTATATACAGTATTGCTTGTCTTTCATGGCATCTATGATGTGTCAAGTGCAGTTCCCCAGAGGCTGATTCTGTAATTCACCACTTAATTTAACAGAGTTCATGGATTAAGAGTGAACCTCTTTGTTCAGCATCTAACAGTAAAATTAAGCTGAACTATCTTAATATTTATATATTTTTCTCCTCAGAATCCTCCATGGGTCCTGTCTAGGTGACATTATACAGTACAGTTCTGACTTTACTCAAATTTGTGAGAAAACAGGACTCTTTGGGAGGCCCTATAAGACTATTTGCCCTAGGTGCTTTTGGTTGGCATCCAGGTCTTAAAACTCCATTTGTTCTATTACTGTATTTTAACATATTCTACTGTGATGAGAATCTTACTGGATACACAAAAGTAGTAATTGTATTCTGATGGAACTGGTGGGTATCAGCTCTAATTGTCTGTATTATAATATATAGCATGTCTTGAGTTGATACTTTTTTTAACCAACAGATTGGAGATTATGGTCCAATGTGGGTTTATCCTACCTCTACATTTGACTGTGTTGTGGCTGATCCCAAAAAGGGTTCTAAAATGTATGGTTTGAAGAGCTACATTGAATATCAGCTTACATGTACAGTAAGTGTGTATTAGAAGATTTTCATCAGGTGCTATCTCAAAATGTCCCTGTTACCTTTTTAGTAGTTTATCAAAGCTTCTCATTACAAAGTTAACTAATATAAAGACTAATAGCTATGGAAGTAGAAATCTTAAGCAAGAGCTGTTGTTGTTGTTTTGATCATTTTACAGAACACTAATCGATCTGTCAACCATAGATATAAACACTTTGACTGGTTATATGAACGCCTATTGATTAAGTTTGGATCAGCCATTCCCATTCCGTCTCTTCCAGATAAACAAGTTACAGGTAATTTTTTTAAAAAAATATAGTGCTTTGAAATACACCCTTCAATTTTTTTATCACTGTCCAATTAGAAATGTTATTTTTCTCAAAAATGTAATATTCTTTCATTTTAGAAGTTAGATCTTTCAGCTTAAATCATTCTAAAACTGCATGCTTACCTGAAAATTGGGAAAAGATGGATAAATAAAAAATAAGAGAAAATAATGAACACAAAAGAACTGAGAAAGTGCAATATTAGGGTTTTTAAAGGCCTATCCAGTGATGGCTAGCCTTGGCACTCCATGTGTTCTTAAACTTCAATTCCCAGAAGCTCTGATCAGCAGGAGTGTGGACATGGGCTTCTGGTAATTGAAGTCCTAGAACACATGGAGTACCAAGGTTTGCCATCATAGGCCTATACTCAGTGATGGGGTGTCACCGGTTCCAGACGGATCTCTGGAACCGGTAAGACCAATCCCGGAGGGTTCTCCGTGAGGGGAAGTCCACTTTTGGGGCGTCCGGTTCCGGACGCCTGACCGAAAGAAAAAAAAAATTAAAATCGGAGCGAAAATGGCTCTAATTGACTGCGCATGCGCATAAACTCAATCTGACGCATTGCACATGCGTCAGATTGAGTTTCTGCGCATGCGCAGTCAATTAGAGCCATTTTCGCTCCGATTTTCAAAACATTTAGAACTTTCAGGGCAGCGGCGGCGGCAGCAGCCCTCTGAGGGGGGCGCCTCCCCGCGGCACGTTGAGGGCTGCCTCAGCCGTCCGCTGCTGACAAGCCCCATGCCCTGGGGACGCCGGGCGGGGTACACCGCTGCCGCCGCCTCCGCCGGGCGCCTGTGGGCCGGGTGCCTGCACCCGGCGTCCACAGCCGCCGCCCGCCGCCGCCGGAGCTGCCGCTGCCTGAATCCCTGTGGACTCCTTCTTGGGTCGGTCCCTTTTGAGCTCGGCTGCCGCGCGCTGCGGAGGAGGAAGCTGTAGGCGGCGGCGGTGCGGCATGGGGACGGCCCAGGGAGGCGCGGCAGCCGCGGCTGCCCGTCGCCCCTCGCCATGGCCGGAGCCGGGCTAAAAAGGTACCGGCCCAAGGAGGACGCCACAGGGGTGCAGGCAGCTCCGGCGGCGGCGGCGGCTGTGGACAGCAATCGGGGTGCCGGGTCCCAAGAAAGGTAAGCGAGGGGTTTTTATTTGGGGTGGGTGGGTAATTTATTTGTGTTTTGGGTGGGTGGTTGTTTTTATTTTATTTATTTATTTGTGTCTGGGTGGGTGGGCTGAGAGGGAGGGGTGTGTGTGTATGTTTATTTTTATTTTTTATTTATTTTTATTTTGGCCCCGCCCACAACGTCATGACGTCATGACGTCGGCCGTGACGTCATGACGTCATGCCATTGGCCACGCCCATGACGTCCGTGACGTCATGGCGTGGTAGTAGAATTTTTGTCATCCCATCACTGCCTATACTATACTGTGTTATTTTTTAATCCATATTACCTGGAAATATATTTTGCTTACATAGCACTGTAGCAGTTTCAGTAGTTTTCCTATTGATTTTATGTTTAATTGGCCTGTTTAATAACATCAAGTTGCTGGAACTCATTCTTTTTTTTTATTTAAAGAATGAAATATTAGGTAAAATAAAATAATTCAGCATGTAATCACCATGCACTGCTTTATGGGAATCACAAACTTTCTTGTGGTGGGAAGAAATCTATACTGTCTCCTCTAATAGATGCTGTTATCTCCCTATTCTCTTTAAATCCTCAAATATATACATTATTCAACTTGGAGATTTTAAAGTGTTTTTAAAAATGTTTTTAACTTTTTAAATCTTGGTGTATGTTCAATAGTTTTTTTAAGATAGCTTTCTGTGGCATTTTCAAAATGATTGATTATTGTATATTTTTAATATGTTGCAAGCCATCTTGAATCTCTCACGGGGAGGAAGGAGATCGGTTTTATCCATTAAACTGCCCAGAGTAGTCCTTGCAGCAATGGGATGGTGTATAAATAAGTTGATAGAAAGATAGATAGATAAATGGATGTTTTCCTTTTTCCTGGAGTGCCCTGGAACTGTGTGGGTGGATCTTCTCTCAGGAGTCACAGTGGAGAATTAATTAATGAGCACTAGAATAAAAAAAATCATTACAAATATTAAACACAATACATTATAATATTAAACAAAATAAATCAATCCATTTTAAAACATTTAGTAAAAAATATTTATCACAGTAAAATAATAGCAAAAGATAGCATCTCTCTCTGTCAGTGCTGAAGGGCTGCCTGAGTAGAAAGTTATTTTGTTTGCTGGTGGAAGGACATCAGGGAGGTGGCTTAACTATCCTTCCTTTGGAGCAAGGGTTCCCAACGTTTCCCGCCAGGGGCCAGTTCCTGTGCTCACCTCTGGGAGCCACAGGCGAGTTTGCGCCCGCTACTTACGTTTTCAGCAGTGGCATGAATTGCATAGTTTTTCTGGTTGTTGTTTTTTTACAGCCTCTGCCGCTTCCCAGAGTGACGAGAGACTTTTTGGAGCAATTTCGCTCCAGTTTGGTAATTTTCCGATACTCCTCTGCTGCACTTTGGCAGCTAGAGCAGGATGGTGAGCTACTTCCTGGTTTGGCAGTGGGATCCCAGGCACCTATTTCAACTCTACCTGGCAATGGAAGTAGCTTGCCGTCCTACTCCAGCTGCTGAAGCGCAGCAGAAGAGCACCAGAAAATTACCAAAACAGAGTAAAATTGCTCTGAAAACCCTCCCGCCGCCCTGGAAGCAGTGGAGGCTGTCCAAAACCCTGGAAAAACCACGTGATTTGCACTGCTGCCGTGGTAAGTGACATATTGCAACTTCTGATGGGGTGGGTGGGTCTAGAGGTCCATAGGTGGCCACAGTGAACCAAATTAATTATATGCACAGGCTGGATTAGGCCCACAGGCTGCGGGTTGGGAACCCCTGCTTTGGAAGAAGTTCTTTGAGAGGCCAGTCTTTTTTCATGTTCTTCAAATTTTATTATATGGTAGTAGGACAGAAAGCAATGGTTAACCTACAGATCTCAAAGTTTGTACAGTTTTGTATGGGAGAATATAATCTTTTAGCAAGCAGACTAGACCCAAGTCTAGTATTTAGCTATGTTTTTCCCTTTAACATCGTGAGAATGAAGGAAATTTTTAATGATTCCTTTTCCTCTTCTATAACAATGACAACAGCAAAATCAGTATCCTCATTACTATTTTTTGCTCTGGTGCACTTTTCATTAGGAAGTGAGTTTTCACTGGTAATATTGGCAATCAGCACATACAAAACAAATTAGGTGTTACTACCTTTTATTGCAATGTTTTCCACATTTATAAATTACTCTATCACGTGAAGCACTCAAAGCAAGAAAAACAGTTTAAAAAAACAGGGATAGGTGCATTACTAAAACATCAGAGGCAGAATAAAACATCAAGTTTCTGTTGGGAAATCTGCAAATAACCTGCTAGCTAACTGTTTCTGTCTTCTAAGATTTAAAAGAATGATGGACGGGGTGATCTATTTTGATAGGTGATTCTGTAGTTTGGCCAAAAGCCAGGTATGCTCAGATCTTAATGCTACCAGCTACTACCACACATAACTTAGCTGAAAGTACATACAGGATTGCTCTCTCAGAGGATGTGAAAGTACAGGAGTGAATGTATAAAAATACAGTAATGGTTTGCTCAGGTAGTTAGGGCCAGACTGTTATATTTTGAAGATTAAAACCAAGTCTTTGACATGTACCCAGAAGTAACTAGTGAAGAACAGGTATAATTCTATCACCTTGCCAGATGTTTAGTTATTACATTTTAATCCAGTTGTACTCCTCTGTGCCATCTTGATGACATTGGCCAGAATCCTATGTTACCATGCTGAGTTAATGCCCACACATCTATTCAGTAGGATTTCAGCCAATGCAACTCTTGTACAGTGTAAAGAGAATTCTTTACACATCTCTGGCTGGAGAGTTATGTCTTACCCAGCCATCTGCACCAGTGCTGTTCAAAGGCTAGTGACTTGTGGGTTGGCAAACAAGTTGTAGTGGACCTTAAAAGCACTGTTATCTTGCTCATAGCTATTTTTCCTCTAAATATCCATGTTAAAAATTGTATACCTCCCAATATAAACTGTCCCCCAATGAATCACAGTTTTTAAAGGGAAGCTAATTGTTTTAAACCAAGTAGATCTTTCATATCTTGAAGTACATTGTAGGTTTAATAAATAAGTCTTTGTTAGCATAACTCAAAGCAGCATTTGACTTGTGGGAATTGAATTCCTCAACTTGAACAAAACCAAACAAATTAAAGTTCATTTATGTTTGTAATATATGTATTTTGCCAACTGTTCTAATTATTCAAGGTATTCATTAGATTACAAACATTGGCCTCAGACTGGATTGTCCTTGTAGAACACCATGAATGTCAGTGCCTTTCGTTCTTTGGTCTACAGGGCGTTTTGAGGAAGAATTCATCAAAATGCGGATGGAGAGGCTACAAGCTTGGATGACCAGGATGTGTCGTCATCCAGTTGTTTCAGAAAGTGAAGTTTTTCAGCAGTTCCTTAGCTTTCGTGATGAAAAGGTAATACAAATGATAAAAATACATTTGACTAGGGATAACAAAAAGGGTAGAGATAGAAGAGCCATCATTCCTCCTTAGTAAGAAAATTAGAATACCTTCTACACCAGGGGTTCCCAACCTATAGCCCGTGGGCTGGATCCAGAGCACAGGCCAAAATGCCGGAAGTGCTCTGGCATTAATGGAAGTGCTCAAATCACTGTGAAAATGTTCCTCCCTCGCTCCCTTCTACAAGGGAAGCAGCAGAGGTGAGAAAAATGCCCAAAAATGCAGTACAAATGCCATGGCGAAAAAACATGTGACCGGCCCCTCAGATGACTGAGTGGGCGTGGTCAGGCCCTTGGCAAGAAAAGGTTGAGAACCCCTGTTCTACATGGTAGCATTATATATACACCTATCATCAATTTTTCTCAGTAATACTAGTTACTCCTGACTTGTCCTAATGTAGTTGCTACAACAGGCTACTTACAATCCTCTAAATCAGTGGTGCCCAAACTAAGGCCCGGGGGCCAGGTGCGGCCCCCGACGCCCATTCATCCAGCCCACGAAGCCCTCGTCGCTCCTGGGCGCGTTTTACTTCAGTTTCCAGGAGTGACGAGGGCTTCGTGGTCCAGATATTTTGGCGTCGGGCCTTAGTGACCGGATTCCTGAACCACATGATTGGCCCACGGCCCAAAAAGTTTGGGTACCCCTGCTCTAAATATTGCTGGACTGCCACTCCTCTTAGACCTCATCATCATCAGTTCTCAACTTGGGCTACTGGGATTTTAATTCCAGCAACAATTGAAGGAATACAAGTTGGCCAACCTAATGTAAGCTTTTGAAGCATAATTAACATAAAATAAATATTGTTTGCTCCATGTGCCTTAAGAACATTGTCATATATTCTTATAGAATGAACACGCATTATTATAGAAAGCATTTACTAGGAAATCTAATTAACTTCTAAGCTGTGATTTTTGGGGGAAACCACCCCAAATTCTCTACTTTGTTTAGTTCTGTAGCGCAGGTACAAGTAAGAGGCCAAATATACACAAATGTCTGAGTCTGAGGCATATTCTATTGACTTAAGTAATAGTGCAAAGAGCCCTTTCAGGTGCTTTTCAAAACTCTGCAAAATGTTTAATGTTCTTGTCTTCATACTTACAAAGGTTTTCTTGTTTCAAAAGCATTTAATTACAGCAAGAAGCTTTCTGCCTGACTCGTGAGCAAAAAACTATTCTAAGTTTGGAATGATATAGCAAATAGCTCTGTCATGATTTCAGTCAAGCTTGATTATTGGTCTCCACATCTGTTGTGAACTGAAATCTGGGAGCTGTTCCCCTCATCCAGTGCCCTGTGTAAAAAAAGGTCATAGAAGCAGGCAGTACCTTAGGATGTGGTTGTGTAAGATATCACTGCTTAAGAGTGTCTTTCTCTCACATTTTCTTAGGAATGGAAAACAGGCAAAAGGAAGGCAGAAAAAGATGAAACCGTGGGTGTTATGGTCTTTTCTACTATGGAACCAGAAGCTCCTGATTTGGATATGATAGAAATGTAAGGTGTTGGGTTCTTTCTCTTTATTAATATATTACAAAAATGCTGTCACATTATGAAAACATGTAGATATTTTAAAATATTGTTAAACATAATTTTTGTTTTATTGCATGAAGATCTTCAATGGCATCCGTGACCTTCTGCAGTGTTTAATGAAATGTATTTAAATATCATTGATTTAAAATAAGATTCTGAAGTACTCCCCAGTATTGGAACACTGCATAACAACGAGGAGTAATGCAAATGGGATATAAATGATTGGTGCTTACATTGGTCTTAATGGCATTAAGAACAATTTCATTAGACCAGTTCTTCTTCTTTCATGTCCAGATCAAACTTTAAATTTAGGAAAACTGAACAATAACCTGTATAAAAGACAAGTGCCCATTTATTGTCTTTCTTAGGTAACTTGAGGTGAGTAGAGGGGCATATAAATCTAATTTAATAATAAATCTAATTTAATAATAATTTGCAAAGAAACCTCTTTAGGTTGAGTTTTTAAGAGAAAAGTTCAGTATGTAAACAAGGCAAATAAAGTGCCTGACTCGGTTGTTTCATTGCACAGTGAACAGAAATGTGACGCAGTTGGCAGGTTCACCAAAGCCATGGATGATGGTGTTAAGGAGTTGCTGACAGTGGGCCATGAACACTGGAAACGCTGTACAGGACGTAAGTGCTACATGTATTGTGTATGTGTACAAACACACTTGCATATAACTTTCCTTTCTTCAGGAACACCAACAGAAGACTTAAAAAGTGAATCTTATTAAAAATCATATAAAATATGAAATCATCAAATAAAACCAGAGATGCTATTTAGGTCTCGTTTTATTAGCAGATACAAAACCACGTAAAATAACTATACTAAAATTCTTTTTTAATGCAGTTGGACTCGCAGATTATGCAAAAGTTGCTAAATTTATTCAGAGAGCACATCTGAACAACAAACCAACTATTGTTCAGATGTCTGATTTGGATACGCAGTGTGTGACCATTGACATTCCTGACCAAGTCTTTTGAGCTATCTAATTAAAAATCACTGGGTTTGTCTCTAGAAAGAGTATGAAGTCAGTTGCATTTCCAGATGCAGTATTTTAAAGAGAAACTATCAAGAATAGTCTTCCACTTTTATACATGGGTAAATGCTCACGAGGAGGTACAATGAGTACTACTTAGCTGACCTATATCAGGATGTAGTTTGAAGCATAATAACTATAGTGCTTTTTAATTTAATCTCAGACTATCCAAAGTCCTTGAACATTATTTATTTTTATTTATTAGACTTATACCCCACCCATCTAGGATGGACTCCCACTCTGGGTGGCTTACACTATTAAAATAGTGAACCAAACACCATTAAGACAATAAAACAACCTCCACCCACCTAATCAAAATCAGAACCGAGGACCCCAAACTCTTTAGAATGAAGAGGCTGCCTATTTTCTCTTACGTAATTGGGTGCACAGCACAAGTCTTACAATGCCTTCTTCGACATCATAGCAGTTTAGCCATTGTTGAACAAAGGAGCTATAATAACCTTGGGTCTACTTTAGGTGTTGATATTACAGGATGTCGCATGCTCCAGGCTAAGGAGGAAAATCACTGTATAAAGCAACTTTAAACCATTCATCAAACTATATTATCTAATCAGTTATTTGCTGTGTTTTGTGGCTTTACTTGATTATATTTTAACGTCAAATAATTTTTCTTTCAGCATTACCGAAGGAATATCAGAAAATAGGAAAAGCTTTACAGGGTTTGGCACTGGTTTTCAATACCAGTGGTTATCAAGGTAACCCTTCTTTTTAAAATTTGGACCTCTTATTTGGGCAGCCTCAGAATACATATTATGAGTGGGAGTTGGCTAAACTATTTTTGACCTGTTGTATGTTTGTTTTGATTTTTTAAAAATGAAGAAGCATAAATACGGCACCTAGGCATCTGGTTGCCCAAGTTCCATGCAGCACAGCAGGACCACATTGACTGGTCTACACAGTCAGCTTCTCATAGTTTAGTGCCCTACATCATCATTCTGCTTTGTGTTTAAGAAAACACTGGTTTTATACATAACAGCCTTGAAAATGTTAGCATAATAGGAGTTTCTCATGTAAACTGGGTTTATTACATTAATCTCTCTGGCATAGTAGCAAGAGGAGTGACTGAAAGAAGGCTCCTCCTTTCTCTCCCTGTATGTTGATTCTGAGTATTGCTTCAAGTATTGTGTTGTTTATTTCTTGTACATGGTTGGATTTTGCCAATCTCAGCAAAAAAAAAATTGAAATTTTGAGAAGGTGCTATGAGTTTTTGGTTTGGACCAAGCGGAGGAGTGGACACTGGACTTGCCCTGCAACAAAGGGTAGCACAGCTATTATTTTGTTTAAATATTCATTTTAACTTAACTGAAACACTCTGTATAACTTTTGTTTTTAGGAGAGTCAGACCTCAATGAAGCAATAACAGAAGCAGGAAAAACATATGAAGAAATTGCTAACCTTGTGGCAGAACAGGTGATTACTGTGTAGTATTAGAAAGAGGAAAATATTAGAATGTTATCTAATACTTTGAGTGACTATGCCAAAAGGTGCTTTCATTTTGGCAGTTTGACATCCTGCCTAGACACGGAAGAAGACGACGACTATGGCATTGCCTAATGATCAAAATCCTATCTCAACTAAAGGCTTCTATATTTGTGTGTCTAGGATGGAAAATGGTCTGTGTGTACAACTAGGAGCCACCATGCATGGTTCTCCTTCTTAATCTAACTATTGCTTCTAATCACATACATGCCAGTAACCTGCTCTTTCTGTCTCTGCAATGCTAGTGATGTTGCTGGCCACAGTAGATTGCTGCAAATTAAAGAGTTTTGGGGAATGCACAAACCGTGCCTGGTGGTCCAAAGTCATGCACACCTAAGATCGAAAAATAAATATAGTTTGAGATGCATTCTGTTATAAACTCAAACATTATGAAATTCTTGCATTTGCATTCTAAAAAATTCCCTTTTAAAGAAATTCCAATCTGTTCAAGTACAGTATTGGTTTCCTACACAGATGAAATTATTTAAATACTCAGAATTTTAAACTTATTTTCCCCACTCCATCAAAAATCTCATGATTTTCTAGTTCATTGCAGAGGTCTTACAGAATGGTATTGCAAGTTATTACTGAGTATTTTTTCCCTTTATCAGCCAAAGAAGGATCTCCATTTTCTGATGGAAACCAATCATGAATATAAAGGATTTCTTGGTTGCTTCCCAGATATCATAGGAGCTCATAAGGTAAGATAACAGGTTTTTTTAACTATAGCTTTTAAAGAGATAGATATTGATTGTTTTATTGCAAGTGTTAAGTATCACAACTTTCAATTTTAAACTTTTAAAATAATATTTGAATCTCTCATGAAGATTATCTTGGAGTAGGGTTTACATGAAAGGTGATCAGAGAATTTGTTGATGCTTCATTAAATAGTTGTTTTCATTTTGGTAGCTTCTACTTAGGGAAGTTTTCCCCATTGGCTTCCTCCCATAAAAAATATACAATGGAAAATATTATTGTGTTATTGTGGCCTGAAAAACAAACAAACACTTAGTTTGGCAAGGTGACTTGAAAGATTTTAAAATTGCATTGATCAACTTCTTTGAAGTAGTTGCACCAGTAGAAGGAGGATTCACCACTATCTTCACCCTATAAAGTCTTGAACACATCGGTAAAAAGACCAGAAAAGCTGTATAGCATGTGATGTCTGTGAAGTAAACTGGAAGAGCTGAAAGTTAGTCACTAAAAGAGTTTCTGATTGTTGGCAAAAATAAGAATGATAGATTCCCTCACCTTCCAGTCATTGATTATATGGTGCAACTCCTGACAGCATCATCTATACCAGGAGTTGCCAACCTTTTTGGGCCGTGGGCCGGTCACATAGTTGAGCAAGCTGGTTATGTGGTTCTTCCCACCAGGAAGTGGAAGTAAAACACGCAAGAGCAGAACGCTGCTGTAAATTACCCGTGGCTGTCGTAAATGTGTTTACAACAGCCATGGGTCATTTACGGCAGCATTATGTGTGCATGTTTTACCTCAGCTTCTGTGAGTGGCGAGGGTGGTGCGGGCCAGATGAATTGGCGTCAGGGGCCGGATCCAGCCTGCGAGCTGTAGGTTGGGAATCCCTGATCTATGCAGTCTTGGTGCTTGCAGCCCACCACAAACATCCAGCCCCTGGGAGAGTTCAGAACTTGGGCCGCTATAATGTATAACAATGGTAAATGTTTTTCAGAAGAGTATTTCCAACAAGAAACAGAGGTTTGGAAAGTGCCCTCGTGTCTTATCTGTGTATAAAGATATATTTATCCTCTTATATTTCACAAAGAGAACCGTCTTCAGTTGATTTTCCATGGACGCAGAAACATTTAAAGCCAAGGGATTCGATTTTAAAATAGAGATGTGCACTATCTTCAGAAAATTTGCAATCTGAATTTGTCTTTAACAGGGAGCAATAGAAAAAGTGAAGGAAGGCGATAAACTAGTTGCTACTAGCAAAATTACTCCACAGGATAAGCAAAACATGGTGAAGCGTGCAGGTACCATGTCATATGCACTACAAGGTATGTTTATTAGCATGTTTTCCCCCTGTTAACTGGGAATGATTGAAAGGAAGGAATAGTAAAAATAATAATAGGAAGCATATTTCTTTTATTACCTGTTCTGGAACAGAATTCGGCCTATTGCTTTAATCTGAGAAATTTTATCTGTTCTATGATAGTGATATTTTTAAATTCTGTTTGAACAGCTTAACATTAATAATATAAACCAGAGCTGATGCATTTTGACAGTGATCACCATGATGTATCCCTTATTGTAGGTTTTAATAAAATAAATTACTTAAAGAAAGGGTGGAAAGGCAATATATTATCACACCTTTAAAACTTCAAGATTTATTGTGAATTCTTGGCTCAAGACCCACTTCCTGAGATACATAGAGTAGATCAGTGGTTCCCAACAAGGGGTACACAGCCCACAGGTGGACTTCAATTCCCAGAAGCCTAAGTCAGTACATTGGCTGATCAGTGCTTTGGGGTAGTGACTTAGGCTTCTGGGAATTGAAGTCCCAACACCAGCATTTGGGAAACACTGGAGTAGATCATAATACAGTCAAACCTCGCATAAAGAGCGTTTCGCTTAAAGAGCGTTTTGCTTAAAGAGCAGAATTTTCTCTGAATCTTTGCTTCGCTTAACAAATAAAACCAACCAAAAACTCACTTAACAAATAAATTGGGGTTCGCAATCCCCCCCACAACTGGTCATTTACAATGGTGTTTCGCTTAAAGAGTAAACTCGCTTAAAGAGCAATCCTGTGGAACACATTATGCTCTTTAAGCGAGGTACCACTGTACTTGGTTCTTGGTACCCATTATTTTTTATTGTAATGTATAATCTTCTTGTGAAGAAGATTATACATTACAATTTGTATTTTAATTGTACTTTAAATGTTTTACATTTGTCTCCCTCCCTCTCTCTGTGTGTGATAAATACACTACATAAATACAAAAAGATAGTACACTACAATAAAAATACAGTAATACCTCGGATAACGTTTACCTCGGATAACGCTAAAATCGCATAACGTTAAGTAATCTGGGGAGGAGAATTGGATCGAATAACGTTAAGATCCTATGGGATGGATCCGATAACAACTGCTAAAGCCTGTGCGGTTACAATGTATCTCTATGGAGCTTTAACGTTATCTGATACATCCCATAGGATTTTAACATGCATTGGATAACACTAAAAATCGGATAACACCAAGACTTGTGGAACCAAGTCTTAGCGTTATCCGAGGTATTACTGTAGGATAAAAAAGGGGATTTTTCCCAAATGTGTTGTTGGAGGAATACTTTTCGCAGATATTATGAACTAAAAACATGACAAATAAGTTGAAAAGTAGAGACATCATATTGAAAACAAAAATTCGCATAGTCAAAGCAATGGTATTCCCTGTGGCAATGTATGGTTGTGAGAGCTGGACCATTAAGAAAGCTAAGCGCAGAAGAATAGATGCCTTTGAGATGTGGTGTTGGAAGAGAGTTTTGAGAGTCCCCTGGACAGCGAGGAGAACAAATAGGTCAATCTTAGAAGAAATAAACCCAGAATGCTCCTTAGAAAGTCAAATTGTAAAGATGAAGCTAAAGTACTTTGGACATCAAATGAGAAGAGAGGATTCACTTGAGAAAGCCTTAATGCTTGGAAGGGTCGAGGGCAAAAGAAGAAGGGGACGGCCCAAGATGAGATGGTTAGATGGTATTGTGGAGACAATGGGCACAGAGCTCAGTGAGTTGAGGGGGATGGTGGAGAACAGGAGTGCCTGGCGGGCAATGGTCCATGGGGTCGCAGAGGGTCGGAATCGACTGTGCGACTGAACAACAAAAATATCAAATGAAGCATAAATTCTCACTAGAAGTTAAACTGGCTAATTTATTGCTGTCAAATGTTGAACATATAAGAAAACAAGAAAGTAATGCTAGGAAAGTTAAAAGATAATAGGAAAAGAGGTAGAGCTGGCATGAGTTGGATGAGCTCAACAAAGTACTACAGTCTTTATTTTGCAAGGTGCAAGCAGACTTGTTAATGAAAGGATCTTTTGGAAATTATTAATTCACAGGGCTGAAGCACTCCAATTCAAAATTTCATTAATGGACATCTGCAACAGAATAATTAGTCCCACCAAGTTCTTGTTCAGGAACATATTCTTTATTATCTCATTCCATCTTTATCATTGCTAGTAGTTTGCGTCTTGAGTGAGCAGACAGAACAACTTAGTTTTAAGACAAAATCTGTGGCACTACAGTAATGTGTGGATTCGACCTTTCATTTGGATTGCAAAATCATAAGTAAAATATGATGCTTTTTTGATGTCAGACATTAATATGTAGCTTGGGTTTCATTTAACAGCGGAGATGAATCACTTCCACAGTAACCGGATTTATGATTACAATAGTGTGATGCGCTTGTACCTGGAACAACAGGCACAGTTCTATGAAACGGTAAGCTGCAAATTGTCTGGAGACCATGTCCTCTAGAACAAATGTTAATTTTTGTTTCCTGATTTCCCATCACTTTCTTGAAATGTTTGTTGACAAAGCAGATAAACAGTGATTTTGGCTGTGATTATTTCAGAAACCATCTGCAGTAAACACATTTATTTTTAAAATTCAGGACTATGAAGAGACATTTCCCCCTTCTCCTTAGTAAATGCTACTTGGCATTGCTAATCATTCCTGTACCACAACTTTGCATGAGAGGAGTGTGCAGCTGCCACTTGCTTTTTGGCTAGGATGCACAATGAGATGTATTAGGCATTTCATTAGCAATTCTTTCATTCCTCTTATATAAAGGAGACTGGTTCAGCTGTGTGCAGCTGTTCTGCTTGCTTCTCTGTACATTTACCCTTCTGTACCTTCGAAATATGCAGAAACACAATTGTATAGTATCAGTTTATTATAATAGTTGTGGTAACATCTTTCCCAAATGGAAAGTTTACCCCTCTTTCCATCCCAAGAACATCTTAAACTTTTAAAAGAGGAAAGCATGGCAGGCAGTGATACACTACTGAAACTAGATGAAAGAACACTTGTGTTGAGAAGCATCTCTGTGCTATTTCGGATGATGTTTTTATGTTCAGTCAAATTAGGGGCTGGCTCAGACTCCTGCATTTCAACCTCAACCCAGTAGGGGTGGGGCAGGAAGATGTGGCTGCTTAAATTTACAGATACCAATTTGGATTATTTACAGACTCCAGTATGGTAAAACCTTGCATAAAGAGCATCTCCCTTAGAGACTAACTCGCTTAAAGAGCAGAATTTTCTCTGGTCGCCTCACTTAACAACGAAAACCAACCTAAAACTCGCTTAACAACTAAATCAGGGTTCGCAATCCCCACCACCAGAAGTCACATTTGGTCACTTACAATGGTGTTTCACTTAAAGAGCAAACTCACTCAAAGAGCAGTCCCGTGGAACGCATTATGCTCTTTAAGCGAGGTACCACTGTACTTACCCAAAAACAGCAAATAAGATCTTAAGTAAATCGAAGTTTTATAAATGTATATGGAGAACAGGGGTTGATGTGAATAAGTGGCAAGGGACTACTTTTCTTAGTGCTGATGGTGTTTGATAAACAGGTTTTTGAAAAGGTTTGCATAAAAATACCCAATTCCTCATTATCGCTACATTTTCTGTGCCTCTTTGTTGAGTGGTCTTTCTGGACACAAAAGGCCTAGGCCAGAATCTTCTTGCTTTGATCCATTTATGCAGTGCTATATTGTGTGTATTTTGGGGCTTTTCAAAGCTTTCCCAAAGTTTCCAGTAACATCTTGCAAAAGCTTAATTGAAAATGCAGAGGGTGGGGTCTGACTTGCACAATGGCTAGCCAAAGATTGCAGAACTCAACAACCAAAGCATTACACTTTACTCCTGGTGTAAAAGGATACTGGGCCTAGTCAGCATTATTGTTTTCAGGTAATTCTTTAATTATTTGCCTGGAAATAATTGCTACTTTAGTTGCATAAGTATGAACTGTATCTCTTGTACTTTTAATATGCAGATAGGTTACTAAGCAAATTTCTTTGCACATTGTACAGTGGTACCTCGAGTTACAAATGGTTCAAGTTACAAAAGTTTCATAATACGAATGAAAATCAATTGAAAATCATGGCTCAAGTTATGAATTTTTCCAGAACAGATTAATTGTTTTTGAATGCATTCCTATGGGAAACAATGTTTCAAGTTATGAGTTTTGGTTTTCAATGCATTCCTACGGGAAATTCAAGTTACAATTTTTTCATAACATAAAAAATGCCTTGGAACGCATTAAGTTTGTAACTTGAGGTACCACTGTATACAGCACGTATTGATATACAGTAATACCCCGAATAACGCTAAAACCTTGATTTCACAAGTCTTAGCGTTATCTGGTTTTTAATGTTGTGCGACACATTGATTGCACAACGTTAAAAAAAACAGCCCGGTTCCCTTTCCGAAGAGGAAAGGGAACTAGGGATCAATCTGCCTGCCCGAAAGGAAGCCGGTGATGGGAGTGCTCAAATGCCGGCTTCCTTTGGGTGAGAAGGCGGTGCCCGCTCTCACCCAAAAGAAACCGGCAATCTGACGGTCAGACTGCTGGTTTCTTTTGGCTGAGTGCAGGCTCGTGCCTTCTCACACAAAGGAAACCTGCGATCTGATGCTCAGACTGTCAGTTTCTTTTGGGTGAGTGCAGGGGAGCACCTTCTCACGCAAAAGAAGACTGCAATCTGACCATTGGTTTCTTTTGGGTGCGAGCGGGTGGGCGCATTCTCACCCAAAGGAAGCCAGCGTTTGGGCGCTCCAATCACCGGTTTCCTTTCAGGGAAGGCGACTCGGGCAGCTCCCCTTGCCTTCCCTGAAAGGAAGCCAGCGTTTGGAGTGCCCCCAACAATAGCTTCCTTTCGGGGAAGGCAAGGCGGGTGTCTAATGCCCGGTTCCCTTAACCGCAGATCGGATGCTTGGGTCTATGGAGGCCTCCTTGCTTTTCCGAGGCAGGCATCGGGACAGCAAGGCAGCCTCCGGAGATCTCTGCCCAAAGCCCCCAGGCCTTTGGGTTTGGGGGCAGAGATCTCCAAAGGAAATTTAAGGAAAACTTTTGCATCACACAACATTAACTTAACGTTGTGCAGTGCAAAAGTTGTCCTCCAGTTCCCCGACCTTATCCGGTTTTAACATTGTGTGGTGCACATGTTAACCCCTGTATTATTGTATACAAATCATCTAGTTTGTTTCTTTGTAGAACATACCACAAATAAAAGCATGCTGGTACAACAGTCTTTTAAGAGCACAGTACTAGAATATGTTCTAAGTCAAATTGAAATCCTAAATATTAAAGGGGAATATTTTTTAATATTAAGAATATTGTTCTTTTCTAGCTTCCCTGGCAGTAATTCCTACTGAACTCAGTAAAACATATTTCTGAATTAATGTATAAATATTGTATAGTAAATGTGCAGAATGTATTCTTACAGTTGATGTCTTCTGGATATGCAGAGTTTCACACTAATGCACAGCGTATGTTTGCCTATTTCAGATTGCACAAAAGCTGAGGCAGGCTCTCAGTCGCTTTCCAGTGATGTAGATGCAGCTGAATAATAAAGAACAACTCCAAAGTGCTTTTATGATCTTTGGTGGGGGCAGTGCAAATACAATGTTTTAGCCATCTAAAAGCCTTTCTTTCCCAAAAATAAGATGCAAAAAAGTGAAAACGTCAGATGTTTACTTTGTTAGCCTAAATGCCTTGGATATTTATGTGTATTTTTATTTTGAATGCTCACCTTTTCTGTTGAAGCAAAGCTGGGAAGGCCTCTCTGTGACAGGTGCTCAGTTGCCACATGGTTTGTTGCCAATCAAAAGAGAGAGAAAATTACATTATCTGGTTCTTCAAAAGTACTTCGTTTCATCTGAACAGATATTCTTTAATAGGAAAGGATTGGTAGATGTATAGATTTCTGCTAAAAGTATTTTATTTATCCCATTTCTTGAAGTCCTATGCAGCATCCAAGTAAAAAAAAATTAAATTTTGGTGTTAAGTTTGTGCTGTTAAACAGAGGTGGGTCCCCTCTTTGACACATGAATTGGATAGAATCTCTGGAAAATTGACTTTTTGCCCTGCTTGCATTTTTAGTATCGTGTTCTTGTGCAAGAGATGCCTGAAAACTTGAAGGCTGTGGCCGGGTTGGGGGGGGGGGGTGTTGGATCTGAAGACAGTCATTACAAACAAAATATTAATTCACCAGTAATTTTGATCTGTGCACATTTTGCTACTTCCTAGTGATATCCAGTGCTGTTTGTATTAGGGGCTGTCACTGTTGCCCTCACCACATGTCCAGCATCATTAGTCACTCATGTCCATTTGTTACTAATGTGACAGAGATTGCCCTGAGATCCCTGATATGCTTTAAGTCGCCATAAAATGATGGAGCTAGCTTTTATAGAACACTTAATTCTATAATGATGATAAGCATTGCTCTATTTTGGGAAAGCTTGGTTTCGGCCCAAGGTGCCAGACGAATCCCATATGCTGACAGTGGGCTAAATGCTTGAACTATAGGAAGGTTGCCTGAACTGAAGGTAGACATATTGCAACCAACAGACCATAGTGCCAAATGCAACTTTCACTTGAAATAACCTTTAGCCTAGAAGTGACACAACTTCTTATTTTACCCATTCTAAGTGATGGGTATGTTCTATCAACTTATTTGCCATTTCATTTATACATGTTTAATAGCATTTAGAATAATAAGGAAACTGAGTCTGTCCAAATAATATGAAGTCCCACCAAAAAAAATAATTGTAATCCCAGAATGCAAGCTTGACTCAAAATGCTCTTCATTGTAATGTTTTCAGTTATATTTTTCTATCTGTTTTCTTTGTTTTTTCTCTTTGCTTGCCTTCAGAAATTCCATACAGTGTTATGGTATAGCCATTGAACTGTGTACAAAATGTAAAGAATGTGTATAAATGTTTTACACCAAATGTAATAAAGTTTATCTTGCATGTGGAAGCAATTTATGAAGTTACTGCAAAAATGTATAGTAAATTCTAAGGCACTTTTTTCCACAGCATCACTTTTTCAGCATTTATATATTCACTTTTTGTGTTAAAATCTTTGTAACTGTTTCTCTGGGGATTTCTTTTTACCAAACTTCAAAATAATGCGGATGACTTAGAAATTGCAGATTTAGCATCATTAATAGACAAACTGGGAATAAGACAACAGAAGAGGTAGCTTCAGTATGGGAAACCGATGTGCATAGCAAGACAACATGAAACGGATGTGTAACTTTGTAGCAAATTAAGTCTTTAAATTGAGAATAAATATTTATACATATAAAGTGGGTGACTTTTTTCTCCTTGGGATTCATATGACTACAGTATAAAATGTTACATTTGCGGTTATGTTGTGTTCTACTTCACTGTATGTATTCAGAATTATTTTTTTAATTTGTGAGAGCTTTCGTTCCTTATAAAGGAGTTAAGAATCTGTACCTTGAGAATGTTTGCAGGATGTCCTGGAGCAGAAGTGGGGAAACATGAGAACAAGAGAAATTCCAGTTGCATGACGTAACTCTAAATGCATAATATTTCTGGCACTCTAGTTTTTCAGCAGGACCAGTTAGACCAGGGGTTCCCAACCTGTGGGCTGTACCCCGGCCACAACGCCATTCCAACTGGCCCATCACCATCTCCCCCGCACCCGGAAGTAGAAGAGAGCGCATTTACATCAGCCGTAAAATGTGCATGCGCAAGCATGCCCACGGCTGACGTAAACGCAGAGGTGACTGCATTTACGTTAGCTGTAATGCACCCGCTTCCAGGGCCGTGGTCTGGCCCGCTCAGCTGTTCCGGGGGCATGGTGAGGCTCATGGCGCAAACGGTTGGCTGCCCCTGAGTAAGACCATCCCACGATATTATTATTGTTGTTATAACAAAATGAGGATTTTTTGTGTGTGCTCTCCATGCTGAAAACTAACAGATAAATCAGGAAAATTAGTTTTAGTATATGTTTCATTTGTTCAAATATCATGTTTTTCAGTAGAAACTTGCTATGAAAATTCATCCAGAGGTTTGTATATGTTAGCAGTGGTCATGTCCTAACTTCGGTTTTAATTTTTTTGGCAATAGTGGTACAGTACTAGCATTCCAGTAGCAAGTTATAGACATCTTGGCAGCTATTCATGTAAATTATTTCCTGTTCTGCTTCTTTGGCTACTCCATTTGGATAAATACAATACTGTACATAAAGAAACCTTGAGATTCTCTACTCTGCAATCTCTTTAAAATTGAGTTGCAAAGGTTTTTTTCAGAGTTCTAAAGTACATATATTTGATTAGCATGGAGTTTTTCACAGAATTAACACATGGTTGGAGCAACAGGACAAGCCACCTTGACCACCCCTCTACTCAAGCCGGCAGGACAAGGATAGGATTGCTATCAATTTTACTGGGAATTTATCCTGCCTTCTCGCGTTTGTTTCCTGATGAAAAGCACATTGGGCAGCCATTTGCATGCATGGTGCTTTTTATTTCACTATTAGCTATGGGCCTTGGAACAGAAATCATAACATTATTAACTTGTTTAAAGAGCCAGCATGCAAACTGATACCCACCAAATTCTTCTTTCGTGTCCTGCAAAAATGAAGCCACTTTCTTCTCTTTGTCGTTGTCCAAATGCAAGTCCTTATCGATGCACGTCTCTGGCAGCAATCGGCAGACTAGCAAATGGGCAGGGCTTTGTGTCTCCACATTCACACCATGTGTTGTTGTCCACCAGCAGTTCCCACTTGAGCATGTTGGTCTTGCATTTAGGACTCCAACCCTCAGGCTATTCAGGGTCCTCCAGGTGACCATAGGGGAGATTGAGATCTTCAGCTATATACACCTTTAATGTTCTTTTCCCAGTGAGCTCCTTCCTCCATCTTCTAATTTGGTTTTGCTCTTGTGTACCCTCAAGAATGTTTGTTCTTGCCCTAAAGCTCTTCCTGGATCTGAGCCAGTGGACTTGAGGCTCATATCTGTTTGGAGGGAGTTGAGGGTCATTATCTTGCTTAGTTCTCTCAGCATCTGCTATTACTTCTCTCCTGATCTTAGGTGGAGCATTACCAACAAGGGGTATATCTTTTCAACTGGTATAGGTTTAAGGCAGGAGTTCTCAACCTTTTAAAGCTGGGGGCCAGATCACGCTCCCTCAGACAGCTTTGCGGGCCAGATGACCATTTTGCCCTTCCTCCACCACATGGCACTTCCTGGTGTGGAGGCAGTGGGGGATCCACATGGAATGGTGCTGCAGATCACAGGCAGAGAGTCCCTGCTCCAAATGCTTGTGATCAAGCCTCGCTAGCCATCCTGGCTAATGAGTAGGAATATGAACCAGAAGGAGAACTGTTTCCCCAAATGGGTGTGTGAATATTTTCCAACAATGGCTTTAAGAAGTCTTTGTAAATGAAGGTGAATACTTTCAGAGATATCCTATTATTTGTATATTCTGTAGCACATCAAAATTAATATACTATACAGTAATACCTCGGATAACGCTAAGACTTGGTTCCACAAGTCTTGGTATTATCCGATTTTTGGTGTTATCCGATGCATGTTAAAATCCTATGGGATGTATTGGATAACGTTAAAGCTCCATAGAGATACATTGTAACTGCACAGGCTTTAGCGTTGTTATCGGATCCATCCCATAGGACCTTAACATTATTCGATCCAATTCTCCTCCCCAGATTACTTAATGTTATGCAATTTTAGCATTATCGGAGGGAAACGTTATCTGAGGTATTACTGTGTGGAAAATAGGCTACCCATTTTCATCATTCAAACTTTGGACTTCCCAAGTTGTGAAGAAAACACCAGCATCCTTCACGTTAAATTCTTTGTGTTCTTTCTTTTAAAATATTACATTTGTATTATGACGAGAAAAGCTATTGTACTTATTTTTAATTTTTGTGTGTGTACTCTGTTAATTTTAATTTATGAATTTGGTTTTGTAAAGGAGAGGTGGGGAACTAATGGCTAAAGCAACTTTATTGCTAATATCAAATATTGAGGAGCAATTCTTATGTTCTGGATAAATCTTATACTGTACATATAAAAGTGCTAGATATTGACGTAGATAACAATGTGTCTTTTGGATTTGATTCCCTTTGAACAATGACTCAACAGCAAGAGGATTAAAGCCCTATGACTAATTAAGAAAATAACTACGAAATCATAGGAAAGATGTGATGTCAACAAAGCCAGTTTGAAAGTACAAGGTGCAATTTGTAGCATTTTTCCTTTAGAGGTATTTTAATAACTAACAATAACTAGGTAATTGTAGCTCTGGGTGGTTTCTCCACTGATTGCCTCTACCTGCTGAGAGGAAGATGTAACTCAATAGGATTTAAATGAATTGTTATTAATGAGAGCAGTTTATTAACCGAACAAGACAATTTAGTTCTTCACCTTCTGTTAACACCATTCTTTTAGCATTTTATCTTCCCTTCTGCTTTATAGATGGGGTTTGCCTATTAGCACAAAATAGTAGGACATAATTTGGGAATACTGTACTGTTAATAGATTGGACCCAAACTGAGTTAGAAGAATTGGATTGAAAAATACATAAATTAATGATCTGTATTAAGAATTGCATCCCAAAAGTGATGTGGGTAAGTTTTACTTTGGTTGAACAATTGGAGGTTGTGAATGACTACAAATACAACTGGTAATAAAGGAAGAAAAAAGAGGCCTAAATGATTATGATATATCAGTAGAGGCAGAAAAATATTTCAGGTGGATAAAATAGCAAAGATTTTGAAAGCAACAAACAAATTGATGAGTAACAACTATTTGAAGATATGCTAAACAACTGGAAAAATAAACTATTACAAGAACAACACCTGAAAAATACTGATGGGAAGCAACTTAATTTGGGCTTGGGTAAAACTGAGGACTATGGAAAAATAAAGCCATATATTTAAATTTTGTTGTACAAGAATAAGCACTTCAAACTATTGTTATGAAAGCTAAAGTGCAAAGAATAAGTAACAGCAAATGTTGACCCCATCAAGAAAAAGATGAAAGTGTATTTCACCTCGTCTGTGAATGTTCCAAGATTGCACAGGCAGGTTACAAAGCAAAATTAATTCACCTGTCACTATGTGGGGAAAACAGCCTGCCAGCATCCAAGAATTCACAGGAACATCAAGTAGAGATGATGTTAGAAAATGACAAAGTTAAGACCCAGGGCCGCAGACCAAACTCACCGCTGCTCCCCACCTAGGTTCGCCCCACCCTCACCTAGGCACAAAAACCCTACCTCGGTGGGGACCAGGGATCTGCTACGGACTGTGGGCCTACGGACTGTGGGCCGAATCTGGCCTGTGGCACCAAATGAGGCCCAGACTCCAACTGCTGCTGCTGCATTTATGGTGGGGCCCCACCAGTCCAGCCTCCTCAACGGTCTAAGGGAGCGTGACTTGGCCCCCGACATTACAAGGTTGCTGACCCATAGATTAAAGTCACAGGTTGCTCTCTGGCACTGTACTGGATAACCGGACATCCTGAAAAAGATGGTCAATATTTTTTATTATTGCAGAAGATTTAATGTTCAGCTGGGAAACTAGAAAAAGAGAGAAAATACAAATTTACAGTTCCAATCTATTTTGTTGTTTAGTCGCACAGTTGAGTCCGACCCTCTGCAACCCCATGGGCCACTATATTTGCTTATAAATTCCATTAAGTTAAAGTGGATTTGCTGTCAGATAAGTATGCATAGAATTGGTACTTTTGGCACAATTTGTGCATTAGATAGTTTTTGAGGTAGTTCTCCATGATAGAAAACTAAATACAGTAATACCACAAGTTCCACAAGTCATGACGTTATCCGATTTACAGCGTCGTCCGATGCATGCATTGAACAACGCTTAAAAAAAAGGCCTGACTTCAGGGACAAACCGCTTTAAAGGCAGGCAGGGAAAGAAAGAGACCTCCCTGCCTTTAAAGCCACCCCTCACGCGCAGCGGTCTCTGCGACTGCAGTAGGGTCGGGGAAAGGCAGGTGCTTTTCCCCAACCCTACTGCAGTCGCAGAGACCGCAGTGCATGGGGTGTGTCGACTGGGTAGTTCTACTCAAACCACCCCACACCCGCAGACCATTGCATCGGATAACGCTAAGAATCGTTATCCAGAATCGTTATCCGATGCAAGTTTTTTCCAAAAAAAACTTGCATCGTTATCTGATTCTAGCGTTATCCGATGCAATTGTTATCCGGGGTATTACTGTATAGGAAGAACATCCTGGAAAAATAGGCAATGGATATTAGAAAATACTTATGCATTCTGAATATCCTATGGGTTTTCCAAAGACATCAACATATGAACGAGACATACCTATACAGTACTATTAATTTCAAGCAGTTCAGTCTGGAGAGTCAAAACAAAGCAAAAATCTGGTTGTCTGAGTGACTTGCTACCCAAAAAATATGGTCTAGCTAAACTTCACTCATCTGCACTTAGTTTTAAGATAAAAGAAGCTTTAAAAACAGCTGCTGCTAAAAATAGACAAAAGGAAAACTTTCACATCTGTCATGGACTGCTTTTACTAGTAGACTTTTCTAATAAGGGTTTTTAAGGACAGATCTAATAAACCAAAAGGATGCAAATTTACTGGGGAGGGGATTGCTTTTTCTTCAAAGAATAAAACGCAGCACTTAAGAACCATAACACTCCTACAGTACAGGTTAAGCTACAAAGAAGACTGCTATTTTGTTTTGGCCAATGTGCTTCATTGAGTAAAAGTCATTCCAACAAAGGTTTGGCAGTGAATGGGGTGTGATCTATAGAGGAATACTAACCAGTGGGTTGGGATAGATTCAGTGCTTGCACTGATGGATGTTGCATGGGAGAACAAACTTATTTAACAGACACTTTGTGTGACATTGTATGCAGATGTTGGCTGCAAAGGATTTATGTAACACACACATCCTTCCCACCCTTAATTAACTGAAGAATATCACACCAGTTATATTTATAGTCATATTTCTGTCTGCAGAAAGCTACCAATAATGTCACATCTCTTAAGAATGTGAATGTACCAGGAAGTGACCTGTCATTGCCCTGCAAAATTGTTCCAGGGATGGATTAATTGCTTACTACTGGAGAGCCTTTAAAACAGGGGTGCCCAAACTATGGCCCGTGGGCCAGATACAGCCCCCAACACCAATTCATCTGGCCCATGCTGCCTTTGTCGCTCCCGGAAACAAGTAAAATGCGGACACGTTTTACTTCTGCTTCCAGGAGCAATGGCGGCAGTGAGGGCTGGATGAATTGGTGTTGGGGGCCAGATCCGGCCCATGGGGCATAGTTTGGGCACCCCTGGTTTAAGCAGAGAAAATGGCTGCCTAAAATCTATCTCATCTTGTTGCAAAACATTGCAAGGCACGTTTTATTTCTGCTTTTGGTAAAAGAAACCACATGACTGGCTCGCTGAACCATGAGACTAGCTCATGGCCTGAGAAGTTTGGGCACCCCTGCTTTAAAAGGACTGAGGAGGATTTACTGGTACTAATAGTCTGGCTGCCAGATTTGGAACCTTTGCAATGAGATCATCCCTAATGAGACAAATTTAATGAATGTAACTTGTTCCAATCTAACCTTTTATTTATTTGTATTAGAAGCATCACTGTCTCAGATAATTTTTGCCTAACAATGGTCAACATCAAGAGCATTTGGAGCAACTAGCACCTTTCATAATACATGTTGAGGGTCATATAGTATAGTACACTGCAATAAGTGTGAAGTTGCCAGCTTTTCTTGGATTAAATGTAACTACCAAAAACACTCAAACTGCATTATTTTGTGAGTCTACTCAGAAGAAAGCCTTACTGAATTCTGTGGGATTTATTTCCAGGTACATATGGTACTCTACCCTAGATCTTAAAATGATGTCCTCCAAAATCAAACCTTCAGATAAAACCTTTAGTTTTATGAATGTGGGTTTTACCCTCATTCAAGTTAGCTAGAGAACTTGTTATTTTTTGGGGTGAGAAGTGATTAACTGTTCATAGGAGAAGTAAGATTCTGACATTTCCCCTTGCTTGGTGTCTGAATGGTAGTGAGCACTAAAGAGGACCATGCAAAACATCTCAACTGCTCACACTGGAGACATCAAAATTCAGTCTGGCCTTTGCTATATGTAAAGCTTCACATCCTTTTTTTCCTTGCAAAACAGGCACAATTTTGCAGGGCAACATCAGATCACTTCCTGGTACTATATTTTGAAATAACCCAAATTAATATATCAGATTTTTTTTTGAAGGTGTGAATACCACATCTAGTTTGGACTGCTAAAGCACTGGCATATCCTGCTGGAATTGCCTGTTGACTGCACATGATATATTGGTCTACTAATGAAAGTAATGTGTCAGATTAAGCTATACGCATGCTGAAGAGTTTGTAAAACTAAATCAAACCTAAGAATACTTTGTCTTTTTACATCAACAACTCGGCAGCAAAGATAACAATGCTGAAGAATAGTTAAACCCTAGCTGAAAAACCAGTCTGCAGTACAGTTGGAATGAAAGAATACAATCCACATCTTCAGAAATAGTTTAAACATAATAAAATCCACTGGTTTTTCAAAAGACAATCTCCCTATTGACTATCAAGTCCCGCCCACTACAGTTAGGGTTTGAATACAACCATTGTGGCTATGGGTGTGTTGTCCTCAAACTGCAATCCAAGTTATATACAGTATATAATGTCAGCAGAAAACTACTGTATGTCAGATTCTGAGGTAGGAAAGCAGCTCTGATTAGACTCAGCCTATTGCAGCTGCTGAAGCCCTAGTGAGCTGCACCTTCTTCTTCTGTGTTTAGGCCAGATGTGAAACTGCCAAATGAAGGCACCTGTAGTTCATTTTGCCTGACCTCTGTAAAGCTAGCACAAGGTGGTCCGGGGTACACTTGATTGTGGTTCAAAAATACCACATTCTTGGAGGAGGCTGTTTCTGTGTACCTCCGCTCCACCTAAGAACCACTATATAAGAACTGGCTCCTGGATTTGTTGTGGTGCTTTGTGAAAACCTCCATACTCAACATACTGACATCTAAATTAAGTGCTTCCTCTTTGAGGTGTTGGTACACTGCAGTTCAGCGCAGATGGAGGTCAGAGCTGAATTTGTGCTAATCTTTATTTCCAAATTTAATCTGCCAATTTCCCTCCCCTTTTAAACCCATAATCCCATCTCTGGGCCATGCTTCAGGTAAACTAAAACACCGGGGAGTGGGTGGAAACCCCCAACAGCCATGTATTCATTATAGAACCAGTGTTATCCCCCATTATATAGTTACCCCTTACTACTAACAAACAAGCATGGGCCCTAACTGTAAAGTATGAAACTACCTAGATGTTATCAGGGTGTGGTGTGGTAATATTTATTTATTATTCAAATTTATATACTGTACTGCAGCCCAATATCCTCTCCCCATGAAATAATTCTTTCATGAATTGCATAAAATTTATTTATTTATTGTTACAGGTACCCCTGTACATGAACCAAGAAGCAACAGTTAGGACAGAATACGGAAGGACAGAGTGGTTTAGAATAGGAAAAGGAGTAAGACAAGGCTGCATTTTGTCACCCTGCTTATTCAACTTATACACAGAGCACATAATGCGCAATGCAGGGATGGAGGAATCACAATTTGGGATCAAAATTGCTGGGAGAAACATCAACAATTTGAGATATGCAGATGATACCACCCTAATGGCAGAAAGTGGGGAGGACTTTAAAAAGCTCCTGATTGGGTTGAAAGAAGAAAGTACAAAAGCTGGCTTGAGACTCAATATAAAGAAAACCAAGATAATGGCAACAGGCCCTCTCAGAACCTGGAAAATAGATGGAGAAGAAGTAGAAGCAGTGACAGATTTTACTTTCTTAGGATCAAAGCTCACTGCAGATGGTGATTGCAGCCATGAAATAAAAAGGCGACTAATTCTTGGGAGGCAAGCGATGAGAAACCTGGGGAACATAGTGAAAAGTAGAGACATCACATTGCAAACAATAATTCGTATAGTCAAAGCAATGGTATTCCTGGTGGCAATGTATGGTTGTGAGAGCTGGACCATTAGGAAAGCCGAGCGCAGAAGAATAGATGCCTTTGAGATGTGGTGTTGGAGGAGAGTTTTGAGAGTCCCCTGCACAGCGAGGAGAACAAATAGGTCAATCTTAGAAGAAATCAACCCTGACTGCTCCTTAGAAGGTCAAATAGTAAAGATGAAGCTAAAGTACTTTGGACATCAAATGAGAAGAGAGGATTCACTTGAGAAAGCCTTGATGCTGGGAAGGGCGGAGGGCAAAAGAAGAAGGGGGCGGCCAAAAATGAGATGGCTAGATGGTATTGTAGACACAATGGACACAAAGCTGAGTGAGTTGAGGAGGATGGTGGAGGACAGAAGTGCCTGGCGGATAGTGGTCCATGGGGTTGCAAAGGGTCGGAATCGACTGTGCAACTGAACAGCAACAAAAAACAGGTACCCCACACCTGCCCCGCCAGCCAAGATTTTACAACCTTCTTAAAGGGCAGCAGCTCTGTCTGGAAATGCAGCTCAGTTGGCAGAAGGTTCCATAGGGCCAGAGTGGACACAGAGAAGAGTACAGGAAAAGCAGAGCTACTTATTACTTTCTCCAGTAGCGTCATCTTATTTCTGTGGACTGCCAAACTGAAGCCACTTTCATTGCTTTGTCATTGGCCTTCATCAGTACCTGTTTCTGGTAGTAATCAGCAGACCACTAAATGAGCCAGATTCTGTCTCTCTCCTAATTCACAGCACATGTTGTCAGTGGCATAGCGTGGTGGGATGCTACACCACTGCATGCTGTCCACCAGCAGCCCCCACTTGAGCATGTTAGTCCTACATTTAGGGACTCCAACTTTCAGCCTTTTGGGGGTCCTCCAAGTGACATAGGGGAGATTAGGTTCCTCAGCTGTATCCTCTTTTAAATGTTATTCCTTGTCTCTAATACTTATGGCAGATAAAGTTTTGATAGTTTCCCATACGTCCAAGCTTGTTAAAAACTTTGGACATAACAGTAGACTAGCTTTCCGCCTGTTCCCGTTTGCTAAGGTTTGAAGCAATGCCACACGTTTATGGGAATGCACTCGACAGACTGCATAAACACAAAGTACATTCCGCAGTCCTCCTTAGCAGCTACTGAGTATGCAAGGAACGACTCCTAATGGCATAGCATACATCAGGGGTACCCAAACTTTTTGTGCTGACCACGTGGTTCAGGGAGCCAGTCGTTATGGCTTGGGGGCCGGATCCAACCCCCAACACCAATTCATCTGGCCTGTACGGGCGCGTTTTACTTCCACTTCCAGGAGCGACGAAGGCTTCGCAGGTCAGATGAATTGGCATCAGGGGCCGCATCAGGCCCCCAGGTCATACTTTGGGCAGCCCTGGCATACACACACACATACTAAAACAGTCATAGGCAGAAAATCCAACACTGACCCCCTCCTGCAATCACTAACCAGGCCATGAACAGCTGGCTAACAAGGCTAAAATATCTCGTTGGAGCAGGAAGTGGAGAAGAATGTATATATTTTTTTTGGGGGGGGAGGAGGGAGTAAATGAAAATTTGGGCCGAGGGCCAATTCAGCTGTCTTTCTTTCCGCCTCTTGGTCCGTGTCAGGTCTCGGTTTGCAGTGACAAAACCGCAAATATTTCTGCTGGGGGGGTCCGGGGGATTGCCAACGTCACAAACTCCCAGGGAAGCAACCGGGAAGGAGATCTCTACTACGGCGGACTCTTACCTGTCCCCAGAGGGAGGAGAGAAGTGGCGGCGAGCAAAGCAACTCCAGCCCGTGCGTAAAGTTTACGCAAAGAAAGAAGGGGGGAGAGAGAGAGACTGGCGCGGAAGAAGGTGGAGGAGGACGTCGCCGCCCGGAGTTTTTGCGTGAGAAACGAAGGGATTTTTTGCTTTTTCCTTCCAAAGAGGAAACAGAAAGTTCGGAAACTGAGAAACAACTTTTGGGAAGGAAGACAGTTCTTAAAAAATAATCTCCACCCCAACCCGTTCATCGCATCTGGGGACGGAGGGATCGGCTTTATTTACACCGAGGGAAGGATCCGCCGCCGTTTTCCTCCAAAGGAAAAACTCTCGAGGAGACCGTTAAGGACACGCGAGGGGATAACTTTCTAGGAAGGAGGCAGCCTCCTCTGTAGGACTTAAGTTTTGTTTGTGGCTCGGCTCCATTCCTCTCACATTTATCATTTTTTCGAGCAGGGGAGTCGTTCCCCTCCCCGTCTTATTTTTTTTTTCCCCCTAAGGGGTTGGGTTTCAACTCGTGGCAATTGAGAAAGACACAACTCCCGTTCGTCCTTCCCGACGACTCTTGGCAGGGTTACTTTTTGGGGAGGCTGCGTGTTTGGAGGCGGGAGCCGGGAAATTATATTTGTAAACACTTCCCCCCCCCCTCGGCATTCCCCCCCCCTCTCCGCAAAGTCAATTGTTTTTGGTTTTTATTTAAACTGCCTCCACCCCACTTCATGGACAGGCGGCCACCATGGCTCTGACCAAAGGGCTGAGGCTGCTGTGGAAGCAGGAACCCGCGCCAAGCGCCCTGCTGGAAGCGCGCGGGCGACCGGACTGCCTCCTCCTGGAAGCCGGCACCATCGCCGCCCTCAGTAAGTGCCTCCTGGGGATGGGCAGGGCCGAGAAAGGGGGGGGGGGAGGAGGAGTAGGGAGCTAGGGCGGGCGTGGCCTGACTGGGCGTGGCCTGCACTGCCCGCCTACCTGCCATCCCTTGGCGCACACCTGCTGTTTCCATCTGCAACCTGGGCGCGCCAAGGCGTGACTCGGTGGTAAAGGAGGGTTGGGGAGGAGCGCGTGGGCAGAGCCGTGCTGGGCCAGGCCAAAGGTTCGTCTGTCCAGCATCCTGTCTCCCCCAGTGGACAGCCAACCAGCTAGAAACCACAAGCCGTGCAAACACAGTGGTGGGATGTCAAAAAATTTACTACCCCACTGTGATGTCATCACAGTGTTGGTGGAGCCGATGTCATGACATTGTGGGCGGAGCCCAAGAAAAATAATAATAATAAAATAAAAATAAGCACGCACACACACACATACACCCCTCAACCCACCCACCCACCCACCCACAACACAAGGACAGCAAGGAGGACAGCAAGGAGGCCGTGCATACGCACCAAGCACTGTAGGCATGCATGCACACCAAGTGCTTGGCGCGCATGCGCAGTGGAGGAACCAGTGAAAAGGTAAGCCACGAAGGTGGTTCCCCCCAAAAGCTGCTACCGGTTCTCCGGGACACTGGGAAAAGTTACTACCGGTTCTGGTGAACTGGTGAGAACCTGTTACATCCCATCACTGTAAAGAGCCAGCGGCCCTGGCCCCCTCCATGGCTTTTTCTCTAGTCTTCTCTCTCTCCAAACTGCTGCTCTTTAGCAGCAGTAGCAATGACACATATACCTCCCCATAGGGCAGTGATGGCAAACCTTTTAGAGACTGAATACCCAAACTGCAACCCAGCATTCACTTATTTATCACAAAGTGCCAACACAGCAACACGGGAGGAAGGAAATTCTCCCATTGGGCTGCTGGGCAGAGGGACAGAGCGAACTGTGCTGGAGGGACTGCCCTGGTGTCCACAGAGAAGGTTCTGAGTGCCACTTCTGGCATGCGTGCCATAGGTTCACCAGCACTGCCATAGGGACTGCAGTGGCTTAGTGATTATGACGCTGAACTTGATGACTGGAAGATCAGCTGCATGACAGAATGAGTTCCCATCTCTGCCCAAGCTCCTGCCAACCTAGCAATTTGAAAGCAAGAAATTGCAAGTAGATAAATAGGTACTGCTTTGGTGGGAAGGTAACAGCATTCCGTGTGCTCCAGTGTCTAGTCATGCCTGCCACCTGGCCATGGAAATGTCTGCAGACACAGACAGTGCTGGGCTGTAAACGGAGATGAGCACCAGTGATGGGATGTAACAGGTTCTCACCAGTTTGCCAGAACCAGTAGTAACTTTTCTCAGTGTCCTGGAGAACCGGTACTAGCTTTTGTGGGGAACCATCTTCGGGGCTTACCTTTTCACTGGTTCCCCCACTGGGTGGGTGTATTTTAATGTATTATTTATTTATTTTATTTTATTTACGGGTTTGTGTTATGGGTGGGTGGGTGGGTTGAGGTGTGTGTGTGTGTGTGTGTGTGTGTGTGTGTGTGTTTGTGTGCTTATTTTTATTTTATTTATTATTTTGTATTTTTTAATTTTTTTCCCTTTGGCCCCTCCCACAACATCATGACATCATGATGTTAGCTCCGCCCACACTGTGATGACATCATGGTGGGATAGTAAAAATTTTGACATCCCACCACTGATGAGCACCATCCCCTAAAGTTGGATATGACTGGCTTTCGAGCAGGGGTGACCTTGACCTTAGCGCCCCATAACACTTAGTGTACTCCAAGCGGTTTGCAAGTTAATTAGCATTTTGCCCCAATATGCTAGGTACTCATTTTACCAACTTTGGAAGGCTGAGTCAACCTTGATCCCTGGTCAGTATGGAATTCACAACCTTTTGGTTGCAATGTAGCTGTTTAACCACTACATTACCAGGGCTCCCTGGCAGGAGAGGGCCTGGATGTAGACAAAGGTTGTGGCTGAAGAACTTGAGAGACTGGTGTGGAATGTCTTTGGAAGAATTGTTCCAAGGAGTTAAGAACAGGAAGACTTTTGCCATGATGATAGTCAATATTCGGAACGGATACGTCACTTGAAGAAGAATTCTCATGACCTTCAATTTTTGGAATTTTTTGGACCTTCATGTTAATTCTGTGGCCAGGTCAGCCCTACCATCAGGGAGAATGAAGCAGCCAACTCAGGTGACAAGACTGGAATCTCATTAAAGGCATCAGGCCTGTTTATTATTTGATTTATTATGATTGTATTTTGCTGCCAGGAGTTGAAGAGGTGCTTGTAGCAGCTTTTTCTGCCTCCGGTGCTGAAATTACTACCCTTGAGTATTAGGAATAAGATGAGGCACTTATGATGCAACGGGGAACAGCAGACAGCATTCCCAACCAGCCAAGTTTGCTATACAAATGTAGAAAATTTCTCTCTCAGTATAATTTTAGTTACATTTTAAGCCTAGCAGACTGCGGTACTAATGACTTCTGAGATTTTGTGTAACCCACAGAATCCCATACAGGTGCCTAAACTGGTTGTTTTGGCGCCAGAGGCAAAAATTCAGGTTCTTTCCCCTGAGACTGAAAATACAAGTAAAAATAAATCAAGTAATTAAGACCTTGTTTTTGTTCCATGACATCAGCTTTGAGTTTGCCATTTCCCCTTCTCTAGTGTCTTGTTGTACATTTAATCAATTGATATGTTTCATCATCCGGGGATTTGAGTCACAAGAGGGCAAAGGTGGAGAATTTGATAGGGAGTGCTCTTTGCCTTGCGATGATTCACTTCTTCCGTGTCTAGGCCAGACGTAAAACTGCCATAATGAAGTCACCTTCTGGTGAATTCATTCTGCAGTTCCTTTTGCCTGACATAGTATGTGAAAGATTAACCGAGAACATAAGGCTGCCGTTACCAGGGTACGTAGTGGTGAAAAAATACCACAATCTTTGAGGAGACTCTTAAATTACACTACATGTGACCAACTAAGGGAAAGAGGAGTAAATATAGGCTGCTTCTCCAAGGATTGTTATTCCTTGTTATTTACTGTTGAGTCTCTCACTGGAAGTAAATTTGTTAATGTAGGTCTACAGGACTGTGGTGGCTTAGTGGTTAAGATGCTGAACTTGATGACTTGAAGGTCAGCAGTTCGAGACCTGAGTGCTGAATGATGGAGTGAGTGCCTGTCACAGTCCCAACTCCTGCCAGCCTAGCAGTTTGAAAACAACAAATTAAAGTAGATAAATAAGTACCACTTCAGTGGGAAGGTGAACAGCGTTCCGTGCATTCCTGCGTCTAGTCATGCCTGCCACATGTCTACAGAAACTTCTGCAAATGCACTGTCAGCACTGGCTCTTTGTCTTTAAACAGAGATGAGCATTGAACCTTAGAGCTGAATACGACTGGCTTTCGAGCAAGGGAAACCTTTACTTTTACAGAGCTAATAGCCTTCAGAAACCACACACAATCAACCCTCAGCCATTCACTGGATAATAATTTTATCTACTACTCAGAGATGGGGGAAGTTTCTTTTCTTTAATTACAACTCTCAGAGTTACCAGAGGACTTGGTGGCATTAGTCCAAAAAAGTAACATTTCCCATCCGCATCCTCAGTTAGTGTTAAATTCTGAACTAACAGCAAAAAAACAACAGCAGATCTTGGAAAAGTTTCTTGAAATAAAATCCTCAGATTAACCCGCCCCAAAAAGCACCAGTATCCATTATGAGTCGAAAATTTTGATAGTTGTAGTAAAAAGTGGGGGGAGGGGGAGCTATTTTCCCCCAGGCTCTGAAATGGGTCTGTTGAACCAGTGTTGGATCAGCCATACCTGTTGTTCTGAATACTGTATAATAAAACCAGGATGTGTGCATTCTAGTCATCCTGATACTGTTCTTAAGTTACAGGTGAACAGGAAAACTCCATGTGTTGCTTAATATGCAGATTGTAAAATTAACTGTGTTTCCAAAATTCATATACAGTACAGTAGACCCCCGCATAACCAATAAAACTCAGCTCCACAAAGCTCTTTGCTATGTGGTTTTTTCGTTATGCGGTTCCCTATGGGAGATACCCCACATTAAAAAAAAAAGTTTGTTAACGGGGGTTCCCATTAAGCAGGTATACTCCGGTTATCAAAAACCCTGGATAATGATAATTTTTTTTGGTTATGCGGGGTATTGAATGCTTATAACAAATGCTTCATTATGCAATTTTTTTGCGATGCATTCATTATGCGAGGTACCACTGTAGTGCATTCTCATGAGACGGCTAGATGATATTGCAGTTACAGCTCTGGGCACAGAGCTGGATGGGTTGAGGAGGATGGTGGAGGACTGAGGTGTCTGGCGGTCAATGGTCCATGGAATTGCAAAGGGTCGGAATTGACTGTGTTTTTTTTTTAATTGACTGTGCAACTGAACAACACAACATATGAGACAACTGTGACATTAGGGCTGGGAGTGATAATAAAAAAGGCACACTTAATTTTGTGTATATGAGTGTCCCTCCCCCTTTATTGCATTTGGCTCTGGGTGATAGATGTTGGGGTTCAATAAAAACAAACCAGATTAAATTGCACACGCTTGAAACATGGCTCACAGTGCTTTATAGATTAATACTAAGTGAAGAGCATATGAGTTGTACTATGTTAGTGGAAACATTTCTCATTTGCCCCAATAAATGGCGTTGAAAGGCATTAATATTTTAAGATTGTGTCTCTAGCTCTCTCTTCTTCCCTGAATCTGTTCTACTTTACTTGACAATTTTTCAAGGGATATAATCCCTTCTGTCATGCATCATTGCCACTTCTTGTTGGAGTTCAGTGTCCCCCCACAGACCTTGAAAATTTAAGTCTCAGTATAATCTTAATTACATTTTTAAGTATTACTGACTGCTGTAGTAATTAACTTTGAGAAAAGTTACCTAAACTTTAGCTATGGAATTCCATACCTGTTTCTTTAGAATTCAGCCCCACAGAGATAAAGAAAATGTATTCCTATGTAAATGTGTACAGTCTGCAGCCTCAATATTTTACTACAGATTACCGGTAGCAAAACTCACCCAGGATTAACATGTGAATCCTTTCAGCATTACTTGTGAAAAACTTACATTTAATTCTTTGCACCATGGGACAGCTTTAATATCAAAGATGATTCATGTAGTATAGTTTAACACTAGTAAGAAAGAGCCAAGATTAGCAATTAGCAACAGCAGTTACTTATATATACAGTACTGCCCCATAGCATTTAGAACACTCTCTATGTGGCTCACAAGTTAATTAGCATTTTGTCTCAAAAAAGCTGGGTCTTTTACCAGCCTTCAAAGGATGGAAGGATAAGTCAACCTTATGCTCATCGGGATCAAATTCAGATCATGAGCAGAGTTTTGGAATCAGTATTGCAGCTTAACTATTCAATAACGTTCATGATTGGGTCATCTAATCTCAGTGTATAGCTGTATTCTCTCAATGCATTAGGTTTAACACAGCTGGAAAACCAGATGAGATCTTTTCCAACACTGGTAAATATGTTGAACATTCTGGTAGATGAAGATTGAAGCCTATTTAGTTCAGCATTCTGTTCCCATGGTGACCAACACATGTAACCTCATGAGCCAATATCTAATTGTATATTTTATACATCCAACTGTATCAGTATTATGTGATCTGTGTTTTGCATCAGTACTTGATTTGTGAAATTGTAAAATGCTTTAGTTTTGTCACTAGCGAGCTGGCACATGTTGCTAAGGACTGGCATTAAATCAGACTTATTAGCCCTAATCAAATGTTACAGAATATATTGTTTTGAAAATGCATAGCGAGGATGACCTAACCCTGCCTTCTCAGCACTGCTTCCATCATGCTTTCAGTGCTAAAGTGCTTCACTGCTTTCATGCTAAAGTGGAGTTCTGAGTGCTCATGTAAGTTTTCCTTCTTCAAGTGCTGAATTCATTCCAGATATTGGCTATTATCATGTCAATAGTCTTCCTGTTCTTAACTCCTCTGAATAGTTCTTCACACCAGGAGATACCACACCAGTCTCTCACATTCTTCAGCCATGAAGTCCGTAGGTTTTCCACATGAACAAATTTCAGACTCAGCATTGAAAGCATGAGCACGCATTAAAACAGAAGTGAAATGGAGCTAGATACTGTATTCCCTTTTCAATACAGTCAGAACTCTGGATTTAGAACAGATTTTAGTGAGTCTCACCTGCCTGCTTACCAAACTATAGTTAGGCCTAGTGATGGCTTTTCTTTCATTCTTGGAGTGTTGCTTGGGGCTTTGTATAGTTATGAGTAAGCAGAGAAGCAGGGTGTCAGTAAATGTACAATCAATTTCATACAGAGTCAGGACAATTACAGATGGACAAGTGGTATTGTAGTCAAATACACCCAACTTTGTTAAACAGGAACCTATTTCTTGAATAGGTGACCTGCTGTTATTTTTCAAGGAGCTACACATCTAATGTACATCACTACCAGGGATATTAATTTTCAGCTTACACAAGATCATGTTAAGGACAACCACCATTTCCTTTTATATTGACTGTTTTTCATAGAAATAAAAAATTTCACACTAATTAGACCTTCAGGAACTGTCAGTCAACTTGCTGGTTGACAAGTTTCATGTGTTTTGCATTTAAATCTCAGCCTTCTGTTTGCAAAGCCTCCATTTTGTTTTGTGTGACTTCACTGACTCCCCCTTTGTCAACCTCTGCAATCATAGACTGGGTAATCTTTGTAATCAACTTTGATCATAAAAAGCCCAAGAATTACAGCAATTCAACCTGTGTCTTATCATGCCTAAGTCTGCATAACTGTCCTATTTATTTATAGGCCTCCCTATACAAGATGATTTAACTATAGACTAAATAATGTAGTGAAATGTCACACTTTCATAATAAAAACCACAGTTGCTTCATTTTACTGCTGAATTTGCTTCACTATTTGATATAACATGAAACCGACATGTGTTGAGTCCATCATTATCAGAAGGTAAAGATTATAATCAGGCAAATAGGTACTGGAGACCATAACCCTGTCTTTTATAAAAACAAGAATGAAAATGGGTATCAAGCCAAGCCAAAAGAATCATGGTCACCTTGGCCTTATACTTCTAATGGACCTCGACTATGTGCAATTTCTAGTTAACCACCCTAGCTTCTAATTTGGTGCTAGAAAATTTGGTGACTTCTCTTATTTGCCCCTCTGTGGTCAGTGTGCTCTAGGCACCTTAGCAAATTCTACCCACCCTCAATAATTATTTTCAGTATTGAATGTTTTAAAAATAAGGTTGTTCTGGTGGTTCTATGTGTACTGTACCTTAACAGCATAGTAAACTGGAAATAAGTAGGAGAGAGAACATGGGGCTTAAAAAAGTGATTCAAAAAATGAAGAAAGCCAGTAAGAAAGTAAAAGGATTGTGTAATTAGTTGGGACACAGGTGGAAATCCTTTTGTTTATTGTAGGAAATTACACTAGAAAAAGCCAATTGAATCAGTGGGGATTTGGTGAGTCGCCTCCATAAGTTTAATTTACTCAAATAGGCCTACTCTAATTGTGATTTACTACACTAAAGAGTAGTCCTTTTAAATCATTTGAACTCTACTCTTGTGTGATTTACCCACACTGAGCAACAGGACTTCAGTAACTATCACATGTGGGCATATTTGCACACACATAATGTATAAGCACTAACAACAACTTCCTCATGAGGAAAGTATACAGAAAAAGACTTTACTTTGAATACTGGTAATATGGCATTACAGTTGTACCTCACTTAAAGAGCATAATGCGTTCCACGGGATTGCTCTTTAAGCGAGTTTGCTCTTTAAGCGAATCACCATTGTAAGTGACCAATTGTGACTTCTGGTGGGGGCAGTGATGGGCAGCAACAGGTTCGCAGCAGTTTGCAAGACACATTTTATCTATAGGTAAAAATGCACAGGAGAGGGCAGTAAAGGTAACTTAGTATTTTGGAGACTAATTTTATAGCCTGAGAAAATTATACAATCCTGATTTCCTCAGGGGCTTTCAGCTACAGCAAAAACAACAAAGAATCTTGTGACATTTTAATGACTGACATGTTAATTACAGCTTCATATTTCAGTTTCTGACTTAACCTACCTGTCCTTCTCCTGGCCCAGTTCTGCCTCCTGGAGAGGAATCCTGTTGCTATCTTAGATTGCTATCTTCATTTGCACAACACTCACTATCTTAGTTGGAAGGATGAACACTGCATGAAATTGGAGCATCTTACAGGGAGATCTCAGCCAGGACCTACAAGCCCAGACCTTTCTAGGCTTTTCACAGAAAGCTGTTTGCTTGCCTTTGCATTTGCTATTTTTCATTTTATTACTTGTAGCACAATATATATTCCCCTCCCCCCATACTGACATGTTCAGAATTTCAAAGTTACATTAATAACAGCAAATCTGTTTATTTTGTAAGGGGGGGGCACGGGTGGAGGCGACATTATTCTATCCAGTTCCTAAACGTTGAGAATGTTGTCTGAACAACCGTTAAAGCCTGTGCGGTTACATTGTATCTCTATGGAGCTTTAACGTTATCCGATCCATCCCATAGGATTTTAACATGGATCAGATAACACTAAAAATCGGATAACACCAAGACTTGTGGAACCAAGTCTTAGCGTTATCCGAGGTATTACTGTACCACTCTCTGGGCCACTCACAAGGTATTGAAAGGCTTCTAATTTAAAACAATATAAACTGTATGCTTCAGCACTATGTGGGTAAATCTAAATACTGTATATCTAGCATTGCATTGTTAGAAATGGAGATCTACAACTGCTACTTCACTTGGTGTGTATTCCTGGGTGAATTCTCATACCTTTACACTTCCTCCTCCTCCTCCTCATTATTATTATTAGATTGATTGATTGATTTCTATTGCCGCCCCCTTGGTGACATTGTAAAGTGATTCACTTTGTATTCTCCATTTTGGGATGAAGACCTCATGATTTTAATGTCTGGCTTAATCTGACCACCCATCATTCCCTGATGTAATAATCATGTAGCAGATCATCCCAGGATTAAACAAATATAGATTTCACCAGTTTATGTTATGTTGACAAACTGTTGTAAGATGAAAAATTGAGCAAGAATTGTTGTCTTTTATTGTATGATTTCCTCAGCTCCTGAAGAAAAGGAAGAAATTAAAGGACAATATGAGAAGCTTATGGATGCTTATGGGTGCTTGGGAATACTACAGTTAAAATCGGGTAAGTGGCCAATGGTTCATATTGTGGAATTATTTATATAAATTGTCAAATTCCTACACTGCCACTGAAATATGGAACATAGAAGACCTTGGAATTTAAAAACTGCCAATGTTTTCATTGAATTATTTTTAGGTTTCCTGCTGTACAACTGAAAATAAAATCTCGGGTTGCTGCTGTAAGCATATTTCTCATTATAAACCAGAAGGTCTGCACTTTAAGTTCTGTGAGGTTGGACATATTGTGTGACATCATTTCTCTGTTCCTCAAAAAGAGGATCACCTTATGACCTGGATACACAAGAATCCAGATGTATATACTTCTAGAGAAGGAGAGAGCATTTTTCAAAGGCTTATAAACCTGTTAACAATCAAATTAGTGTATTTTTGTCAGCATCAGGCTGATGGGTCAAGAGATTCCCTAGCCTAGGCAGTAAGCCAGATAAATTCCAGTTCCTAGTGCAATGTGTATATTTAAGAGCTAAACAGACAGGGTGATGAATAGTTCTTTTTTAATAAAATGAACAAACATTTACTTGTTAAACTTAGTGGGATACTAGAATAGATCACCAAAGCAGCATCATGGGAAAGAAAAGGACATTTGGGCCTATCTGTCATAGTGCTCTTGCCTTTTTGCTGTCCATGGGAAGAGATAAGTAACTCTCAAATCAAATAGATTTCAATGGGGCTGGCTAGTTATCAGAGAGGAAACTTCAAACTAAGCAGTAAATAGCCAGATAAGACTTCAGCATGAGTCTCTCCACCCATTCATAGTGCTTTTTTTAATATGATGCTGAATTATGTTTGTGGGTGCTAAGTAATTGGGCCTATTGTTTATTTAGATACATTTCTGGAAATGGAGGTAAGGGAAAGTTTGGTTTGTCCCACATGGTGTCTTGAGCTCAGGCAGAATCAATTCTCAGTAAATTATTCAGATCATTGTGTTGACTTCATTGACAGAGCTGTGGTCATCTTGCTTCCACCTTGTCACTGTGGTTTGGTTTCTGCACGTGTATTTTGTATCTCCAAGGAAGCTGGTGCCTAATAGGTGAAAGCTCTCAAATTACAACACTGCATTAGCAAATGAATGATGCCATCTAAACCTCTCCCTAACAAGAAGCTATGAAAGACAGAGATAAGGTTGCCACTTATTACGGGTCAGAAATTCAAAGGCTGACCCTTTCTTTGGCAAGGCAGTAACAATGTTAAGGAAAGCTGCATCTCTTCCATTTTTTTGCCATGTAACAACTAAAATGGTAAAAAATAAAAGTTATAAAAATATGGCAATCCTAGAAGAGCCCCCCTTTTCAGGCCCAGAGTTGTCAGACCTACTGAATAGTATGTTTTCCCTTCTTATTTTAAATGGACAGCTGTATGTATGGCAGTAGTTTGTGGTTAATCAAGGAAGCAGTTCTTCCATTAACAGTTTTTGTTTTGTTTTGGTGACACTGTGCTTATAGAACTCAGCATTTATTACAAGAGGAGCATAGCTCCCTCCTTGGATTTCTTGGGATAGTGATCTCGAGTTGTCAAGTACAGTACTTACCTTGAGATGGTACAAATTCTTCCAAAGCACTGAAAAGCATCGATGTGACTAGACTAGAGGAACAGTTGCCATTGTCTCTTGGTGCTTTATAGAGCAGGAAAGGACAGGGATGGCTGAGGTAATCCTGATATTAGCAAAATAGAAGGACTGACCATAAATGTAGACAGCATAAATAAAAAGAAGAGTAATTTGTTCTTCCTTGGCTCTTTTTGTGGGTGGCTTTCTCCATGCAGAAATATTTGAAGGGTTCTAAGCTGAAGTGTGGACTGTTGAGCACAAGAACAAATGACCATGAAGGTGCATTTCCAATCAGTATAATGTAGATGTTAGAAACTATGACTAAAAAACTGTTCAAGAGATTTTTTAAAATATATATTGTGGTTTTAAAAAAAAACCCGTGTGCTCCTTATTAGTGGAATCTCTTTTGAGCCTGTTTTATGTATGGATTGTTGCTTTAGCTGGCACATATACTTGGGATTGGTTGATTGAAGAATAATTGAAACTCAAAAGGCACAAATGAGTGCCATTAATTTCCTCACATCCCCCACTTGTCCATTCATGCATGCATATAGCATATTGTTGAATGAGGCAAAGCTTCATGCTTCTGATAAAGGCAGTTAAAGTAAATAAAAAACTGTGCCAAATAAACTTGTTGATCTTTAAGATCCCTCAAGGCTCTTTATTGTTTCTTCTGCAATAGACTAATAGGGCTGTCACAGTGAGTGTTGATCTCTTGTACAGTACCTTGATAATGTTTCTGTTTCTTGTGAAAGTTACTTGTGATATAAAAAGTGGCAGTATCTGCATGTAGCGAATAGCCAAAGTACTTTCCCCCCTCTTTCCTGCTTAGTACAGTACTCATGTTTCTTTAATAAATAACCTATGATGTACAAAAAGTACTGATTTTCCTTTACATGTGATTAAGAATATTCTGACCCATTTTGTTTGCTGTGTTATTTAGTACACTGGATGGGTGGGGGCTCCTGAAAGGAATAGGTCCCCTAAAATAGTAACTAGTAAAGAGTATGTCATATTTTCCAGAATGCCTGATGACTTAAAAAAAGCTATTCCAGCTGTGGCTGCAGTAACAACCTAATACAGCTCAGTAGGCAGAAAACCCTGTAAATCTTCTGACATGTGTATTAGTCACAATGTGGAGACTAAAGAGGCTTAAATCCAAATATTTGGCCTATAAACTAGAGGGAAAGGGCAGCATGACTGATCTGGCTGGCTGGTCAGAGAGGAAATGTTGTATTATTCTGCAGAATGGCTGATGACTTTGTTTTATCAGGCTGCCTTCTCTCCCTAGGGAGCTACTGTAGAAAGAGAAAATAAGTACAGTACAGTATCTTCTTCACTAAGGGAAGATTTGTGTATAATTTTAAATCAGCATATTTCACTGTTAATCATAACTGTCAATCCCAACAGTCATACAAGATATTGCCTTGATAGCTCCCCCACCACACACACAAAGAGATACAGGACAGATGCACACACACATCTTAACCTATCCCCCATCCCCTTTGCTGGAAGAGAGTGGAAAGCCTTATCTTCATTTACTCTCAGTGTGGTCAGAGTAAACTGTATAAAGGCCTCTAGAGGAGAAGGGAAAGAAAAAGCTCTCAACTGCCTTTTCCAAAGGTCATCAAATAGATCACTTTTTCTTTGTTGTTAGCAAAATTGTGATATGTGAAATTGGCAATAAACTGTTGGGAAGCTTAAGGCAGCAGAGAGGATGGGATGTGACTGAAAGGTTTCAAGGCTTACACTTCTTGCATGCTTCTCCCCGTTAATTTTACTTTTTATGTTTGACATAAAACTTAAATCAATATACAGTACTGTGCAAAAGTACTTAGGCCACCACCAGATGGTTTGGGGAAAATTCAGTGAATGATTTGGGAGGCATAACTCAACCCCTGAGCAAACCCAGACAGACCAAAGTTCTGCTGACTCTCCTCTCAACCCTCGTCAAGTTGGTGAAGTTTAGAGTTAGGGTGTCCAAGTTAGAGACCCCAAAATTATTCAGTGATTTTCCCCCACCCAACCAGTTGGTGATGACTTAAGACTTTTAGACAGTACTGTACACAAACTACAAATATAATAAATTATAATACATACCCTACCACCTTTGGGACCTTACAAATATCTATTTCTTCTCATCTATCTCCTTTAGTTACCGCTCCTGATTTCTTTCTAAAAAGACACTGTTTCCTACACTGGCATCTCTTCAGTAGGAGAAACTCTGTAAATTCACCCCATATGTCTTTAGATTTATTCACTTTTAATAATCCTTTTTACCTTGATCTCACATACTAATTTATCACCTATATTCCAGATGTCTTAATACCATTCAATAAATTGAAACTCCAATCTTATTAGCCAATAATTAATCTTGCCATAGTTTCCAAAATTGTAGTTTATTATTATTATTATTATTATTATTATTATTATTATTATTATTATTATTATTATTATTATTATTATTATTATTATTATTATTATTATTATTATTATTATTATTATTATTATTTTTTTTTTTAGACTTATACCCTGCCCCATTCACATACAGCGACTCTGGCCGGCTTACAGGAATGTAAAATATACAGTTACACAATCATAATAATATCATACAAAGATCACAGGTAAACACCCCAAATACAATAAATGCATAGTAATACAATAGAAATAATTTAGTACAATATATCTAAATCAAATTACAAGAACAATTTAAAATAATACACTATAAAACTTATACAATATACAATACTTCCCTTTTTTGCCATTTCAATTGAACAGCTCCAAAACTGTGTAACAATGCTATTTTTGTACAAAAATCAAGTTTCATAGATAAAATCTCATTCATTTCATTAAAAAACATCTTCCATATTTTGTATGCTTTCATACAGTTAAACTTATTTGTGGATCCTTGCTTTTCTCCAGGAGATGCTTGTGAGATGTAGACTGCTGGTCCGATTCTTTTCAGTCTTCAAAGACTTGTCAGCTAATGTCCTTCATTTACTTGTTGGAGGCTTCCCAAGTTGAAATGAGGCAAAGTTAACAGTTTTTCCTGTAGTGCAGTGACATGAGATATTCTCTGTTCTTTTGCATTTGTGCCTTCAGGCTGCTAGATTTTGTAAAGCTTGTCACCAGGTTAATCGCTGTGTTTTAAGGTTAGCTTTCTTGGATCAAGTCCACTTCTTCAGACTTGATCAATGAAAGCTAACAGCAGTTAGTTTTTAAAGTGCCACAATGTGTTTTCTCTTTCTCTTTTGTTTACTCTCTGCTATGATTGAAACACAGACTAACATGGCTACCATTTCAAAAAATTCACCAGGTTAATGTTTCTCAAAAATGATAATATTTCCTTGTTTGAGATCTGCCTAACTAGAACAATTCAGCTGTTTACCCTTATTGGGAGAGGCTGAAAACAAACTTACAACCAGGTTTCTCTGGGCTGTGCCTTGAAAAGTATTTTGTACTAACTGATAAAATTTCCTCAATTAATTTCAGTCTTTGTTTACATTGGCATATAAGCATGTAGTAATAACAATGTGAATAGGATGAGTCATGTATAATATGAGAAGTATCCAGTTAGCACTATTAGTATGTGGATTAGTTTATAAGACTGACTGTCAAATTCCAGAGGAATACAAATGCTACAGAACTTACGCTTCTCTAGCATAGACTTGAAGAGTCCAGGGTTAACTCCAATGAGGCAGCTGGACATATAGGGCTTTCTAGGGAAGATATATGTAGATTTAAATCCTCAGATTTACTCTTGGGCACTGCACTAATGTGTCCTTACTGGTCTGCCCCCAAAATAACTTTCTTTTGATGTAAAAGAGGGGTTGTGATCACTGGCTAGAGTGGGATCTAAAAATGGAATAGGCATCAAATATGCCATCTGTTATCCAAAAGGGTAGTTTATTATGAACTAGAAATAAAAGACTGAGTATGTTACAAGGGCATTTATTGCCTGAGAGTAGTCCTATCTTGGAGACACGTCTTCAAAAACAAAAGGTTAAAAAGATGGAATGAAGAATGGCAATAATGAATGGAAGATGTCAGCTGAGAAATCTTCGAAGATGAACAAGAATAAGGCCAACAGTCTACATCTCATGAACGTCAACTGGTGAGCCATGGAAGACTGCACCAGTTATCAAATTTGATACACAGATTGCTGCATGATTTTATATTACAACTTTCCTGCCAATTCTCTTTAGCAAAACAGAAAGTAACCAGGTACAGTGTTTTTCTTTGTTTTCTGACATGCAGGTCAAAAGTTGATCAGAGACCAGAATGGGCTTTCTCAGCAACCTTGAGATTGAAAGGGAGCCATTTAGAGCTAATCTGAACAATCTTTTGTTGCTAATGGCTGTGTGAAGCTGTATTGTTGTGCTTGCTTGTCTGTCATCTTGCTTGACCACACCCATCTCCCTTTGACCCCCTGAATTTGGTGTATAAAAACCATGCCTGTAAGTTTCACTCTTTGTCTGAAGAAGTGGACTTGATCCACGAAAGCTAACAATAAAAATAAAGGAGTTAGTCTTTAAAGTGCTGCAGTGTTTTTTTATTTTATTTTTATTTTATTTTGTTTATTTTTGTTGTTGTCTGATATGCACTAGTTGAGTGACTGTAAAAGAGTATTCTTGGATAGATCCAGGTGGAACACCAAGAGGAACTTCAAGATCTATACCAGTGATGGTAAATCTTTTAGAGACTGAGTGCCCAAGGAGAAAGAGGCAGCACGTGGGCAGGCACCACAAGTGCCCCACACCCATGAGATGTCACTGGCGTATCCCTGGCAAAGTGATGTCAGTGCGCAAACAGGCATACCGCTTGAGGCATGCCAGTGACACCACAAGAATGCCTTCCTCCGTGGGTGTTCTCCACCTCCCTTGCAGTTGCTCCCTGCCCCCTGTGGGACCTCCCCACCCCCACAAGTGCTCCACACCCCCACGAGTGCTCCCCACCTTACCTCGCCCAGCCACAGCCTCCCCTCTCACCTCCCCTTTAGCAGTGGGAGATGGGTGGTGGGGAAGTGGCACAGGCCGGGCTGGGCTTCCCCTCGACTGCCCCCATGCCAGAAGAAAGGCCTCTGCGTGCCATAGGTTCTCCACCAAGGATCTATACTAAGAGGGATTTTCTATGAAGAGAAGCACAAAATAAAAGTCCTTGTCTGGATGCATCTGGAGACTCTCCCTCCTTAATGTGAATGCATATATGCATACTGAGAACACACACTGATTGGATAGATGTGAGCTTATTCCTAAATAGGCTGGGTTTTCTCCTTGAAGGCATAGTGGGAAGTCAGACTCCTGTCTTAAGGAAAACTGATACAGAAAAAGTTTGCCCTGCAACCTCTGTTTGGTAAATGATGCTGTTGATGATAGCACAAAATACATTTTTCTGTCGGTATGAAATTTTAGTTTAGGTTTATCAGAAAGTTTACAGTGCAACACTTCTGGAACACTTCTGGTCAGGTTTTTTTACCAATTCCCAGGGGATGACCAAATGTACTTACAATGCTTTCCTCTCTTCAGGGAGGCTTAACAGAATTTAGCATGCCAAGAAGCAGCGTTTGATACTACTGGAAGAGTGATCCAAAGAAAAGGAAGTTGTATGCAAATATAACCTTTAACCAAATAACATGTCAACCGCTTTTGGCAAGTAAGACCAACACATAATAAAAATAAAACATCAAAGGAATATTTAGAGTGAATCCAATGAACTTTCTACTGCCCTCATATTGGCAGAACTAGTGGAAGCCATAAGAAGATGTAGGGATGGCAAAGCAGCAGGACTCAATTATATCCAGATTGCACAAATTAAACATTTTGGGGGAAATGCAAAAGAATTGCTTTTAGACAAACAAATTCCAAAACCATGGAGGAAGACTAAGATAAATGGTAGCATGTCTTTCACCAGGACAAGATAATTCTTCTGACAATATTCTGGCTGGATCATTTAGAAGTCACTTAATAGACTTCAAAGTATAGTAGGAAAATCAAAGAATAATCAAGTGACATGGAGCTTCTTGGATATAGGACAAATTTTCTATGAATTCAATCATTGTTGTGTCCATATGACAGGAACAAACCTTTTGTGTACAGGATTTAAATGGGCTGAAGCAGATAATAAGAAATACAGTTGTACCTCATTTAAAGAGCATAATGTGTTCCACAGGATTGCTCTTTAAGCGAGTTTGCTCTTTAAGCGAAACACCATTGTAAATGACCAATTGTGTGTGGGGGGGATTTTGAACCCCGATTTATTTGTTAAACGAGTTTTAGGTTGGTTGTATTTGTTAAGCGAAGCGAACATTCAGAGAAAATTCTGCTCTTTAAGCAAGTTACTCTTTAAGCGAGGCGCTCTTTATGCGAGGTTTGACTGTATTACAGGTTAGCCAGCAACAGTTATCAGAATTGTCTATAGCAGTGATGGTGAACCTTTTAGAGACCAAGTGCCCAAACTGCAACCCAAAAAACACTTATATATCACAAAGTGCCAACACAGCAACGGGGAGAAAGAAAATGCTCCCATTGGGCTGCTGGCAGGGGGACAGGGCAAACTCTGTGTTGGGGGAGGAGGAAGCGCTCCCATTGGTCTGCTGGGCAGAGCGAACTCTGTGCTGGAGAAGAAGGGAAGTACTCCCATTGGCTGATGGGCAGAAGGGTGGGGTGAACTCTGTGCTGGGGTGACTGCACGTGTGCCCACAGAGAGGGCTCCGAGTGCCACCTCTGGCACGTGTGCCATAGGTTTGCCGTCACTGGTCTATAGGGAACTTTTAGGAAGATAATTTCCTTCTGCTGTAAAAGAAAAGCCATTGTACATCAGAAAGCAACTTTCTCCTGTGCATATTTGTTAAAGTAGACAGAAGTTGTCTGGCACCTTTTCTGTACAGCAGGGGTTCCCAACCACCGGACTGCGGACTGATGCTGGGCATCAGGCTGCCCTGAACTGTGTCACATGTGTGTGTGTGGGGGGGGCACTGGGAGCCCCGTTGGCAGCCTTCTGCCCTTGGCATGCTCCACTGGGTTTGCCTGGCTGGTGGGGGCATGGACTTCAGACACAGTGGATGGGTGAGTGGCTGGGCTTCTCCTCCATGCTGCCTAACTATGGCAGGGCTCTGCCTCTGCCCCTACCTGTGTGCAGTGTGATGCCTGGCTGCTTGAGTTGGGTGATGTGGCTGGTGGGCAGCTGGAACCCTCCTCCTTGTTTTTGGACTGCAACAGGGCTCCTCACCCCACCTGTGCGCAGTGTGCACTTTGTCATATTTTCCTGTGCGCTTGTGCTGTCCGGACCCATCACCCCCATTTGCCGGTCTGTGGAAAGGTTGTTTAGCATGAAGCCAGTCCGTGGTGTGGGGAAAGTTGGAAACCCCTGCTGTACAGTGTTTAGTCCCTCAGATACACAGTACAGTAATTTAAATTAATAGTATCCACTGGATCCACTAAATACATTTCATCTTTTTATAATAAACTTTGGATTATTCCCTTTTAAAATTGTATATTTCTAATATGAAGAGATGGAAGTACTACTTCTTTTGTAAGAAAAAGAAATACTTCCATCTCTTCATATTAGAAATATACAATTTTAAATGGGACTAATCCAAAATTTATTATTAAAAACCTGTACTAATGCTTACTCTTGAAAATTGGTTAAATTTTAATAATTTAAAATTGCATTTTTATTCTGCCTTTTGAATCTAAGGCTCTCCATAAGAAACAGTTTAGAACAACCACTTAAAAGGTAAAACTACAGACTCAGCATTAAAAACACAAAACATGGCTAAACATTCATGGCTAATGATAGCAACATCAAATTAGTCTCTAAATTGCTTATTAAAAGCAAAGGCTAGGAAACCTACATGGGTTAAAGCTAGTTAATATTGAATTGATACTGAGTCTGTTTAACTCTCTCATGTCAAGACTAGTGTTGTTTATTAAAGAGCAAATTCAGTAATCTCTTGAGACTCCTTCATTAAGGCTGCAGTATGTATATTTTCTGTGCCTGTTATTTAAGATAGTTTATGGAAATTATATTAACAGAAATTCAAATACTCGAGAGGAAAATTATGTTATTGGTCAGAAGTAAGTGTCTGTTGGACTGATATTTCCTTCATACAGGAATCTTTTCATGTCTGTTGGAACAAATTTGGCAATGCAGATAGATTTTATTTCCTTGCAAATTACGTTGTTGCTTTTGAGGCCAATTTATGGCATAAATATTCAAAATAAGACATCAGTTAGGAAACTGGCTTTATATATTTATTTTCTTCTGTTTTATGTTGATTTTTACAAACCTCTCAGGTTTTTTATTTTTTATTTATTCGTATTTATTTTTGAGGATGTATCTATAAGATAGTGTTGCCCATCTACTTCTCTCTTAATGTTTGCTTCGTCCTAAGTTTTCTTCTGTGAGGAATAGAAATGGCTGAAGTAAAAGCTAGAAGAAGAATATTTGCTAGAGGTTTTGTGAGGGAAGTTTACTACAATAAAGCTTCATTGGCAGATTGCCATTGGACTGTCTTTTATGAATTGATTTATTCACAAATCCGTGACCTTGTTTGTCATTTGAGATGCCAAATATGTTGGCCAATATATTCATGCTGCCACATGTGTTCTTCTATTACAAGAATGTCTCTTTAGGTGTAACAGATGTGGGGTGGTTTTTCAGTGAAGTACCTGTACTCTGTTTAATCTATTCAGGTGTTGAACCAACATGCAAGGAAGACGTGTTCCTAAATAGAGTCTTACTTTCCTCTTTATAAAAATGAAAACAAAAATATTTGCCATGTGTTTTAGTTAGTACAACATATCCATGCAACTGATGTGGCTAGATCTGTCTAATGGAGGAGTTCTCAACCTTTTAAAGCCACGGGCCAGGTCACACTCCCTTAGACAGCTTCGTGGACCAGACAACTATCTAGCCCTTCTTCCACCACATGACACTTCCGGGTGTGGTGGAGGTGTTGGGGGGGGGCACATAAAATGGCACCTTTGGCCCATGGGCCGCAGGTTGAGAATCCCTGGTCTAATGAATGCAAGGATCGAGCAGAATAGCTTTGTTGGAGGATAATGCAATATTATGCCTGAAGGATTATCCACTGTTATGAATAATCCCTCCAGATCCTAAAATAATCTTTAAAGATTCAGTTCTAAGTGTAGCCACCAAATGAAATGAAGCAAGTGGTTATTAAAGGAAATACCTTTTTATTTGATGGTTCCTTTGCAAAGGGTGCCAGGTAATATTTGGGACCTGGGTAAAGAAATTTTTATTTTCCAGGCTTTGTAATACTGTACTGTACTTCTGTTTTTCAAAACGGAGTTTCTAGCTACCAGTATTTAGATTCTGCACTGCTATTGATTATGGTTTATGATGGTAGTGCTTTTAAAGGGTTTAGGTTTTAATCTTAGGTTTGCCGGACTCCTATATTTTATTGTTTTATGCTGTGTTTTGCAAATTTCCCAGAGAGCTTGGTTTGCTGAGTGTTCCAGAAGTATAAGTAAATAAATTCAGTGAGTTAAAACATCTTATTTTAAAGATTTATAGAGTCAATCAAATTCACATAAGTCTGCCACACCCACAGTGAGCCCAAGATAAATGAACTAGCATTTTCAAGACCTTATTTATCCCTTTTTAAAAAATATAAAATGTTGTACAGGGCTCCCTTTAAAGACAAGTTTAGAGTGACATAAGTATTTGTGGCATATCAGAGAATAAACAAAAAAAATGCTAAAGACTAATTGTTATATTTTAATGTGAGCTTTCGTGGATCAAGTCCACTTCATCAGACATGAGAGTGAGACTTCATGGCATCAATTAATACACAGTCAAACCTCGCATAACAAGCGTTTCGCTTAGCGAAAAACTCGCATAACGAGCAAGTTTTTTGCTAAGCGGTCCGACACGCATAATGAATTTTTCACTATGCGAGTCGGACTTTTCCCTATGGAAAAACTCACATAACGAGCGTTTCTATGGGGAAAACTCGCATAGCGATTTTTTTTCACTATGCAAGTTTTCCCCATAGAAACGCTCGTTATGCAAGTTTTTCCATAGAGAAAAGTCCGACTCGCATAGCGAAAAATTCATTATGCGAGTCAGACTCGCATAGTGAATTTTTCGCAGAGTGAGCAGCTTCGCAGAACGAATTAAATTCGTTATGCGAGGTATGACTGTACATCAGATACAGAGGCACAGAGTGATTGGTCAGCATGACAGATAAATATACAAATCAATATCCCTTTTTACAGTTGTCAGTAACAGATGATCTCTGTCCCTTTTTCATTTGCAAATAGTGGGAAGATACAAAAAACACCTGGCATTGAACATTTGCTAATGAGTTTAACTTTTGTGTTACTATGTGAGCACATCCTTTGTTCTGTGAGACAGCCTATGTTGTGATTGAGAATTTTACAGGAAAGTTTGTGAAGGTGATACAGTATAAGTATTTGTATTCATATTCCTATGTAACTGTAATGTACCTGTCACTTTCTAGGTAGCACCGCAGTGCATTTTCTGGTCCTCGTGTCAGGCTGTACATCAGTGGGGAAAATCCTTGACTCTGAAATTTACAGAATCACAGCAACAGAATTCTGTCCTCTCCAGGAAGGAACTAAGGAAGAGGATCGTCTTTCTGCTCTGAAAAAACATCTGAGCTCTGGAGCGTTTTTCTTCTCTTGGTCAAACACAGGATCCAACTTTGATCTCACTGTGCGAGCCCAGAAGCAAGGTGATAGCAATTATCAAGCTGGAAACTTCTTCTTCTGGTTAGTACTGCATGGCTATGTCCAAGTTTTCACCAGTCTTTGGTAGACATGTTCTAGATTGCAGATGCTTGGAGACTTTTGCTCCATGTGTTGGTGTCATGGACAACTGGGATCTTTTAAGATGTGAAGCAGATGTAGATACTGTATATTGCTTTGGGAAAAGCAGCAACATCACATTTCTAAAATACCAAATATATTACCATGTATATTACCATGTGGCAATAATTTCCACTAAACACAGAGAGATGTATATAGGTTTGAATAGCCTAATTAGCCAACAATATCAGGCTTTCAAGGTTGGTCCACACCTAGGAGTATTGTATAGATTATATAAGCAGCAGAACAAGATAATTGTTTGAATTCAGGGTCTTCTATGGATGGATAGGCTCCTTTGTGTATACAAAATCTTAGGCTCACGTATTTCTGCTGACAGAAAACAATCTTGTTAATTTCTCTCTCCCTTTGCAGTCCATTTCCCCCCACTCTCCACCAGACTGTCCTTTGGGTGGCCGGAAGAGAGGCCAAAATAGAGGAGTTAGTGCAGATGGAAGAAGGAATCAATGAAGTGCCTCCCTTAGTTTTAGCAGCTGTAGCATTCTGAGCAAGTTCAATTAAGGGAATGTTCTTGTGGGCAGAAGGGATATTAGATCCATCTCAACAAATATCAAACTCACATACTGTCCATTATAGCCTTCTGTGTGGACCAAAATTTGAAAGACTGAGCTTTGTTCCTATTATCTACAGTCCTGAATGCTTAAATACTTGCAAAAACCACTTCTGACCATTAGCATCTTACCCAGTACACAGTGTGTATATTTGCCTCTTTTTTTGTACTGAGAAGTTCAACAATTTTATTTTAATTATTTTGAATAATAAATGGGAACTATACATAATGTATAAGCAACAGTAATACTTAGCAGAAATATAGCCAAAGCAGCTGCTTTCGTGTATGAGACTCCTTTTCTGCTAACTGGAGTTAAATGTGAATAGCGTAGCCAAGTGAAAAATAATTGAATTTGGAAAATGGTGCAGACTTGTGCTAATGTAAACCTCTATAAATAATTTATCCAAACAATGTTTAAATGCCCTGGCACCAAGCTACTTGCATGAAGGGTTTTTTATTTCTATCTACACTGTGGTTTGTACATGTAAGTGTTCTCAATTTTCTAAATGCATGAATAGTAGTTGTCTCATAGTACTACTTATAGTAGTTTTTGCCCACTTTTCTTTAAATCAGGGGTTCCCAACCTACAGCCGAAGGGCTGGATCCGGCCCACGGCGCAAAATAATCCAGCCCCCCTCACTCCATCTGCCACCACTAGTACCACCAGAATCAGCCACAGACACATTTACAGCCATCGCAAACAAGTCTGTGGCCTTTGTAAACACCAGTTTGGCCCCCTCGACTGTTTGAGGGAGCATGACCCGGGCCCCGACTTGAAAAGTTTGAGAACCCCTGCTCTAAATTATAGCTCCAGGGTAAAAGGAGGTAATAAATCTACTCCAAAATAGTAACTGTTGGTTATGATGGCTCTACATTCCTGAAACAGTTTCTTCTGTATGCAAGACTCCCCTTGAGGCTTTCAGATTTCATTGACACTGTGGCTCTGAGTACCGGTAAGCAACATTAAAAGAGAGCTTCTGTCTCATATCCTGCTTATGGTCCTATTAGTGGTTGGCCACTGTAAGAAGCAGATGGCTGGAGATCAGTCTTGATCTGATCCAGTCTTCCTCTAATCTCATGCTTTCATATGTATTGGACGATAGCTCCATGATTCCCATGATGAAAGCTGCAACCAAATACATCTGGAAGTCATCTAGTTAAGGGCTGGTGTGTTCCATCTGGGTTCTTTTTCAATCAGTTAATAGATCAATATTTTATAAGGTTAATTTTTATTTTTGAAATTAATGGCATGGTTTTCTTAGGGAATTTGGCACTATCCAGTCAGAATTCAGTCTCACTGATTTAAATGGGAGGAAGACTGAAGAACATAGATTATTCTACTGAAATGAATGGGACTTTGAAAAGCATAAAGAAGAGACATACAGAAACATACCGTACATTCTGACTGTGGTACCCTAAGAACCTAATGGGCAGGGCCTGGGGACTGTTCTTGTCATGTAAGGAAGTCGTCATATTTAAACATAGTTTTTCTTTGAATATTAACACATATAGTGAATGTGAACTCTTGGCTTTTGTAGGAATCAGCTGCTGCACGTCCCTTTTAAACATTATCAGGTGAATTGCTCTGACTGGTTGTTAAAAATAATTTGTGGCGTGGTTGACGTTCGCACTCTTTATGCCTCCCACAAGAAGGCAAAAGCCTTTCTCATCTCCCGGATCAGCTGTGAACGAGCTGGTGCTCGGTTTCACCTACGAGGAGTCAGCGATGATGGGCATGTTTCTAACTTTGTCGAGACGGAGCAGGTAAGTGCTTAGGAATGGATCCCATGTCTCTAAATAGTTAATGAGGCGTTTGTAAAATGGAGCAGTTATAGAACTAATCAGTTGCCTAAAGTAGAGCAGTGGCAGATATGTGAACTACATATTGCCTCTTTCCACACCAATAAAAGAACAATTCTTACAAAAGAATTTCTTTCTTGGTTATTAAAATTAACAGTTCAATTGTACATCTAGTCCTGTGCATTTTGCTTTCTTAGGCTGTTTGTTCAAAGACTTTCATATGGCACAATTCCAATCAATACAGATTCAGTTGTGTTAAGTCTGAATAAGAGAATTCTGTATTGATACAACCTTTAAGAAAAAAGAATGCAATTTCCATAAAACCACCAGATATTTTATGCTTTTCATAAGTACAATGATAAAAAGAAATTAGGGAAACATTTTTTTTAATCTTGCCTATTCTTCTTAAGATAATGAATATGTATCTTACACAGACTATACATGATTTATACTAGATTATGAATCCACAAAATTTTAATGTAAGTCAGATTCCAAAAGGAAGAGCTTTGTTCACTTCCTTTGAAGTAAATAAATTTTAAGGAAAAAAATTGTTAGCTGAATGGTGGTGGAATTAAAAATCTTAAAGTTATAGCCAAAAAAAATGAAGAGGAGAGTATGAAGTGAGTATGTTATTCCACAGAAATGGAACAACAGAATAAACAAAAATGTGGAATAGGTGAAAATGATGAAAAATGCAGAACTGGTAAATCCATGTGTTATTACGTACTGCTTTAGGAAGGCTTTTTAAGTTTTCTCTTGTCTTACTCATTGCTGTAAAATATGTTCTTCATTCTCTCTACTCAGAAGGACAGGAAGCAGCTTTATTTACAGCTGTTGCTTGATCACATAGATTTAGCAAAAGCTTTTCAACCAAAATGCATTTCAGGTTCAAACATCATTTTTTGCAAAAAGTGGAATATATTTAAATTCATGCAACATGTGTCATTATTTTGAAGAAAGAAAGGTATACAGGGAGTCTTGCTTTCTTAGTGTCTAGCATGTGATTTGTGGTCTTTACATAGTTTGTAGGGCATTTTATGCACAATCTTGAAAACATTATGACTATCAAAGCATTTTTTTAAAAGTAGCTAGCTATCTTGAACACAGAAACATCTGTAATCCTGATGTCTTCAATGCATGCCAATGTTCAAATAGTACCAGTAAAATAAAATAAAAAGACTGGGCATATACACAGTGATTTAATATAATTTGTATATTGGAGAATAGTTGAGGGAATGGGGCTGACATGATTTTTACAACTAAAATTCCTATTATCTGATATAAAGTTATTGAATTTATTTTGTAGTACACGACTTTACGATCAAAGTACAAAAACCATTACTTTTTTCAAGGGTTAAAAATTTAGTAGAAACTTTGACTTTTAAAAGTCAAATCTAGATAAGGAGCTGTTTGTTCCTTATCTAACGCGCTGTGATATTGGCTGCGAGATCTGTCTGCATCTTTAATTCCATTTATGAGCATTTGGTGACAAAATCCTTCTAATCTACCGGTAATTTAACCAGATGGTTTTTAATTTGTTTTTAAAGACCTTGTCCATGTGCTTCCACCATAGGCTTCAGCAACATGTCTTCCCTCATAAGGTTAGATATTCTCCAGGCTTCTAGCAAATGGGTCATTCCATATCAATTCAACCAAAAAAATTTAACTTTCTCACCCAACATCTCAGATTTTGGTGAAACTTGGCTTATTTGTTCTACCCACAAAGATAAGTACCCATGCCAAATTTTAACACTCTAGCTCACTTCGTTTCCATTTTATAGGCTTTTGAAGTTTTGTATTTTTGGCAATTGTAACCAACGAATGTCGCGAAATGAAGGTCGCTGACATTTTGAAAATAATTTATAACTTTTTTATTTACCATCCAATCTTGATGAAAGTTTGTAGTCTTTTTCTTCAGAAAATGAGGATTCTAGAAAAAAATACATAATACTGCTAAGAAAACCTACTAAGTCTGAAAAAATATTTTCGTTTACATCTTTGTATTTTTTAAAAACCAAAACATAGGTCAGCATAAAATTCCATATCACAGAAAGGTATGTGATAATCACAAAATCTTTTTTTCCAAAATCATCCTTACTAAATGGGCTATCAAATGCAGAAAAAAAATTGATGGGTTTTGATACCTTTGTTGTGTTTCATTATGTTATATATTAGTTTTTCAAATTGTTTTATTCACCGATTTTACTGAGTAATAAGGATTTTAAGGGATTAAAATTCTCTAGGTTTAGACTATTATGAAGATTGGACAACTACCTATTTTATCATCAGTTGATAACATAATATTTTAACCAGAAGACAATTCTGGTTAAAATATTATGTTATCAACTGATGATAAAATAGGTAGTTGTCCAATCTTCATAATAATCTAAACCTAGAGAATTTTAATCCCTTAAAATCCTTATTACTCAGTAAAATCGGTGAATAAAACAATTTGAAAAACTAATATATAACATAATGAAACACAACAAAGGTATCAAAACCCATCAATTTTTTTCTGCATTTGATAGCCCATTTAGTAAGGATCATTTTGAAAAAAAAAAAGATTTTGTGATTATCACATACCTTTCTGTGATATGGAATTTTACGCTGACCTATGTTTTGGTTTTTAAAAAATACAAAGATGTAAACGAAAATATTTTTTCAGACTTAGTAGGTTTTCTTAGAGGTATTATGTATTTTTTTCTAGAATCCTCATTTTCTGAAGAAAAAGACTATAAACTTTCATCAAGATTGGATGGTAAATAAAAAAGTTATAAATTATTTTCAAAATGTCAGCGACCTTCATTTCGCGACATCCGTTGGTTACAATTGCCAAAAATACAAAACTTCAAAAGCCTATAAAATGGAAACGAAGTGAGCTAGAGTGTTAAAATTTGGCATGGATACTTATCTTTGTGGGTAGAACAAATAAGCCAAGTTTCACCAAAATCTGAGATGTTGGGTGAGATAGCTCGGTTGAACTGACATGGAATTACCCAAATTTTAGTTCCCCTCTGTGTATTTTCCCCCAAATACAGTAAAACCCTGATTTGTGTATACTTCTACTTATGTAAAAATTGACTTACGTAACTATTTTTTGCAGAAATCGCATCCTGATTTGCACAAAAAATTGATTTACGTATGGGGTTTCCTTGCATCTTGCAATTCTAAAATGGTGCCACTGCCATTTTAAGCTCTAAAATCACAGCCCTGCGCCATTTTAGAATTAAAAATTCCACCCCACGCCACCCGCCCCCACCGCCGGAAGTTGCAATAAATCACTTACCATCGCAGCAGTGGAGGCAGCAGCGGTGATTGCAGCAGTTTTGCTGCATTTTCTGGAGTCCCCGCTGCTTTTACTGGGACTAGGAGAGTGTCCCCTGCATATCCCTCCATTCCGCTATTTGTCTGGGCTTCTCCAGGGGGCGCTTTATCTGGGAATGTGCATCAGACGAAAACCGTTCCATTCCACTCTTCATCCAAGGTCCTCCTGTGGCGCGCTTTAGCTTGGAATGTGTGTCGGACGAAAACCAGAATGGAGCAGTCTTCACCCGATGCACGTTCCCAGCTAAAGCGCGCCCTGGAGAAACCTCGGATGAAGAGATTTCCCTTTGTGTTTCCCTAATACAAGGGTCAGGAGGAAGCAGCAGCAGGGAAAAGGTAGAGACATCCCTCCATTTGCATTACCTTTGTGCTGATTATTTTTTAGGATTATTTTTGGTCTGTTTTGGACCGCTTTTTAATTTTCCAGTGCATCCCTACGGGGATTCATTGATTTATGTAAAAAATTGGTTTATGTAAAAAGCTACGGAACAGACTTTTTACGTAAATTAGGATTTTACTCTATCTCCTTAAATATTTGATTTTTAGGTCTGAACATAGAGCATTGGCAAAGCTCACACTAGTTCAGAATGTAAAAGGTAAAGGTTGCACTTGCTTGAAAACCAATCATATCCCACTCTAGGGTTCAGTGCTCATTTCTGTTTATAGCCAAAGAGCACAGAACACTGTTTACCTTCCCATCGAAGTGGTGCCTATTTATCTACTTGCAATTTCTTGCTTTTGAACTGCTAGGTTGGCAGGAGCTGGGTCAGAGAGGGGAGCTCACTCTGTTGTGCAGGATTCAGGTCTCCAACAGCTGACCTGCCAACCTTCCAAATGTCATGTTCAGCATCTTAACCACTAAGCCACCACATTCTTCCAAATAGTGGGCATTATGAGTGTCCCTAGCTGCTTAAAAGATTTGAGACTCAGGCTACTGGTTATAATTCTGCTTGCAATCTGCAGATTGCTGATGTATGTCTGTATCATGTGTGTGGAAATAGGGCCAGAATGCTAAGAAACAGATTTGTGGCTGGAAACCTGTGATGAACCTACAATTCCCCCCCCCCCCCCCCCAGTGGCTGTAATCCAGTTAAGCAGGGAACATATAAAGTTAGAAGTTATGGATGAAAATATATCTCTTCTGCTTTCTTAGCAGACTGTTGGATAATTGGCAATGAAGCAATAACTGCTTGTAATTCAAAAGGAGGAAAATGTTTCCATTTGCTTCATTATGACACATTGGCTGTGTTATTTCACAAATAAATGGCACTCCAGGATTCTGGATGCTGAGGATGGTTCTCTGACCCCTTTACTTTGCATTAATTTTAGGGATCTTCCCTGGCTTAAGAAGGGAAAGAAACAATTAGCTTTACCCCCAGGCTCCTCTTTTATGCATAAATGATATTCCTTTGTCTCCCACTGAGTTAGCCTTCTGGCATTTCGGAGAAGCTGTGAGTCATTCCTTCTTTGTGTAGCTGCAGTGATTCACTCCTCATTGCACAAGCAAAGAAAACAAAATAAGCCAATTTCAAGGATCTGTGCATACTAAACTGAACCCAACAGCTGGCAGTTTAATGGGTCTGGTCATTTTTATTTACCAGACAGATAAAAACAGTAGGAATAGGCAAAAAGCAAACCTGTGTATGATGGTGGAGAAAACTTAACAGCTTGCATTGCTGTGAGGGGATGGCTCTACATATCCATGGCAAGTCATCTGATCCTGCCTCGTAAGCACAAGTGAAAGCCCTGAGGAGGGTTAGGCTTCTTAATCCATGAGTTGGGAGAAATGTTCTATCCCAGGTGGAGGAGAAGAGGCTGCCTGATGAGAAACAGTTGGAGGAGACTGAACTGATAGGGATAAACAGGTGAGAAGGACAAGGTGTCGAGTGGGGTAGCCAACCTTGGTGCTCTAGGTGTTCTTAAACTCCAATTCCCAGAAGCCCTGATCAGCAGGTGTGTTGGCTTGGGCTTCTGGTAATTGAATTCCAAGAACACCTGGGACACCAAGGTTAGCCACCCCTGGTGTACTGGGTTCATCCTCTTTGGAGAAGGGGATACTGTATCTTGGAAGTGGTAGAGGAGAACCACAAAGCCCAGTTTACATTTCCTGCCTCTACTGGCCATTGCACCTTAAAGAAACACATTTTGGATTGGGACTCATTGGCTTGACATGCAAGACCTGGACTCTGTGGGACTCCAATGAAAGTAACTGGAGCCCCAAACAGGCAAGCCGTTCTCAAGGTGCAAGTGAAGGGAGCTCATTTCTCAGGGGATGTGGGGGAGGGGACAGTCAGGGGCCACAGTATAAAAACTGCTTGAAGCAACAACACAGAGTTGGAGCCCATGGAATTATTCTTGGGGGAACCCACCAGCAGCAGCAGCTCCACAAGGGAGGCGGCTGGCAGGCACGACAATTGCCTGTCAAAAATAGGTAGCATCTCTTTACTCATTGGTTCTGAAACAGGAGAAGTACCTCATAATGGTAGAGTATACACTCTGGATGCAGAAATTCCCAGGTTGGAAAAACGTCAAGTGCAGATACATTGATTCCACATAAGAAATGGTCTTCATTAACAAAAACGGTGTCAAGATTATCGTTAGGATACTCACAACAAATAAATCCTTTTATTTGATACCTGGATTTGACACTCTCAAGTCCAAGTAAATGCTTTATGTATATGCTGACTGACATCTGTGCTAATAAACATAACATTTAACTTCATAGAATTTTGCTGAAGAATACAGGTACATCCACTGCATCAGGACATGATTATAGCTGTTTAATGAAGTTTGTGGGCCACATTTTGAAGTCCTACCATGATCTTTGCTGGATCTGCTCAAATGAACCCTTCATTCAGTAGAATAGGATTTGCCTGTCATGAGTATCCTGAGATGCAGTTACTATATCATCTTCCGCAGAGATGTGAGAACCTTATTCTGCTGAAGTTTCCTCATGTATACAGTTAGTAACCACATGAAAATCTTAATGTCGGAAAGCTTCTATTGTATCCTCTGCTGGCTTAATAAGAAGCTAACCGTTCAGATCTGTACAGCTATGTAAATAGTCTGACTTTGTGGCCCAAATATTTTGTGACAGGGAACCCATTTGTTTTCTATGTGATCTGTGCATTTGATAAAACCTCACAACTAAGCTTAACAGATGTACTCTTCTAAGGTGCCTGGTTGAGAAGTCATCAAAAATCCCAATTTTTATTTCTACAGACAATCTATTTGGACAATGATGTTTCTTCCTTTGTTCAAATCAGAGGTTCTGTTCCATTGTTCTGGGAGCAACATGGACTTCAGGTAAATAGCATAAATCATTAACAACTCTAAGGATCTGTTTAGAGTTTCTATAGAGTTGGTATTTCAACACTTGAAACCTTAGTGACTCATGATGCTTAACTATTGTTTCGTTCTCATTTAATGGCTCTGATGTAGCCCTATACATAAAAGTAAGGATCTTTCACTGCTGATTGTGGCAGATGAAAGCACTACAGAGCCTTGTCAGCTATAGCTGGAAATGAGCTCTGAATGGCATCAACAGAAAATTGAAATGAATTAAGAATGCATCAGACTATAATCAGTGTTTCCCAAATGCTGGTTTTTGGACTTCAATTCCCAGAAGCCTAAGTCATTTCCCCATAGCACTGATCAGCCAATGTACTGACTGAGGCTTCTGGGAATTGAAGTCCAGCAGTGGACTGTGTACCCCTTGTTGGGAACCACTGGACTATATAATACCTGAAGGTTCTGTGTTCCAGGTTTATAGAAAAAGGCTATTGGCTTTAAACAACATTTAAAAAAACCATTAAATATTCAAGTGGTTCTTTTTCTTTGTATATGCTAGAATACATTAAAATACTTGTAAGCATTAGTGCTGTTATTTGGAACAATAAAACTTGGCTGGATAAAAACAGCAGAAACTGGTGGATCTATTTAAACTATTTATTCTTTTTATCACAGTAGTTTAGGCATGGTTCATGTCTAAAGGCAACAAGATTCAAGAGTCTATTTAAGCATAACAGTTCATCACTTCAGGACTATATATTTATATATAAAGTCCTGAAGTGATGAACTGTTATGCTTAAATAGACTCTTGAGTCTGCAATAAGATAATCCGAGAATACAAAAATTGAATACAGAGGTATTTCCTGCAGTAAATGCTTTAGTTATATTTATAGATGGTCTAAACAGTTTTACTTATGGATGATCATATTAACACTTGGAGAACCACTGGATAGAAGATACTGAGCAGGGTAAACACATACCCCTTGTTAAGACCATGCTTTCATTTTTTTCCTAATAATTATAATCTGTATTCTGTGTTTTAAGTCATCCCTTTGGATGCCAGTGTGTGTGCTAAAAGATAATAGAGGAACATTTTTCTAAATAAGACCAGAAACCGTCTAATGAGTCAAATTAAAACAATTGTGTCTTATTTTTTCCATTATTAACTACTTAGGTTGGGTCTCGTCATCTGAAACTTACCAGAGGCCTGGAAGCGAATGCTCCTGCTTTTGACAAGTATGTTTAATTACAGTTAATTACAGCTAATAATAAAATGCAGTATCACTCTTTGATCCCAGGGTATTCCAGGACATCAATATACTGCTACAACGTTGTTTCTTCAAATCCCTCCTCAAAATGCATCTTTTACATACACCATTTTGTCAGCCTCCTATGACCAAGTCCAGATACTGCCCTTAAACATGATTATATCTGAGCTAGGTTGTAGGATCACCCACCTACCCTCCAGACCCTTTCTAGTTCCACACAGATTCTCTTGTAGAACATTATGCCTTGTAGCTATCCTTGAAGCAGGAGAAGTGTTGGCAAAAAGAGAGACATCGAGAGAGTACTGTTGAAAGAAGCTCTCTGCATTTCTGTCTGCATGTCTGCATTGTGGCTGTTGCTCGTGAAAACTGTAACATTAAGATATGTGCAGGTCTGTGTTGATGGACTACAGCTGGCCAAACTTCCTAGACCAATGGTTCCAAACTTTGGTTCCTCAGATATTCTTGGTCTAAAACTCCCAGAAGCCTTTCACCATTGGCTGTCCTGGCCAAGATTTCTGAGTGTTATAGTGGAAGAACATATGGGGACCTAAGGTTGGGAACCATTGCCCTAGACATTACGGCTGTCTAGATAATTTTGAGAGTTGCACTCCAAAACACAAATCTGCACATTTCTAACTCGGGTTATCAATACGATCAAAAATTTAGTAAGAAAAGATAAATGCAAATCTAAGTGTGCCCTTCTCTTGATTCTGTGGCACAGTTTTCTGAGCCCTGGAAACAGACTCTGTGTGTCAGTTATGTGAACTGATATTTGATGGTAACCTATTAATTAATGGTCATTGCAATTTATGTCTTTACAGTTTAAGTAGGCATAGTAACTAATAGGATTCTGGCCACTGTTTTTCTAATTGCTCAGCCTCTCAGGAAGCAATAAAGCCATGTAAATGCTACATGTGGTCTTGGGCTGATGAGATAGAAAATAATTTTCCAAGTAGAACAGTTTAGTAAGCTGATATTTTGGTGTTCAGAAAGCTGTGTGGTTTATAAGGTAGTCACGATTTTGTTAACTGTACTTTGTGCATTTATTATATATTAAGCCAAAACAACATTTTACTGCTTTTGCAGGCATATGATGCTTCTGAAAGAACAATATGGTAAACAAGTAATTGTTAATCTTTTAGGAAGCAAAGGGGGAGAGGAGGTCCTCAACAGAGCTTTCAAGGTAAAAAAAAAAGGGCTAAGCCAAGTTGCTAACTCCCTCTGTGCACAGTGCCTTGCATGACTTGGGGGGTGGGGTGGGGAGGGGAAGAGCCTTGTTCTGAGGCTAATCATTACTGTTAGCATTATAACAACAGTTCCTGTAACTGGGATTTGAGAGATCTCATCAAGCTTTTATGAATGAATATTTACTATTCTACTAAAAATGTGGACCATTCTTTTCATATCTTCAAAATCAATATAGTCATAACACAAGAATACATTCCTGTACTTGGCTTGTGCCTGCTAAGGGACTGTAGGGTTTTACAGAAGCTCAGCTCCAGTGGTAAGGTTCTCCATAGGCAGTGCTGCCCCCATTCTGTGAGGGAGTTTCTTTGTTGTGTTGGGGTAAGGGGGTTGTGACACATTCAATTGGAGATGGGGAGTCAGTAAAGTAATATGGCAATGGGGCAGCAAGAGATACTGCTTAGGAGGGCTAGGCTATGAGCAAATATATGGTAGATGTTATCTGGACCCAATGAGACATTTTGGTTTATGTAGGAATAAGGCTGTTAGTCTTCCTGTTAGCCTTAGGTCAGTGATGGCTAACCTTGACTCTCCAGCTGTTCTTGGACTTCAATTACCAGAGGTCTAAGTCAGCACTGCTGCAGATCAGGGCTTCTGGGAATTGAAGTCCAAGAACAGCTGGAGTGCCAAAGTTAGCCATCACTGCCTTAGGGGCTCCTGAGTAAGATGGCCTGTCCCATCCCCTTGCCTTGTGCAAGGTTATAGGGTGAATTTTTATAGAGGACCTTCAACATTCAAGAGAAGCTTTTCCATTCTTGAGATGAGTGGACAACAAATGCCCTAGGTTGTGTCTCATTCCTGCCTGCTGACATTACTGGTTCAGAAATATCTCTGTGGTGCTCACAGTGTGGCACTGAGGACCACCAGGAGCCTTAGTGCATGTTGTATGTGTGTCTGCTGCTAATGAGCCTTTGTTGTGCATTTCATGAGCTCTCTTACTGTGTGGGCAGCAGGACTGTTTCACCCATTAGACAGGGTGAGGTTCCTGCCTTGCACAGCAAAACATAAGGAGTGGTGAGTGCTCTTCCACTTCTGGGAGGCTAATTTGTCATTCTGGGGAAGCAACCACCACGTTACCTCCATCCCCACTACTCTCACATGATCTGGCAGTTTTCTGGGTCCTATTGCCCAGTAGTGGGAGGAAGGATGCTTTCAGGGCCAAGTGTTTGGGACCTAGCTGGCTATGTGGAGAGCACTGTCATGTGTGGCTGAAACTGCTCTTCATAGAGTTCCTCTGCTCTCTGAGAATGAAGAGGAGGAAGACAAGCAGCTGTGGCAATGAGAAGCAATGTAATGGGTCAGTGATGACCGTGAAGGACAGTAACTGTTCTCTTCTCACCTTAAGTGGTGGGAGAGTTCAGGACGTCCAGTGTGGGTGGCACCTGGACATCAACACCACCACAGTACTGTCAAGTTTGCATTGGCAGTGATTTCAAGAACACACTGAAAATGTGTTGGTCATTTTTGTATTCCTACTTGTGTTCTTTAGGTTCTTTCTAAGTTGATGTTTGCTAGCATAACAATGGCTATCTTTGGTGTAATGTAAGTGTAGGATTGTTCTGTCAGCATAGTTCCTATTTCTGTTCCATTGAATGAATAAATAAATTTTTGTTGTTTAGTCGCACAGTCGATTCCGACCCTCTGCGACCCCATGGACCATTGCCCGCCAGGCACTCCTGTTCTCCACCATCCCCCTCAACTCGCTGAGCTCTGTGCCCATTGTCTCCACAACACCATCCAACCATCTCATTTTTGGCCGCCCCCTTTTTCTTTTGCCCTCCACCTTTCCCAGCATCAAGGCTTTCTCAAGCGAATCCTCTCTTCTCATTTGATGTCCAAAGTACCTTAGCTTCATCTTTACAATTTGACTTTCTAAGGAGCATTCTGGGTTAATTTCTTCTAAGATTGACCTATTTGTTCTCCTTGCTGTCCATGGGACTCTCAAAACTCTCCTCCAACACCACATCTCAAAGGCATCTATTCTTCTGCGCTCAGCTTTCCTAATGGTCCAGCTCTCACAACCATACATTGCCACAGGGAATACCATTGCTTTGACAATACGAATTTTTGTTTTCAATATGATGTCTCTACTTTTCATTATGCTCCCCAGGTTTCTCATTGCTTGCCTCCCAAGAATCAGTCACCTTTTTATTTCATGGCTGCAATCCCCATCTGCAATGAGTTTCGATCCCAAGAAAGTAAAATCTGTCACTGCTTCTACTTCTTCCCCATCTATTTTCCAGGGACTGATAGGGCCTGTTGCCATTATCTTGGTTTTCTTGATATTGAGTCTCAAGCCAGCTTTTTCACTTTCTTCTTTCAACCAAATCAGGAGCTTCTTTAGGTCCTCCTCACTTTCTGCCATGAGGGTGGTATCATCTGCATATCTCAAATTGTTGATGTTTCTCCCAGCAATTTTGATCCCAAATTGTGATTCATCCATCCCTGCATTGCACATTATGTGCTCTGTGTACAAGTTGAATAAGCAGGGTGACAAAATGCAGCCTTGTCTTACTCCTTTTCCTATTCCAAACCACTCTGTCATTCCGTATTCTGTCCTAACTGTTGCTTCTTGCTTCATGTATAAATTTCTCATGAGACATACAAGGTGTTCTGGTATTCCCATCTCTTTAATTACTTGCCACATTTAAATAAATATCTTTAAATTCATGTGGAGATATTCATTTGTAATTAACTTGGAATGTTAACAGTTAACACAGCTGCAGAGCTGGGTACAAACTTTGAATAATGATTCATGCTGAGATATTTATTATTTGTTCGTATTTATCCACTGCCTTTCTCATCGAAGTGACTCAGGGGGGTTTACAAGTCATAAGAGACATCACAATAAAAACACAAACACTGCCTAAAAACCTCAAATATAAAACTGTTAAAATTAAAATTTAAAATCTAAAAAGTTTAAAAGCACACCAAATTGCTAAATCTTACTAATCTTACTAATAGTGGTTTAGTCTGATGTCTGTTCCTTAGTACAGTACCAAATACAGCTGTCCGTAAACAACACTGAAGTGTGGGCCATTATCAAAGAAACTAATCTGATAGCTGCAACAAAGCATGTCTTTGCTAATTCCAAACAGCTCTTATATAGGCAGTGCTCAGAGCTTGTGTGTTTCTGAATCTTGGAACTTATCCGATTGAATATCAAAATGTGTGTAGTAGTAATGATTCCTAAGAGTGAAGGAGAAAACCAATAATTGTGTGCCATCAAGTCAATTTTAACCTAGGGTAGCCATTGCTAGGGTTTCTTTGGTATAAAGCATGGAGAAATGGTTTACCAATCTCTTCTCCTGGATTGCTTAATGACTGTGCAGCTTGCCCAAAGCTGTTTTCATGGGAGGCATGGTGGAGATTTGAACTCAGTGATGGGATTCAGCAGGTTCACCCTGGTTTGCCAGAACCAGTAACAGAAATTCTGGCTAGCCCTGCCCATCCAAGTTTTGAAATAACATAGGGCTTTCCACCTGGCCACACCCACCATACCACGCCCACACAGTAGGTAGTAAAATGTTTTGAATCCCACCACTGATTGAACTCCTGATTCCTACCTTCATAGCCACACACTCCAACTCACAGAGATATCCATCCAACAATTATCCAATCCAATAATGTATTGTAATGTAATGTATTGTCTGTAAGCCACCCTGAGTCGCCACGGCGAGTGGGCGGCAATATAAATTTGAACTAATAAATAATAAATAAATAATAAACAAGGGAAGAGGGAACCAAAGGGATTGCATTTTAAAATACTCGGTGGCTCTACCTCTGGCTGATTTCATAAGTTGTCATAAGCAGCTGTATGTTCAATGTATTGCAAATGTATCAGCAGTTCAATGTATTACAGGTGTATCTACAGAGGAAATGAACAATTGAAGAATTTTTTATCCTTATCTCTCTTTCTTTGGGTCACTAGAAATTGCTGTGGGCATCATCCCATGCAGTAGACACACCCATGATTAATTTTGATTACCGCCAGTTTGCAAAAGGAGGGAAAACCGAGAAGCTAGAGAACTTATTGGGGCCTCAGCTGAAGTTACATTGGGAGAAATTAGGCATCTTAACAAAAGGCAAGAACACAAGTTTCCGGTGAGTATTGTGGGCTATTGACACACAACACCTTTCTGCATTTTTATTATGTTTCTCTCAGTCAGACTCTATGATGTGGGTGGTGGTTATACACTCTACTTTGCTAATTAATTAATGATTGGAGTACATGGTAACAGTTTGAATTGACATGGTTTCAGTTTTGCTTCTGGACCCATTTGGAGTGATGCAGTTGAACTGGAAGACCTTAATTAGGTAGGCTTCTTTGGTGAAGCAAGTAGAATTATGAGTGCAGAAGCAGTTGCAGGCAACTCAGAGTTATTGGTGACCCTAAATGGGAACACCCATCCAGTGCAGGTAGTTGGTTCAATTGATCCCATGTGGAAAGTTGTTTTCTTGCTGCAGCAAAGGACTCAAAGCCCTGCTTTCTGTGTACAGTAATACCCCAGATAACGCGAGTATCAGATAGCACTAAAACCGCATAATGTTACAAGATTTTCAGAAAAATCTTGTATCGAATAACGCGATTTTTAATGTTATCCGATACAGTCGTTCTTAGCAGCAGGGTGGCTGGAAAGCTGAACAGGGTTCTCCGTTCAGCTTCCCAGCCACCCTGCAGCTACGGAGGCAGGGGTGGGGAGGCTGGAAAGCTGACGGGGGGCTCCCCCGTCGACTTCCCCAGCCACCCCACAGCTGCGGAGGCAAGGGCGGGTGGCTAGGGAAGCCAACAGGGAGTCCCCGTCAGCTTCCCCAGCCACCCTGCAGCTGTAGATCGGGTCCTCTGATCTCTCTGGAGCAGGCAGGGGACACGATCCAAGCTGTTTCTGGGCTTCCCCGACATCCTCAGCCAGTGCAGCAAGCCAAAACGTCAGGGTTCAAATCCCGACATTCTGGCTTGCTGCACTGGCTGAGGCCGTCGGGGAAGCCCAGAAACAGCTTGGATTGGGTCTCCACACCTCCCTGGACCCGGCCGGGGGGGTCCCACTCGCCGTGGCGACTCAGGGTGGCTTACAGTCCTTTTTTTTTTTTTTTTTACCAATTTTGGGGTCTCTGACCCCCCCCCCCCCCGCCGGGTCCAGGGAGGTGTGCAGACCTGATCCAAGCTGTTTTTGGGCTTCCCCGATGTCCTCAGCCAGTGCAGCAAGCCAAAATGTCAGGGTTCGAATCCTGACATTCTGGCTTGCTGCAGCCTCAAAGAGGGTGGGGGAACTTCAAAATTAGCGCGCATCGGGTCTCCCGACCTCCCTAGAGCCGATGCGCGCTATTTTTGAAGTTCCCCCACCCTCTTTGAGGCTGCAGCAAGCCAGAATGTCGGGATTCGAATCACGACATTCTGGCTTGCTGCACTGGCTGAGGACGTTGGGGAAGCCCAGAAACAGCTTGGATCGGGTCTCCCCACCTCCCTGGAGCCGGCAGGGGGGTCAGAGACCCCAAAATTGTTTTAAAAAATGGACTTTTTTTTACCAATTTTGGGGTCTCTGACCCTCCCCCTCCGGGTCCAGGGAGGTGGGGAGACCCGATCCAAGATGTTTCCAAAGTTCCCCCACCTCCCTGGAGGCTGCAGCAAGCCAAAATGTCAGGATTCAAATCCCGACGGTCTGGCTTGCTGCAGCCTCCAAGGAAACAGGGCTTTTTTTTAACATTGTGTGATCAATGTATCGCACAACGTTAAAAAATGGATAACGACAGGACTTGTGGAACCAAGTCATAACGTTATCCGGGGTACTAGTGTACTTCTGTTTTTTCTCATTTTAGCAGAACATTTTAAAAAATACAATTGTATGTGAAATGTTACATTTTTAGTGCTTTCATTGTTTTGTTAAATCTTTAGAAAAATAACCAGTGCTATAAAACATTGGTTCTTTGTCTTGGTTTTGAAGTCAACAGATGGGTACCTTGCGAATGAATTGCCTGGATTGCCTACATCGAACTAACACCGTACAGTCCTTCATAGCACTTGAGGTGAGTAAACCAGACATCTGTAAGTGCTGGGCATTTCCTGCGGCTCCTGGTGTTCCATCATCCAGAATCATCGCCAAAACAAGAAAAATTACCCTCTCAGGAGCTTTCAAGAGTCAAAATTATCTAAGATGCGACCTAATTAAATGAAAGAACGCTGTTTTCATATTTCTTCTAAAGCTAATGCTAAGTTTTGATCACTTCTGCACACAAAAACACATTTTCAGGGTTATGGTAAGATTTCCCCTCTGTGCTCCCAGAGTTTCTTGTCTTATCTGATTGCTGTTCTTCCCCCCACCATGCTCACATTTTAATTACATAGAGTAGTTTTAATGTTTTTAAAAAAGGTTAATTACAGATTATTAGCTAGCATTGAGTAAGATGCAGGAGAGGAACTTCTGTAGTTCTTTAATTATTCTTTGTTCTTTTTCTAATCCAGGTTCTGCTCACTCAACTAGAGAGCCTGGGATTAAGCTCCAAGTCTATAGTTGAACGCTTCCTAGAAACATATAAGGCAATGTGGACCCTCAATGGGCACAACCTGCATAGGATTTTTGTAGGCAGCCGTGCCTTGGAAGGAAAAGCTAAGGTACCCAAGAAAATAAGTAAGATCCACATGTTTTACACAAGTTATTACTACGAGTTAAATTTACATTGTTCTGCTTTTAATTACACAGGTGGGGAAAATTAAGGAAAGTGCTCGCTCAGTATCACGTACCATTCAGTCAAATTTCTTTGATGGAGTGAAACAGGAAGCCATTGATTTACTGCTATTGGGTGATTGCCACAGTGATGATTACATGGATAAGGAGAGAATGCTAATGGGCCCTACCACATTGTTAAGTAAGCAAAGCAGGCCTCCATGGAAGTTTAAAATGTTTATCTACTGTAGAATATTTTCTGAAACATCAGGGATTTAATAGTCATACATCAGAAATATATATATTGGAGTCAATGCATACTTTAAGCTAAAATAAAAGTTAAATGGAGTTATTCTCCTGTTACCTAAAAAAACTAACTCAGTTGGGTAACTCGTTGTATTGCTAACTGTTGTCATTCATCTCTGATGAATATTTCTGATGGAAACCATTCCCACGCATTACATTTTGATTTTCAAGGTCTTATTCTCAGAGTGACATATCTGACCTTTTTATGTAGTGGTTTGAACACTCAAGCATTTAAAAGTAAAAAAAAACAGTATTTTTGTATTGGTGGTCATAACTTTATAACCATATTATTGTTTACTATTACAGTAGTTGTTTTATGGGCAAGTTTAATAAAAGAAAACAGATATATAAAAGTAGTAGTTTATAAATATGGTCAATGACCTCTTTGTTCATGTGCCTATTTACAGACTATGGCAGCTGATCAAAAAGAACACCTCTTGGTTCAATAGGAGAAATTGCTCTCTTACATTGAACAAAACAATTATGAGGAAGCAATTTTGTTTTGATTATTCATTTTGTCAGTTTTATTTAATGGCACAAAATTCCAACTCCCTTTTTTCTTCTTCTTTCCATCAGTGACTCCAAGCATTCTGAAAGCTATGTCAGAGCGTCAATTTGAATTCAGTAACTTTAAGAGAGTTCGTGTTGCTATGGGGACCTGGAATGTAAATGGAGGCAAACAATTTAAGAGTAATATCCTTGGTACCAGCGAATTAACAGACTGGTTACTGGATTCCCCTAAGCTATCTGGGGTTTCAGAATTTCAAGGTAACAGAGAGCACGGTGTATAGAACAGAATGTGAATGTATGCTTTCACACATATACATTCTGCTTCTCTTCTTTGCTCCTCTTTCTTTCTTATACACATGTTTATGTGCACATTCATTTATTCATTCACTCATTTCACATTTATCACGGTGTATAGAACAGAATGTGAATGTATGCTTTCACACATATACATTCTGCTTCTCTTCTTTGCTCCTCTTTCTTTCTTATACACATGTTTATGTGCACATTCATTTATTCATTCACTCATTTCACATTTATCACGGTGTATAGAACAGAATGTGAATGTATGCTTTCACACATATACATTCTGCTTCTCTTCTTTGCTCCTCTTTCTTTCTTATACACATGTTTATGTGCACATTCATTTATTCATTCACTCATTTCACATTTATACCCTGCCCTTTTGATGCGAGCACCACTCAGGACGGCTTACATTATGTAAAAAAAATACAGATCATAAAATATATATCAAAGATGAGAATAAAATCATCCAGTGATAATAATAATAATTTTGTGTCAGAGATTACTCTGGGTTGAGAGGATTTTTGCTGGAGAAACTGCCAAATAAGGCTCCTTTCATGTCCACAAGTGCAGCTCTCGGGTATCGAAACCCGATCTTCCAGTATCCAAGCTTAGCATCTTAACCACTAAGCCACCAGAGAAACTGCATTAATAATCAATAAAAACACAAGAAACAAAACCAGATGGCATCAGGTAATCTTAAAACCATAACAATATTCATAATAAACATGTATCTGCCCTTTCAGTTGATAGACTTCCTTATGGGTTATTGCCATTATTATATTTCCGTCATACAGTATCTAGGAATTTAACATGCTATATACAGAATGTCCAGGACAATCTAATTAACAGCAACATCTTAAAATGGTTCTCTTTTTCTCTCTGTCAATTACATTAATCCCCCAATTATTACTGTGCTTCCATACCTCCCAGCAGTATGACGTAGAATGCACTAATAAAGCAAGATACCCTGATTGATTAAAGAAAAGAATCTGAAAGAGGTCTTTCAAAATCTGTTTGGAATTTGTTATACAATACAGGGAAACTGTCTAACATTGAGTAACCAGTAATCACAGTTAATAAAATTCTGAGATACAGAAGATCTATCACTTTCTCTGTGCTGAAATCATACTTGTATAGTGGAGAGGGGCACATTTAGTACAAACTCATAATAAAGTATTTTCTCCTTTTGAAAAAAATGAGCAGACAGCATATTAAATTTGTGTTTGCTTTTTCTCTCTCCTTATACCGTAGATGACCATTGTCCTGTTGACATATTTGCTGTGGGATTTGAAGAGATGGTGGAGTTAAATGCTGGAAATATTGTGAATGCTAGGTAGGCTGAAATTGTATGGTTTAAATTCAAATATCGTACTAATGGGGTTACAAATATTTCTATATTTCAGGTGCAGCTAAGCATAATTGCAGATTCTGTGGTCATTCAATTTTCTATATTTTGCACTGTGTTGCTTTTGAAAATAGTCTAGAAACAACAGTTGGTCTAATACAGTTGGGTCATCTTGGCCATATTATAACTAAATTAGCTGCAGCGGTTTCCTGTCTGATTTATTTATTTATTTAAATTTGTTTATCACCCTCCTCCCCGAAGGGACCCAGGGTGATTCCCAACACAATCAGCAAGACAACAATTTAAAACCAATTTAGAAATTAAAAGTTTTAAAAGAAGCTTAAAAACTTAGCATTAAAAACCAGGCATTATAGCTAGGCATTATAGCTAGGAGGCACTGGGTGTCAAACCATCCAGCCAGGTGGGGAAATTTATCGATCCATTCCCCAGACCTGACCTGCCAGCCAGGTTTTCAATCCTTTCCTGAAGGACAGCAGCTCCGTTCGCAGGCGTAGTTCTATTGAGAGGACGTTCCACAGGGCCGGAGTGGACACAGAGAAGGCCCTCCTTCTAGTGCCAGAGAGGTGCACCTCTCTGGCCGATGGCACAACCAGAGAGCCTCTCCAGTCCGCTCTGGTGGGATGGACAGATGTCCTTGGAACGATGCGGTCTCTTAAGTATAGTCCAATTCATAGTGCTGATTTTAATCTTAAATTCTAAAACTTCAACAATTCTGGATTTGTTTAACCACTATACGTACTGTTAGTTGTTTGTCAGTTATTTGTTTTTATTCTATTAGGAAATTATTATTTTGGCAATTTCATATCACAAATTCTTATTTTCTAATGAATGATTTTAAATTGTGTTTCAACATTTGTTGTTGTAAGTGTTCCAGAAAACAAAGCTAATGAGTGGTTTTATATAAATATAAGTTATCAAAACACTGAGAACCGAGTCATTCATGCGTGTCACCCGTTCACACAGTGATAACATTGAACTTTAGTCTTTGAAGATCCATAAATCACCAGTAGTAGATCATTTGATATCTGACAAGAATTGTATCACCTGTTACCATCTCATACACCTTTGATTTTAAAGAGGTCTGTTCATACATTTGCCTTTAAAACACCCTTTGGTATTCATTCATATATAAGCCAACATTTAAATGATCTTTTAAAAATGTCTCACAAAGAGAGTTTGAAAAGGTTAATTTCTAGGGTTCTGTATAAGTTAAACTATCACTGTCTGCTTGGTTGATAGAGGAAGTAAGAAAGATCTTAGGGTGGGCTTCATCTTATCCTATGGGCTTTTGCTGAGTGAAACCTAAGTACACAAACACCATATTGATATCCATATATGCAATGGATGAAAAGGGACAGCAGTGGCTCAAGTGTTTAAGATGCTGAACTCGATTGGAAGGTTTGATTCCCGAGTACAGCATGATGGAGTGAGCTCCTGTCTCTGTCCCAGCTCCTACCAACCTAACAGTTCAAAAGCAAGAAATTGCAAGTAGATAAATAGGTACCACTTCGGTGGGAAGATTAACATCATTCCATGCACTCCGGTGTTGAGGCATGCCTGCCACCTGTCCATGGCACTGGCTCTTTGGCTATAAACAGAGATGAGCACTGAACCCTAGAGTCAGATACAACTGGCTTTTGAGCAAGGGCAGCCTTTACCCTAATAGATGAAAGCCTTTTGATGAAGCTGTTCTGCTTCACTAAGATGTTAGGCTTCCTTGAACCCCACCCCTAGTGTTACCTAAATCAATGTTCCAGGGCTTACTCTGGTGGAAAAGCAGAGATGAGACACAGCTGATTCTCCAAATCAAAAGTGTGAAGGAAGGGTGACACCGTTCCTCCTCCTGTATGGAAATAGGAGGTCCAGACTCACTCCTCACTTGGGGGAAAGCCCTCTGTCAGCCTCACACTGCACTTTTTGGCTCCCTTGTAGGGCCCTTTGGGAAGCCTGCGCCTCCTTGCTGCATCTCCCACCTTCTCTCAAGGCAAAGGGGGCAAAACCCGAGTGGAAAAAAGAGCCCTGATTGTCTTGACAGGAAATATGCCAAAAGGCTAATGAGATTTAGTACCCTCACAATCACCCAGTTTACACCCCTCAGGGGAAACCAGCTGGAGGCTGGCAGAACTAATTTATTGGAAACAAAGCAGGACAGTAAAAACACTAGGCTTGGCACACCATGCAGACACATGGAAAACAAAAAGGCACTTAAATCCCTCACCCACGTGCAAAAAGAAAAAGTAGAGGGGGTGGGGAAACAGAGAGGCTTTTGAAGGATTGGCTCTAACACTCTTATACACATGACACGTGACTCCGTCTATGGACTGAGGTCTATGGAGATGTCTTAACTTACAGAAATTAGTATCTATCTCTTATACTGTTGTCATAACTCCACAACAGGATGGAAAACCCTGTGTGGGGAAGCCTGGTTCAGTGATAGCTGTCTCCTTGTTTCAGCACAACTAATAGGAAGATGTGGGGAGAACAGCTTCAGAAAGCTCTTTCCAGGACTCATCGATACATTTTGTTAACGTCAGCACAGCTTGTTGGTGTTTGCCTCTTCATATTTGTACGGCCTTACCACGTCCCCTTCATCAGGTATGTTTGTTGTTTTTGCAAATGATACCATTGCAGGGGGGCTGGATAAAGTTTTTCCCCTCCTAAGTGTGAAAACAACTTGAAGCCAAGGGACAATAATTGCTGAGAAGGAATTGGTAAAACAAGTTGTTTAAAACTTTGGATTAAATAACTTGTTTTGTGATCAGAAATATCACAGTGCCAAGTATGATGTTCAGAATTAATTCTCAGTATTATTTAGCATTGATCTGAATCTCATATAATTTTTACTAGTTACTTCTTTACACTTTTACGACTAAGTTGATACATCACGTGTGTATGTAGCTTACATATATGGTGGAGTAAGAAACAGGTCTTAGTGCAGATTCTCCTGCTGTATTTATTGTCCGTCACGTGAATGTGACCCGGGAATGTGGGTTCTCATACTAGGTGGCTTATTTAATGGATTGCCACCCCTGGGTCTGAATGTGGGATTTGTGTATTGTTTTTTAACTTGATGATTTTTTAACTTTTGATGTTTTTTATTGATATAGAGTGCTTTATGTTTCTACTTTTTATCTTGATGTAAGCCGCTCAGAGTCGGGTTCTCCCGATTGGGGCGGGGTAACAAATGCAATTAATAATAATAATAATAATAATAATAATAATAATAATAATAATAATAATAATAATAATAATAATAATAATAATAAAGGCATAGGTCTTGTTCATGAAATCTATCTCTATGACACTTTGAGTATATTGAGTGACTGTGCTGTTTAAGTCAATTTTGACTTATGTTGACTCTTTTCAGGATTTTCTCAGTAGAGAATACACAGCTGTGGTTTATTATTCCTTTCTTTTGGGGATACCTTGTAACTGCAGCTTGCCAAGGCTACACAACCTGCCATACAGGCACATTTTACTTCCACTTCCAGGAACAACAAGGGTTTTCTGGGCTGGATGAATTGGCATCGTGTGCCGGATTCAGCCCCCAGGCTGTAGTTTGGGCATCTCTGCCTACAGTATATAGAGCTGTTTTCAAAGAAATACTTTGGTCTGTTTAGCAAGACCAAAATATTGTGGCACCTTTAAAACCAGCACATTTATTTCAATATGGGTTTTCATAGATTACCGTCCACTTTTCATGTCTGAAGAAATGTATGTAGTCCATGAAATCTCATGCAGAAATAAACTTGATAGACGTAATTGCACCACAATGTTGCTATTTTTGTTTTTGCTATAGTACATACAAATGAGATGTCTGGGCCCAGTGCCTTCATGAACTAAGAAGCACTACGGCAGGGCCAGCACAATTTGAAGAAACTCAGTAAGGCAACATGCGTCATCCTGTCTTCAGGGAGCAGATTGTAGAGTGGGGCATAACCATGTCAGTGACTGTGTACACCAGACTTGCACTCAGCAGAGTTCTGCTGGCACTGGAGAAATGTGGTATACAACTTCCTCCAGTTCCCAGATGCTATTTGTGGGGTTTCAGGAAGCCATTATCCACTGCATCAAGTTTCCTTCTGGAAACAGAAGAACCCCTTCCATTCATTGATGGTTACCTTTGAACCCAAGCCATTGTTCTAAATAAGGCAGATGTACTGGCTTTTCACCTTTCAGTTAGGGATTTATTTTCAGCTTTGTTTTCTCTTTCTGCCCAGAGATGTAGCGATGGACACAGTGAAGACTGGAATGGGAGGGAAAACTGGGAACAAAGGAGCAGTTGCCCTCAGCTTCCAATTTTATAGCACCAGTTTGTGCTTTATATGCAGTCACTTGACAGCTGGTCAATCTCAGGTGAAAGAACGAAATGAGGACTATAAAGAGATCACTCAGAAGCTAAGCTTCCCAATGGTAAGATCTGTAAACTGTTTTGTTTAGGGCAGTGTTTCCCAAATGCTGGTTTTTGGACTTCAATTCCCAGAAGCCTAAGTCATTTCCCCAAAGCACTGATCAGCCAATGTACTGACTTAGGCTTCTGGGAATTGAAGTCCACTAATGGGCTGTGTACCCCTTGTTGGGAACCACTGATTTTAGGGTTATGCAGAATTCTCTCTCATACGCATACTTAACTCACTTTTGTCTTGAAAACTGCTCATAGGGATGATGTTTCAACCTGTCCCTTCCCTGTTTATCTGTTCAAAGCTACTTATGCTTTGTTTTGATCATTAACACCAATTTACTCAGTTAAATGCAAAGCAATTGAAATTGCAGAGTACTGTGCAATGCCTTTTAAAAAGTGAATTCACTGTCTTTAAAACTGACAGTTGCAATTGGAAGAGTTGGAGGATTATGTGAAGGGAAAAAACTGAAGGAATATATGGGGTAAATGTCTGTTGACCAAGATCTTTATAACACCTGAGAGTGTGTAGATAGAAATATTAATCTAGCAGTTTGAAAGCAATAAATTGCAAGTAGATAAATAGGGACCACTTTGTGTGCTCTGTATCTAGTCATGCATTTCATGTCTAGTCATGCCTTCCACATGACCACGGAAACATCTGCACATCTCTTTGGCTGTGGAAACATCTGCACACGGAAACATCTGCACATCTCTTTGGCTATGAAACAGATGAACACTGAACCCTAGAGTTGGATACGACTGGCTTTCAAGCAAGAGTGATCTTTACCTAAGCTGAAGTTAAGAAATTTCCATAGCTGTTATATGTCGTACACTGAATTGCATAACTCGGTATGAAATAGATGTTTACAGACATTTCTTAACTTGAGGCAGTTCACTTCCAAAAGTTGTGCCATTTGTATAACTGCGACAGGATTTCAGTCAGTATGCAAGAAAATAAACTAAAAGGCAGTTCAAAGAAGGTAAGACTTCCAAGCTCTGGTTCTAAGGTTCATTGAACCAGTTCATCTTTGGTCACACAAGGAATGGGATGATGTCACAAGACCAGATCATTGTGACAGGAAAAAGTACAGTCCTCAGTCTGGAAGGGAACATGAAATAATGTGAAGCAGCTCAACTTGTTTCCATTTTTTGACCTCATTTCAAGTGAATAAATATTTTAATCTTGGTTCTCAAGTCTGGCTGAAAGGAAACAATTGGTATGGGGCATCAGTCCTTAGACAGAGAAAAACACATCCTTCCACTTTCTAATTAACTCCTATGTTTTTCACCAATGATTAAAATATTTTCTAATTCTAAAAGATGGTAATAATGACTGGTTAATTCTAAAATAATGACTGGTTAATTCTAAAACAGCATTCCATGCACTCAGGTGTTGAGGCATGCCTGCCATGCATCTACAGCAGTGTTTCTCAAATGCTGGTTTTTGGACTTCAATTCCTAGAAGCCTAAGTCATTTCCCCAAAGCACTGATCAGCCAGTGTACTGACTGAGGCTTCTGGGAATTGAAGTCCACTAGTGGGCTGTGTATCCCTTGTTGGGAACCACTGGTCTACAGAAACGTCTGCAAATGCAGACAGCACTAGCTCTTTGACTATAAACTGATATGAGCATTGACCCCTAGTGTCGGATATGACTGGCTTTCGAGCAAGGATGACCTTTACCTAATTCTAAAATCTATATGGTAACACAGACTGTAACCCTTATGCATAAACATTGTGAGCTCATCTTCACACTGTTGTTATTGTTTGATACAATGAAGTTGCTTCCAGGTTATGTTACCTTTTGCTTATATAATCTTTAGGATTATTTCATATGAGGTTGAGCAGGGCAGGGCCCAGTTCTATAGTTGCACCAGTAATTTGGAAAGCTCTAAATGGCTTGGTACTTAAAGAAGAGTCTCTTCCTATATGATCTTCCCAATTACTAAGATCCAGCTGAGGAGGTCATCCATGTCTTGCCATTGAATGCTGTTCATAATGTGGAGAGATAGGGAGGGATTTGTGGCTATAGCACCCCAGCGGTGGAATGTCCTTCTCTTGGCACTGACATACCTTGGATATCTTGGAGTCGTTACTCAGCGAGGAGTTCGCACATTGGTAGACATCTCCTTGATGACATTCCACACATGCAAATGGACTTGAGAAATCAAGTCTGTTTGCATGCATTTTTTTAGCCATTTGGATATGTCACCCACTGACTTAGCGGACCATGACATGTGCCCTCCACTTTCACCTTACCCATGGGATCCAGTGGAGGATGCTTTGGTGAGTTTTAGTTCCAGTGGCCTAACACCATTGGCAAGAGAGAGACAACCCTGCTTAGTTAGACTGCTCAAGCCCCTGTACCCTGACAAAGCTCTTACCTAGCAGGGGACTGGCATAGGCTTTATAAATTGAGGATCTTAGCCCTCACAGGTTTTAATGCAAGGTTTCTTAATCTTTTAGTTTAATGTTTTAGTTTTAAATTGTTTTTTTAAATGTTATGCCTTAAATTTATTTTATATAGCTTTGTAACTCACCCTGAGATTTTGTGATTTGACGTCGCAAAGGGTCAGAATCGACTGTACGACTGAACAACAGAAACAATACATTTTTATTTATAGAAAAAAAGTAGTTATTTGATTTCTGTAGTGTTTTTCTCCTCAGTTGCTCTTTAGAAACATGGTAAATTGAGGAGACCAAATAGCAGTTCAAGAAAAATATTTGTTAATCCAGTTTATCCAGCTATGTTGACATGTTCAGCCTTTAAGGAAAAGTAGGTAATAGTTTACTTCCTGCTGTTTCCAGAGTCCAAGGCATATAATACATTCTTTTATTTTAGTTAGAAATCTGATGGCTGCTATTTTGAAGATTTCAAAAGATACTTTGAATATGAAACTATTCTTATACTCCCTTTTACAGACAAGCGCTACTAGCTTTTGTCTTAGAGATTGGTGATCTCTGTATTATATATCTATATTAACAGTGCCCTCTAGTGATGCTACAACTAAAGAGATTGCTTAACATTCCCCCCTCAACCTGTTTAGAAGTACTGTACTGTATAGCACCTGCATATGTTCATTAACTACTATTTTATGTTCTTTTTACAACAAAAATGTTCAAATTAAACTTGGAACAATCCAGTTCTGTTGCTATGTTATGTGCTGTCAAGTAGGAACCGTCCTGTAGTTATCCTAATAAGGCTTTCATGTTTAGTGAGATATTTAAGGAGTGGCTTTACCAGTTCCACACTGCCGGTGAGATTTCTTGGCTCAGTAGAGATTAGAACTCAGTCCTCCTGAGTCCTAGTCCATCACTCTATCCCATTGTTTCCCAATGTGGGACCCAGGCCCCACAGAGGGACTTCAATTCCCAGAAATCCCAAGTCATTACATTGATTGATCAGTGCTTTAGAGAATTGACTTAGGCTTCTGGGAATTGGAGTCGAAAAACCAAAGGTTGGTAAACACTGCTGTATCCACTGCACCACACTGGGTATTTGCAACAATCATAGCAAACTATTAAACCCCCAACTTACTTTATAAGTGGAGAAAATATTTTTACAGCTGGTGTTGTATTTGCATTGGTCTAATTCACATGTAACACTAAACTATGATTTAGCATTACATGTATAAGTTGCCATAAGCCTGAACAAAGCCTCACACCTAAACATGCTCCTTCCGGGTTTGCATTGCATGATTTGAGTAATAAACCCTGATGAAGACTCAAATAAATGAGAAATAATGAATCAAAATAAACTCTGGGCAACTACTAAAACAAATCATCTTCAGGACAATATAGTATATGAATCTGAATTGTTTAACAAACTAAACAGAATTTATTTTAAACCGTGATTCCAGCAACTAAAGAAAGTGAGATTGAATCATAATTTATTCCTTCTTCCAGCAGTGTAGGAGAGGGAAAGAGGACCACTACAGCCCAAGAGATTTGCAGAACCTCATTCTCATAAAATTAAATTGTGGGGTAGAACATTTTAATCATATTTAATTCAGAGCCTTTACTTCTACACAAGTACATTTTTCCAAAAAAGGATATGTTTATTTAAAATAGTATTTGCAAATCCCCCTGAGCTATATTAGATAAATATTACTGTGTCAGATAATCAGATAGATAATTTGACTTCTGTTGGAATATTAGGTGGTGGTCTGCATGACACCGAGTTTCAAAGTTCAAGATGGAAGGCTGTATCTCAGGGGTTCCCAACCTAAGGCCCGTGGTGTGGATCCAGCCTGCGGCACCATTTCACCCCTCCAAGGGCATTTGAGAAACAAAATGGCCATCCCTTTCAACCTGTTGGGACAAAATGGCTGCCTCCATCATGCAGGCAGGGCAAAATGGCCATCTGTCCCTCAAAGCTGACTGAGAGTGTGACCCGGCCCCAGGATTGAAAAGGTTGGGAACCCGTGCTGTATCTATAAATGTTTACATCAGTAAGTTGCTATGTATGTCCATCTGATGAAAATGTATCTAACACAGCATTCAAAAAATAAATACAGTAAGTGTAGAATGCTCTTGTTTGATACATGGCTTAAAAGAATCTTGCCTTTCTTAACAGGGAAGAAGTTTGTTTTCTCATGACTACGTGTTCTGGTGTGGTGACTTTAATTATCGCATTGACTTGACCTATGAGGAAGTATTTTATTTTCTTAAGCGCCAAGACTGGAGAATGCTTCTGGAATTTGATCAGCTACAGCAGCAGAAATCCAGTGGAAAAGTAAGGACAGAGATGGTATTGCTCTTTAAAATATCATTTATGGAAAGCAAACATTTAACCAGAAGCTCTGCACTTAATTAAACAGAAGACTTCAGTCATAATCCCGAGTTACCTGAGGTATTAACAAAGTTAAACAGATTTACTGCTCAGGTCTGTTCAGTGTCTTTGAAAAAGACTACTCAGGTACAATGTATGTTGTTTTATCAGTACAAAACTTTATGTTACCTTATACTAGGTAAGACCACAGCTTCAGATAGCTCAGTAGTATCCCTGCTGACTTGTAAGTGTCTCTCTAGTACAGGGGTGCCCAAACTTTTCAGGGCGTAGGCCAGTCACAAGGTTCAGGGGGTTGGTCACTATGGCCCATGGGCCAGATCCAGCCCTCAATGCCAGTTCATCCGGCCCGTGAAGCCCTCATTGCTCCCAGAAGCGGAAGTAAAATGTGGACTTAATGAACTGAATGAATTGGTGTTGGGGACCAGATCTGGCCCATGGGCCATAGTTTAGATACCCCTGCTCTAGTATTTCAGGAAGAATTCTTTTCTTTTATTATTTCTCTGGTTATTTCCCATCCAAGTGCTATCCAGGCCAGATCCTGTATAATTTTTAAAAAGATACAGGAACAGGGCATGTTTAGGGTGTTATAAGAAAAGCAGCACATATACATTTAATAATAAATCTTAGAACCTGTGACTCCAGAGTCATGACAGTGTTATCCCAGAAATGTCAAAAATCCTTGTCGAATAATAATGAAAACAGAAACGTTGGCATGTTAAAACAATCTTTCCTTTTAATAGCAGAACAGCAATTTTCCACATTTTAACTATGGGACAATTGCCACATTTGTTTGGCAGAAGGGTTATTCAGCTACAGCTATAGACTTGGCTGAAAAAGCAACTTGACCGTGCCAGATCGGACTGTCTGTCCTTAACTCTGTCTTGTCATGCTTAAGGTTCATTAGAATATGGATGACTTGCACCCTAGTAACTTGCTTTGCAGATAATCAGTGATTTCTTCCATAGATTTTTAAAGATTTTCATGAAGGAACTATTAATTTTGGCCCAACATATAAATATGATGTTGGTTCAGAAGCTTATGATACAAGTGATAAATGTAGAACTCCAGCCTGGACTGACAGAGTTCTGTGGTGGAGGAAGAAACTTCCTGCTGATAAAACAGGTATATGGGATCTTCATTACTTTGTTCATGTTTTAAATTGCATTGTTTGCATGGTAAAATAAGAAATGAATTTCATGGGGTGGCTGCAGACTAATGCTATGGTTTCCAGCTCTAGGGACCAGTGATTTTGGATGGAATAAGCATTATGTTTTCCATGGGTCTTTTTTTTTAATGTAAAGCATGCATACAGCCTTGAATCCTATTAGTTATGCCTGCTGGTGCTTTGAGTAGCGAACTGCCCTGAGTTGAGAAATCAGTGGAAGAATTTCTTATCACATCCCAATCATGTGACATAAAGAAATTGTACTGCTTATACCAGTGGTCAGCAAACTTGGCTCTCCAGCTGTTCTTGGACTTCAGTTCCCAGAAGCCTTGATCAGCAGGAGTGCTGACTTGGGCTTCTGGGAATTGAAGTCCAAGAACATCTGGAGAGCCAAGTTTGCAGACCCCTGGCTTATACTAATCATAATATTAATACTGTATGCCCTTCCTATCCATCTCATCCAAAAGGCAACGTATGTGAGGAGCCAACACTTTGTTCAGATGAAAAGCAAAAAGTGTTAGGGCTTCATAAGGATGGGAAGTTTAATTTGGCATTATCTTTTATATTATTTTCAATTATTTTTATTTTATTTATTATTTTATTATTTATTTTATGTTTAATTAATTAACATGATTCTATATCACCCATCTGGGAGGTGTTCCCACTCTGGGAAGAAATATAAAAACATAACAACTAGACAAATTTAATTTAAAATAGAATATATGTTATGGAACATGCATGCATCTGATCAGTTGGACCACATTCTGCAAAAACATTTGCCAAATAGACATTATTAATTTTCAAAATGCCACAAGACCTTTTGTAGCTTTGGCTGTAACAGACTAACATACGGTAAGTACTTCTTGATAATTTTTGCTGAAATGTGTATCGTAATTATTTTAAATTCCACATCTAAGTGTGTTTGTTTTCTTTACAAAGCTGGAGAGCTCAATCTGCTTGACACTGACTTCCATGCAGAAACGAGAGCCAGGCCCGTTTGGTCACCTGGTGCCTTGATGTATTATGGAAGAGCTGAACTCCAGGCAAGCGACCACAGGTAGCAATGCCTCAGCTGTGGGTTGACATTTCTGAAATGGTGTCGCCCTTTTCACCATTGTGATGGTTTTCTCTGCACTCATAGCTTAAGTAGCACAGCACATGTTCTGTGCTTGAGATCTTGCATCAGCCCTTGGCATCTCTGATTTAAAGGCTCTCTTGTTTTAAAAATGCTGAAAAATAATCTGGCCTTTAGAAAGCAACTAACTTCAAGGAAGCATTATTCTAATTTAGTAGCCAAAATCCTCTTGCATAGCTCAGGGATCAGCAAACTTGGCTCTCCAGATGTTCTTGGACTTCAATTCCCAGAAGTCCTGATCAGCAGGCATACTGACGTGGGCTTCTGGTAATTGAAGTCCAAGAACACCTGGAGAGCCAAGTTTGCAGATCCCTGGCATAGCTAAACAAAAGGTGTAACATTTGGAGGCCAGTTAATCCAATGTCAGAAATCACTGTAGGCAGCAGGCCTGCAGCTCAGCAGATAATGTCTATAATGATTTCTTAACCTAAGGCAATTTGCTTTCAATCACCCTTTGTTTTAAGCCAGTATAACTGGTTAAGAGGAATTGGGCCACTATAAAGATGTTTCACTCAATCAGTCAATCCTAAAGAAATCAACCCTGACTGCCCCTTAGAAGGACAAATACCGAAGATGAAGCTCAAGTACTTTTGCCACCAAATGAGAAGAGAGGACTCACTGGAGAAGGCCCTGATGCTGGGAAAGATCAAAGGCAAAAGGAAAAGGGGCCTACGGAGGATGAGATGGCTAGGTGGCACATTGATGCAGTAGGCAGGCTATGGAGGTATTACTGTACGTGATATTGTAATATGTTTTTGACATGTGATACATGATATTGTGTGATGTAAGTTCTGTAGTTTATTGATATGTTTGTGATACTTTGATATGTCACTGATATGTGATATTTTGATATGTGATGTTTTGATATATGTTGCCTTGATATGTTATTGATTTTTTATGTTTTGCTATGTGATGATCTATGTTGTTAGTTAGAGCGGCATACAAATCCAAAGTACAATACAATACAATGGAGGGTGGCAGATGGCAGAGGAATTTGGTGTGCTGTGGTCTATTGGGTCACAAAGGGTCAAACTCGACTGTGTGACTGAACAACAGCAAAGATATTTCACATATTCATGAAGTTTGACTATGTTTGGAAAGTTAACTTCGACATGGATTCACAATATCATTTGACCAATTAAATTGGAGAAGAATCCAAGTCTGCTGCACTGCGGGAATGGCTTTAAGGCAGGGGTGCCCAAACTTTTCAGGCCATGGGCTGGTCATGGGGTTCAGGGGGCCAGTCATGATGAGCTGCAGGCTGGATCTGGCCCCCAATGTCAATTCATCCTGCCCATGAAGCCCTCATTGCTTCCGGAAGCGGAAGTAAAACGCGCCCATATGGCCCAACGTATGGGTGCGTTTTACTTCCACTTCCGGGAGCAATGAGGGCTTTGTGGGCCAGATGAATTGGTGTCAGAGGCCAGATCTGTCCCACAGGCTATAGTTTGGGCATCCCTGTTTTAAGGGCTATTTCTACATTGATCAAAATCAGCTGACTGTTGGCAGAACAGACATTCTGCTGGTATAACTCTGCCCATTGTACAGATTGTCCATTGAAGCTTGTGGGCCTTCTGCCTGTGCAAGAAGGAAATGGCAATCCCCTTATGCAAGCTCAGTAAAAATTGTACCATTCACACAATAGGTGAACAGAATTCTGGTCAAAATGTTTTGTGTGATTATAGACTAATAAACAAGCAAGTACTAATGGTCACGTGCAACCAATCAGCAGATTTCAGTTATTATATGAAGCAAATAAGTGGATCCACAATGAGGAAGGCACCAAATAAACTATTTTGAAATATTCAACTGTCCTAGTTGTTGGCATTCATTCAGCCAACAGTTGTGATTTGTCTCAATTTGACACACACATCATAGAGTTGTAAGCATTCTTGCAGCATCTTCTGTGGACATCATGCAAACTCACTTGTGTCCAGTAGTTTTCTAGGGGGAAATGCAAATGTTTTTCTATACTGGCAAACCTCAAGGATAAAATCATCTAAAACTTTTGATTATTTATCAAGGAAAGCAGTAAGAAAGAAGACACAGGGTTTATTTTCTCGATAAAATAATTGTAATACAAATAACACTACATGCCTCTTGTGATTCCCTCAACATTAGGGTCTTCTGAGCTTCCCCTTGGTAAATACATAGTTTGTACAAAACAAATCCACAGTTGAATTGTTCTTGTTTACTTTAAATATTTCTACTACACTTTCTGGAAGCAGAGTGAGAATCCATTTTAGAACTGTGTTATTCTTACAAGGCTTCAGTCATGTCAGGATTATTTGTGTTGTATTAAGAGCTTGAATAACACAATCTCCCCATTATTTCCATGCTGCTTATTGGGAGAATCTTACACAGTGTTTAAACTTGGATATTCATAGAAGTAGGTGACTGCTTTCTACAGAAAGATGTTTAAGAAGAATCATTCTCCCCTCAGGCCTTGTTCTGAATTTGATTTTTACCATAAGTAATTGTCAGTTTGAAATACATGTATCTGAGTTGTATTGCCTACATTTTAAACATCTAAGACTCTGTAAAGGAGTATGTTATCTTAACAATACAGCTTCAAAGCGTTAAAGAATCTTACAGAATCTATTAGCAGCAGCTATCATTTTGTTATTGTTCTTACATACATTTTTTTTGTTCAGTCGCACAGTCGATTCCGACCCTCTGCGACCCCATGGACCATTGCCCGCCAGGCACTCCTGTTCTCCACCATCCCCCTCAACTCACTGAGCTCTGTGCCCATTGTCTCCACAATACCGTCTAACCATCTCATTTTTGGCCGCCCCCTTTTTCTTTTGCCCTCCACCTTTCCCAGCATCAAGGCCTTCTCAAGCGAATCCTCTCTTCTCATTTGATGTCCAAAGTACCTTAGCTTCATCTTTACAATTTGACTTTCTAAGGAGCATTCTGGGTTGATTTCTTCTAAGATTGACCTATTTGTTCTCCTCGCTGTCCAGGGGACTCTCAAAACTCTCCTCCAACACCACATCTCAAAGGGTCTATTCTTCTGCGCTCAGCTTTCCTAATGGTCCAGCTCTCACAACCATACATTGCCACAGGGAATACTATTGCTTTGACAATACAAATTTTTGTTTTCAATATGATGTCTCTACTTTTCATTATGCTCCCCAGGTTTCTCATCGCTTGCCTCCCAAGAATCAGTCGCCTTTTTATTTCATGGCTGCAATCCCCATCTGCAGTGAGTTTTGATCCCAAGAAAGTAAAATCTGTCACTGCTTCTACTTCTTCCCCATCTATTTTCCAGTGACTGATGGGGCCTGTTGCCATGATCTTTGTTTTCTTTATATTGAAAAAGCCAGCTTTTTCATTTTCTTCTTTCAACCTAATCAGGAGCTTCTTTAGGTCCTCCTCACTTTCTGCCATTAGGGTGGTATCATCTGCATATCTCAAATTGTTGATGTTTCTCCCAGCAATTTTGATCCCAAATTGTGATTCCTCCATCCCTGCATTGTGCATTATGTGCTCTGTGTATAAGTTGAATAAGCAGGGTGACAAAATGCAGCCTTGTCTTACTCCTTTTCCTATTCCAAACCACTCTGTCCTTCCGTATTCTGTCCTAACTGTTGCTTCTTGCTTCATGTACAAATTTCTCATGAGGCATATAAGGTGTTCTGGGATTACATACATGTACATACATAAATGAGCTTTGACTAACCTAACATATGGAAGTTGCTGTCATTAGTGATGGCGTTTAAGTAGGGATTCACCAGCAGTGGAGGACGGTCCTTTACCCATGTTCCTACTGAGTTGTGCTGATGGCCTTTGTGGGAAACAACAGCCTGAAATCACGTGTCTACTGCAACTAATTGTTCACAGTTTCCCCCAGCTGGCCATCTATTTCTATCTATTTATTTCCATATATTTATCAGATTAAGGATTATATCATTTACTTAAACAACTCTTTAATATTCTAAGTGGCATTTTCCAATACATTATCATGAAAAATCTAGCAACAAACAGTGACTGGAATCTTTTTCCTCTGTGTAGCACAGGGGTGGCCAACCTTTTTGTGCCACAGGCCTGACCACATGTGGAATGGCTGAGTGGGCTGGACCATGTCCCCAGAAGCAGATACGGGTGCTTTTACGGCTGATGTAAACACACCCACTCCTGCTTCTGAGTGCAGGGGAGACGGAGATGGACTGGTTGGAATGGCATCGCAGGCCGAAGGTTGGGAACCTCTGGTGTAGCAAGTCACAACTAGAGCTGAATCACTGTGCATTTGGTGAGTCAATTCCTCTTTCAATTACATTGATTCAGTGGGCCTACCCTAGCTGTGACTCACTATGCTTAGCAGCAGGATTTCAGTCATTGTTTGTTCAAGAGCCTTGAGTCATTTTCAGATTGCTTGTGTTGTACAAATGCAGTTTGATGTCAGCGTTTTCTCTCCATTCTTCTTTTCCTCTAATTGTTACTTGCCCTCTTCTGAATAGGCCTGTGTTAGCAATTGTAGAAGTGGAAGTCCAGGAAGTAGATGAGGCTTCCCGAGAGAGAGTTTTCCAGGAAGTGTCAACTTTCCAGGGTCCTCTGGATGCCACAGTAGTGGTCATGCTGTTGGTACCATCCCCCGAGGACAAAGAAGAATTTCCTGAGGACTTGCGAACAGAACTTATGCAAATCTTTGAGACTTACGGCACTGTTGTGCTCGTTAGGTAAAATACTGATTTTTTTTAAAAAAAGAAACCAAACTTAACTATGTGCCCCTGAAGCACAAGGATCTGCTGTTAACAGAGGAAAGGATATGAACAGGATGAAACAGATGCTTCCACAACCCCAAATGTCCTTAAATGGAAGCTCTGAGAGCGGAAAAAGCTCTGATCCCAGTTACTGAAAATGGAGTTGATGCAACAAAACTTGAAAAGGGTTTAAATTTAGGTAGCATTAATAATTAGGAGTATTTCAGTGTAAAAACAAGCCAGTAATATGTATCAGAAGCTGTACAAGTTTCCTAATAATCTGTGCCTTATATTTTGAAACACAGTGATAAGGAAATGGTAATCTTTCCAGCATATTCTTCTGCTGAAATGTGCCATGAGAGAGTCAGAGGTTTGGACATGCAAGCTTGACAGATTGTCCTGAAGGGTTATTTTCAAGCAAACTAAAGCATCCTTTTGTTCATTTAAAAATGCACACACTCCTCTTATACTTTACTCTATTTCTGAATTATTGATGTTCAGTGGACTTAACCCTAATTCAGATGAATTAGTCCACTAAACACAACTGGGGGAAGGAGAAAGTCTACTTAATAGGCCTTGGATTTGATCCTGAGAAGGCTCTCTTTGTCCTTATGTTCTTATGAAATGCATGAGTTTCCATTCCAGATATTACTTGCAAAGATTTAGAAGTCTCTCCCGAATTTGCTTGTAATAGATGAGTCTGGTTTTTTCCCCTTCGGGGAGGGAGGAGAAAATATAACTGAAACACGTAATTGTCATACTGTATTGGCTGTCTGTCCAGGCAGAGACACAGAATCAGAAACACTGCATGAGCACAGTGAGAAATGCAGGCCAGAAGCATTTAGAGGGGAAAACATGCCAGCAGTGATAATAATCGTTCAAATGGTTTTTCACTTTTGCGGAGTGTCGTTCTCTTGAACGCCAGTTGTGAAATTGGTCATATGACATGTCCATAAAGGACAAGTCCATGGCATGATTACTGTTGCCCATGCATTTCCTCCCAACAAGATGTTGGCCTTATTATCTTGTGTTCTTAATAACATAGGAGTTAATACTACTACACTAGTACCTCGGATAACGATGAGACTTGGTTCCACAAGTCTCATCGTTATCCGGTTTTTAACGTCGTGGGATGCATTGATCGCACAACGTTTTAAAAAAGCCCTGTTTCCCTGGAGGCTGCAGCAAGCCAGAATGTCGGGATTTGAATCCTGATGTTTTGGCTTGCTGCATCCTCCAGGGAGGTGGAGGAAGTCCAGAAACAGCTTGGATCTGGTCCCCCGACCTCCCTGGAGCCGGCAGCGGGGTCAGAGAGCCCAAAATGGGTTTTTAAAAAAACAGACTCTCTGACCTCCCTGCCAGCTCCAGGGAGGTCAGGAGACCTGATCAGCGCTATTTTTGAAGTTCCCACACCTCCCTGGAGGCTGTAGCAAGCCAAAACGTCGGGATTCGAATCCCACATTTTGGCTTGCTACAGCCTCCAGGGAGGTGGGGAAACTTTGGAAATAGCGAGGATCAGGTTCCCCGACCTCCCTGGAGCCGGCAGGGGAGTCAGGGAGCCTGAAATGGGTGAAAAAATGGACATTTTTTTTTTACCCATTTTGGGCTTCCTGATCTCCTTGCCAGTTCCAGAGAGGTCGGTTGACCCGATCCACAGCCGCAGGGTGGCTGGGGAAACCAACAGGGACTCCCTATCGGCTTCCCTAGCCACCCAGCCATGCCTCCGCAGCTATGGGGTGGCTGGGGAAACTGCAGGGTGGCTGGGAAGCTGAACAGAGAACCCCGTTCAGCTTTCCAGCCACCCTGCTGCTAAGAACGACTGCATCGGATAACGCTGACAGATAGTTGTCCGATGCAAAATTTCTTTAGAAATTTTGCATCGTTATCCGATGTTAGCGTTATGCGATGCAGTCATTATCTGAGGTATTAATGTACAGTAATACCTCATATAACATTAGTATCGAATAACACGAAAATCGCATAACATCAAGGAATCTGGGGGGAAGAATTGCATCAGATAACATTAAGATCCTATGGGATGCTTCAGATAACAACCGCGAAAGCCTGTGTGGTTACAATGTATCTCTATGGATCCCATAGAGGATCAGATAACACGAAAAATCATATAACACGAAGACTTGTGGAACCAGGTTTTAGCGTTATATGAGGTTTTACTGTATTTACAAAGCTAAATGCAGACTATAATAGGAATCTTTATACAAGATTTACCACTCTACTTTTCTTCTGTTCTCGTTAGGATCCATGGGAGCCAAATGTTGGTGACGTTTGCAGAAAGCAGATCTGCTCTTCATGTTCTTGATGTAGATGGCATCAAGGTAAAAAAACAAAATCCTATCAAAATACTGTAGAAAATCCATGTACTATCTTAGAAATTCAAGCATGTAAGTAGCATTTGACTTGGGGATTGGATTTTCAGAGAAAGCTGACACCCATGATTAGATCTCATTTCACTGAAAGCAAGACATTTTTACAGACATCATTTTTAATATGGAGATGACATCTCCTTGAACACCAACTTGCAGTTTCATGTTGACTGATTAAAAAACTCAGCTGCTACAGTGGACTCTAGGACAGGTGTTCTCAACCTTTTTAAGCCAAGGGCTGGGTCACTCTCCCTCAGAGAGCTTTGGGGGCTAGATGGTCACTTTGACCTCGCTCTACCACATGGCATTTCTTGGTGTGGTGGAGCCAGCAGGGGGCCCATTTGAAATGGTGCTGTGGGCTGCATCCAGTCCATGGACCGCAGGTTGAGAATCCCTGCTCTAGGAGATGCTCAGAAAGCCACAAGCTGGTTAAGGAAATAACAGCTGAAACGAAGATCCCTTTTGTCACACTTTAAAGACTAGAGTGTTTCCCAAACTATGTTCTGCGGAACACTGGTAGACTTCAGTTCCCAGAAACCTAAGTCAGTACATTGGCTGATCAGTGCTTTGGGAGAATTGACATAGATTTCTGGGAATTGAAGTCCAAAAACTAAAGTTTGGGAAATTGCATAAATAATGGGCACATGAATGTCCGTATAAAACTGTTCTTCTTGGTATAGAGCACAGTAGTTTCCTCCTCATCGCTAAGCCTTTTGCAGGAGGACAGAGCAAGCAAGCAAGCCTGTGCATGCGTGGACACAAGCACGCGTGCGCGCACACATACACATCTTAGGATATATGGATTGTTTGTTTTCTACCATACTGGGACTCAGGTTGTTTGACAGAGTGATTGATGATATATTATTAAGGTAGAAAACACTGGGGATTACTGCTAGAAGCAAATCAAAGCTTTCATCACTTTTATGTTGGAAAGTATCAGGGTGAGGGCAGGTACCACTATAGAGTCTCTGTTTCTTCACATCAAATCTTCAGTCATTAGAGAAAAGAGAAGTTCCAATGATGGAAATTCAGTGGCAAGAATTTGCTGTCAGAGGCTGCCTATTGGGACTACCTCAACTGCTATGACAGGTGCAAATGTCCTCTTCCATCTTGGCCTCTCTCACAGCACACCAAGTGATGAGCACTTTACGCTGGCAAGGTCTATTGCTCAGTTTAGCTGCACCTTTTTAGTGTGGTGGCTCAAGTGGTTATGACGCTGAACTCACTAACTGGAAGGTCAGAGTTCGATTCCCAGGTTCTGCATGACTGAGTGAGCTCCCGTCTCTGTCCCAGCTTCTGCCAACATAGCAGTTCAAAAGCAAAAAATTGCAAGTAGGCAAGTAGGGACCACTCCAGTGTTGAGGCATGTCTGCCACATGTCCATGGAAACGTCTGCAGATGCAGACAGCACTGGCTTTTTGGCTATAAACAGAGATGAGCACTGAACCCTAGATTCGGATATGATTGGCTTTCGAGCAAGGGTGACCTTTACTTTACCTTAGTGTAAAAGGGAAGGAAAGTAAGGGAAGAAGAACATATATAGAGTCCTGGCTAATGCAGTTAAAGCACTGGCTATTAGTGAAAGGCTGGATCTCCATCTCATTGTTTCCTAACAGTAGCAAGCGTCTTTTCATCAATCTTATAGACAGTAGGATTCATTGTTGAGTTCACTGCAACACTGTTTTTCTATTACATAAAAATTCTGTATAGTGACATTCTGTAGGCTGAATCTGGGGAAGTTTTAGTTCTGAAGATGCTAATAATGATGACGAGGAGGAGATGATGATGATGATTTGTGTTCTGGCATGTAGTGGACCTGCTTGGAAGCAAGGGTCAAAAATATTACTGGGTAGAATTGAAAATTGCAAAGAATCATTGGGACATTGACCAAAATTGTTTGGAATCTTCCTGACTCTTGTACAGATGGTTTTTCAGAAACGATGAGGGGAAAATGGAAAGCTGCCTTAAGGTCCTATAGTAGTATTGCCTAGTGCCTGAGATTCAGCCATTGTGTAAAACAGGATACTGTACAATAATTCCTGAATGCACAAGTTAATAGACACCTTATTTTTATATGTCATCTGGATATTAATCTAAAAAACTAATGGACCTTTGAACTGCAAAACTAGAGACATGCCTTTCAAAATATGTAGTTGTAGTTTTTTGTAAGCCGAATGTTTTTATGCATTTCATTTTGACTAACCAAGGGACATTTTTCATTTCATGTGTAACACAGATTGATGGCAAGACTGTAAAGATCTGGCCTAAAACCAAAGATTGGCTGAAGGGTTTGCAAGAAGAAATTGCTCGGAAAAGAGACAGCATAGCTCCAATGTCACCCACAGCAAATTCTTGTCTACTAGAGGAAAATTTTGATTTTTCAAGTTTGGATTACGAATCAGAAGGTGTGTGTTATGAATAGCAAGTGAAGATGTAACTACTGAGCTTTTTAGCTAGGCAATGTCTCTTTGTACATGTTCTTGACTGATACTTTTTGGAAGCACAAAAGGGAGCAATTAAGCTATGTTCAGTTCTGTTGAACTTTCAAAGTGATCCTATACACATCTAGTCAGATATAAACTCCTTGTGTCAAGTGGAATTTACTCATAGATATAAGTGTGTATAGAATTCAACTTAGAATTAGGCACAAGCCTCTTCTGCCTACAAATCTGCCTTTCTATTGGCATAAACCTCCTCTGCCAAATAATTGCAAAGATCTGCCAACAAAACACTCATGCTGGCAGAACTGATCTGCTAATCTCCACATCCTAATTCTGGGATCTATCTGCCCAGAGAAGGATAAGACTAACGTCCTCTGGCCAGGAGGAGGAATGAACTTCAGCTGTTTGTGCTGTGTTGTTTTTTCTTGTTGTAAGCCGCCCTGAGTCGCCATGGCGAGTGGGCAGCAATATAAATCTAAATAAATAAATAAATAATAATAATAACTAATTGAGATAAGCTATCAGAAAAGCAGAAGAGCTGATAGTGTGAGGGAGAAAGTCCAGGGATGTGTCCTCAATAGGGCCACAAAGTTAGGGCAGGGGGTAAAGGTTACTCTTTTCCAACTTATCCTCAATGTTTCTTTGATTTTGTCTTATGATTTAGGTGATATCTTAGATGAAGAGGATGATTGTCTGGATGATACATTGTCTCAGTTCCCCCTTACAACAGAAATGGCTTTAGCAGTGGAAGATCTGCTGGAAGGACCTGAAAATTTGACAGGGGTCTCCATATCACATGTGAACAAATCTCATGGTGGCGGAAGAAGGTTGTGTCCATATAAAGGTAACCTTAATAATGTCTTAGTAACATCTTAATGATGGAGATGTGTAGGAATCAGAGTGAGTCATTTAGAACCACCTTTTGAGACATGCTTTTCCATATGAAGTGCTGATAGAAAGAAGCAGTTGCGACCAATTTCTGTATGTAAGGGTGTGTCTGTTATAAAAACATAGTCATAAAGCTAACTCTTCCTGGTTACTGTCAACACACCCTGTGTTAGACAGAGGCTGAGGTAGGATGGGCACTGTGTGGACAGTAGTTTGGACATTGAAAGTGCCAGATACAGCATTCTTCATAAGAGCTGGACAGACCCTACAAAAAAAGGCTGCATGAGGCTCATGGGTAAGGATTGTGCACCCCTGGACACCCTATCCCAGGTATGGTGAACCTTGGCACTTCAGCTGCATATGTGCAGTAAACCCATTCATGTGGATTCACAGAGACTTGGGCTTCTGAAAATCGAAGTCCAAGAACAGCTGGAGTGCCAAGGTTCGCCATCACGGCCCTATCTGTGTCATGATGCCTTTAGAGTAGGCTGTGTAGCCACCTATTGAAAGCTGGTGAATTTTCAGGATATGTTCTCATTGCTAAGAGAACCTGGCTACTCAACCTGTTGGCTTGGGCTTCTTTTGTGACTAGTTGTTCTTTCCTTAGGAATATCTGTTTCACCTTGACAAGAGTGTGAGACTGAATGTAGGTCACTGAACACTTGGGAAGTTTCCTGATGAGAGAAGCAGATGTCTGTATCCTTGTAAATCCATTTTCCCCATTTCTTTTCTCGCCTGGGTAGACATCTGATTCACATATCTGGGATTTCTCTTCATGTTGCTCTGCTTTCTGTTTATGATTCACTTTGGCATTTTCTGTAGATGATACTCACCTGGCTGAACTAAAACAAGAAACAGAAGGAAGTGGGGAGTTTTGTCATCGTTCCCCAACTAGGTCTCTTTCAGTCCCTGGAAGGCCTCGGCAGCTTCAGCCGCCACAACGCCCTCCTCCTCCAGGTAAACAAAAAAAAAAAATTTTTTTTTTTGGGGGGGGGGGTTTGTCCCTTTTAAAGCAGGGGTTCTCAACCTTTTCAAGCTAGAGGTCAGGTCACGCTCTCTCAGTCAGTTTCACAGGCCAAATGACCATTTTGCACTGCCTGCACAATGGGGGAAGCCATTTTGTTCTAACAACTTCAAAGGGATAGCCATTTTGTTTCTAGAATGCCCTTGGAGGGGTAAGGGGCCACATGAAATGGTACTACAGGCTGGATCTGGCCTGTGGGCCTTAGTTTGGGAACCCCTGCTTTAAAGTCTTGATATCCAACTCTTAAATGTGTTTATTTGGAAGCCAATAGGGTTAAGTATACTGTACATAAAAATAATTCCGCACCTAGCCTCATCTAAATGCATTTAAATTTTATCCTAAGAAAAGCTATGTTGCATAACTTGTATAAAGAAAGCAAAATGACAATTCTAAACATTATTTTCTATTTTTTGTAATTTATTTTAAATTACTACTAATGAAGAAGGGCAAAGAAATCCCCAAATGTTCAAAATCTTATTCAAGAACGTTCTAATAGGATTTCAGCAGATGTTGTTTACATATTTTTCAAGCCTATCTTTATAGCTGCATGATTTAGAAATTTATTTTAATATAATGAAGAAAGGCTGAGATATTTGGGTGAAATTGTATGTTACACCTCTTCCCACTCCCCAGAAGTGGGTAAATCTGCTGTATGTGGCTTCATTTACATTGGATTTGCCTCTGTATCCAACTCCTTTACCACACAGAAGAATCCTCAAGCGCAGATTCAGACTGCCTGCCCTGACCACAATATTTAGTGGAAAGAATACAATTTCGCAATTACATCTGCTTCTAAAATTCACCATGCCCTGCCCCCTCCCCCCCGAACTATCTAGGTACCAAGATTTTTGAGTCAAAAGTTTGAAAATGCATCAGAGTTGAACAATAGCATTTCTCTTGTCTTTTGCTTGCACAGCTAAATTTAAAAAGCTAAAAGAAATTCTGGTATACTTTTTCTACAGTTGGGATGTCTGTTAAAAAATCTACATCAGATGGTTCCATTTCTTCAGGAGGCCATTCCATGTCCTCCATCCTACAGACTGCAAAGCTTCTTCCAGGGGCACCACAGCAGCCAGTGAGTAGCTCAACACAAGTGTTCCAAGAATGTGTTAAAAAGTAAAATGGCGTCTCAAACTTTAAACTAATGTGCCTGATATATAGGTAAAAACTAAGCTGAAGTTTTTACCTATATATACGCACACTTCTGGAAACATTACTATTTTAGAAATATGTTGTACAACATAACACAGCTGGCAGATGTCCACAAACTCCATGGTATCATAAGGAATCCTACTGAGGAAATTTAATAGAAGTTGTTCCAGGGTGTGAGAATGAGCCACATGATACACTCCTGCATGGTCAATCTGGATAAGCTATTGCATGGTTTCAGGAGAGAAGCTAAGATTGTGGTGGTCAGTTCTGTCGTCATCCTTTGCTCATCAACATCTGTATGAAGGGGCTGGGGTGTGCGGCTTTTTCCTTATGCTCATTTTCCTTTCTGTTGTGCTTTCTTTTTCTCGCAAGCCGAAATCACGGACTGGAATTAGTAAGCCATACAATGTGAAACAAATCAAAACCACAACCCCTCAGGAAGCGGAAGAAGCCATTCGGTGTCTGATGCAAGCAAAAGGAGGTAAAACAAACAAAGTTTTCCACAAAAAGCTTTGATTAAAACTGATTTTCATAGTTTTATGTCATCCTTCCAAAACTTGCATGTTTGTAAAAGGCTTCTCTTTCAGAAACTCTCATCAAACTTGACTATAAATATGCAGGTCTTGAAAGGAGTCCATTGCAATCTCTTACATTTAATCAAAGATGCTTAGTGTTGTTTATTATTTATTACCATATTTACCAGTGTATAAGACGCATCGGAGTATAAGACACACCCAGTTATTACCAAAATAGCCCACTATAGGACACTATATACAGTACAAGACGCACTCCATTTTTTTCCAGTGTATTTTAGGGGGGGAGTGGGCCCCCTGGTATATTTATTTCATTGTTATAAGCAAGCAAGCAAACAAACAAACACCATTATAAAAATTGTCGTGTTCTAAGGGGAAATGCTCCTTTAACTGATATGGATTGTTTGTCCTTTAGTATTTTTCAGTATTGTTTATGTCGTCATCCTTTGCTCATCAACATCTGTATGTATAACACATACATAGAAAGATCCCTTCTGTTGACTTAGTTAATTCCTTTAGCTTAATACTGCGTAGCATGCTGACTAGTGACAAATCACCTGGGTTGTGGAGAATAGTCCTTCCTAACTCAGCCTAGAGTTGTCAGGGATTGAAGCTGGGTCTTTGGGCATGATCTACTACAGTGATTTTCAACCTGCGGCCTATGGGCCGGATGAGGCCCATGGCATCATTTCATGTGGCCCACCTCCACCACACGAGAAAGTGCCATGTGGTGGAGGAAGGCCAAGCGACCACCGGGTTTAAAAGGTTGAGAACTCCTGATTTACTGTAAATGATTTAGAAAGAGGAACAGGCATTTGAATGTTTTGTCCAGACTTTAGGGCAAAATTATCACTGCTTACTGACAATACATTCAGTAAAGTTCTTGTCTTCACGATCTGTTTTCAGCCCAAACAGATCCTCAGGTTAGTAGAAAAGGGTTGAGAATAATGCACTTTGGGGAATGGCGCTCTAAATTTATCTGGCATGTACAGTAATCGGATTGCTACCTTTCATGTTTCAGTCACTCCAGATGATGCTGTGGCATCTGTTCCAGTAAAAACACAAAGCGCCAGTCAACCTGAAAGCTTCCCTGGCATTTCCAGGTCAGCTCCACTTCACGGCCTTCAAGGAGCCCCAGCACTGATACCACACCGTCCTCCACCAAAAGTCCCAACCCCTAAGAAGCCTGTACCCTTGCAAAGAACAGGAGGGAAATCAGGAAGCGTAAGTATTGGAATAGAACTTATTTTTACGAGGTTAGAATCATAGCAGGTTGTTAACATTCAGGTGCCTAATTTGGGGTTCATGTAGGGGAACTCTTCCATCTGTAGACTCTTAAGGTGTGTGTGTGCATGCGCGCGTGCGTACATGTTGGAGCAGCATTAATGGATGCAGTCAGGAGTGCAGAGGAAGAAAGTCCTATTAACTAATGGAGGTTTATTCCTTCAGTGTCGGGTTCAGATTCAGTAAGTACAAGATAAATGAGCAAATGACTAATTAACTATTTGTTTATCACTCAACTGCATTAGGGGTTTAAACTTCATCAGGACTGCACATCTCTTAAAATAATGCTAGTATGACATCTGTATGGGATCTGTGTGCAGAATCAAGGGAACAATGACCAGTGAAAGGGCAGAGAAACCAGATCAAGCTGCCTTTAGCATTTGTGCATTTATTTCAAATACACATTTAAGCAAATTTGTTCCTACCATGGAAAGTGGCGGGGAAATGTAAGAAATTGTCTGATAATATCAGTATCTGTTTCAAAAAGTTTTCTATCTGTCCATTTACCATTTGCTTAGATACAGAGCTGTCCAATAGATTATGCATCCATCAAGAAAATGGAACTGTTGTGCTCTGAATTATGATTTGCTGAATAGTTGAGTATTGTAATGGTGCCTAGGCAAAAAAAGCATGGATCCTTGGGGATAATAACAAGGACTTGAAGAATTGGAATAAAGTGGGATCTAGGGTGCAACATAGCACTGAATCTTCATCTCACTGTCTAAAATAAAAGCTCCTGGTCAGTGCTTTGGCAAGCCTGGAATAGCTGCTTTGTCATGCAGGCAAAAGAAGGTAAAGGTTTCCCTTGCTTGAAAGCCAGTCGTATCTGACTCTAGGGTTCATTGCTCATCTTTTTCAAAGCCAAAGACCCAGCGCTGTCTGCTTCTGCAGACGTTTCCGTGGCCATGTGGCAGGCATGGCTAACACCAGAGTGCACTGATTGCTGTTTACCTTCCCACTGAAGTAGTCCCTATTTATCTACTTGCAATTTCTTGCTTTCAAACTGCTAGGTTGGCAGGAGCTGTGACAAAGACGGGAGCTCATTCCATCCTCCAGTCCTCGGGAATCGAGCTGCTGACCTCCCGCCTTCCAGTCAGCATCTTAGCCACTTGAGCCACTGCAGTCCTCAGGCAAAAGAAGAAAGTTAATATTCAATGAGTCTCCTGCTACTTCAATGCTAAATCTTGCAAGAGCTCTACATTGGAGGGGGCGCCATGTCCATTCTTTGTACAGTAATACCTCGGATAACGCTAAGACTTGGTTCCACAAGTCTTGGTGTTATCCGATTTTTAGTGTTATCCAATCCATGTTAAAATCCTATGGGATGGATCGGATAACGTTAAACCTCCTTAGAGATACATTGTAACTGCACAGGCTTTAGCGGTGGTTATCCGATCCATCCCATAGGACCTTAACGTTATTCGATCCAATTCTCCTCCCCAGATTGCTTAACGTTATGCAATTTTAGTGTTATCCGAGGTAAATGTTATCTGAGGTATTACTGTATTTGGCTGACTTGGTATAAGGCAGCTTTCTGTATTCTGTCAATGAAACAGATTTCATGAAAGTCCTTTAAAAATTATTTTGTTTCGCTTTATTTTGTTGCCTTTTCCAAACAATTACGGTACTTTTTCAAGGATCCAATCTGAATTGACAGCTTTCATAAGAGTACTTGGGAGCAAAACTGAAACTCTGTGCACCGCCATCAGGCCTGGAAATGACTGAAATAGCATTTTTAAAAAATAAAATAACAAATGTTTAATTTTAACCCCCTGGCGCCTCCCCTCCCCCCCCAAAAAAAATACATATTGCTGTAAACATTCTTTTAAAATAGAATAATATGTAAGAATTCTTTTAGTGGTATCTTACCCTTCATAATATATTCAAGACATTGTGGGACAAATGCTAGATGCGTATTTCATAGCAGGCAAATATATACATTCTGATCCTGTCTGTGATTGGGTTTATAGTAAAACCCTGACTTACATATGCCTCGAGTTACATAAAATTTGACTTACATAAATTATTTTGTGCTAAAACCACATTCTGATTTACATAAATGTCCCAATTTATGTAACACGATTTCCTATGGGTTTGCTTCAATTCACATAAAAATTCATTTTTCCTATCGGTTTGCTTTAAGTTACATTAAAAAACCAATTTAAGCAAAAGCCTATGGAACTGACTTTTCCCCTTAAGTAGGGATTTTACTGTACAGTAATACCCCGGATAACACGAGTACCGGATAGCGCTAAAACCGCATAACGTTACAAGATTTTCAGAAAAATCTTGTATCGAATAACGCAATTTTTAACGTTATCCAATACAGTCATTCTTAGCAGCAGGGTGGCTGGAAAGCTGAATGGGGTTCTCCGTTCAGCTTCCCAGCCACCCTGCAGCTACGGAGGCAGGGGTGGGGAGGCTGGATAGCTGACGGGGGGGCTCCCCCGTCGGCTTCCCCAGCCACCCCATAGCTGCGGAGGCAAGGGCGGGTGGCTAGGGAAGCCGACAGGGAGTCCCCGTCAGCTTCCCCAGCCACCCTGCAGCTGTAGATCGGGTCCTCTGATCTCTCTGGAGCAGGCAGGAGACACGATCCAAGCTGTTTCTGGGCTTCCCCGACATCCTCAGCCAGTGCAGCAAGCCAGAATGTCGGGATTCGAATCCCGACATTCTGGCTTGCTGCACTGGCAGAGGACGTCGAGGAAGCCCAGGAACAGCTTTGATCAGGTCTCCCCACCTCCCTGGACCCGGCAGGGGGGTCAGAGACCCCAAAATTGGTTTAAAAAACGGACTTTTTTTAAAACCAATTTTGGGGTCTCTGACCCCCCCCGGCCAGGTCCAGGGAGGTGGGGAGACCCGATCCATGCTGTTTCCAAAGTTCCCCCACCTCCCTGGAGGCTGCAGCAAGCCAAAATGTCAGGATTCAAATCCCGACGTTCTGGCTTGCTGCAGCCTCCAGGGAAGCAGGGCTTTTTTTAACATTGTGTGATCAATGTATCGCACAACGTTAAAAGCCGGATAACGACGGGACTTGTGGAACCAAGTCATAACACTATCCGGGGTACTTGTGTATTGTGTTTCTCTTGATCCTCTTCCTGCAACTTAATGTGGAATAGTTGGTACAAAAGCAATTGACTGAGATACTGTCATCTTCTTCTCAGCCTTCCTCTCCTGAAGAGCAGTTTGAACAGTCTGCAGGTCACTCCTCTTTTGCGTCGCCAGAGCCCTGCCTCGAAGACAGAGTTCTTCCCAGCCCTGGGAGGGCATGCCCTGTTCCTAAACCAAGGACAATACAGCCCGGCAAAGCCCTTGAGAGGAGGAGAAGCAGCGGTGAAAGGCCACCTGTCCCATTGTGCCTTTTGGAGGAAAGATCTCTTATTCCTTCTCAGAATTCCACCCATGCTGTTCCAAGAGTCCCACCAAGAAGAAAGAAATCTGCTCCTCCTGATTTTCATCTGAACGTCCTGGAGGGCAGCGACAGCTTCTTTCTTGAGGGTTTAACCGTCAACTGTAACAATGACAACAATCCCTCAGAATCTTCTTCTGTAATACAAGATTCAGATGCTTTACCATTTCCTCCTTACAAGTCCCTTCCTCCTGCAACCTCAGTCATAGCCAGTCCTGTCAGCAATGGATCTAAGCTCTCGAGTTCCCCTGCTTCTGAGTTAACTAGTAGTCAGCAGGCTTGTCCCCCCATGACTGCCCAGCAACAGCAGCTGCTTTCAGGCAATGATGGTATCATGGGAAACACCAATCTGTTAGACCTAGAGATAGACTTTGCTGCTTACCAGGCAATAGCCCCGCCTCTCCCAGTCAGCCCAGCCCATGTTCCAAAGGACTTGAAACCCTCCAGCCCAAGAGGTTTCAGTCACTGGGTGACATTTGGTGAAGAGGGCAACCATGGCCTTAGACCCCAAGTTCCACAAGAATTACTCCCTATCACACAAAACCAAAATGACTGTGTAGACATGAGTTCAAATTTAAAATGACCATATTTTTGTGTCCTCTACAACGGCATAATAATAGGACATGATTCTTCGAAACACTTTATTTTACAATTAGAGTTCTGGTACAGGAAAGATTAATTTCAGCAAGTAAGTTATGGTACTTGACACTCCCCCAATGAATTCTGATTGCACACCAGTGGTAAAATAAATGGCAATAATTTGTTTTTCATGTATGTACTATATTCTTGCAGCAATTACTCTTGTTTTGCACTTTGCTGACGTTTCTGTACTTTACCCCTGGGCATTTGCTTCTTCCTGCTTTGCAGTGAAAATGAAAACATGGATTTTGCATTATGCGTAATGGGTGCTCTGTGTCTCTTTGGGTAGAGTTAATGGAATTGCTTTACAAGCCTAGGCACACATTCTGGGAAGGAGTTCTTACTGAACCGAGTGCAGTTTAGAAGAGGGTGTATGTGCACATACATTCTAGAGCTCTGTGCCTGTTCGTTTTTATGCATGTTCATTCCTGTGCCTTGTGAGAAGGCGCTGAAAACAAACAGGCTGCATTCATTCACTTTGAGATTTGCCAGGGAGAAGACATTGCTGCTGATTGTACCTAGAAAGAGCAGTGCAGTTAACAAGGAGATGGTGATAAACGTGAATCCCAAAACTCACCCAAAGCTGCTACTTACAAGCAGTGAACCAGCCATCAACAGTCTTGGAATGTCAGGAATTGCCACCTCTTTTAAAAGGCCTGCAGAGATACACTGCTGGTGGGCTAAGAATGGTTTCTCAGAAGATGAGGATTTATACGAGACTAAATAATGCATTCTGAGTCTCGTTCTTATAATCCCATTCCAAACTGAAGTGGTGAATCTGGGGAGTTACTCCCATATGGTTTCCCCACAGCTGCTATTTGCAGCTGCTCACTTTGACCCTGGATGATTTGATACGTTCAAAACTCTGCCCTTTTTAAGAGAAGAAACTTATGAAACAGGTGTTGCAAAGAATGTGTGAGAAAGGAATTGGAATTAAAAGTTCCCCACCCTTCACCCTTTCAGGTTAGTCCCCCAAAGTAAAAGCATGCTCAAGATGCTATAGTTTTTGGGCAATTGTGGAGAGAAATGATGAGATATATGACATAACCATAAAATGTAGGATAAAAAGGTATTCTTAGCAACAGTCTAAGAAAGCAAAGTGGAAGGATTTACAAAGGAATCGTATAGTCCAGTAACTGAGCAAGACAGGTAAATTATTAGGGATGGTTGCATTATTTTTAATGAAAAAATGATGGGGAAGAAGCAGTGACAGATTTTACTTTCTTGGGATCAAAACTCACTTCAGATGGTGATTGCAGCCATGAAAAAAAAGGCGACTGATTCTTGGGAGGCAAGCGATAAGAAACCTGGGGAGCATAATGAAAAGTAGAGACATCATATTGAAAACAAAAATTCGTATTGTCAAAGCAATGGTATTCCCTGTGGCAATGTATGGTTGTGAGAGCTGGACCATTAGGAAAGCTGAGCGCAGAAGAATAGATGCCTTTGAGATGTGGTGTTGGAGGAGAGTTTTGAGAGTCCCCTGGACAGCAAGGAGAACAAATAGGTCAATCTTAGAAGAAATCAACCCAGAATGCTCCTTAGAAAGTCAAATTGTAAAGATGAAGCTAAGGTACTTTGGACATCAAATGAGAAGAGAGGATTCGCTTGAGAAAGCCTTGATGCTGGGAAAGGTGGAGGGCAAAAGAAAAAGGGGGTGGCCAAAAATGAGATGGTTAGAATTAGATGGTATTGTGGAGACAATGGGCACAGAACTGAGCGAGTTGAGGGGGATGGTGGAGGACAGAAGTGCCTGGCGGGCAGTGGTCCATGGGGTCGCAGAGGGTCGGAATCGACTTTGCGACTGAACAACAAAAAACTTATGTTAAATAGAAAATAGGCAACTATTGGAGTAGTTTTGGAGTATCCATTTTGTATTGAGATTGTAAATATTACATTTTTTAAAAAACAACAGGATTGCTCAATTCTCTTTAGATTTGCCTCAAGGTTAAATAGTTATTGTTGTGTTTTTTATATGTATCCCTCAGAAAGAAAGAAGACAGTGTGAAGGAGATGGGTTTAGCTAAGTGGTTGGTAAAACCCCTGCTTTGCTTGTGGGAAGGTGGCAGGCTGAATTCCTGAAAGTTTTAGAAAAACGTCTGAGGTCCATCTGGTCCAGCTTTTCTTAAAAACAGTGATCACAGTTTTTACAGAGCATCAAGCAGAACATATGTTTAAAAATATTACCTTTACATACTGTACAGTCCAAATTTAAAATCCTTCTAATGGCATCCAAAGGTGTAAAGATCTTAGGACCTTGACATCTGAAGCAACAGCTTTATTTATTTATTATTTATTTATTAGTTCAAATTTATATTGCCGCTCACTCGCCGTGGCGACTCAGGGCGGCTTACAGACAATACATTATATTACAATATGTTGGGGTGGGCACAGGGGGAGGGGCAGCAAGGTCCTCAACCTGCCCTGGCTTTATCTATATAGAGGGTGCCAAAATTGAATATACATTTGAAGAGATGTTATCTATCTCTTATTTTTCAAAGTTGGAATTGAATTATGGTAGTAATGTGGAATGTGACAGGCAGGACAGTCAAAGAAATGGTGGAAGCACAGTTGTCTTTCAAGGAGCACAAGACCATTCTGAAGTGGTATTTGTAATGACAATGGAAGGGTGAGTATGCAACAGAACCTCCAACACGGCTAACAATTGCTTGCAGTTCTGATAAGTTTGAGACGCATGGTACTGTGTGTGATGTACACAAGGGAAGATCCAGGACACTTGGGTCAACGTTGCTCAAGCAGTAGTTCATTTTAATCAGATGTGTCTGGACACTGACAGTAATCACTTTGAGCACCTCTTGTAATTGCAGAAGTCAAACGTGACTTGTATTCATCTTTTGTTATCGGTATATATTATTACAATTTTAATAGTTTCTTAAAATGTATACATTTTGCATCCTTCTGTATACATATTTGCATCACCACTGAGATCTGTTGGAAGCCCCTCTGCCCCCATGTATCTCTCACATTATGAGTAATATACTGGCTGAAATCCTGCAGCATAACTGAGTTTTATGGCTGTGACTATTCAAGAATGGAAGACTCTTCCTCATGTGGGCAGCCCCTAAGAAGGGATTCCAAGGAACCCTTACTTGGAACCTCGCAGTGTGAGGAATAGCAAATTTTAAAATTTCTTTTGAACCATCAAAGCAGGTGGAAACGTCAGCCTTACATGGCTTAAATTATGTTGCTGGATTTCAGCCTCTAAGGAGAGATGTAGGACAAGAAACTTTTTATGGAGACACTTGTCTGGTGCTGAGACAGGCACCAAGTTAAACCTTGGCTCTTGACATTATTAGTGACTAGAAATCACTGGCTGAGTAGATCCGTGATGGCAAACCTTGGCACTCGTACAGGTGCGTTTTACTTCCACTTCCGGGAGCGACGAGGGCAGTGTGGGCCACATGAATCACAGTAAACCCATTTGTGTGGATTAACAGGGTGCTTGGGCTTCTGGGAATTGAAGTCCAAGAACATATGGAGTGCCAAGGTTCATCATCACAGGACTAGGTTATGGACTGCATATGGTTTTAAATAATTTTAGCGTTATTCTTAAAAGAAGACTTGGTTTCAATATTTTAAATTGTTTTAAAATCTTTTAAAGTTTTTGTCTCATCTGCTATGAATTTTTGAAAATATAAAATAAGGTATTAATATATTAATAAAATATGTTTCATGTGGATAAAGAAAAGAGGAATAAAGATTGTATGAACTAGCTTGCATTTATATCCTACAGTTCTCAAAGCAGCTACCAGTAATAGCAAATCTAATAGTACCAGGCCAAGTGTAAGATGGGTAGGAAGGGAGGTTGTCTTGCTTACAGCCTGCAAGATATAAGCAAAATGCTACCCTTCATTTCTAATAAAGAAATCAAATCTCTCACTGGATATTTATAGCTGCATCTCCACATAAACCCTGAATGCCTATTTAACAAAAGGAGCATAGTTTATTGTTAGTGCCAATACTCTCTGCAACAAAGATAATTTAGCAGCTTTGTGGCAGTTCATTTACATGATAATAATAGCAGCTTTCAACAGCAAGCTAATTTAAGTGGTTTTATAAATTGCAAATGAAAGTTATTTTTATTGCTCCACTGGAATAAGTATATGGCCTTCAGCACTATAACAGGCTGGCTAGGGAGCGACCTCATTAAAATATAGATATTTTCAGTAACATCCTCCTGGTGCAATCAATTGCAGCTCCTGCCACTCATCTGAACAAATCAAAGAAGCAACAAGACAATTTAGTTCAGCTATCATACAATAAAATAAATTAGTTGTCTTAAAGTTGGCTATCTGCATTTAATCATTTTCATGATAGATAATCAAAACTCCATGGCCCAGTTTCAAAATTGTGATGGGTTTCAGTTGTTATTAGAAAGGCAAAACCACAGACAAATTATCCCACTAGCAGTATCCAATAATTCACAAACTGGCAGAAAACTGATTTACAACTTCATGGCAGTTTATCATCCAAGTACCTTGTTATTCACACATTGAGTTAGGACAAGTATTTTATGTACATTTTGTTACTCATAATCTGCAGCATTGATCATTTGCACAAACAAATACACTATTAGTAAAACACTTTTCACAGATTTGGCATAAAAGATACATAAATATTAATTTGATGTATTTTACAATGAGTTATCAAGTTTTGGATAACCACATGTAGTAGTTTTGCAAGCTTTAGATTGCAATATATTTTGTGCTTTTTTTAAACCTTTACTTGCATAATGTTAAAATTGAAGGCAACAATAAATTAAAAATATATGGGTTTTTTTAAAAAAAAAAAAAGTCTGTGAAGTATATCTCATTTTAGCAGCTGCCTAGCCATTAAAACTCTTCTGGCTTTATTTGAAAACATTTGCAAAAAAAGTAGCAAATTTTACATTAACATTATGAAACTATAAAGCAGAGGTGCCCAAACTATGGCCCATGGGCTGGATCCAGCCCCCAACACCAATTCATTGGGCCCGTGCCACCCTTGTCACTCCTAGAAGCAGAAATAAACTTCCACTTCTGGGAGTGATGAGGGCGGTGTGGGTTCGATGAATTGGTGTCAGGGGCCAGATCCGCCCCAAAGACTGTCGTTTGGGTACCCCTGCTTTAAGCAGAGAAAGTGGCAAGCTAAAATCTATCTCATCCATTTGCAAAACACAGACTGCAAGGCACATTTTGCTTCCACTTCCAGTGGGAGGAACTCCATGACTGGCCCACTGAACCACATGACTGGCCCGCAGCTCGAAAAGTTTGGACACCCTGCTGTAAAGTAAATGCTGAGTACTGGTAGTGAGACACACATACTTCACATGACACCAAGTAAATGTTTTCGGTACAGAAAAGTTTTTTCTTTATTAAGAGGAGTTTCCCTTTTGATTTATGAGAGCATATATGTTGACTCACAGGCCACGGTAAGAGGAGATTTTACTAAGACTTGGCAAGCTCCAAACCATGGTTTACCAGTGTGAGAAGCTGACAAATCACTAGAGTAAATTCGTATTAAAAATGGTTTGAGGTGGTTTTCAGTTGATAAATCATGACAATAGCTGCTGCTGCTCTTTCAGGAACCGTTACAGCTAGAGAGGAGTGTGTTAAAACAATGGAAAACCAGGCATGTAGGTGTTTGCTTATGGATTATCATCCCATTGTTAAATATTGTCTAATTACAGTGAATGAAGTTTCATCAGAGGATTGTTTCCTCTAGTCTGTTTTTGAAGTCATGCATCCAAAATATCAAGATGGCTTTTGATGGAAAAGACATGTTTCCTTCTGCATTGCTTGCTAGCTGATGATTGATATTTAGAATATTCTAGATTATGAATATGCTGTGATCTACTATACGAAGGTGAAGACTTAGAAGGTGCTTCTATTAATGTAACCTTTCATACAGAGGAAAACTTGATTTTGACATTTGAAACAGCTTTCTGTTTTAACAGGAATAGTCACGAATCACTACCAGTTGCTATGGAAGAAACACTGAACCAGAGTTTCAGAGAAAATACTATATTAATCATTGTTTTTCAAAGCAAATGCAACATATATTCACCATTTTAGTCCTACTGCAAGCAGGGGCAAAAACGTACATCTGGGTTTGGGGATTCAATGTTTTCTATACAACTTACCTACCCCATTTACACATGCCAACAGGGTTTCTTTATCACACAAATGCAAGGGTTCCCCACCTTTTTAAGCCACCTCTGGTTGACTGAGTGGGCCAGATCACACGCCCCGGAAGCAGAAGCGGGCATATTTATGGCTGTTGTAAATGTGCCCACTTCTGCATTTGACAGCCGCGTTTACAGATGCACAGGCGCGTTTTATGGCTGACGTAAACGCATCCGCTTCCATTTCCAGGTGCAACAGAGGGCAACAGTCCAGAAAGAATGGTGCTGCGGGCCGGGTCCTGCCCATGGGCCAGAGGTTGGGAAACCGTGCAGTAATGTATCTGATGAACATTCTATGCATTAACATACGAAATTTTCAGTGCAGAAACGAGTGTGAGAATGCTCCTTATAGTAGGAAAAGTGATGCATTATTTTCTATCTACACATAGGTACCGGAGGTGCCAGCTTGTGCTTGACTACACACCACAATCAACCTATGTAGCTCGCTAAAATGAATGCAGGTTAACGCTAGCAAAAAAATATCTTGCTGACAGTAGGGTGACCTTTTTGAGCAATAGGGATATTTTTTACGGATCCTATAAAACGGGAAACAATAAGAGGAACTCATGCACCTGCTTCCTTATCAAGCAGTAGATAAGACCTTTTTGTGGCACAACCTTTCAGGTAGATTTATATATGTCCAGAAGTAAACAAGAAAAATGTGTGTGAGCGTTGTACTGTATAGCTAGACCAGGGGTACCCAAATGATGCCCTGTGGGCCGTATCTGGCCCCTGACACCTATTCATCCGGCCCATGCCACCCTCATTGCTCCTGGAAGCTGAAGTAAAACACGCCCATATGTGTTTTACTTCCGCTTCTGGGAGTGATGAGGGTGGGATGGGCCAGATGAATTGGCATCAGGGGCCGGATCTGGCCCACAGGCCATAGTTTGGACACCCCTGGTTTAAGCAGAGAAAATGGCAGCTTAAAATCTTATCTCATCCTGTTGCAAACAGATTGCAAGACGTGTTTTACTTCCACTTCCGATGGGAAGAACCACATGATTGGCCCGCTGAACCACGTGACTGGCCCACAACCCGAAAAGTTTGGGCACCCCTGAGCGAGACGCTTTTGTCTTGAGTACATTGTTAGGAAACTTTGACAGCAATAAAGCCGTATGTTACAGCTCTGCCATTTGACTCACAGTTTCAGTGCAGAAGTCTGTCACAGCATATATCTAGGGTAAATAAACAAAGCTTTGTAGTTCACTGATTTCCCAGTTCTTTTGCTAAACTGTCTTGAATAAACTTCAAAGTGTGTTGGTAGACGAAGGCTTCTTTGTTCTTTGGTTTGCAAATATTCAAATGACTAACTTCCACTGGAATGAGTTCTCCTAGGCCTACATCTGAAAGAGGGATAAAAGCCAGCAAAATTAAACGTCAAAGAAGAGTTTCACAACAGATCGTAGCATCTCTCTGTATGATCTTAGAAAAGTTGTATATCCCCATTTTCTGCCTTGTTTATCTCCATTTGCTGTCTTGGGGCACCAATCATAGTTATAACAGTTACAAACAATAAGGTCATGGATAAGGACAACAAAACAACCATGAGCAGTTTAATGTTTTCAAACAAAGTTTAGATGAGTTACCTCCACTCCCACTATTAGGACAAAGGCAGGATATAGGTCAGAATTAGTACTGTGCATATGTGTTGTTAGATCTCCCCTTTTAAAATATTGATGGAAGTAGATCTGAAAATTTAGCTACAGAAAAGCATGACTTCTGCAAAGAAGGCACAAAGAGCAAGCCTTCTATAGAGTTTCACTTGTAAATTATGTTTTGACTATTTAATTAGAAAAAACTATAGCTGCAAAAATTGAACCTTAAAAGAAATCTAGACAGTTCCTGGTGTTGAATTTGTGCTTGCTATACAGGATAAAGAAGGCTGGAGCTAGAGAGTTTTCCTCCAATAGACATATTTCCTGTTCAAAGGTGTCTGAAATGCAGCAAGAGCAGAAAGAGGCTGAAGCCAGTTTCTGACTCAACCTTCCCCTGCAACTCTCACAGTTACATCCTCACAATTTTATAGAGGATCATCCAACCATCCATGAGCAGATGGGAAGGACATAGACAGCACAGCTGGGGATCATAGCAGGCATCTTTCATTCTACCAAGTGGAATTCTCCACTGGATCAGACACTTCCTACAGATGGAAGAAATCCTTCTGGTCATGGGAGACTGAATGTAACCCAACCCCAGCAATTTTTTTAAAAAAAGGTTTGCCAGTAGAGATTTTGTTTTGGAGACATACATACATAAAGCAGCTAACTACAATACACAAAAGTCTCAGGCTTTTTAGGGGAGGGGGGAAGCCAATCCACTTTCCCCAGATTACTCCCCTGGAGAACGCTATTTTACTGAGATAAAGGTAAAAGTCACCCTTGCTCAAAAGCCAGTTGTATCCGACCCTAGGGTTCGGTTTTCATCTCTATTTATAGCTAAAGAGCCAGCGCTGTCTACAGATGTTTCCATGGATATGTGGCAGGCATGACTAGAACACTGTTACCTTCCCACCAAAGTGATACCTATTTATCTACTTGTAATTTCTTGCTTTCAAACTGCTAGGTTGGCAGGTGTGGGGACAGAAACAGAAGGTCACTCCACTGTGCAGTACTCAGGTCTCTAACTGCTGACCTTCCAGTCATTAAGTTAAGTGCCTTAACCACTAAGTCACCACAGTCCCCTACTATTTTACTTAAGCACATCTAACATTTCTGGGGTTCAATGCTTTATTATGTTTGTGAAAGTATTCTTATAGTTACTGTCCCAGGAATTAAAATGCAAGAAATCTGTAAGGAGCAGGTGAGAGGAAAGAACTAGTGAACAATGGGGAAAGGCTTGCCAGAGCAACGGGCGCCAGGACCCCACCATCACTGGCGCCCTGCCCCTGGCTGGGGCTCAAAAGGCCATGGCGGTGGGAGGACTTCGCCGCCGCCCTCAGACTTCTGCAGCCAGAACGGAGAGGCTCTCCGTGGCAATGGGCACCAGGACCCCACCATCATCAGCGCCCAGGACCCTGCCCCTGGCTGGGGCTCAAAAGGCCACGGTGGTGGGAGGACTTCGCCACCACCCTCAGACTTCTGCGGCTAGGCCAGAGGCCCGCCATTGGAAACAGGCACCAGGACCTCACCATCATTGGTGCCCAGGGCCCTGCCCCCGGCTGGGGCTCAAAAGGCCATGGTGGCAGCGGGTGGTAGGACCTCGCCGCTGCCCCCCCAGACTTATTTGCGGCTGAGGCAGAGAGGATGTTGCAGTATTGTGACATGGTATTGTTTGTATTGAATACTGTATATTGGATTTAATACTGCATAATTATTGTGTACTGAGTATTGTGTATCGAGTATATTGTATATTTGTATTGTTGTATACAGATTGTATTATTATTATTGTGTGAGCTGCACTGAGTCGGGCTTCCTGACTGGGTGGCATACAAATGGAAAAATTGAATTGAATTGAATTGAATCAAATCTGGAGTAGAAAAATTGCTTATCAATCTCTGTAACAGATGAAAGTCTTTGTTGGAGATACTGATTTTTTTAATACCATGTTTTCTGCCAGCATCTATTTTTGGTTGTTTTATACCACAGGATTCCCACCTCCTGCTAGATCAACAGATTTTCAAGGGAAATGCAGAAAAATGTCAAACCTGCAGATTCCACTGGTACGATATGCAGGCTCAGCATTCTACCGACCTGTGTTGGCAGAGTCTCAGCAAAGCTTAATACAGGAACGTTCTTCTCCTTGACCAATGAGACAAAGCCATCATTTAGTGCTTTAAGGGCAGGAGAATCTAGAGGAAGAACAAAGAAAATTAACTATGCATTACTGATTGCTTGAAGCAACTTATCCAAAATGATACAAGATTTTGTTTGGAGTATTTTCCCATCGATGAGACACAGAATCCTCAGCAAGTATTTTGTTGAAAACATGACAGGCAAGGTGTTATGAACGAAAATTAGTTTGTAGTGTGGCTAGGCCCAAGGCTCTCTCCTGCTTCCTTCTCCTTTCTGTGTGCGTATTATTATTATTTTGGTACTGTTTCATTCATCTGACATATAGTATAAGGGCCTGCGTTTTTATCTCACACCCTGCAAGGATGGGAACTGTAGACATGATGTTATGCTGGCTCAGGCGCTTTTCTGGACAGATGGCTCCAGAAGATTGGTGTTCAACAGCTTGATATGAATGATCCAGTGATGGTGAACCTTGGCACTCCAGATGTTCTTAAACTTCAATTCCCAGAAGCCCTGATCAGCAGGAGTGCTGACTTGGGATTCTGGTATTTGAAGTCCAAGTACACCTGGAGTGCCAAGGTTCACCATCACTGGACTAAAGGATTTCACATTATTCCCTGTACTAGTTAATGGGAACATGAAACGAGCATCAGTTTGCTGATCAAACCCAATTCTATCTCTCCACCAAAGGTGTAGAAATCCTGAATTGGCGCTTGTAAGTAGCAATAGAATGCACACAGACAAACAAGATGAAACTAACCCTAGTAAGGCTGACCTAGGGACAGAGGTCCAGCAGGGCACAACTCCCTCTGAAAATGCAAATTTGTAATCTGGAAGGTCTTCTTAGTCCAAATTTGAACCTGGATGCTTAAGCTTCAACTGAAGCCAAATAGGTTTTTGCATAAATTAGACTTGATGGTGAGGATGGTGGAGGACAGAAGTGTCTGGCGGACTGTGGTCCATGGGGTTGCAAAGGGTCGGAATCAACTGTGCGACTGAACAACAAAAGACTGATGAACCAGCTCTGCCCATTTCTAGAGACAACACATCTGGCTGTGGTGTCACGTGCATCACATACAGATTATCCTGATTATACATACCATACGGTAGGTCTTTGTATGAAAAACACAACTGGTAAAGGCAATGGAGTAACATATATAGTTCCTTTGGTGAGACAAATGCACTGGCTTCTAACTTCTCTCTGGTTCAGGATATCTGAAGGAGTATTTTCTCTCATCTAGATCTGTTGAGTTAACAAGATCCTTGACAGCAACTCTGCTTTGACTGCTAACATCCCAAAGTTTGAAATAATGAAAGGATCTTCTCAACAGCCATTTCTTAGCCTACATTCTCTCACTTGGCCCAAGTTTAAAGGTGTTCTGTTGGGTGCTTCAAATGTTTGGGAAAGGTTTTTGAACTCTGAGTAACTGCCCTCTCCACTGTGCTTTATTCCTGCTTGTTGCCGTTTCATAACTATTTCACTAGCTTTTAACACTGTTCAATGTCTTCAGCTTGACTGAAGAAAGAGAATAAACATTTTAACATATTAAAAATCAAACAAACCTTTGCTGAGTTCCTTAACATCCGCAGAAGGAAAAAGCAAAAATCTAACATTTACTGAGTATTCAGCCAGGTGAGAGCCATGATGAGGGACACTATAAAATACAATTCCCCGGGTATTATTGACAATTGAGCTCATTTCAGGGTTCGTGGAAGCATCCAGCAGCATCTTCTTGACTAGAAGACCTAAAAACAAATTTATTCATAAAGCTGGAATAAGAAAGATGCTTAAATTGATGTAGAAGACAGTCAACATTCTTTCACAAATCACAAAGGACATTCACGTTTGTTTTAAGGTTTGCTTTTCCTCTTGACATAGAGATGCGGTTTAGCCGTCTACTGATGCAGAGGAAGAGGAACCATTCTTCATATTCCCTACAAAAGGGAGCAAGAAGGTGACCAGAGCTGTAGCCAAATCCAACTCTCTTCCTCCTTTTGTACTTTGGAACCTTTCTGAATTATTTTTGTCTACCTGTCAGCAATTAAGACAGGGAGACAGAATCTCGGGGCACTGGGAATCTTCTGTGTTTTCTCACTTAAGGCTCTGCTACTACCTCATAAAAAGATTTAATCTTCCAAAAATGAACACAAACCACCTTTTTATATAACACTGTTATGGTCATTTTACCAAAATAAAGCTACATGAAGATATGTTCTTTTGAAGGTGGAGGAGGGGGCATTTCCACCAATATAACTTATAAGCAAAAGAGATTTACTTGACTCCGTCACTAAAAAAATATTTTCACAGAGCTGAGCGAGTTGAGGAGGATGGTGGAGGACAGAAGTGCCTGGCAGATAGTGGTCCATGGGGTCGCAAAGGGTCGGAATTGACTGTGCGACAGAACAACAAAATGGTTAACTTACTTTGTTTAGAATCTCACTAAATCCTACACTTCACCTTTGTAAAATCTCAAGTTTCAAGGAATAAAATCAGACGTAGTCAATGAATGAAAATACCTTACAGTATCTATAATAAAACAGCAAAAAAAGACAAAAATGTTGTGGCACCTTAAAGTCTAATTGGTGTATAAGTGGATTTTATCCACGAAAGCACACATTTAAACACTTGAGTTAGTCTTTAAGGTGCCACAGCATTTTTGTCTTTTCTTGCCATTTTGTTTTGTTAACTCTCTAATATGCTTGCACAGACTAACACGGCTACCACTTCAAACATTACAGTATCTATTTATTGCCATTTTTGCAAATTTATAAATTAATGTTAATTAATTTTGATTTACAATAGTGAAAAACAGATATTAAAAACAGATGGTATACTTTTTTTATTGAAACAAAACATGAATTCATATCTCATAAAATGTATTTTTAAAAGCCAACTTTGCTTTTTAAATTATTTTGGGCCACATGGGAAAGGAGAGGGGGGGGGAAAGAGTCCAATCTATGTCTGCATCCATGTGATAAAGGAACATGTCTAGATCATAGCATGCAAACACTGTGGCTTCTAAAGGAACTTCACTGCATTCTTCAACCTTGCCAAATGTCAAGTTGGTTTACAAAATATAATCACCACACATTCCTGATATTATCTAAATAAGACATTTGAACTGAGCTGCCAATATATATCAAGTTGATAAGATTGAAAGAGTCAGGAATCATCACACAAGTCAGCTAGAATAAAAGGAAATTAGCTATCGCTGGAAAACGCAAAATGTTTTGTGAGAGAAAAATGGCATTCCCCTTTACTATCCTCTTCACACTGAAGTCTTAATTAGCTGATCATACCTCTTAAGCAGTGTCTTCAAATAAAGGTTTAAGATAAAGGACAAGACTGCAAAGTCATAGTCCATGACAGTATCCCATGCCTGACCATCCTCTGCTTTGCTCTACTGGTAATAGCTGCAATACGCTGAACAGTGCAGAGGCATGCGAATATTTAGCAGTAAATTTTTCATAAAGGGACTTGGTTGCTAACATCCAAAAGCAAAACTGTCAATCTTCAGATGTTAACATAGGCGAGTCTGCAAACCACTTTGTAAAAACCCCAGGTCTAGTTGAAGCCAGAACAGTGTGGGATCTCCTAGTTTCCATTTATACCAACAGAACAACCACCTTGCCTCATCTTCCTGCCAATGATCACCATCTCTCCCCACTCTTCAATAGGACCATTGCTTGCCCTTCCTCATGCCTTTATCTGGCGATAACACATGGTACAGTACAGGAGAAAGCTTGCATGGTTGCTAAGCTCTGGTCAATGCCTGTTGGCTACTTCACTCCCAACTCATTAAGGTATCACCCCCTGTGGGGAATGAGTTGGCAACTGAAGCAGTGCAGGAGCAAGCAGAGAAACTTCTGCTGCTGTTGTATCTGAATCCGAATATAGGTGTTCATCATGGTGATCAGCTATGAAGATTGTTCTGAGAATATAATGCTGTAGCCTTTCATATGCCTTCTGTATTGCATGACACCCATGCCACTGATCCAGTTCTGTGAGTCACATTCTGGTCCTGAGCCCTTTTGGCATGCAATGTCTTTATCAGTTCCAGACCAATATTGATTAAGCTGCTGCCCTCCATCAAGATGGATTTAAGTGGAATTTAATTCACTTGGGGACCATCACCCTTCCCTGTGGACTTCAGCACCCAAAGCCATTAGTCCTCAGGGTGGTCAAGTTAATTAACTGCCGTCTGACAATCTGTGTTGAGTACTGGCAGTATGGTCTACTCTATTATCATATCAGGAGAACCTGGCCAGACTTTGAAGTAGAGAAACACTGGCAGAAATTCAGTAAAAGACTGGGCAGCCAACCCGGAAGGGCCTTCAACATTTGGAACAGAGTTTGTCATTATAATCATCCACGTGGATAAATGGCGATGTCAAATGTTAACATCTAAGGTTCCACCAATGGCGCAGCAGAAATTTAAAACAATAGGATTAAAAGCCACAAACATCAGGAAAAAATTGCAGATGTGAACTTTGGCCTACAGCAGTGATGGCAAACCTTGGCACTCCAGCTGTTTTTGGACTTCACCAGAAGCCCAAATCTCTTGTGAATCCACATGAATGGGTTTACTGTGCATACATGGCTAAAATTCTTAAAAAGACGGACTGAATTATTTGAAATAGGGTCTGTGTTTTTCAAAACACAAAGTGACCCAGGCACTTGCCTCCCATACTGTGTGACAGCCAGACAAGCGGTCGGTCTCCAACACCAGCAGCTCTTAGTTTCTTGAGAAGCTCAGAACTCCTGTAGGCAAGAGATGCCCTAAAGGGGGAAAAGAAATTAGTAAGCAGGAGCGCAAATGATGGAAGACTTGTTTTCAAAACCATATCCTGGAGAATTCCAGGTTCCTGAGAAACTCAGCACGTGTTCTTCTGGATGCAGACAGGGAAGAGGATGTTTGAGAACCACTGAAGAAAACAAGAACACTCACTTGGAAATAGTTACACTGAATTTTAGTTATGTTGCACACATTTATAATAGGCTCAGTTTCGTATCAATTCTAATCATAATGATTACTATAGAGATCTCAGGTATAATTCTGCATGTTGTCAGGATTTAAGAATATAACTTAAGCAATCTAGTTGCTTGTGAGTTTGAAGCCAGAGTTAACTTATTCAAATGTTCCTTTCTAGCTGTAAAAGCTCCAGGAGACCTATAAGGATCTATTCTTTATGAAAAGGCAGAGCAAAACAACACGTGATATTGTGTTTTGATTTCTATAAAAGAGGCACCATTGCTTCTTCCAGTAGAAAACCAACATTGTTCTAGGTAGAAGACCACATGAACCAGGTCCCAGATGGCCCAGATTCTGCTGTGGACTTGGACTATGGAAATACAACAATATCAGGTAATTAGCAAACCTTGCAAGCCACAGGTATTTCTGTAGCTGAGGCAGAATTAAACATTCTCTCACTTTAAAGCAGTGTTTCCCAAATGCTGGTGTTTGGACTTCAGTTCCCAGAAGCCTAAGTCACTACATTGGCTGATCAGTGCTTTGGGGAATTAACTTAAGCTTCTGGGAATTGAAGTCCAAACACCAGCATTTGGGAAACACTGCGAGTCTAAAGCAATGGTTTCCAACATGAGACCCATGCCCCACGGGGGGACTTCAATTCCCAGAAGCCTAAGTCAGTACATTGGCTGATCAGTGCTTTGGGAAATTGACTTAAGACTTCTGGGAATTGAAGTCTAAAAAACCAAAGGTTGGGAAACACTGCTCTAAAGAGATTTTTTAACAACACAAAAGAGCTAAAGGATGATTACAAAGAAAGGATGGCATTGTAGCAAAGAACATTCACAGCAACACCCTCAATCTATGGCATCTTCAATGATAAAAGATTTCGGGAAGAAGACTGTGAAACACTTCTGAGACTAAAGAATAATTAATTGAATTTAACCACATGCTAAACAGAGCAGCAATATGATGCTACATGAGGAAACTTCATGTCTTTATAAGGTATACAGAAGAGCATATCTCAATTACTTGGCTCAAATACAAATACAATTGATATAATGTATTGTATTTACAACCAGAAAGTACTTTGAACCTTTCACCTTCACTAGTCCTCACAAAATTCAAGATTCTTCATTAAACAGAAGTCATTCTCTCCTCTGGTTATTTAAGTATTATTAACATGCCCCATAGTTTCTGCACTCAGTTCCCACCTTAATTTGTTACCTGTAACTCTCCACAGGACAGGTTGCGTTCCAGTCACTCAGGTGGGTGTCATATTCCACAGATATAATTCTAAGTGAGGGGCAGTCTGATGCTAGCCACGTCTAAATTTAGAAAACAACAGAATGCACAGAACTGTTGGATTTTCAGACATTCAGATCAGGATCTCTCCCCCCCTTAATAATGAATCAGAGTAGCTGAAGAATACATACTATACTATTTAAACCAGAGGAGCACATTGCTAAGGCCATCTCAGAGGCCATCTGAGTAAAACTATATTTTAAAAAAATAAGCCAGTAATTCAGCATATGCCTACATATGAATGAAAATATTTAAAAGACCCAATAGCTTAGTGTAAGGGGTATATATCAGGGGTGCCCGAACTTTTCAGGCCGTGACTAGCCCGTGGTTCAGCAGGCCAGTTATGTGGTTCAGCAGGCTGGTTACATGGTTCCTCCCAATGGAAGCAGAAGTAGAATGCGCCTTGCAATCTGTTTTGCAACAGGATGAGATAGATTTTAAGCTGCCATTTTTCTCTGCTTAAACCAGGGGTACCCAAACTACGGCCCACGGGTTGGATCCGGCCTGCAGGCTGCAGTTTGTGCATATATGGATGGAGGCATTTCAGCTGACTTCTCCAGGAAGCCTCCTTCCTGTCACTTTGGATGGTTGATTACAAGTAACATTTTCATTTTCGCAGTTTCACAGTTGGCCTAAATGACAATGAGGAGGAGGAAGAACGGGAGGAAGAGGAAGAAAAATAAAAAGGAGGAGGAGGAGGTCTACTATTAGACAAGAGCCTCTGCATCCTGCTGCAATTGCAGGTTGCAGCATAGCCATTACCAGGCAAGTATCACCATAGGTAAAAGAAGCAGGCTTGCCAGCGTTAACCTTGGCAAGGTGCCTGTATGCTTAATCGCTTGGTACAGCATGATTTTAGGAGACAACATTATCTTTGGCACAAAGATGAGGCCATGGGAAGACAATTACCCCATTTGCCATGCAACTGTCAAAGGCTCTTTTGTGCCTGCAAAAAACAAATTTAATGGGTCTAAATCCAAGCGAGTGAAGGGATATTTTTCAGAAGATCTGAAGACATAGCCACATTATACATACACTGTATAAATCTTAAATGTCCATTATTCACTAAACAGAGAAGACAGTTGTTTAGCATTATACAAATAATTGTCAGGGTGATGAGGCTATTATTTTATGTTAATTACTGACTACAAATTTTATAACTTTATAGTTAATTTTTCTTTAAGTTTTGTGTGTGTTTTTGAAAGAATATGTGGTGCTAACATTTATTTGGCCTAGGCGTGCCATGTAGATATAATGGTTAAGCTACTTCTTTTTTATTGATCTGACTGATTGTCTCTTACATCAGTGATAGAAGTAATATGCTTAGAGCTAAGCGAGCTGTGTGTTTGGCAGTGGTGTAGCATGGGGGGGCAGCCCCCCCATCCCGGGCAACACTTTTTGGGCTATGGGTGTTCTTGGACTACAATTCCCAGAAGCCCTAGCGGGAGCGGGCACCAGCGTCCGCCAGTGGGCAGCAAATTTGGCTTATGCCATGGGCGGCTGGAATCCACGTGACGCTACTGGTGCTTGGATTAGGATCTGAATCACTAGTTAAAATCTAAACTACTCATTCTTTTAACTTACTAATCATGTATCCTTCGACACAAAGGGGTAAAAGGGGAAGTAAAGAAGAAAATCATTAATGCATCCATCCATTTTCCCAAACAGCAAAGGGCTTCATATATGGGGATTATCATGCATCTATCCTCACATCTACTCTATGAAGCATTTTAGGATGAAAGGTAGGGACTGTCTTATGCTCATATATACTGATCGTCATGACTTAGCTGGGACTTGCAATCAGATTGTCCTAGCTCAACAACATACTACTCCATGACAGGTCAGGGTGAGGTGAAGTCATGCTAACGGCAAATACCTTTGGCCAACAATCACTATACTGGTCTTCAATATCCACCTCCTTCTCATCTATAGACTGCTCAACATCTTGTTGCCGCCAGGTTTTAAATGCTGCTCCCAAAAGGCCATGGACAAATAGGACATCAGCTTTAATGGGCTCATTGCTAGGAAAGAGAAATTGTAAAAGAGTACCTATTACCAGACATTCGCAACCAAAGAGCTGCTTCCAAATTAATTTGAAATTCTATTTTTGTCCCCAATTATGCTTTGGCAGTCAGTGGATCTTTCCCAGTTGCCAGCTCTGATTAACTAGCAGAAATTCTCCTTTGCAGTTAATTCTAGACTTCAAGTGTGATCAGATGGCAACAGAGAATCACATATGGCTGCACTAGAAAGGGTCACTTTGCTGGTGCAAATGTCCTTAAAGCGACCTCCCTGTGCTTATAGGAATCACTCCAGACCAGCTCCCAAAAAGCACGGCCTTCCTGTTGAACCCAAAAGTCCAGCTTGGACAGAGCAGGGTTGGGCTGGTTTGCAATCTCCTACATGGCAACTTGAAAACAGGCTGTGCCATCAGCAGTTCAAAACATGAACTGTTTCTCCATTTGATCGTACCCTTCATTCGAAAAGCACAAACCATCTTAGGACAAAATCTCTAGTAGACCAAAAACAAAAAGGGGAGAGGGGAGATCCCCCCCCCCCCCGTACACAAGAATGTATACCCCAACAGAAAATACACCCTGAGGGGATGGGAGAAAGCAGCAGACAAGCTGGAGAGGCTGTGATGAAAACATTCTGCTCTAAGGTTATAAGAGAAGAAATAAATTAAGCTTGAACTCTTGATCAAGATGAAAAAGGAGGAGACAACAACACAACAGAAGAAGAGAGAAAAAGGAACAAACCAGAAAACAACCCTGATTCCAGGCACAAAGAGCAATAGTTGCAGTACAAATTTGAGTCCAACTGGATCCAGAGTCAAGATACTTCCAGAAATCTGGTCAACTCAATCGAACACTTTCCCCCAATCCCTTCCCTTCTATTTTCTATCTTTTATATTGTAAATACCAAGGCTAAAACAATCAAATAAATAAATAAATAAATAAATAAAAATGAACAGGTTTACTATGAGTAACAAAGTAGCAAGAATAAAGGAACTGTGCCTCCTTTCTTACTTGGTTCGATATTGTGGGTGTAAAAGATACACGCCATCTGGATACTTCTCCTGTATCATTTCCCTGTCTAGGTTGGCCAAAGCTCGTGCTGCGTGGGAGGAATCCATAACACGTGGAGACTTTAACATTTCAGCTAGTACAGAAACCCAACCTAGGGGTTGAATCAAATTAAGAAAACTGTCATTTACTAGAACATAGAGCATAATCTTTCCTTTTTAAAAAGTGTGCTTCTGCGCTTTAAGAATTCAACGTACACAACCGTGCTTTCTGTCTGGCAGTTCTCAGCCAGCTTACAGGGATTTTATTTTACAGTTTGGAAGAGATTGCCATGGGAATGAGGGTGACTGCTAGAACCTGTTTCTCCTGCTCCTACATTCAATGTCTTGTGTTGTTACACTAGTCAAGACTGTACAAGCAGAAGAATAAAACCATAAAGCTTTTTCAAAACATACAGCAGCTAGTGGGTGTTGGTTTGCATGTTTAAATATTCTCCTGCCAAGAAAGTCTTTCTCATTCCTAAAACCTAATGAGTGATATAAGTAAAAAGGTGTAACAAGATAATGGTAACAGTAACAATAGTAATAATGGTTCTTTTTCAAGCATCATGCTCAGCAGCTCCCAACCTGCAGCCCAGAAAAAAAACTTCTCTTTTAACGTTTAGTTATTTACCTATCAGATTCTTCATCATTTACAGTAATACCTCGGATAATGTTTGCATCAGATAATGCTAAAATCACATAATGTCAAGCAATCGGGGGGGGGGGGACTGCATCGCATAACATTAAAATCCTATGGAATGCATCGGATAACGTTCACTAAAGCCTGGAGTTTTAATGTTATCCGATGCATCTCATAGGACTTTAACGTTATCCGATGAATGCATCAGATAACATTCAAAATTGGATAACGCTAAGACTTGTGGAACCAAGTTTTAGCGTTATCTGAGGTTTTATCGTATTTCTATTAAGATTTGTTCACCGTCTCAGAAATTGTTTCTTTTCACTCAGTTTTTAATGCTATGTACTGTATCTTTCTGAATGGCAATTCTAGCCATGTTAAATTTTAAATTAATACAAAGGCTATCTAAAAGGCTATACTGTTTTTTTTTTTTTAAAAAAACACCTCAGCCTATTACAAGGAAAGATCATTTATTTTTTCCTATAGAATTCACCATTTCTATCTCTTGAAGAGTTCACTAAGTTTAGCATTACCTGCATGATATATAGATGAATGAAGGTGCTTATCCAGTGCAATATTTCCAATTATATGAATGATGGTCCTTTGTATTTTTGGGGAATCTTTACGAAGATGGTATAGTTTATGGAGCAACTGAAGACCTCTATTTAAGTCAATCTTTTCACAGTGACTAGGAACCTGAAATTATACAATAAACACAATAATGAACTGTACACATCCATAGTTCTAAAACACTACCATGAAATAACGTGATGCACAAAAGGGGCAATTTGCTCATAATCAAGAATCTTTCAGGGAACAGATGGAAAATGCATTATACATTCAGTGACATTCAAAAATTGAAACAGCAAATACATCATGCCAAAAAATATATTTGGCATCTCTTAAGATTCAACTCAGAAACAGAAGAAGAAAAGATCCGGGCATCAATCTGTACTTTCTCTTGGATCTTTTTTCATCACAGTGTTTTATATAGACAGACTTCTCCAAAACCACTGCACTTTATTTTACCCCGTTCCTAGCATATGCGCATGCTGGGCATATGATAAAAGAGAGTAAATGTCTGGATCTTGCAATAGTTCATTAGCCACTGCAGATCTGGAAAATTAAACACTTCTCCTGATTTTCTGGGGAATTTCAGAAGTATTTTTTTTCCAATATGTAAATAGTGTAGGTTCCTGGGAAAAGATGGCTGGACATACACTATCTTAATATATAAATTCATGGTTCAGGCTAACACTACTAATGACTATGGATCAGTTACAGTAGGTTAGACATGACTACTTCCATGAATGTTAGTGAGTCTTAGCAGCAAACAAAATCTGGTTTGGCTTACCAGTTAAATCTATGTCATTTGGTACCATTGTCTCTTTCCTCGACACACAGAATTCAAGAGGTATCTGAATTTGCACCCAACCTTTGCCCAAAATGAAAGAAATACTGGACTGCTACTACTTCTTAGAAATGTTTAACTGGAAAGGAGAAAAACTAACCTCTCTCCCCCCAAAAGAAGCAGAGGTGGTTTTTCAATTCAATTTGTTTTTTTTTAAAGCACCAAAAGTGTAAACTCATACCACCTTTGCTCAGTGGGAAATATCCTTCCAGTCCCAAAGAAATTGAATTAATTCAATTGAGTCAGGCTTTCAAAACTAGCAACAGCCAATATATAATTAAAGGTAAAGGTCACCCTTGCTTGAAAATCAGTCGTATCCACCTCTAGGGTCTAGTGCTCATCTCTGTTTCATAGCCAGAGCCAGCACTGTCTGCTTCTGCAGATGTTACCATGGTCATGTGACAGGCATGACTAGACACCGAGTGCACAGAGCACTGTTTACCTTCCCACCAAAGTGGTCCCTATTTATCTACTTGCAATTTCTTGCTTTCGAACTGCTAGATTGGCAGGAGCTGGGACAAAGACAGGAGCTCATTCTGTCCCGCAGTATTCAGCTATCGAACTGCTGACCTGCCGCCTTACAGTCAGCATCTCAGGCACTTGAGCCACTAATAGCTGCTCATTAAATGAAAAATCTTCTCCCACCAGGCAATAAGAAGAAAGAAAGGAAAGAGGGACAGAGGGCAAAGGAAAAGATTCCCCTGGCATAAAAAGCACTAGGCATTCTTGATGACTGTTTCTCGCAAAAATAATAATTATTATTTTTTGGTGAGAATTTTTTTTTACAAGAAAAGAGATAAATTAAAGGATGGCTTCACTTCTCTCATCCATTTTAATTCAGCCTTTTAGGGCATGTTTGCACAAAGATACACAGCCTGTTGCTTTCTTTCGCACCTCAACCTCAGGATACCGGTCCCAATTTACTACAGAATGACTGTTTGTTTTTTTTCTATTGGAAATTAAAATTCTAGAGAAAGCAACACCTCGTTGCTCCTTCAAGGAAGAAAGGGAAAGTTCTTCCTTAAACATTGATGATTATGGCTTACTATTGTCCAACTATAGGAAGTACCAAACATCTCCCAATCATTCATTTTAAGTGGTCTTTAAAGACTTGGACTTTGTCTGCACAAGCATAACAGCCCACTTCTTTGGGTGTTCTAGGAGTGGGTTGGTACATACATTTTGAACCCGTATTAAGGAATTATCCCAAACTGCTGCACATTATTTTACCCCATTCCTAGCATGCTGGGAATAGGATAAAATAGATTAAGCTTCCAGATCTTGCAGTTCATTAGCTACTGCAGATCTGGAAAACTGATTGATTGATTGATTGCATTTTATACTGCCCATTTTGGATATTTCCCAATTCTCTTGATTCTCTGAGGAATTTCAAGAGAAGTATAGTTTATTTTATTCCTTAGTTATGTCCTCACTGTTATAAGATCAAAATAGTGATAATCTAATAATGAACAATTTTTAAAAAAATCTGAGAAGCTACTTCACAATATGAGAAAATTGAAGACTTCTATGGATAAATTACACTGATGTAAGTGCAGTTGCATAAACTTCTATGATGAATTGCCACTAGTTGTCATTTGCATAATTCATTGTATACAGGTCACATGAATGGTGGACAACAAAAAGTATAAACAACTATGAGACACACACACACACACCGCTGGCTTATTTAACATCCTGTATCTCCCCCCCCCCCCGCATTCCTACCCTCATTCTTATATTTGGTGGGTTAGAAGTTGTTTTTAAATGGGTTTTAATTTTACTTTGTTCTCTTTGTGTTTTTAGGGGTTTATTTTATGTCTGTTATGCTCCACCCTGAGTCGCTTGTGCGAGTAGGGCGGAATATAAATCAGACTAATAAATAAAAATAAATAAAAATATTCATTAACTAATGTCAACTCAGTCAATTGCTCTGATTTATACCACTGCATTTATGCAGGTGTACCTAGCCAATAGGGGTTTTTCCCCCAATGTAATATACCACTATACCAATAAAGTTTGTAAAAGTCTAAGACTTGATTTTTTTTAATTGAATACCTTTGAATGTTGAACTAAGGCTTGCAAACAGAAGAGTTCTAATGTCTTTGCAGGAACCGTGCTGAAACTTTCACAATAAGGAAGCCCGTTGCCACCAAAACACCATAAGCCCCCCTAAAAGAAAAAAGAATCAGAATTAATTTTATAAACCTAAACAACATGAAAGATTTGGCTTACAGTAAGATTTGTGTAACATAACATCCATTTAAGAATCAGGCATAATAGGTGTCATTAATTTTGACAGAGCAAGTAAATTACTCTTCAACTTTTAGCATTCATCAGAAATCTTGCAATTGCTTTGCCCTTCCTGTTGCTTCCTAATGAATATATCTAGGACAGCAAGATAGCAGCAGTAGGACTGCATCAGATATCAAACATCTGCAAGGTTTTAGTATGCTCCATAAAGTTGTCCCCTGAGGAAAGATTCCAAGATCAATTACATCAGGGGTTCACAATGTTTTCCCACCATGGGCTGGACCCTCCCCAACGTACAATTGCAGGCACCAGAGGCATCCCCCCGCCGCTTCCAGTACTTTCAGGTTCCACAGTGCTGCTGGCAGGTACAATTGTGGCATTTTTCAGCTGCTTTTTGCAGCCTCCACCACTCCCCAAGGCAATAGGAGTGTGTGTGGAGCATTTTTGCTCCATTTTTGTAATTTTCTGTCACTCTTTTGCTGCATTTTCACAGCAAAAAATGAAGCATTTGCACACTTCCAGTTTCTGTGGTGGTGGCATTTTGGGCACTTCTGGAGGCGGTGAGGAGCTTCTGGCAGTGCCCAGGTACTCACTGTGGGCCAAATTAATTGGTGGCATGGGCCGGATTATGCCCGTGGGCTGTAGGTTGAGCATGCCTGAATTACATGTTAGGATAATAGCAATCTTGCATGAACTAACACTGGGTATCAGTCAGAGAGGTTTTTCCAGTCTAATTTGTCTATTGCCACTAACTTGATTAGCATTTTCCCCTGCCTCTGATATTCTTCTTCTTGATTTGTTGGTAGCTATTCTTCCTGGAGAGTCCATTTTCTCTATTTTTTTTTTTTGACTGAAACTACAAATGGTAACTTTAAGTAAATATATAGTTTTCTACTTTAAATGCTTCTAGAGTGGTTTTATTATTCAAGGTGCTAGTTTGAGTGGGACAGAAACCAAAGGGGCAGGCAGAGGCTAATGAGACTCTGTTTCTCAGTAGGGTTTTTCCTACCTCATGCTCTGTTAACTAGAGAGAATAACTGAAATAAACAGCCCCCCCCCCCACGACTATCTTCCGCCTAAAGCTAATACCATCCAAATGAGAAATTTGGAAAACACATTTTAATTCAATTATTTCTATTTTTCAGTGTCTACGTGTGACTGAACAACAACAAAACTTGGGTAAAAGACACAAACAAGTTTCGAAAGCTAGTAAAGCTAAGAGGTCAAATTTTAGTATTACTGAACAACAGGTATAATAATAAAAATGTTGACAAAGGGTCAGGGGTCCAGAGTCTCCACAGTCCATTTCTGTGGAGGAAATACAAAGCTATTAGACCATAGTTTTCCACTATCCAGTTTGACATAATTTTTAACCTTTTCTGCAGCGATGATCTGACCACTTTCTCTTAAGGCCAAAGATGTAAAATACTGTACACATGGGTCAATGTCTGCTTGAGGTAAAGTTGCCAGCAGCAATCGAAGCTCATCTTCTAAAGGATCCTATAGTGTAAAAGCAAAAAGACTCCTGTCAACATCTCTTGCAGTGGCTGATATGATTCAAGAGACAATATATAATTAGATCAACATAAATGATACTTTTCAGACTTGAGGCATGTTTTTTTTTAGTTGAACTAGTCAGCTGGCCAATGGTCTTAGTTTTAAAAGCCTTACATGACACTTGCTAAAAACCTGCTGCCCAGCATAGTATGTCACAACTACAGCAGGCCCAATGAATCCATGGGAATTTGGTGAGTCATCTTCTCCAGAAGTGCCACTGATTACACTTACCACGCTAAGCAACAGGAGTTCAGACAATGACTTGGGTATCTCAGAGACTCCTTTCTTATGTTCCTTCATGAGCATACTGAACTCAAGTGGAAAGGAACTCTAGGAAGAGATCCCATTTGCTCATGTGAGGGCTAAGAGATGGGCAGAGCAAAAGGCATACATGTTAGCCCCACCCACAAGGTCTCCATCGCAACCTATTTACATCCCAATCTTCTCACACTAAGAGGGAAAATCTGAAAATGATCAGAACACCATGCTCAAGGCAAGAAGGGGATAAGAACTATTTACTCAGCTAGTGCCTAGGTAAATAGCCACACCCCATTGCACCTTTAGACCTCATACAACCAGGCTAAAAACCTGCATTAGCCTAGAACCACATCACAATAATTGCAACACAGAAGTAAAAGACAGATGTGACATTTGGATAAGGATTTCTCTACATGTTCCTGCCCTCTGCTAACTGCATAATTTGTCACATCTACTGGTACACTTATTTTCCAAATAAGCAACAAAATGTCAGAATACATCCTACTTAGCCTTGAAATATTCAACACAATACCTGCTCCTCTACATCCTCTGCTCAAGGCTAGAAACAGGGCAACTTATATGTGCAGTCTTTTGTTGTCACGGCCGGGCACCAGTAGAGCTCAACAGCTGGGTAGAGCTGCAGTGAGGGAAGGGGAGATTCCTCTTACTTCAGGCCTTGAAGAAGAATCGTCGTCACCAGTCTGGGGTCAGTAGCCAGTTGAGTCTTGTCAGGGTTACCAGGGTCTTCCAGGAAACATAGTCAGAGTCAATCAGAGGTCTAGAGTCTGGTACATCAAGTCAGGAAGTTAAGAGCACGGTGTCGAGTCCATGAGGTTGACAAGTTGATCCAACAAAGGGCCTACTGGCATGCCTCTCTTCTTTTAAGAGGAGTCAGACTCCACAGCTGAGGGTCTGTTCAGGAGGCATACCCGGGCCCTCCTCCTTCTCAGCTGAATCTGATGCCTCAGTTAATTCCTGTAATGAGTAGGTGTACCAGCCTGCTCCCGAGTAGTCTAGCTGCTAGCACCTGACCCATCTGTCAAGTTCTGGCTCTCTGACCCAGCTTGGCCCTGCTGGGCTGGCTCTGGGGTGACAGCTGGCTGTGGTGTCGGTGCCAAATTCATCTTTTCTGACTCGGCCTCCTGATCTGAGCTGGGTGCAGCCTGGGGGACTGTCAAGGGGTCCCCCTTGGGCTCAGAGTCCAAGTGGGAGCCAGCAGCAGCCAGCCGGGCCAGCTGGATGTTCTCCTTCTCCTCGCACCCAGGACCCCAGGCCACAACACTTGAACAGCTCAATTGTTCCTCAAATGTCATATAACCTTCTGGATATAACTCCTTTCAGACAATGTTTCTAGTTTACAAGTCCCTTCATCTTACTTCACGCTTGAACTTTATATCTGCATCAACTAGCTTCTGCTCAGTCTTTCAACAGCCACTCATGCCCATCTTCTGTCTTTGTTCCATTCTTTATTCTCACCAATTCCTTAATTTATTCCCATATTTAGCAGCAATATAGACAGGAATGAGTTAATGTCAGCTCCATTCCAGACTACACAATTTACTGCTTTAGAGCTGAATTCTAGCAACTATCTGGATTAGATAAGGAAAGCTATCTACAACTTTTGCACTCAAGAAACATCAAATTAAAAATGGTTACATTTCAAAATTATGTACGGTGATATTCACAGGCCAGCTAATATGAATTAATTCTTGATCATTAACTCTCAAATACATTTATGAAAAGAATGGTGGACAGTTTCTGGATGTTATTATACATACATTTGATGGTAAAAGACGGGGTGGTAGGAAAAATCGCGGGTCTATATCTTTACTGCGAGCTAAACCAATAGCAATTCTCTGATCGATGGCTTGTGCAGCTGTTCTATATTGATAATCTGCATTAGAATAAACATAGAGTTTTTTTAAAGCCTGAATTAATAAGGGACACTTTTTTGCAACTAAAAAAAGCATACAGAGACATGCAGTAATTTACAACAGTTAGAAAAGTAGGGAAAGAGATTTTTGGTTCATCTCAATATTCCTTTAAATAGTTTCTGTGACTTTCCATTTTGTACTTTGCTTTTGGATCTCAGGTTGTTTTTGCTATATGAAATCTCTTATTATGATCTATAACTTTTGAATTATTTGGGATGGTAATGTAGTTAAAATATTTTTTACTAATCAATGTAGAAATAAGCTGGAAATTTATGTCTAAACTACATGTACTGTACATAAATGTGTATATTTTTGTCAAACGGGTACACTAATGACAGAAAATCTTAGCATGTTTTTTTGTGGGGTGGGTGGGGGGAGTCATAGAGGAATTTGTGCACAGTCATAAGGATTGTGCATAGTCCCTGAACTGTTTCCAGAAGGGCTACATAGCAACTGCTTCTTTACTCAAAGGATTAAAACCTAAATGTAGGGTACTGGTATATGTTTGCAATATAGGACTTGGATGAAAATAGATGCAATCTTTAGGGTTGGATTTCTTACTCTCCAACCACACCGACTGAGTCTGGCCCCTGAGAAATGAGGAAAACCAGGACCACACAATGCCCTGGATCCCCAATCCTCGGAGCCTTTCCAGAAGGATACCATGGTCGACAGTATCGAACGCTGCTGAGAGGTCAAGAAGAGCCAAGACGAACGGATGTCCGCCATCCCACTCTCTCCAGAGATCATCCACCAGCACGACCAATGCAGTTTCCATACCATATCCGGGCTTGAATCCTGACTGGAAGGGGTCCAGATAATCTGTTTCATCCAGGATCTCCTGTAACCGCCATGCCACTGCCTTCTCCAAAACCTTACCCAAAAAGGGCAGGTTAGACACAGGCCAATAATTTGCCATTATTATAGGGTCGAGGGATAGCTTCTTCAGGAGGGTGCTCACCAGGGCATGTTTTAAAGGTGCTGGAAAAAACCCCTCCCACAGTGAAGAGTTGATAATTGCCTCAAAACAACCACCTGTCACTGTCCTAGTAGATTTAATTGGCCAGGTGGGGCACGGATCTAACGCACAGGAAGTGGCACAGACAGCTACTAGGAGTCTGTCCACTTCCTCGGGGACAACTGGATCAAACCGATCCCAGATAACACAGCCAGACTGCACTTCAGTCAACCTTAGCTCTACATTTTCCATACCAGGATTCTACTTCAAATAAATCCAAGCAATTTTCTCTGCCGGATAATCAGCAAAAGCCTCAGCTGACCCCTGCCAACCAGGGAGGGACCTGGTCACCCGGAACAGGGTCGCCAGGCAATTTCCTGCAGAAACAATGAGGGTGGTGAAATACTGGCATTTCACCACCTCCATCGCTGCAGCTCTAACCAGTGTTCGACTGGACTGGGTCTTCACCCATCTGCGCTCTTGACATCTCTTTGTCCGTTTGAGCTCCCTCAGCATTTCTGTAAACCATGGGGAAGCTCAATGCCCACAGGCACAGAGAGGACGTAGTGGCACAATCACGTCTAAGACCACTGTCGCCCTCTCATTCCAGAGGTTGACAAGAGCCTTAGGTGAATCGCATTGCTGTTCCAGAGGAATGTCCCCCAGTTCCTTTTGGAATCCATCCAGATCCATTAGTCACGGGGGGAAGACCAATTTAATAGGCCCTACTTTCCTACGGTGAAGTTTCACCCCCAGAAAGTCCAGTCACCAGAAAGTGATCTGACCATGGCACAAAAGTAATGTCTAATTACTGTAAGAAATTAGAAAGAAAGAAAGAAAGAAAGAAAGAAAGACATTTTAATGGCCAGTACATTCTAAATGGAATGTAAAATAGTTCTTTTAACCAGCTCTAGCTGCAATTTCATTATACAGTACCATGACTTAAAGTTGATCCCACGTGGGCTCCACAACTTATTTTGGCCCTGCTCCTTTTAAGAAGATTATTAGAGAGAGGGAGAAAGAGGGGAGAGAAATCTGCAAATTGTCAGGATGGGGAAGAGTTGATAGGTGAGCTAAAATTTCAAACCAAATCTCTTGTGCAAGTTAAGAGGTCAAAAGGGTGCCAGACGTGACAGGACTATAGAGTACTTTGAAGTAATTTCAACTTTCCACTGTATCAGAAAGGTATCTAGTGCTGATCCACAATGGTGATGTTACTCGGGATTTGACTTCTTCTTTCCATCCCTTTTTACCCTTTCGAGTGACTGGGTTTGATATTACTAAAAAAAATCCAGTTAAACAAATACTGTATAAGAAATTAGAATTGAACATATATTATGTTTCTCTTTCTCTCTCAAGTTCACAGCCACTGGAAAGTTCACTTGCACATGTCTCATTGAAATGAAAGTGATCTTGCAATGTTCTTTTTTATTCAACAGATTGTGCACAAATGCATTTTCCTGGTACACTGAGCCTCTACCCATCAGCCAGAGAGTTCTTTTCATAACAGTCTTTGCGAGCTGACAGCTATCACTCAAAGAAGATGCGACTAGCCGAATAGAATACATTACCACGCCAGTGATTGGAAGCCAATTCCTGTACTGCTTGCAGTCGGGCCATTTTGTTTTCAGACTGGGCTCTTTTCAAAAGGAGCCACAAGGTACACTCATGTTCCTCTGCATCAAAGGTACTGAAACGTTCTTTACACCAAAAATAAACAACATTTGAAAATTAGTACACTGTACTTGCTGCTCTAATTACATTCTTAAAACTTACATCTTTTGTATAACTATGCAACAGGATTTGGGCCATTGCTGAGTTTTTATTGCCTTATGGTCATGTTCTAAACCAGGGGTACCCAAACTTTTCAGGCTGCGGGCCAGTCACATGGTTCAGGGGGCTGGTCACTACAGCCCAGAGACCAGGTCTGCCCCCCAATGCCAATTCATCTAGCCTGCAAAGCCCTTGTCGCTCCTGGAAGCGGAAGTACGTTTATGGGCATGTTTTACTTCTGCTTCCAGGAGTGATGAGGGCTTCATGGGGCAGGATGAATTAGCATCTGGGGCTGAATCCAGCCCCCGGGCCGTATTTTGGGCACCCCTGTTCTAAACTGATATATATGACAACCTAAAAACATGAGTATAGAGCATGTAATAACACAAATAATATACGAACAAATAAATAATTTTCCTCAAGAACAGCACACTAAATGTTCTGACTTCTGAAGCTTAAACCCCATCACAAAAATCAGTGAACTAGGCTTGCTACAATACCAAGATGACAAAACAGGAATAAATGAAAATACTTCAGGGCCAGTTTTGTATCTCAGATATTTACTAATCGCAAAAGACGTTTTGTTCACTGATCACACAGTATCTTATTGAATCAGATTCTCATAGCCCATGATCCTTACACCAAATGAAGTTTGCTAGCTGATGATGCCACAAGAATTTTTGATCAGTTTAATGTGATAGATTAGCATGCCAGCATCCTCAGGAAATAATAAACTAAAGTGTAATTTTAAAGATGTTATGGCAGAATTGGTTACTATTTTATATGCCTGGTGCTATTAACACACACAGAAAGGCAAAAGATTTTTCCAATGTGGATGTTCAGTGATGGGGAATTGAGTCTGTTTACTTTCTGCCCATCAGGAACTTACTAAAGCTTCAGCTTTGAAGCAGCTGGCAAATCTAGGGTTGCAGCATGCATACAAGATAGAGGTGCCAATAGAGGAATAGAGACAGAACACTATATAAAGTCTTTTTGTTCTCAATGAAAAAGCTTCACACATAGAACCTAACACTGTTGTCATTTTCAAAGTGGTAGCCATGTGCAGGCATATCAGACAAGGAACAAAACAAAAGTAAAAACAAACAAAAGACGACAAAAACCTTGTGGCACCTTCAAGACTAGCTATTATATTTTAATGTGAGTGCTTTATCTTGAGATTGTGTATAAATGATTGCCTTATAATTCCACACTAAGATCTGAGGAAGTGGACACGATACATGAAACCTCACATTAAAATACAGTCAAGCATAACGAGCAAGTTTTTTGCTAAGCGGTCTGACTTGCATAACGAAAATTTTGGTTATGCGAGTCAGACTTTCCCATATGGAAAAACTCACATAACAAGCATTTCTGTGGGGGGAAATCGCATAGTAAATTTTTTCGCTATGCGAGTTTTCCCCCTTGAAATCCTTGTTATGTGAGTTTTTCCATAGGAATTTTGTTTGTTTTACATAGCGAGCAGCCTCGTATAACGAATTAAATTCGTTATGCGAGGTATTACAGTAAAACCCCGGATAACGATTGCATCGGATAACGATTCTGGATAATGATTCTTAGCGTTATCCAAGGCAATGGTCTGTGGGTGTGGGGTGATTTAGGTAGAACTACCCAATCCACCCCCCACCTGCAGCGGTCTCTGTGCCTTTCCCCCGACCCTACTGCAGTCGCAGAGACTGTTTGTGTCTCTTTCCCTCCCTGTATTTAAACTACAGGGAGGGAAAGAGAGAGAGTGATTGGGTCTCTAGAGAACCAATCACGTCTCTCTCTTTCCCCCTCCCTGTAGTTTAAATACAGGGAGGGAAAGAAAGAGACACAAGCAGTCTCTCTCTCCCTGTAGTTAAATTGCGACCACGTCTTACTCTTTTCCTCTCTGTATTTAAACTACAGGGAGGGGGAAAGAGAGAGACATGATTGGTTCTCTAGAGACCCAATCACGTCTCTCTTTCCCCCTCCCTGTAGTTTAAATACAGGGAGGAAAAGGGTAAGACGCGATCGCGATCATGATCGCTTCTTACTCTTTTCCTCCCTGTATTTAAACTACAGGGAGAGAGAGACTGCTTGTGTCTCTTTCTTTCCCTCCCTGTATTTAAACTACAGGGAGGGGGAAAGAGAGAGGCGTGATTGGTTCTCTAGAAACCCAATCACGTCTCTTTCTTTCCCCCTCCCTGTAGTTTAATTACAGGGAGGGAAAGAGACACAAGCAGTCACAGAGACTGTAGTCGCAGAGACCCCTGCGGGTGGAGGGTGGCTTTAAAGACAGGGAGGAAAAGAAAGAGACCCAATCGGGTCTCTTTCTTTCCCTGCCTGCCTTTAAAGCGGTTTGTCCCTGAAGTGAGGGCTTTTTTTAGCGTTGTTTGATGCATGCATCAGACAACGCTAAAAATCGATTAACGTCATGACTTGTGGAACCAAGTCATAACGATATCAGGGGTATTACTGTACTGTACATAAGTTCGTCTTTATGGTAGTAAAGGTAAAGTTTGCCCTTGCTCAAAAGCCAGTCATATCCGACTTAGGGTTCAGTGCTCATCTCTGTTTATAGCCAAAGAGCCAGCGCTGTCTGCATCTGCTTCCATGGACATGTGGCAGCAGTGGTGGGCTATCAACTTTTTTGCTACCCCACTATGATGTCATTACGTCATGGGCGGAGCCGGCGTCATGACGTCATGACGTCGTGGGTGGAGCCGGCGTCATGACGTCATGACGTCGTGGGTGGAGCCAACATCATGATGTCATGATGTTGTGGGCGGAGCCAATAAAGGAAAAATAAAAATTAAAAAATGGCTGCCCAAAACTGCGCATGCGTCAAACCTCTATTTGACGCATGCACACTAAAAAATAGAACTGCACATGCATCAAATGGAGGTTTGACACATGCGCAGTTCTGGGCAGCCATTTTGGCTGCCTGGAAATACACTTCCGGAGGGGGGGGCGGAGAGGCGAGCGAACTGGTCACCCAGGGGTTTACCACCACCCAGCGACCCCCTCCTGATGGGTGCTACCGGTTCGAGTGAACCGGTCTGAACCGGTAACAACCCATCACTGTGTGGCAGGCATGACAAGACACTGGAGTGCACTGAATGCTGTTTACCTTCCCACCGAAGTGGTACCTATTTATCTACTTGCAATTTCTTGCTTTCGAACTGCTGGGTTGGCAGGCACTAGGACAGATGGTGGGAGCTCCCTCTGTCATGCAGTACCTAGATCTCGGACTGCTGACCTGCCGACCTTCCAGTCATCAAGTTCAGTGTCTCAACCATTGAGCCACCATAGTACCTTCTTTATCTTGAGGCCATGTATCAAAGACTGCCTTGTAATTCCACACTTAGGTCTGAGGAAGTGGACTTGATACATGAAAACTCACATTAAAATACAGAAGTTAGTATTTCAAGTAACACCCTGTTTTTGTCTTTCTTTTTGTTTGTTTGCTTTTACTTTGTTTTTGCTTCTTGACATAGAATTTAAAGGGCAGTGGAAAGCCACAGGAGGGCAGCAGTTTACAAAAGAGGAAAACTGAGTTGGTTTTGAAGCACATGCAATAGCATTAGGAGATCATTATACAGTACAGTATATAAATGAAATAAACCAATATATGGTTCAAAACAAAATATAATGAAGATGAAAGGCCATGGGAAAGTCTGACATCAAGTCTTCACTTTCACACCCTGTAGATGAACTGTTCAGAGCACCTCGTTAGGCACAGCAAAAGAAAAATGCTAACTTAGATGGATCATTGATCTGCCTTAGAAATTATTAGAGAAACAGTTATAAATAGGCTGAAGGTCAGAGTCCCAACATGCTCAAGGGGGGAGGGGCTGTTGGTGGACAGCAACATGTGGTATGAATGTGGAGATTCAGAATCCAGCTCATTTACTGGCCTGCTAATTAATGCCAGAAACATGCACTGCTGATGACTTAAGTTTGGCCAACAACAAAGCCAAGAAAGTGGCTTCATTTTGGCAGTCCATTATTTGATTGCAACATGAAAGAAGATGTTTGGGGGGGGGGGAGATACCCGTGGTGCCTTAAAAACGAGTAAATTTATTTCAACATGAGCTTTCATGGATTTAGTGGTTTAATTCTCAAAAATGTGCACTGGAATAAATCTTAGCTTCAAAGTCTACAATTGTTTTGCTTTTACTGATATACACATGTTGACCTAGTAGCTACATTCTTTAAATTTAAAACTTTTGATAAAAACCTACCATCAAATGGCCATCGAAAAATCCTAGTATTTGTTTCCAGAATTTTCCTTGCTGCTCTGTGAAGCTTCTTTCTCACTTGGTAAATAATCCCTTTGAAAATAAAGTAGGTTTAGTGACAATTATATAATACTTAATTTGATACCTTTTCTCAAAATTCTTTAGATGATAGAAAGAATCAACTAATGTTAAAACAATTAAAGCAAACCTCTAGCTCTAATGTAGTATTTCTCCAGTGAGCTCATCATGCTTTTGTAATATCCAGAATAAAGGTCTCTCTTGCCCAAAAGCCAGCCATATCTGACTCTAGGGTGTGGTGATCATCTCTGTTTACAGCCAAATCATCAGCAGGTTTCCATGGTCATGTGGCAGGCACGATTAGACACTGGAGTGCACAGAAACCTACTACATGTCTCACTGAAATAGTACCTATTTTTCTACTTGCAATTTCTAGCTTTCAATCTGCTAGGGTGGCAAATGCTGGGAAAGATACAGGAGTTCACTCTGTCATGCAGCACTCAGGACTTGAACTGCTGACCAGAGGAACTTCTGGTTGTCAGGTTCAATGTCTTACATGTGTTATTTTCTGTGATCATGCTTTTACATTCCTTTTATCCAAGTTGCTCCCTAATTATTCTCTGATTAAATCGGTTAACATAATAGCCTTACCTTGATATTCACTTGGATCTAAAGAAGCTGTTTGTAAATAAATGTAGGACTTTAATTTTTCTTGTTGTACCACTTGAGTATCAAAAGACAGTGCCTTTCCTAGAGCTAGAACTTCATATGCAACAAAAACACAACCACTAAAAAAGGAAAAATTAACAATATCAGCAGATATTAATGCACATGCTTAATACAGACTTCTTGCAGATAAAAACAAGATCCAGCTCTATGTATATTATTCTAAATAAACATAACAGGCTGATTTAACATAAAAGACCTGGTCCAAGACAGCACAGTTTATCAGACAAGAAAACAGTAATGCCTATAACGTGTGCAATTCCCTATTCCTTCCCTTCCCATTGCTTTCTTAAACCCACATTTTCACATGATTTCTCAACTGAGTATATAAAAGACCATCCCAAACTAGGATGTGAAACCAGCAATATATTTTGGCGAGGAGGCAGAGCAGTAAATCATGCAGAGATGCAGATGGCAAAGTCCTTGGAGATCAAGTGGCCAAGCCTTTAGATGTCATTAATGCAGGGCTCCCAACACTAGTCTAAAAACACAAATTGTTCTTTTTAAATGTTTAAATGGAAATGATCAAAAGTTCATTTCTGGATTTGGGGTGGAGGAGACCAAACAACCAACTACCCACATGCTCAAGAAAGTCATTTTGCTTTTGAGTTCACTGTATTTCAAATAACAAATTAAACACCATCTTTGACAATATTTTGTACAGTATATCCAAAAGCAATTTGTTTTGCATGATGCAATTTCTCATAATTTATTTCTGTAGTTCTACACTGCTGTGTAGTTTTCTAACCCAGCTTTATGCATATGTTTAGACCAGAGTGACATTCATGGGATATTTTAATCACAGAAATAGAAAAAATTTAATACAACGGACATTTAAAGGTCCACCCACATTATTTTCAAGTCCTTCAAAAAACCACAGATATTGCATTCCTTTGATGATAACATCAAAAACAAAATTAGTGTGTTTGCTTTTAGAACTTACCCCAGAATAAATGAGCCCGTTATCTTTGCAATTTTCCCTTAAAAATTAAAAACTCAGTGTCAGTAGAGATACACCAAGGTAAGCTTTATTACATATTACTGCAAAAATAAAGGTGTTTCCATAAGAATGATCACAAAAATTCCTCTGCTCCCAGCTGGCGCCTCTTTGTGTGCCTGATGTTACATTGGCTTCAAAACCAGGCATGTGGCCAGCAGTGCTACTGATCAAGTGAAGAAGTTCTGGCAAAAGGGGAGAAATGGCTCCTAATTGCCCTCACATGCAAATTTTCTCCAGTTGGGTTTTGCCCATTATTTAACTCAGCAATTCATACACAGTGAATCAAAATTCATGGATGGGCACATAAACAAATTACAAGTTGGTTGATAAGAAATGGAAAATGGTAAGGAACAAATAGGATCTGATCACAATCAAGATCTCTCATCTGCTCCCATTACAGCATATGGTGTAGAAACATCGATACACACACAAATATGTTTCCCATAGTATTTCACCATTGCTGGTCCCAAGCCCAGATGAGAAAGGAGGAGGGCTGGCAACCCATTGCTGTACAAACTAAAATTGTTACAGAAACAGCAAGAAGTCACCCAAGATTGAAATCACTGGTGATCCCATGTTGCCCGATATGTCACATAACATGGGAGGATCTGAGTCCAAGTCTAATGCCCGTTAAGAAAATAGAGAATGAAAAAATTAATAAAACCAGTTTATTTTGGCAAGTATTGCTACCATTTACCATCTTAAACAACAACTCCTGAGCACGCATGTCTACAGTAGGAGAACACTTACTTCTTGAACCCTGTATTTATTCATTATTTTACATACACAAGCAGATACACTATGTTTAAGTGGTGTGTACTATGCTTGCAGATTATGTTAACATAGCACTATGCAGTTTAATGTCCCCCCAGAAAAAATTCAGCATCTGCCCTATCTACTGTTCAGTCCTACAAACTGGGGAGAGAAAGTCCTCCAACGAAATATGAGTAGGGCTGCTCTCTCAATGCCAGTTCAACATCACACCATTTCTTGGACAGGCTAAGAAGGAAGTTGCAACCAAAGTCCAGCTGATAAGCCTCAGAGAAAATAATCAATGATACAGTTGCCTTTAGGCCAGTAAATCTTAGAATTGCACTTACTGAATTTTTTCCAGGATGGGTCAGTTTTCTGGGCTGAAGCAAACATTCCTATCTTTCTACAGCAAAAACCACAATAAGCCACCAGCGACATTCTGCAAAACATTTATTTAGCAGGTCAGTCTACATACATCCACTGTCACACCCTGGTCCATTTGTCAGCTATCTGGTATACAAGTACCCTAGACAGTACACAGAAAGAATGTTATTCAGGAAACATATAAACTCAGTATTAGGCTGTGCCCATTAACCATAATTCCACATATCAGAAGTACTTAGATCAAAGATGTTGCTAGTTACAAAGCCTGTCGTTCTCTTTCAGTGACAAATGGGAAGAAAAACATAAGTGCTTTCAACCTTCTCATAGCTGAGGAAAATATTTTCTATTATAATAATAATAATAATTTCATGTCAGAAATTATTCTGGGTTGAAAGGATTTTTGCTGGAGAAACTCCACTCATGGGACACCTGAATGAGGCTCCTTTCAAGTCCCCAAGATCTTTTCCCACCAAAGTGATCCTTATTTATCTACTTGCAATTTCTTGCTTTCAAACTGCTAGGTTGACTGGAGCTGGGGCAAAGATGGGCGCTCAATCAGTCATGCAGTACCCAGGCCTTGACCTGCTGATTTGCCGGCCTCCCAGCTAACAAGGCAAGCCTCTTATTTTCTATTATTAAAAGTGGAGAAGCAGTTCATTTTTCTACCCACCCACCCAAAAGAATACATTTCTGCAAACTGCTGATTACCTACCATATTACAACCTTTGATGCTACTCTGTTTCCAGCCCCAACTCAAAGTACAACCTATAAAGCGCTATACAGCTTGGGCCAAGCTGTCCAATGGGCATATAAAGCCATATCAGCTGCTCTGGTAAGAGCCTCTTCAAATATTGTCGTATTTTAAAACCACATGCAGGCAAATCGCAGGCAATGGCACTTTCTGCCAGCTAATTTTCCCCACACTAAGTCAGGTGAAAGGAACTACAGAATGAATTCACCAAAAAAGGCTGTTTTTGAAGTATAAAGTCCGGCCTAAAAATGAAATAAGCTCCCTTGTTTTTTAAAATTTGGGGGAAGGTCCTTTTCTTGACCCCCGCTTCCTTCCAGGCTCATTTCGTGAAGACACAAGAGCAAGCTGGCTCAGTGACTGTTCCTAGGCTGTGGAACAAACATCTTTAGGTAGCCACGTTACACCAACTAATTGTCCTTCCAATGTAAGGAAAATACTTTCCTTTCCAGACATGCTTTTCACTGACCTGGACACATAGGGGATATATTGTATTTATTGGGTCCAGGGAAATGTGTTTATTAATTGTGGTTTTTAAGATTGTTATTTGTCAAATGATTTTTAATATTATATTTTATAGTGTTTTTATCTGTGTTACTATGTTGTTCTAATTAATTATGAGCTACCTTGACTCCCAGTGAGAAGGCATTTTTTAAAAAAAACAGCTATGGATGGGTTTTTGAAGTCAAAACACCTAGGATCCTACAGTATATTATTGACCAACAGTTCAATTTGGCATAAACGTTTATGTACTGTAGCCTACTTTTTCAAATAAATTTGTTGTGATTTTATAGTTTAAATATTTGGAGATGTACTGGTGGATAGTGATGGTCCTCACGTTTTAAGGTGTCTGCACTGATCCACAAGTGACACATGATTCTTGCACAGAAAAAAAAGAGGAAAGATATATTTTCACACATATTCTAATCAATGCAAGTATTTCAACATACAAGACCCCCCTTCATCTTGAAAAGTGTGTGCAAGGGGGAATGAATCATTTTATCATTTGTGGTAAATGGTCAGCTCCTGGTCTAAGCAAGAGAAAACAAGGGACGGCCTGTGATTTCAGAGAGAACGAAAATTTCTGAAAGTAATACCTCATATTTGCAGTGCCTTGCAAATCAATGCTGTAAATTAAATTAACTGTCGTTCATGAAGTATTAGTACAAACACCCTCCACAATCCCAATATTAATCAGAAGCAGAAAAAACTTTTATTCAGGTTGAAAGTGAAAGATTGCCCATCCATGTACAAGTTGTACCTCACTTAAAGAGCATAATGCGTTCCACAGGATTGCTCTTTAAGCGAGTTTGCTCTTTAAGTGAAACACCATTGTAAATGACCAGTTGTGAGGGAGATTGCGAATCCAGATTTATTTGTTAAGTGATTTTTTGGTTGGTTTTATTTGTTAAGTGAAGCGAACATTCAGAGAAAATCCTGCTCTTTAAGCAAGTTACTCTTTAAGCGAAGCGCTCTTTATGCGAGGTTTGACAGTACACTTATTCTCTGCAATTCCTTGCATTTAAGTTCAAAGATGCTCCATCACACACAATGTTGCAGAAGTATCATCCCTAGGTAAAGGGTAAGGTCTCCCTTGCTTGAAAGCCAGTCGTATCTGACTCTAGGGTTCAGTGCTCTTCTGTTTATAGCCAAAGACCCAGCGGTATCTGAATCTGTTTCCGTGAACATGTAGCAGGCATGGCTCTGGGCCATAGCCAGGATTCTAGATGTGAGTGGGCAAATATTTTTTTCAGGATGGGCAACAAAGCCTCTTTTCAATGCACTCCTATGGGGAACCACGCTTTGCCAGGGTGGGCAAACTGCTAGGCCCACCCTAGTCACCCCCTGGCTACGGCCCTGCCAATGACTAGACACTGGAGTGCACACAGAGTGCTGTTTACCTCCTCACTGGAGTGGTACCTATTTATCTACTTGCAATTTATTGCTTTCAAGCTGCTAGGTTGGCAGGAGCTGGGGCAGAGACGGGAGCTCACTCCGTCCAGCAGCACTCGGGTCTCGAACTGCTGACCTGCCGCCGACCTTCCAGTCGTCCAGCTCAAGGTCTTAACCACTAAGCCGCTGCAGTCCAAAAGAAAACATGTCTTATATATAATGATGACATGAAGGCTAAAAAAACAGCCACAGGTTGACGTCTACTACTACCCCCTCGCGCTGCGACACACTCTGGACAGAGGTCAAGATTAAGCCTTTGGGTGTGTTCCCTCCCCGCCCCGCAAGAGGGTCCAAGGCCGCCGGCCTGGCCTCGCCCTCGGACTTCCCGCCCCCCCCCCTCGCCCCACTTCACTTCCCGACACACCTGCCCACGACCGCAACCCTCTCCGCTCCGCCTACTACAAGTTCCGGCGTGGCTCGCTCCAGAACCAACGGCGCAGGCGCAGCCCTTGGTTTGCAACCAATCCGAGATGAGGGAAGGCGGGCCTAGGATGGCGCATGCGCCCTTGTGAAACTTACTTCCGGTTCTGCGGCGCTTCCGGTTCCTGTGGCTGTGGTTTCCCGTCGCTAAGGCAACGTCGCTCGTCCAGCGCAGAGGGAGCGGGTTTGTATCCACCCCGTGATCTTTATTTAATTAAAACATCTATTTGTTTGGTTAATTCATTCATTAATTAAAAAATTAATTATCAAAACAGCGGTCGATCCTTCTCTTCCTCCTTCTCCCTCCCCCTTCCTGCCTCCTCTTGTGGATGTGAATTCCAATAATATTAATATTATTTCATGTCATAAGTTAATCTGGGTTGAAAAGATTTTTGATGGAGGAACTGCGCTCAGGGGACGCCCGAAAAAGAGGCTCCTTTCATGTCCCCAATATCTTTTCCCCACCGAAGTGGTCCCTATTTATCTACTTGCAAAGTCTTGAATTCCCATGAAATTTCAGGAAGAAATAAAAAGGCTGTGGCGACTCTTCAATCCAGTGAGGGGAGGGACAGGGATACAGTAAAACCCTGACTTACATATGCCTCGAATTACATAAAATTCGACTTACATAATGATTTTTGCACTAAAACCATGTCCCGATTTACATAAATGTCCTGATTTACATAACACAATTCCCTATGGGTTTGCTTTGAGTTACGTAAAAAAAATCATTTTTTCCTATGGGATTGGTTTGATTTACATAAATATTTTCCTATGAGTTTTCTTCGAGTTAAGTAAAAAATTCATTTTGCCTATTGGTTTGCTTCAAGTTATGTAAAAATTCATTATTCCTATGGGTTTGCTTCTAGTTAAAAACTGATTTACATAAAAGCGTAAGTAGGGGTTTTACTGTACTTAGGGGTGATGGGGGGTGGAGTCCGTTGCTTTTTAAAAACAAAATAGGTTTGGGATTCCTGGGGTCCTTCTCCAAATCTGTACTTTATCCCTTGGAAGGATTTCACCATAGTCATTTTTAACAATAGCAATCATACATATCATCCCATAGCACATAGTGCACTCTCTGGGTGGTTCACAAAACAATTTAGCATTTTTGCCCCTGTTGTGCTGGATACTCATTTTACTGTTCTTGAAAGGATGTAAGGCTGAGTCAACTTTGAGTCGAACTCACCACATTTTGGCTCTAACCCTTGGATGATCCTACAAACTGAAAACCTTTGAGAGTTACACTTCTTCCCTCCCCCATACTACGATAAGAGTGCCAAGCAGCCACCAAAGATCTTCTTGCTCAATAACTGCTGCTGCAAGATAAAGACGTACTTGCTGAACAAAACGAAATGTGTTTTAATGTGTATATTATTTAAACAGTAATTATTTCAAAAATAGTAATAAAATATTTTAAAGGCAGTTCATATAGCTTTCTCTCTTTTTTATAACTCTAGTATAACTAGCGTAAGGATTAGCCTAACAAACTTCAAAGTCCTATCTCTAACTTATCTCTGTCTTCATCCTCTTCCTGACATACTCCATCCTAGCTTTCTAAACTGCTCCATAACATAACATCTTAAACACTCATTCACTCTTGTGTACTCTTTTCCTCCTCAGACTTCAACTAGGTTAAGCAGCCTATCACAACAAAGTTCTGTCAGAAAGTTATTATCCCCCGTCCAAGTCCCACAACTATCCTATCACTTACCTGATAATCAGTTAATTCATTCTAGGATGTAACCAGTTATTACCTACACGATAAGTCCCCCAAACCAAAAGCAAACAAGAAGACATAGAAATTATCATAAGTAATGTGTCTAATTGACAAACTTTTTATCCTTTTAAATTGACGTTTGCAGATTAAGGGCTAGGATGTGTATTGTAAATGTTGATAGGTATGCAAAATTGTATTAACCTGTAACATAATTAATTTGTAAAGTAGTTAATTGTTCTTAATTGTAAGGAGACTAATCATAATTCCCTGCCAAGTCTACTTGAAGATAAATTGCACTGCATTCATTATGGTGTACAGCACTGTAGTTCTAGATAAACACATATAGGACTTGATGCTGGAAATGTTGAGGGCAAAAGAAGAAGGGGGCGGCAGGGAATGAGATGACTACATTGTATTATTGATGCAATGGTCACAGACCTGGGTGGGTTGAGGAGGATGGTGGAGTATAGGGGTGCCTGACGTACAATGGTCCATGGGATCGCAAAGAGTCGGACTTGACTGCGACTGAACAACAGCAACAAAAAGGACTGAAAATTTACAACAGTTAAAGATTATCAATTGTATTGTTTATAATTATCACTTTAAAAACACATTTTCTCTTGACATTTTCTTTAGAAAATATCCCTGACATCGTTGAGAATATGGTGAATGTTCTAAAAGGAGTACTTATAGAATGGTAAGCAGTAGCAATTGTAGTATAGTCCTATTCATAACATAAAGGCTGGAATCCTTTTGCATAGTTACACAAATGGCATTGTTTTTGAAAGCAATTTGCTGTAAGTTAATAAATCTTTGAGTCTCTTAGTTGTATGAAACACTGTATAGCAGTATACAGCACATGAGGTCTGTGGATTTTTCTTAACTTATTGCAATTTGCTTCCAGAAGTCGCATCATTTGCATAACTGTGCAATAGGATTTCAACCAATGAATATTTAGCGCATGAACTCAATTAGCTAAGTGGTAACTTCTTTTTTAAAGAAACTTCCTATTTTAAGAAACACAAATTATAGATGGTATGTATAATAATGCAATTCTTTTTTCTGGATAATTAAATTAACCCTTTAAATGAGTTTGCAAAATCTGTTCATTAATCTGAAGTGAGTGCCAAATGTAACTACTTTCCACTTTATACAGTTGTTAAATGTTCTTTGTTTACAATTTCATATGTACTCTCTCAGAAGATGTTTCAGCTCAACCTGATCTAATTACAGTACAAGAAGATTGTGTTGTATGACATATACTATACTACAGACTGGAAAAGGCACTGGTTATTTTCTACACTAAATAATTATGGGTTTGGAAATGTTTTTGTGCAGTGTTTTGTGTTCTCAGTTCTACATATAGCATGAAATCCTGGACATTAACTGACTATATAAAAGTAAAAATATTGAAGCATTAAAAATATGGATTTATAACAGGATAATATTTATTTCCTGGAGCAAGAGAATGACCAGTGAAGAGGTATTAAGGCAGAAAAAATAAGGACCAAATATTATAAAATACATATACTGTACTAGCTTGAAATGCAACACTTTATTTTTAGAGCTACTGCATGCAAAATCAGAATAACTGATGATATCTAACTTCTGATGGAAGAGGAACAAGAAGAGCAAGAATTACTCTGCTGTTGTTTATACTCGTATCATTTAAAACATAATTTCCTACAACAGTTTTTTTTTTAGTTTTAAACTAACTGTGTAAAGTAAATTGCAATTGAAGTAGGTCAATTTGAATTTGTGGTCTATGATCAGGGCTAAAATTAGTTGTTGGCCCTAACTAAAGTTGTCCTGTTACATCAATGAGATTTATATAAGTGTTTATTTATCAAGTCCTGTTTATTAAATTGAGTTACTCCAGTTAGAGCTAGCAATTCGATTTAGCCATCCCCCCCCCAAAAAAAAAAAAAAACACTTTACAGCTGCAGAGTGTTTTTGTTATTCAGTTATTCTTCTAGGGTCTGGTCACTTTCTATGAGTAAGATCATTAACCACTGCTAAAATAGCACTTCTGCTGACTGGTACTGTACTTGTTATTCTAAAGCAGGGGTTCTCAATGTTTTCCAGCCATGGGCCAGATCACACCCCCTCAGACAACTGAGTGGGCCAGACTGGTGCCATAAAATGCAACTGTGGCTGTCATAAGCGCATTTACAAAGGCCACGGGCTCATTTACGGCTGTGTTTACACAGCTATAAATAAGTCCATGGCTGATTCCAGTGGCGGCGGCATGGGCGGCTGGAGCGAGGTCAGGGACTGGATTATTTTGCCTCACTGGTTGGATCCGGCCCAGGGGTTGTAGGTTGTGAAACCCTGTTCTAAAGGTTTGTAAACTTAATTCATCAAGGTGTCATGTGATGTTATCATAATTTTCTTCATGTCTTCACAGTGACCCAGCTATGAAGCAGTTCTTGTTGTACTTGGATGAGTCAAACGCTCTGGGAAAGAAGTTCATTATACAAGACTTGGATGAAACACATGTCTTTGTGTTAGCTGAGATGATTAATTTCTTGCAGGAGAGAGTGGGAGAGTTAATGGACCAGAACTCTTTCCCCATTACACAGAAATAGAAAGTGGGGACAGATATGCTTGTGGATATGCTTGTGCCACACTCTAGTCAGTAGACGTGGAGCTGAAATCTGTGTAGATTTTCCCGCTAACTAATCTGATGCAGAATGGATAGACGTGGTTGCTGTGTTAAAAGAACTGTACATTTAAATTATATGTCCAGAGTTCTTTTTGATTGTCTTAGTGTTAGAAATTTTGGTAGATTTTGGAAGTTTTGATGATAGTTAATAAAGTGACTGTTACTAGCAATGATTTCAGGGATTGCTAGTGTGTGTGGATTGGGCTTATTTATGGTTGGCTCAAGATCACTGTTCACCATTAATTACTCTCTTTCCTTTATATGGAAGGCAGTTTTGTAGACTTGTCCAGTGCAATCTATAAATGTTTAGCCCAGGCCTACAAATGTTCACTCAGAAGTAGGTACTGTGTTCAGTGGAATTTATTTCCTACTGTATGTGTATAATGTTCACATTTATCTTGGAAAAAGCTCTACGAACACATAGGATTTGCTTCTCAATAAATATATATGAGATTGGATTTTGTGAATTTGAATATATTTTGTTTGGGTTGGATCCAGATGCTCCTCTTTATGAGCAATATAACTCTTGTTCGTAGAAGTAACTAGATCTAGGTACATTTATTTTAGAGTCTCTCGCCCATCTAGTATTTCAGAGCAGATTTTCAGAGAATGACTGGATGCGCGAGAAAGAAGACTTTAATTTAAAATCTCCCATTTCATTTAGCAAAAGGATAATCCAACCATGTATGTTTATAAATGGTGGAGAAAGAGTGAAAGAAGGAATATCTGTCTAGTCATTTTGATTTAAACAGCTGCCTAGAGAAGTAATTTGTACAGTATATCCTCCTATAACAGAGAGAAGATAAGTATTTTGCCATTATATAATATGTAGAATGCATAGCTGGTGGTTAAACTACAGTTAATGAAAGAATGTGATCTCCAATTCTGTTGCTTTGCAGTAGTCAATTTTTCATAAGTCCAGTTAATTCAAGTAGGCCTATTCTAATTAGAAGTAACAAAGTTAAGCAATGAAGATTTCAACTATGGTTTGTACTAAAAAACAAATTCTCCATTTAGTTTATTTATATATATATATTATATTGAATGGTTATGACCTCAACAAATAAGGCTGGCTTGTAATGTAGTGAATAAACAGGCCAAAATACCATGAGATATTATATATTTAAATTATTTAATTGATTCACTCTCTCTAGGTTAATGTGTCATGATAGCAGACGGCATGAAGCATTATCAGTTGCATAGTTCTTAAATAAATGTTCCTGATGTATGAGGTTGATAAACTGTAATGTCTTCATCTTCCCTTTGTTTTTTCACGGTTCCTGATTTTGTTGTCTTTGGGGGACCTATGTTGACACTGGAAAATCTGAACATTTGAGACAAAGTATTTTTTAAATGCATTAATACAAAACAATGTGTTCTGAAGGGCGGTAGATACTTGCAAAGAACAGTGAATTGTGGAAAGATCAGCTCTAGATGAAGCCTTCTATTGCATTTACTGTTAATAGCTGTAGTCATCAGACGCAATACCTGCAATACCTGGTCATTTGGATTGTCAGAAGGCAAGACTATAATGTCATGGGAATAATTATAGAACTGTAGAATTGAAAGTTACTCCAAGGATCATTGAGTCTAACCCCCTGCCAAATCATGAATTTCACAGCTAAAGCATCTCTGACAGATGAACATCTACTGTTTAAAAGCTTCCAATGAAGGAGAGCCCGTCACCTTCAAAGGCAGTCCATCCCATTGTCAAACTTTTAAGTAAAATCTGTTTTCTCATAATTTGAATATTTCAGAAGACATACCAGTAAGGGGAGCTCTTACTACATTTTACAACAAAATTAAAGGATCTTTTAGTTCAATGTTTGGCTCTTGTATTCTATTTCTTTTTGTCAGTAATTCATCCCCCCCCTTTTTTAAAAGAGCAGTATGGTAATTATCTACATAATTTCTTCTTTGAGACATTAGTATTTACTTAAAGTGCTTCTGTTCTTCTTTGCTTCTTCTTTTACCCCTTCGGGTGTCAAGGGATAAAAATATGTTTTTATAAGCCAAATTTTTTTGTTGTTATGTGCCATTACAGAACATTTCATGGCAAATATCCAAAAGTAGCCATGAAAAACTGTAGGTACAAATACTTCAAAATATGTGAAAACTAATGCCTCTAAAAGCTTGGTTTTCAAAGTGTTAGGGCCTGATAAACATGAATACAAAATTTCTCAAAGAAAGGAGCTCCAGTAGGTATCAAGATCCTAAACCATTCTTCAGTTATTGTTAGTGTAATATAACCACAATCCCATATACCAGAGATGGGGAATGAGTGGCCTTCCAGATGTTTTGGAATCCAGCTTACTATTTATGTTGGCTAGAAGATGATGAAAGCTACAGGCCAAAACATCTGAAAGGCCAAGCATTCCTCCTATAATTAATTGCCATTTTATAGAGTGTGTATAGTGCCTTAGAGGGCCATGGTGACTTAGTGGTTAAGATGCTCGGCTTGAAGGCTGGCAAACCAGCAGTTCAAGACCTGAGTGCTGCATCTGTCCCACCTGCCATATGACCACAGAAACGTCTGCAGATGCAGACAGTGCTGGCTCTTTGGCTGTAAAGGGAGATGAGCACCACACCCTTGAGTCAAACTGGCTGGCTTTAGAACAATGGAGATCTTGTACCTTTATGCATTACACAGAGCTAGCCTCTGTATTTCCTCAAACTGAGGAAATGTCCTAGAACAGGGATCCTCAAACCTAGCTCTCCAGATTTTTTTGGACTTCAGTTTCCAGAAGCCCTGATCAGCAGGTGTGTTGACTTGGGCTTTTGGTAATCGAAGTCCAAGAACACCTGGAGAGCCATGTTTGAGGACCCCTGCCCAAGAAATAGGTGCCAGGATTGCTTTTGAAGGCCTTAATAAAAATAATCTTTTAAAAAAAGAATTTGCTGTATAGCGAACAGTTAAGTTGAAGTACTGTATGATCATTTTGATACTTTAAATCAGTAAACCTCTTACACTGTAGGTTTTGTGCCTTTACTGTGATTTAAAAAATGTTACAGTCTAAGTTCTATATTCAACTTAGTGGTAATCTATACCAGTGATGGCAAACCTTGGCACTCCAGGTGTTCCTGGACTTTGATTACCAGAGGGTGCAAACGATTGTATTCATAATCTTTGAGGAGGTTCTTTCTGTGTACCCCAAGAAGGTGGTGATAATGGCATAGAAGGGTGAGGGCAAATGATGACTGTGTGATGATTAAACTCATTAAACACACCTTACAATAACCTTGACAGCAATAACCTTGACAGAAATTTTCACATCAACTCAGAAAAAAATTCTGAGTGCTCATATTCTCTGCAGTGAATGTCACAATCACAATTACCTTCCTGTCAGTGAGATTTTTTATTGATGGCTGATTGCTGCTTTTTCAATTTCTTTGTTCTTGTTGTTTTAATGTTCACCACCTTAGGCAAATAATATATTTCAATAGATCAGCGCATCCATATATGAAAGCCAAAAGCAAGTTTGACAATTAGCAACAATGATCTTGAGGTAACACATATCTTAACAAAAAATGACTATTACTATGCATGCATGTTATGTGCTGTTATGCTTGGAACACAAATAAGAGGAAACTAATTTGGTAGGGAGGATATACAGCTGAGCAATCATTAAGCTGGATAATCAGGCATTACAAGGCTATGTAAAAGCTGGAGAATAGTCGGACAGTGGTCCATGGGGTCGCAATGGGTCGGAATCAGCTGTGTGACTGAACAACAAGTCTTTCCAAATTTCTCTGACCTCAAGCATAATTAGTTGTGCCTAACACAATTTGGCACGACTGCTGCTTGAATGTGTTCAGTTTTTGGGGCTGTATTGCCAACAGGTATAGATCCATCATTTGTACTGGCTAAGAATGTGTCTTTTATAATAGCCACATATACTCTGCAATGTCTGAAAGAAGAGTTTACTTACACAGCTGTGTGATGTGGGCTATCAATACAACCAGGAGCCCAGCAGAATGATATTGTCTTTCAATGCAACATTTGAGTGGGTGGGGCTGGTAAGTACCATAGTTTTAGTTACAGGGATAAACAGTGCATGAGCAGGGCTTCTGATTCATGTACAGTAATACCTCATATAACATTAGTATCGAATAACACGAAAATCGCATAACATTAAGGAATCTGGGGGGAAGAATTGCATCAAATAACATTAAGATCCTATGGGATGCTTCAGATAACAACCGCTAAAGCCTGTGTGGTTACAATGTATCTCTATGGATCCCATAGGATTTTAACATGCATCAGATAACACTAAAATCATATAACACCAAGACTTGTGGAACCAGGTTTTAGTGTTATATGAGGTTTTACTTGTATTAGATAGTGACGTCGCTATTACTTTCTCATGTCAAACAGAATTATCTATGGATAATTATTTAAAATGTGAAAAATGGCCAGTGAGAAAATCACTAGAATATGCTATCCACCAAAGTTCTGAAAGAAATCTAACTGGGAATTCTTAATGTCCTAATAATCTTTTATTAAATCATAAACAAATTTATACTTCTGCCACCATCTGGGAATTGCCAAAATGTAGTTTATATATTGATTAAAGAAGTAAATAAAGAAGAATGTACAATGCAAATATAGTGGTCACCATTAGCTGGCCAATTTTTTCCTTCTACAAAGTACTGTAAGTCTTTACCTGTTGTTAAACACTAGGAAACACCTAGCCACACCATTAAAGGGCTAATGGCAACCAATAAAAAACTCTTTTCTAAGCTGCAGCTGAGTGGGTGAGCACATCTTAGACTCATGATCAATAACTTCCGTTCTCTTGCTGAGAGCTTTTCATTTGTCCCTCTCTTGGTCCTCTGGCCACTTCTGTTGCTTCATTCACAAATTTCATTTGCTTTCTTCTCTTCTTTTGAACCTCCTCACCTGTAGCTCATCTCTGTGTATGTAAAAGCCTTCTTGGATTAGAATGATGAAGTCTAGCTGGCCCAGCATTTCTGTTCCAGTGCAATGAACCTGCTATCCATCAGAAGCCAATAAACGGAACGTAAAGGCAACTAATCCAGTACCTGTATTTTCAACCTTGATCATGTAACTTACATAATTAGTGGCCACTGATTACCTAGCTCTCCATGAATTTCCTTAATTGCTTTTTCAAACCATCTAAAAGGGTCTCCTTCATTGCATAGCGTGGCTTTAAACTGCATAGTATAACTGTGAACTAAGAACATTTTACCTGAATATCCTATTACTCAGTTTCAATGAATAATCCTGTGTTTTATTATTATGAGGAAGGGAAACAAAAACATTACTAGTTTCTCCACACTGTGCATACAGCTTAATCATGTCCCTTAACCCTTAGTTTAGTACGGAAAGATATGTTTCCACAGCATGTCAAACAGACATGAAATGAAATTTAGAATTGGCATACTTATTTGTTACTATATTCTTTATATGCTCCATAACATACATTCTCTGGGCAGTTCATTTACAAATGCAACATAAAAACGAATGGATATGAGCCTCAAGTTTCACCGGCTCAGATCCAGGAAAAGCTTATTATTATTTATTTATTATTTATTTAAATTTGTTTATCGCCCTCCTCCCCGAAGGGACCCAGGGCAATTTCTAACACAACAGCAAGACAACAATTTAAAACCAATTCAGAAATTAAAAGTTTTAAACGTTTTAAAAGAAGCTTAAAAACTTAGCATTAAAAACCAGGCATTATAGCTAGGAGGCACTGGGTGTCAAACCAGCCAGCCAGCCGGGGAAATTGATCGATCCACCTGCCAGCCAGGTTTTTAATCCTTTCCTGAAGGACAGCAGCTCCGTTTGCAGGCGTAGTTCTATTGGGAGGAGGTTCCACAGGGCCGGAGCGGACACAGAGAATGGTAAGAACAAACAGTCTTGAGGGTACACAAGAGCAAAACCAAATTAGAAGATGGAGGAAGGAGCTCACTGGACAAGGAACAACATTAAAGGAGGATATAGCTGAAGATCTCAATCTCCCCTACGTCACTTGGAGGACCCTGAATAAGCTGAGGATTGGAGTCCCTAAATGCAAGACCAACATGTTGGAGTGGGGGCGGCTGGCAAACAACAACATGCAGTGTGGATGTGGAGAGATACAGAATCCAGCTCATTTCCTGGTCTGCCAATTACTTCCAGAAACATACACTGATGAGGACGTAAGTTTGGACAACAACAAAGTGAAGAAAGAACTGTAGTTTCATTTCGGCAGTCTAGGGTTTGATCGGGACATGAAAGATGAAAGAATAAAAATACAGTGTCAAAAAGAGCTACTAACATAGCAACAATGTTGAATTCTCTGTAGAGCAAAGAACAACTGCAAGAATCATCAATGTGGTTCTGTGCAGGAAGTTACATTAAACATTTCACTTTAAGAAGAAGACTGCAGGTTGCTAAATATATTGCTAAATATACTGTTTCCCCCTTCTCTGTTTCTATATTCCCATACATGCATCAATTTTCCAGATGGGGATGAATTTCAGGGCTTTATTTTAGTTTCCTGTAACAATGTCACTGGAGGCTTATTGGCAATTCAGGGTAGCTCACAAGATTAAAACAAGCAAAATTTAAAAATACACTAAATAACACTTTTAAACAATTAAACTCTCATAATAATTAAAATATATCAAATGATTAAAATATATGAAATGCTGAAAGCTAGAATAGTTATGGTATTAGAAACAAAAATTACACATTGTTAAGGAGTCTCTTCTTCAAATTTAAAATAAATGAGAAAAAGAGTACAGGAAGAACTTCTTGGCAGCAAAATCTTGAAGTTGGTTTCAGTGTAACTCATTATCACCATTAGCACATTATGAAAAACTAATACTGTACAGTACTCCTCATTATTAAATTGGCAATAATCTCACTCTGGTTTTCTTAGCAATTCCAACTAGTATGTATCAAACTCTGGCCTCGGCTGGGGTGAAGAGGCCCTCCAGCCATGGACACCAGGATGCCTCCACCTGCCGGTGGTCTGACCCCCGCCCCTGACCGGGCTTGAAATGGCTGCTATGGCAGCAGGCAGCAGGACTCCCCCCCCCCCCCGGGACTCTGCCCTCGGCTGGGGCAAAGAGGCTCCAGCTATGGGTGCCAGGACCCCTTCCATCTGCCACTGCTCCTGGGCCCAACCCCTCCCTGGGCTTGAAAAGGCCATTACGGTGGCAGGACCTCGCTGCTGTCGCCCTTGGAATTTGCCTGAGGCCAGGATGGAGAGGCCGTTATAGTATTGTATTGTTGTATATTATTATATGCTGTTTTTGAAGATTGAATTTTGTATATTGTTTATTGTTTAATTATCATGTGAGCTACCGAGTCAGATTCCCTGATTGGGCGGCATACAAGTGCAAAAATTAAATTAAATTAATATAGAGTAAATAAGGCAAAGTTTATTTGACTGGTTAAATGAACAAAATAATACCTCTTATATTAAGCACACAGAGTCAAGTACATGGCTATATTTGGTTTGGTTTTGTTTTTTAAAAAAACCCACCAGGACTCTGCTGAAGCTAGTTTTATAGGATTTTGTAGGATTACAAGCAATATCTTGGAAAACCAGAAACAAACACCTAGAAGAACAGCCCACATTTTTGCAATGGATGATGTAATATTTGGTGTAGTTATCATAGATGCCTTTGTGCTTCATTTTAACTCAGAAAAAAAATCTTGAAATGTAATTTTCATGAGCTGTGTTCTGACACCACTACTTGCTCCAGTTTTGAACCTGTTTTGAAAATGTGTTTCAGTTAATGATTGCTGCATATCTATATATATGCATATATCTAGCTATTTACGGTAATTTAAAAGTACAGTATTTCAGATTAACAGGAAAAGGAGAGAAAGGGAAGATCTGGTCATTACCGTATTTCAAATCTTCTGATGCTGAACGGAATCAAATTCTTCTTTCAGTTTCATTCATGGTAAAGGCATCATAATGCACCAGTTCAGATGATCTACTCTGGTTCTAAATGTTTTGCTTATGGTCACTATTACATGAAAAATTCCTTTCTAAAGGCCATTATAACTAGTTTATTCATCATCATTATTGCAGATTTCTTGTCTCTAAATGTATAAGATTTTTGGTTTATTTTCTGTGCTAGTTGGGAAAAAATGGGAAAAAACAATATAATCAGAGGATTAAATATATGAACCACCATTTTTATTTTCTCATATGACATTTTACATACAACATTTTGCAAAGTGATATTTTTTCTGTATAATTTAACTGGGCCAGAAACCATTTGCAATCTGCTCAGCCTTTGAATGATATGGGCTTAAGCAGAGCAGGTGCAATCAAGAACCAGGAAAAAACAGAGGCAAACTCCTCCTCCCCTTTTTTAAAAGGTACTGTACCTCCTTTTCCCAGGTGGGACCTAAAGCCGGTTCCTCTAGGCAGGAGTATAATCTCTTTTCCCCACACATCTGGAAGTGCCCTGACAGGTGGGAAACCCAGAACAAAGCGGTGTGATTTCAATCCTGACTGAATGACCCAGGTAGGCTCAGCCATCTTTCCAAGGTCAGTAAAATGAATACCCCAGCATGTTGGGGGTAAAACATCCTAATTAAGATGTGAGCCTCCCAGAGAGTGCACTAAGCGCCATGCAGTGGTCTTCTTCTTCTTCTGTATCCAAATATGAATCTTGGCAATCAGCCATGAAGACTGTCCTGAGAATATAATGCAGTGGCCTTCCATCTGCCTTCTGCATGGCAGCATGACACCCATACCACTGATCCAACTCCATGAGTCATTTTCTGGTCCTGAGCCCTTCTGGCACACAAAGTCCTCCTCAACCCCAGGCCAGGATTGATGAAGCTGCTGCCCTCTATCAAGATGGATTCAAGTGGGATTTAATCCATTTGGGGACCATCCCCCCTTCCCTGTGGAGCAGGGGTGCCCAAACTACGGTCTGTAGGCCAGATCCGGCCCATGGTGCCCTTGTCACTCCCAGAAGCAGAAGTAAAATGGGCACATTTTACTTCTGCTTCTGGGAGCAACAAGGGTGGTATGATGGGTCAGATGAATTGGTGTCGGGGCCGGATCTGGCCTGCGGACCGTAGTTTGGGCACCTCTGATTTAAGCAGAGAAAATGGCAGCCCTAAAAGCCATCTCATTCTGAACCATGTGACCGGCCCGCGGCCGAAAAGTTTGGGCACCCCTGCTGTGGATTTTGGAGTGGTAGGAAGTGTAATAATTGCTAATTGCAAAAGCGCGCTCCTCTGCCGGCGCGAAGCTCCCTCTTTGTTCTCTCTGGTGTCGCCTTTCCTGCCGCCTGAAATCTTCCTCCTCCTCCTCCTCCTCCTCCTCCGTCTGCAGCAGCAAGTGAGGAGTAGCATGTCGGATCATGTGGCTGCATCACGTGAAAGGGGAGTCAGGCCCAGCGGCGGCAGTGGCAGAGAAAGCGAGAGCGACCCAGACAGACCGGGGAGGCTGGGGCTGGGCTGGGGAGGAGCGTCGGCGGGCAAGCGGAGTGGGCTGGCGGGGGCCGGAAGGGAAGCCGCACCGGACGGGCTTCGGAGGCCGCCACTGACTGCAGGGCTTCCTGCCTGTCTCCTCCGGAGCTCCTGGGGGAGGAGGTGAGACCCTTTTTTGCCCGCCCGCCTCCTTACCTTGCTTAAATCGCAGCCTGCCACCCACCCACCCACCCACCGTGGGTGGGGAAAGATTCAGAAGGCATGCTATATATCTCCCTCTCCCCTGCTGCCCCAACTCTCCCCATGTTGGTTTGCTTCTCCCTCCTTCCGGGTGGTCCTCTTTCCTGTCCACCCCCTACATTTGGATGATGATGATGATGATGATGCAGGATCTGGGTCTCGGGGTGGGAGAAGAGAACAGGGCGCCTGTTGATGCCCTGGGATGGACCCTCCGCCTCTCTTCCTTGTGATGTCAGATGCGCTCCAGCTATTTGTGAACGTGGTGGAGGTATTTTGTTTTATGGGCTTGTTTTCCCCTTCTTCAGGGTGGGAGGAAGATGTCTTCCTTCTCAGCCCAGATTGCTTGGTGTGTTGTCGTCGTTGCTTTGTTTGTTTTAAAGAGGAGGTCGGGAAAGGGAGGGTCTCATTGAAGTCATGCAGATGGGGTTGCACAGAAATTGGGGTGGCAGTGGTTGGGGTCGGAATGTGGTCCGGCGTGGGTAGAAAGGAAGTGTGTTTGTGTGTGTGTGTGTGAGAGAGAGAGAAAACCAGGCAGGTTCTGCTTTGTGTTCTTTTGTCCCAAGGGACCACCTGATTCCTCTCCCCAAGCCCCATGGGTATGTTTTGTCCACAGTCTGTCTGACTGTCTGTCTGTCAGCTAGGAGAATATATAGCCAAAGTGGCTGTGACTGGAATGAAGCTTTGTGCCATGGAGGCAAAAGGGGTTTTGCAGCAACACTGTCTGCTTTCCCTTGCCTCATCACCATCTAAGGAATTTTCTGAGATACTGGAAGGGGAATATTCAGCACTCTTTTAAGATGTGACCTGATGATAGGTAGCTGTCAGGTTTGTAAAGAAATGGAGAGTAGGGAGAAAATGGGATTTGGATGTTGCCTCGGAAAAGCACACCTGATTTGCCTGGCCTGTCAGACTTATGGAAAGTATGGCTGTATTTTGACCTAGGCATGTTGTGTCTTCACATTTACACATACAGTAATGTTAAATCCTGTGTGATGAGGACATAGGGTTCTCTCAACTTGCAGCTCAGAACATGGAAGAAAGAGAACAAATCAAAGATATCTTTTTGAGTGAGTACATTTTGTTGCTAGTTATACTAACTAAGAGAATATGTTGCATTCTCAATTCTAACTTAACTAGCAATATCAGAAGCTGTGGATTTTATTTTTGGAGAGGGATCTCTATCCCTATTATTTCAAGTAAAAGGAAGATTTGGTACTGAATATTTATATCCGGCCCAGAGTGGTCTTGCTGTCTCTGCTCACTGCATTTTGAAAAGTGCATTAGTTGTCTCATTGTGATAAGCAATAGGATAAAAGTAACACACTGAGAGCTCTTGGTTGTTTGGCAGAAGTATATTGTACAATTTGTTGTATTTTGGCAAGCCTGTTTTACTTTTTTTCTGCCTAATGAAGCCATTTCTTAAGTTGTGGTCTCAAATGAGAAGTTTTAATAAATAGTGTAGACCAGACACTTCCAAGACCGGCTTAAATGTCCACCTTCAAAAGCATGGTTCGTCTCTATTAAAATGTTAAAATACTTCTCTCTAAACTTTAGTGGGGTTTAAATGTGCGTCATCACAATAAAAAGGTCTACTTCCATAGTGGTCTATAGCTGAAAGAAGTCTAAAAATGTTTTATGTGTTCGTGATTTGTTTTTGTTTTTTCATATGTTACACTTTATCTTAGAACTAGGTTTATTTTAGTACGAAGAGTGTAGATTTAATTAATGTAAAAGTCTTGTACTTAAGTTCTTAATGAAAATGCTGCAGTACTTGTTCTTGGCATTAGCTATATTACAGTAACGTGTTTGTGTTCGAAGTTTATTAAAACCATGCTCGTGTAGCTGCAATAATTATGTGAGACCTAGAGTTTCATTTGAATATTCTTTGAATAGGTCAGATTCTGTAAGAACATACATCAGTGAACAAGTAAAGTAGATTATAGTCTTCCTTGGCTATTTCATTGACATGAAATAAAAAGGAGGACAATGTGATTGAGCTCAATGCTCATTTCAAGGCAGGGTTGTCCAGGCACTAAGCTGTGTTTATTCAGGATTAACATTCTTGTAGATTCTTGCATTTCCTATTGGTTACAAGGAGTGTGAAACAGGGAAGAAAAACAAAACAGGATAGCTCACAGCAAGGTTCTTACACTAAACCTTTCTTTGCACATTTCTGTCATTCAAACAAGTGGCTACAGCTACACTTCTAGAGAGGAAGGCATGGAGAACAGGCTGCAGTCCTTGAGGACATTCTCTAATCTCAAATATGGCTGCACCAGAGGGCAAAGTTGCTAAAACAGAGCTGTACAAATGTTTGTTTAATACGATGGTATCTATTTTTGTACAGATTAACACAGTCTCATATTTCAAATGCTTCCCTGGTAGCCATAGCCAGCAAAGGTAAATGTCATCAAGCAGATTGGACATGGGGAATTCTGTGCAGGTGAGTGAAAAGGCTGGTGGGAAAAAGCTAGAAAGGTCTGGCCAGCTTGGCTGCTGTAGGAAGGGAAAGACTGAATGTTGATGAAAAGGGAAAGGGTGGTATGGGAGGGAAGCAAAAGGGATGTTCTACTACTGTGATGGCAAACTTTGGCACTCCAGTTGTTCTTGGACGTCAATTCCCAGAAGCCCAAGTCTCTGTGAATCCACACAAATGGGTTTACTGGCACTCCAGGTGTTCTTGGACTTCAATTCCCAGAAGCCCAAGTCTCTGTGAATCCACACGAATGGGTTTACTGGATCATGGAAAAAACAAAGGAATATCAGAAACAAGTCTACTTCTGTTTCATTGACTACACCAAGGCCTTTGACTGTGTCTGAAGGCGCAGCTCCAGAGGCAGGTGGTTCCATAGAATCGGAGTGAACAGGGAGAAGGCCCTCTTTCTTGTGCCAGAGAGTCAAGCCTCTCTGGCTGATGGAACCACTAGGGCACCTCTCCGGTCCGCTCTGGTGGGACGGACAGATACCCTTGGGGAGATGCAGTCTCTCAAGTAACCTGGCTCACTACCATATAGGGCTTTAAAGGTCATGACCAGCACCTTGAATTGCACCCGGAGGCAAACTGGCAACCAGTGCAGTTCCTGAAGCAGCGGGGATGCATGAGAGTAACACCCACAACCCAACACCACCCGGGCTGCTGCATTCTGGACCAGCTGCAGCCTCCGGATGGTCATCAAGGGCAGCCCCATGTAGAGTGTATTGCAATAATCTCATCTGGAGGTGACCAGGGCGTGGGTGATCATGAGCAAGGAGTCCCTGTCAAGGAGCTTTGGCTTCTTCCCTGCAGAAGTATGGGAATTCCCCCTTCTCCTATCAGCAGAAAGCAAAATGTATAAAAATAAAAGATGAATCCTATATCATTGAAGGGAAAACAGTACCCTGCACCTCTGTGTTGGAGAAGTTTTGCATATAGCAACAGCCGTATTCCTCCTGTTGCACATAAATACACTTTGTCTGAAACCCTATTGCTTAACAACTAGAGTAGGCTCATTGAATGAGTGAGGATTTGTCAATCAAAGGACCTACTCCTTTTGACGTGAATTCTATGAATGTCTTATGTTTCGATTGGGTGGTTTGGCAGCTTTTGCAATGTAACGAAAATCATGTACTTTTGATGAGCTGCCGCCACAAAACTAAAGCACCCACGAAAATAATGGTTACATTGACTGAAAGCTCGTCTCAGCAACATTCAGAAATGTAAAGACCCATTGGCCAAAAATACAGAGGGATGACGTCATTGTTTCCGAAAGTTGCCTTGAAAAAAATGCAATCTTTGCCGGGGGGGGGGTCGGTTTCCGGCGGCCCAGTGACCAAACCACATAATCGATTCAGGTGACCCAAAGTGCATTTGAAAGAGGAAAGAATAACCTTTGTGGTGACACTGTTACATTTGAAATTGTACTTTGGGAAAAAACTATGAAGCATTTTACAAAAAACCACTCAAATGAGGTCACAAAAACACAAAAATAAAAGGGAAAACCATGTTAGAAACTGAATATGACAACTTCCTGAGGTGGATACAGTTCGAATACAACATGTGGAGAAGAATGACGCAAAAGCAGGAGTCAACAACAAAGATATTAAGGAAAAACGTGACTCATTAAAACAATATTTTCGAGGGGGGGGTCGGTTGGCGGTAAGTCTGTGACCAAACCGATTAACCAATCGAAGTGATCCAAAGTGTGATTGATAGGACATAATAACCTTTCTTGTGACACTTATATATTTTGGATCGGACTTCAGATACATTTTCTATGAAGGTTTTTTTTAAAAAAAACTTTCTAACCTTTCCTTCCAAAAAAGTATCTTGCCATATACCAGAATAGATACATTGGTGTGAGAATGGATGCACTGTGGCAGTTTTCTCCTTTGAAGTCATAACCACTTTCTCTTTTGGCTTTCCCTCTAATTGAAGAACTGCTGTCAAGGAATCGTGAAGGAAAAACTCTTTTTCTTTGTGGTTTGACTATTGAAATATTTATTAAAAATAGATCCTTTACAGTTATTCACCTGTGGTGAATTGTTGTGTATACAGTAGGCTACTTATGGACACGTGTGCATAGTGGGTAGAGTCAGGGAGAATGGAAAATAAAGGTTAAAAGCATCTTTATTGAAAAATAAAATCTAAAAAAATAATAAACACAAATGAAATTGGGATTTCTGGTTTTGGGTTAACACAACGTAGCAGTTCAAAAGCAAGAAATTGCAAGAAGATAAATAGGGACCACTTTAATGGGAAGGTAAACAGCTTTCCATGCCTGCCACATGTCCACGTAAATGTCTGCAGACACAGACAGCACTGGCTCTTTGGCTATAAAAAGAGATGAGTACTGAAACCTAGAGTCATATATGACGTAGATTTTATGAACATTTAGATTTTATGAACATTTTATGAAAACTTTAATTTTATGAACATAATGTCTTTATTTTCCCCCATTTGAAACATCACCCTTAACTAATGAATGAAATAAAAGAAATAAATGAACTAATGAGCATAATTCAACACATCGAATTCACGTACTAAATCCCTGATGGTAGTGTCCTTGGACTCTACCTGCCACTTCTGTTGTTGTTGTTCAGTCGCATAGTCAAGTCCGACCTTTTACAACCCCATGGACCATTGCATGCCAGGCACCCTTATCTTCCACCATCCTCCTCCAGCCCGCCCAGTTCTGTGTCCATTGCATCAACAATACCATCTAGCCATCTCATCCTCTGCCTTCCCCCTCTTCTTTTGCTCTGGACCTTTCCCAGCATCAAGGCTTTCTCAAGTGAATCCTCTCTTCTCATTTGTTGTCCAAAGTACTTTAGCTTCATCTTCAATATTTGACCAAGGAGCAGTAGAGGTTGATCTCTTTTAAGATCAACCTATGGTATTTGTTCTCCTTGCTGTCCAGGGTACTCTCAAAATTCTCCTCCAACACAACATTTCAAATGTGTCTATTTTTCTACGCTCAGCTTTCTTTATGGTCCAGCTCTCACAACCATATATTACTACCAGGAATACCATTACTTTGACAATGTGGACTTTTGTTTGCAGGGTGATGTCTCTGCTTTTAACAACTCCTAGTTGTGACTTATTATACAACACAACAGGGTTTTAGCCTTTGAATTGTAAGCAAAGTTGTTTCCATGACTTTATTTTAAAGCCACGAGATTATAGTAGTAGATGGTTAATAACTCACTGAAGTATTTCTTCTTCGCTTCCTCTTTTACCACATTGGGTGTCGAGGAACTGAAGTATTTGGTTGTTGTCGTCGGCTGCTACTCGTATCTGAGTATACATTTCCCCCCTAGAAAATCATTTTCAGGAAAAATGCCATTGGCGTGAATTTGTTTAAGATGGATCCCAACTTGCCATGAAGTGACTCATGCTGTGATCTCGGAGCCATCTCCTGCAGCACATATGAAATGAGACATGCAGGATTTGGCACCAGGACTGCAATGGACTGCCGCAGCCTTGAGAATATCTGGCATGGCCTTTTCTGCCTCCATGATCATTGGGAATCAGAGTACAGTGGAACCTCGCTTAACAAACAACTCGTTTAACACACAAATCGCATAACAAAAGGAAATCCATAGAAAATAGTGGCTCAGTTAACATCCCCCCCCCCCCCGGAACGGATTAATTGGTTTTCAGTGCATTCTTATGGGAAACCGCATTTTGGTTAACAAATTTTGGTTTTTCAATACATTCCTTTGGGAAATTGCATTCAATGCATTCCTATGGGAAATGCGCTTTACAAATTTTTCATAGTACAAAAGCAGTGGTGGAAAAGTTTTGGTTTTGGTTAGGCCAGGAGTTCTCAACTTTTAAAGCGAGCTTCGAGGTCTGGATGACCATTTTGCCCTTCCTCCACCACATGGCACTTGCTGGTGTGGCGGAGGCAGTGAGGGCCCACATTAAAGGGCATAGTGGGCCATATCCAGCCTATGGGCCACAGGTTGAGAATCCCTGGATTAGGCAAAGGAACAGTGTGCCATTCGGTATGCACCTCCTTTCTGAAAAGGAAGTGATCCTTCAGATTTTAAAATAATATTTTCTCTGTACTGCTGATAAAAAAAACTGCCTGCAGCCACAATTGGCAATACAGTACACAGAAAGGCAAATTTTTTTTAAAAAAATGTTTTAACAGAAGTGACACCTTGAGCTCCTTAGAGTAATTGCAGAATATAAAGGTAACAAATGTAGCAGGAATGAATAGTAACGAAATAGTCCACAAGTCCTGTGGTCGAAGAGCTGCTTTTAGGGAGAAAAAAAATCTCATATTTAAAACTTGTCATATTTAAACATCTGATAGAATGTTAGTGAATTATATAAAAAATAAAGGCACAAGTATAAAGTCATGAGAATAATTGGTCATTTATGAATGGAGGCAAAATTGGCCAGATAGCCAATTCCCCCCCCCCTCCCAAACTAGAATGGCAGCAGGAACAAAAAGTCAGACTAAGATTCAGTGACTGCACATTAATCCTGACCTGTTTGTATAGTGACAGTAATCTAAGGAGTTTAAAAACATGGCTGGTTAGCATTGATTTAGCAATAGCTGAAATCTAGTAGAGAATAGAAATACAGTACAGTACTCTGGAAAGCTTTTCACTGTAGGTCAACGTGATATTTACTTTTTGTGTGTTTGTTGCAACATAAAAACAAACTAAAACATGAAATGCTTTCTAAATAGTGAATACCACACTTTTTGGAAAGATTTTGGAAAGCAGCCATGGAAATCCTAAAGATTCCAACAGAGTGAAGATATACAACTCTAAAGAGCAGGTTGTGCGTTAAACTTCAGATAGGCTAAAATGGTTTCTAAAACCTTAATGAGGAGACAGAGAAGAAGTGGAACAGAGATGTATCAGGAGGAAGAGCCAATGATTATGATACATGCTTTGATCTTTCAAAGGGACAAGATGTACAGCAGGGTTTCCCAACCATTTTGTGCCAAACCATGCCCCCCGGACAGATGAGCAGGCTGGTCACGTGGTTCCTCCCGCTGTAAACGCTTCCGTAAAACGTATCTGCAGCTGTTGTAAACATGTTTATACAGCCGTGGGTGCATTTGTGGCAGCATTTATGATAGACACAGGTGCATTTACACATGTGTGGGCATGTTTTACGGCTGTCATAAATGCATCTGCTTCCGCTTCCAGTAGCGGCAAGGGTGGCGGTGGGGCACATGAAATGGTGCCGCGAGCCAGGTCCATCCTACAAGCCATAGGTTGGCCACCCCTGATGTAGAGCAAGGTCTTAAAGGCATATGCTCACAAAGGAGTAAATTGATAAGGAGCCACAGTATTGGCAACGGCATGTCTTCTGTATATGATGGCAGTTCATCATTGTAAAAGCTGCTTTTAGAGACCCAAATCATGTTTGCTTTTTCCACATGCTCTGTGGCTCATTGCACATAGATTTGTCTATTTATGTGAATGGGCATTTATACAGTGGATACCCTCTTGAACATAAATAAGCCCCACTGGTTTTAATGGAATAATCTCCTGCCTAACCACAAGCTGGAGATTGCTGGAGCAGCTGCAGATTGTTCTAACCGTTTAGGCAGTGTTTCCCAAATGCTGGTGTTTGGACTTCAATTCCCAGAAGCTTAAGTCAATTCCCCAAAGTACTGATCAGTCAATATACTGGCTTAGGCTTCTGGGAACTGAAGTCCAAACACCAGCATTTGGGAAACACTGGTTTAGTGGTTGCACTGTACAGTTGTTAAGAGGATTCTGGCCATTATCTGTCATTTGCCAGAATCCTACTGGGTTTTCACTATGGAACAAAACATTGACTAACTTATGTGCCTGATTGTTCTAACTGGTTGTTGCACTTTCAGACATACCCAGTCACCCGCTAAGTTGTGTGTTGGGGCATGTGACAGCCAGCCAGAGAACTGTAAAAAACCACTCATACAATGTCTGTTATATATATGGTATTTTAAGATTTTAGTTACTATGGTAATAGCAATTACACTTATATACTATCCCATAGTGCTTAGAACACTCTGGGCAGTTTACAAAGTTATTAGCATTTTGCCTTCAACACATCACATACTCCTTTTACTAACCTTGGAAGAATGGAAGGCTGAGTCAACCTTGCATCTGTTGGGATCAAACTCATATTGTGAGCAGAGTTGGTTGGAGTTTAACCATTGTGTCATGAGTGCTCATAGATATAGTGCTATATTTCAAAACTATATAAAACTGTGTAGAGATTGTTTCTTCAGTTTCCCCCCTATAAATATGAGAAGTAGAATCTTTGTTTAAAGTACAATGGGAAATCCAAGTCATACAACTGGTCTCTTCATAATAGTCTCTGTTGCACCTTTGTATGGCTTATTAGGAATTTGGAATTTACATGTCTGACCATGCTTCCAAGGGGTGTTCTAGATATTGTAGTCCACAAAGTAATTTTTACAGAATCTATCTGACCTGAAAATGTTCCTATGAAAAGGTCAGAACAACATACACTGACCCTATTTTGTACCCTTGGAATATCCTAGAGCAGTAGATTAATGTGAAAGAAAATGATGGACATGATGTCACAGCTAAGCTTTTTGGTTGCCTCTCCCCTATATAAATCCCATCCTTATGCCATGTTGGCCCATGTGCTTGGGTTTGTGTGCATATGTATATATAAAATCTATACCCCGGGTAACACGAGTACCATATAGCGTGAAAACCGCATAACATGACAAAATTTTCGGAAAAATCTTGTATCGAATAACGCGATTTTCACGTTATTTGGAACAAGCGTATGCGTGGGGGGGAGTTGGATTGGGTAGAATATCTACCCAATCCAACCCCCTCCAGCGCCCGCCCCCATGATGTTTGGAAAGGGTACGGGGATCCTTACCCTTTCGAAACTTCGGGTGAGCGTCGCGCGTCGGTGGGGGTTAGCGCAGGATATGGGGGGACCTCTGTGTCCTGAGCTAACCCCCACCGATGCGGACGCGCCTGCAAGCCACCCGAAGTTCCGAAAAGATAAGGATCTTTACCCTTTCGGAACTTCGGGAGAGGAGAACATCGTCTCCCCGGCTTGGGAAAGAGACAGCTTGGCCGAAATTCCCTCCCCCTGTGCGGTGGTGAAGATTTCGACCAAGCCACCTCTTTCATGGGCACGCTATAGCAACGCGGATCGCACGTCAAGGCAATTGCCTTGATGTGGGATCCCCGTTTCGCTCGCCTAAACAATGGTTGGCTTTTTAAAAAGCCCCCATGTTGGCATCTCCCACGGGCGCGGGCGCGCCTGTCAGATGGGGGCTGCAGAGGCTACGGGGAAGAGCTCCGTAGCCTCTGCAGCCCCCGTCTCACACGTGCATGCGCCCGTGCGAGAAGCCGACACGGGGGCTTTTAAAAAAGAGACCCAGTTGCCTGGACACATCACCCTTCCTCCCCCCTCCTGCCACCAGGTATCCGGCCATCTGGCCAGTGCCGCTTTGGCGGCGAGACTTTTTTCCTGCCCTGCGGTGGGGGGAGGCGGAGTTCGAAAGCCCCCATGTCGGCTTCTCGCACGGGTGCATGCACGTGTGAGACGGGGGCTGCAGAGGCTACGGAGCTCTTCCCCGTAGCCTCTGCAGCCCCGTGGGGGCCGCCATGGGGGCTTTCGAACTCCGCACCCCCCACCGCAGGGCAGCAAAAAGTCTTGCAAAGTGCCTAAATGGGCATCGCACGTCAAGGCAAGGTATCAAAGCGGGGGGTGCCACCCCCCACTTTGATCCCTTACCTTAACGTGGGATCCCCGTTTCGCGCGCCTGGGCAAAGCTCGGCTTTTCCGAATTTCCCCCTCCCCGGGGGAGGGGGGAATTCGGAAAAGCCGACCCTTGCCCAGGCGCGCGAAATTGGGATCCCACGTTAAGGTAAGGGATCAAAGTGGGGGATGGCACCCTCCGCTTTGATACCTTGCCTTGACGTGCAATGCCTGTTGCTATACCCGTTTGGTAGAAGAGACTCCCGGTGGCGCGCCTTTTCACGCGCATGCGAGCGCCTCTTCTCAGGGTTTTTTTAGCGTTGTTGGATCAATGTATCGAACAACATTAAAAAACGGACAACGTCATGACATGTGGAACCATGTCATAACGTTGTCCAGGGTTCTAGTGTATTCATGTTTATAGTGCTTTAGGAGTCTTAACTGTTCCTGTTGCAACAGTTTAACAGAGCTGTTCCTTCAGTTTAGATGACATCTCAGAGCAGGGGTTCTTAGCCGGGGGCTGGGTCATGCTCTCTCAGTCAGCTTTGAGGGCCGGATGGCCATTTTGCACTGCCTACACGATTGGGGTGGCGGTGGCCATTTTGTCCCACCAGCTTGAAAGGGGTGGCCATTTTGTTTCTTGAATGCCCTTGGAGGGGTGGGGGGCACATGAAATGGCACCTTGGGCTGGATCTGGCCCAAGGGCCTTAGGTTGGGAACCCCTGTCTTAGAGGTATATTTTTGAGATATTGGAATAGAGAGACACTTTGAATAAACAAAAGCCACTGGTCATACTTTTTCTTTTCCTTCATTTCCCATATTACTGTAATATACTAGAATCAAAATGTATGTTCTTAATCCCAGACCTCACAAATAAAAGTTGCCCTCACTGATTAAATCAGTGATTCCCAATGTGGGAATGCACGTGATTCCCAATGTGGGGTGCACGCCCCACACGGGGACTTCAGTTCCCAGAAACCTAAGCCAATACATTGGCTGATCGTTGCTTTGGGGAATTGTCTTCGGCTTCTGGGAATTGAAGTCTAAAAACCTGTAGGCTGGGAAACATTGGATTAAATGGATACTAAAACTTTAGCTGGTTAATCCGTTGACTGAACTAATTAAATGTTTTCAGCTGTAATTTATTGATACTTGGGAAGAAGTAGAATGATTGTTGGCAAGCCAGTAATTTAAACAGTAGCACAGGTTTTTTGTGTGTATTCCTAACTGGGCTGTTTGTTTGGCTTGTGGTACACTTCAGTCCTCTTTGTTACAGCTGACTGTAAAGGCCAGATACCGCTTTCAAATTTAGCAAAATGTAGCAGCTGAACATTAAAATAGAGGAAGGGATCATTATTATGGAACAAACTAACATGGAGTGATATTGGGGATTAGCAGACAAAGGAACAACAAATTGGCAGTCGACTGAGGCAGCCCTACAGTGTCCCTGAGAGTAACCAAGGTCACATTCTCCTACAGGTCCAGTGAGAAGGAGAGCTAGATACTTAATATGTTAGCGCAAGGAAGTGAGTAGTAAGCACTCTATTTGGGTACTGTGTTGTATGGGAGAATATGGCACTGGCTCCAACATTTTATAGTTGTGTAGGTGACTCAAGTAGCTAAGATGCTGACTGGAAGGTGGGAGCTCAGCAGCGCAATACCAAAATACTGCATGATGGAATGAGCGCCCGTCTTTGTCCCAGCTCCTGCCAACCTAGCAGTTCAAAAGCAAGAAATTGCAAGTAGATAAATAGGGAACACTTTGGTGGGAAGGTAAACAGCATTCTGTGTGCCTGCCACATGACCATGGAAACATCTGCAGAAGCAGACAGCGTATCTCTTCGACTATGAAACAGATGAGCACTAAACCCTAGGGTTGGATACGACTGGCTTTCAAGCAAGGGTGACCTTTACCTTATAATAATAATAATTTTGTGTCAGAAATTATTCTGGGTTGAAAGAATTTTTGTGGAATGGATAGCTCAGTAACTTGGGTACCAACCTGGTTGCTGAGCCAGAGGTCTAGAACAGGGTTTCTCAACCTTTACATGCCATGGGCCAGACCATGCCCCCTCAGACAGCTGAGCGGGCCGGGCACATGGTTCCCCCCACCGTAAACGCTTCCATAAACCACAGTGGGCATGTTTGCACAGGCGTGGCTGCATTTATGGCTGACGTAAACCCTTCCGCTTCCGGGGTCGTCACCATGGGCTGAATGATTTGCCATCACAGACTGGGTTCGGCCCCTGGGCCGTAGGTTACAAGTCCCTGGTCTAGACTTTTATTCACTACTTTGCCTTGTAGAAGAAGACCCAGGCCCTGTGGTCTTGTGCAAGTGACACAGTTCCAGCACAGCCCTGGAAAAAGGGAGTGGCAAACCACTTCCAACCCTCAGAAGGGTCACTGTAAGTGAGGATGGACTGAAGATGGCAGGTTGTTGAAATCAAACTGCCTTTGGCTGGAATCCAGCCCCTCTCCCTTTTGTGGGTTCAACATTGGTTGCAATCTCAATATAACCTCTTTTTCTTTTTTTGAAAATAGAAAAGGGAATATCTTTGGGAGAGTCCTGAAGTATTCGCAATTGAGGAATTGTATGCAAGGTTTTTGTGTCTAGGTCTCACCAAAAAAAAAAAAAAAACCAAAAACACAAAGCAAACCAAACAAACAAACTGGATGGGTAAAGATGGAGAATATTCATAGATTGTAGGTCATGTGCACTCACATGTGTGTATTTGCCAGAGATCTCGTCTTGCACTTGGAAGATGGCAAACCAAATGGAATCTGTATTTTGCATTCTAAATTTTATGGTTTGGACAGGGAGAACAGATGGAAGATAGCCAGTATTTTTGCATACCTCCCTTGGCATGAAGTGTGTTGAGTTTATTTTGGAATCACTGAGAGATATATTTTGAGATTTTGACTTGCAACTTTTGCTCTTGGAAATGGAATTCAAAATTCAATTTATATCGTAGGTGGCAGGTCCACTTTTTCCTACCTTTTGTGACAGCCTGTTTTGCAACTGCCTTTAGAAGACTGCATGAGGTGGGTATATTGAGCAAAACTGTGTGCTGCACAGGAAGGTGGGGGGGGGGATTGAGACCTGTGAATTTAATTAAGTACTCTTCAATGGGTAGTTGCTGCCAAATGTCCTTTCACTTGGCTCACTGTGCCAAGCTTTTACATATGTACACTCTCTGTCCTTCTTTCTCTGTGTTTTGACATGTTGTTGGTCTTTCTAATAGTATGGGACTGTGGTGGTTTAGTGGTTAAGATGCTGAGCTTGACGACTGGAAGGTCAGAGGTTTGAGACTCAAGTGCTGCAGGACGGAGTGAGCTTCCATCCTCTGTCTCAGGTCCTGCTAACCTAGCAGTTTGAAAGCAAGAAATTGCAAGTAGATAAATAGGTACCACTTTGGTGGGAAGGTAACAATGTTCCATGTGTTCTAGTGTCTAGTCATGCCTGCCAGATGACCATGGAAATGCCTGCAGATACAGAAAGTGCTGGCTCTTATGAGCACTGCCCCCTAGAGTCGGAGACAATTGGCTTTCAAGCAAGGGAGACCTTTACCTTTATCTAATAGTATAGCTCCATACATATAGCTGCCTTCCATTTAGCAACTACATTTCCATTACAGTGGACCCTTGCTTAACAAATGGCTCGGCTAACACAAAAATCACATAACAAAAGGAAACCCATAGAAAATAGTGGCTTGGTTAATAATTTTTTCGGAACAGATTAATTGGTTTTCAATGCACTCTTATGGGAAACCACATTTTGGTTGACAAATTTTGGTTTTCAATGCATTCCTATGGGAAATTCGCTTTACAAATTTTTCGTAGTACAAAAGGTCCTGGAGAACGCATTAAATTTGTTAACTGAGGTTCCACTGTATTTCTCTTGATGTTAGAGTCTCAAACACCCCCACCCCCAACAACAACATCTAAGTACAGTAAAACCTCGGATAACGCTAAAACTTGGTTCCACAAGTCTTAGTGTTATCCGATTTTTAATGTTATCGAATGCATGTTAAAATCCTATGGAATGCATCGGATAACATTAAAACTCCATAGAGATACATTGTAACCTGCACAGGCTTTAGCGAATGTTATCCGATGCATCCCATAGGAGCTTAACGTTATTCGATGCAATTTCCCCCCAGATTGCTTAACATGACGTGGTTTTAGCGTTATCTGATGCAAACGTTATCTGAGGTATTACTGTACTGTACTAAATCATCTTTCCTAAGGCATAATGGGAAATGCTGTTTTCCTGGCTACAAACTTGAGAGGAGGCTGTTAATCTATAAAGGATGTTTAGTATGGAAATTTACCTTTTGTTTGTAGAAAGTTATTGAAAATAACGTTAAGACAAAGATATGGTATGAAGCCTACTACTGGTATTTTAGAGGCAGGTTTGAAAGAAAATAACCTGCGTGATGCTTTGAAAACTTTCTAACCACAACACACTTTTACCAACACTCCCGCCTTTGTAAACCCACATTGACAGCCTGAACTAAACAGCCCATTCCATTTACAGATGAGACCTTTCCTTCTTGCATGACGGTGACTCTTAGTTACCACAGCTGGTCAAGGAAGTGGCACTTTACAAACTGGGATGATGTTAGAGCACAAAAGGATATAATTCACTTTAATTTAGAAACAGAATGATGGTTTCATCAAGGTATGTGATGTGTGAATTTTTTTATACTTTTGTTGAATGGATTAATTTAGAGCAAGACAGCTGCTGCATACTGTGTGTGTGCTGTTTTGATTATGATTTCAGTTACAATAATACCTCGGATAACGCTAAGACTTGGTTCCACAAGTCTTGGTGTTACCCGATTTTTAGTGTTATTCGATGCATGTTAAAATCTTATGGGATGTATCGGATAACTTTAAAGCTCCATAGATATACATTGTAACAGCACAGGCTTTAGCGGTTGTTATCCGATCCATCCCATAGGACCTTAACGTTATTCGATGCAATTCTCCTCCCCAGATTACTTAACGTTATGCGATTTTAGTGTTATCCAAGGTAAACGTTATCCGAGGTATTACTGTATATGCCAAGGGTGTATACAGCTTTGGGGTCTTTCATGGTGCAATCAGAATAATAGTTCCCAAAGTGTGCTGTGTGTTCTGCATATAAGGAAGGACCTTATAAAAATACAGGGTGAAAACATTACTCTAATTCAGGGGTTCTCAATTATTTATTTATTTTACTTATTATTTAGACTTATTCATCGCCCTCCTTGCCAAAGCGACCCAGGGTGATTTTACAACAAGAAGAAAAACATCAATAACAATTAAAACCAGTTTAAAAATTATTAAATCAAAATTTAAAACTAAAACCGATTAAAAAGAAAAGATTAAAACTAGGTGTCACAGTTAAAAAATTAAAAATTAAGGGCAGGAGCTCAAATTAACCAACCGGCTGGGGTTGTTACACCACCCGTCCCCCAGGGCCTCCCCAGGGGCCAGATGCAGCCCAAGGCAACCCTGTCATCTATGAAGGGTGCTTGAATAGAGTGGGATTCCCCTCCTTTTCAGGAAGGTGAACAATTTTTGATAATTGTAGATCAGGGATTCTCAACCTACGGCTTGTGGGCTGCATCTGTACCACGGCATCAACTCATCTGGCCTGTGCCCTCACTCCAGCTGCTGCTTTTGCCACTGCCTCAATCCTTGTCCCCTCTGCTTGGCTTAATGTGTCCCTGCCAGCGTTCTGTAGCAGGGCAGATGTTGTAAGGCTTACAACATGTGCCCTGCTACAGAGTGCCATTACGGATATGCCTATAGCTCTCGCTAGCCTATCTATTTCCTAGGCGCACAAAGCCTATCAATACTTAAACTCTGGAAAACAAGAAACGTGATAGCTTCTAAGTGCTGCTGCTTCAAACTAGAAATATTTCTAAGAGTCAACTCTGGAAATTTGGCTAAGTCCCAAACTTGAGGTTTTTCTTCAAAGTGTCGTTGCTGGGAAAATGACTAAGTCCAGCCACGTCCCTCCGACTTAGACAATAAGAGTGGCCCTGAAGGCCACATTCCTTCAAAGTCCCATTCTCTGCTTCTCCAGGCGATGGTTCAAAGCTTCCGATGGTTTGTGACTCCTCTCCAGCTGTCTTCTTCCTCTTCTTCTACTTTAAGCTATCCGGAAGTCCCTTTTTATGCCCAAAAGGTGCCTCCTCTCCCTCCTTATGAATGTCAAGTGTCCTTGGGATTAGATCGTTATCTTGGGGTTACCATCCCCCACCTTCAAGGACAGATTCTTATCGGTTATGAGGTTTCTTATCAAGATGAGCCAGATATTAGCAAGAAGCCTAGGGATTATTTTCCTCCCTTCTCTCTTTTGGGTGGATGAACCCTGCCTAGAGTTCAAAGAATATGAACCTGTACTGAGGCGTCCATGGGTAAATTCTTCTCTTCATAATTTCAAATGCCACTAGAGGCGCTCATCTAATGATTCTCTATGGAGAATTCTAAATACAATGCAAGTCAATGCAAGTTCTGTTTCTTCACAACTGAAACGGAATGATTAAAATGAATCATTCTAACACACCTGTAATCTATTTACATGGCTATTTCATTCGAATTCCTTTACAATGCCAAGTGGAAGGGACAAGGATTGAGGCTGCTCCTGCTAAAGCAGAAGCAGTGGCTAGAGCAAGGGTGCAGGCTGAATGATTTGGTGCTGTGCAGCTCCTCTTTGCCAGTAAGCAGGGAAGTGGTGTGGGTGGAGTGGTGGGTGGCTTGGGGTGGACACCAGCAGCGGCAGTGGGGGTGGAGTGGTTGGGGCTTGGGGTGATCCTGCTGTTGCTAGTGTTGGTGGTGGCAGGAGCTCAGGTTGTCAGTGGCGGTGGTAACACCCTGAGCCCCCATCACTCACTCCCCCCAACAATGACAGCGGCGGGACCACCAGTCCAGCCCCAAACAGTCTGTGGGGGCATGAACAGGCCCCTCAGCTTAAAAAGGTTGAGGACTCCTTATTGTAGATGGTGTTTCTACTGGTACCTTGTAGTTCTCCTATCCCAGGTTGCTGGTAACTCCTTATTTTGACTGGATGCTGTCACTGTCTCTGCCAAGGATAGATGCTTGGAGAATGAGTTCACTCTCTCTTAGTATATACAGTAGGATTAGACTAAAAATGGAAACAAGAAGAAAAAACAAAGGAAGAGGATGCCAAGATAATGATTGCAAAGATAAGTAGATCATGAGTCTTGTGTTTAGACTAAGTAAAAGTTGGTGCATCTTTAATAAAGTATAACAACTTGTGAAATAAAAGCAGATAATTGAATGCTGACAAGTGGCCTGATGGAAGCATTTATGCAGACTACATGAATTTGTAGTACTGTTATCAGTGGATAATTCAGAATACAGTTGTATCTCGCTTAAATAGCATAAATGTGTTCCACAGGATTGCTCTTTAAGCGAGTTTGTTCTTTAAGCGAAACACCATTGTAAGTGACCAATTGTGACTTCTGGTGGGGGGGATTGCGAACCCCGATTTAGTTGGTAAGCAAGTTTTTGGTTGGTTTTATTTGTTAAGTGAAGCAAACAGTCAGAGAAAATTCTGCTCTTTAAGCAAGGCGCTCTTTAAGTGAGGCACTCTTTGTGCAAGGTTTGACTGTACTATCAGCCTTGGTGGGCTCAGCTTATACCCATTTTAGAGAAATGTCGGTTTATTTGTGTTTGTACTGCACTTCAGATGTCTTATAGATGCTAGTTCAGAGCAAATCTCTGTTTGAGAATAAATATATTCTGTGCTTAGAAATCCTTAGCTAAACAAAATGTTGCTGATAATACAGGATATACCATATTTGCTGGCATATAAGACCCACTTATCCCCCTTAAAATACACTGGAAGAATGGAGTGTGTCCTGTACTGTATATAGTGGCCTGTTGTGTGCTATTTTGGTAATAACAGGGTGCGTCTTGTACTCTGATGCATCTTATACACTGGCAAATATGGTAATTTCTTCCTGCTACAGCTTTACAGTTGTAGAGCTAGATTTATTTTAGATCTCAGACTAAAAAAGAACTCACCCCATCAGATGACCATGTTGTATTAGTATGAAGCATATAAATAACTTTTTCTTCTTACTCCTTTTGATTCCATGCTTTATAGAAGATTCCTGATATGCTCCATGCACAACAAACTGTTTGCCAGTCCCGATAACAGAGAACTACTTTGAGTTTGAGCAGCTAAACTGCGTTTGAAATTCTCTTAAATTGTAGCATCCATTCAACGGTGGGAGTAACATAGTGTTTCCTTCTGTTGAGTTGCGTTTAAAACACTTATGAGTCAGTGGTGTATTTTCAAGGAAAATAATAATATATTGCAAACATACAAATAATAAAGCAAGTACTGTATCTGTAAGTGTGTACATGCCTCCTCAACTGACGACCTTAATATGAATTCAGGGGAACATAGTGATACCTGAAATTCCTGGGTTCCCACATCAGGGAAGATGTCGCTGGTCCATGTGCCCCAAAGGTGGGGTTGGTGGACCCTAGATCGCCTTGAAAGGAAGCTCCCTGGTATTTCCCCTTAATTTTATGTGAGTTGCCTCTGGCAGAGAAGATAACAGACGGAGGTAATTGCTGTGAGAAAAATAAAAAGGATTTTATTTCATTATGCACCTGTATAAGATGAATTAAATTCCTCCTCACAGGAGCACCCTTCTAAACTGAAGGATCGGTCCCAAACAATTCAGGATCAAGTGTATTTATACATGAAGAATATGGGGATACAAAGAGGGGCTAGCTACAGCTGTCACTTAGGTAAGGTAATCATATGAGCAGGAAGTAACACCATACAATCAAGCATTAATCACCACCATCAAAGGTTACAGAACATTTTGATGGTCGAACAGTTACGTAAGCACACACAAGCATAATCCATAGAAGGTATGTACAGTGGTACCCCGCATAAAGAACGCTTCTTATAATGAAAAAATCATACAACGAAGCTTTCTTTATGCAATGGCGATACCCCACATAACGATTTTTTTTCATTATACGGGATTTTCGGTAACCAGGGTATACCCTGCTTAACGGAAACCCAGTGTAATGAACTTTTTTCCGTTATGTGGGGGATCTCCCATTGGATCCGCTCCGAATAGCGAAAAAACCACATAGTGAAGAGCTCTGTGGAATGGAGCTTTTTCGCTATGTGGGGTTCTACTGTACACATAAGCATAATCCATAGAAGGTAAGTACACATAAACATAATACATAAAAGGTCAAGAGTCCACGAAAGTTAAAGAGGTAAGTAACAAGTTTGTGTTGACTTTCCAAAGGTTCCCCAAGGTGCAAATATCTTGAGAGAGATGATCTTCCCATTGGCCATGCCTCTGGGCATGTTGAGGAACATCAAACCATTGATAAGATGCAACAGTCATTGTCCCTTGTTCACAGTGACAATTGTCCTTCATCCGGAATTTATTTCAGAATCTTTAGATTATTCCAGAGTCCTAATTAGTCCAGGCAGATAGCTGGCGACATTCCTGACAGGTTTGTCAGACTGTCGCCTATGTCTCTTTGAGAGGGCAATGTATTCTGTGTCTCACAGGTAAGCCTTCTCATTTCCTGGCCTCTGGAAGCGTCAGAATACATACTGCCATTATGTGCTCAACATTTACATGGCAGTCATGTTGAAAAGCAAGTTCCTCCTCCTCTTCTTTTTTTTTTTTTGCAATCAATAGAAACCAACCCCATCTTTCTATGTGGTCCCTGTGAAGAGTTATGTATTTTTAAACATTATTTCTATTCCCTTTCACTCACTGTGCTCACTTTCACTAGCTGACATTCCAATGTTGATTGGATTAACATGACATCTGCTTTCACTTATTTCACTTATCACGTGCTACATTCTAACTGTTTGATCAGCAGGCAGCTGCCCTGCTGATTACACGGGTCACCACTAGAGGAGCTCCAATACTGAGGTGGATTTTATTCGTTTCCCCGCCTTGGAGTACCAGAAAGGCGGGTAGCTTTTCATGGAGGTCCCAGCCAGCGATGGGATGTAACAGGTTCTCACCAGTTCGCCAGAACCGGTAGTAACTTCCCCCAGGGTCCCGGAGAACCGGTAGCAGCTTTTGGGGGGAACCACCTTCGGGGCTTACCTTTTCACTGGTTCCCCCACTGCGCATGCGCGCCAAGCACTTGGTGTGCACGTACACCTACAGTGCTTGGCATGTATGTACAGCCTCTTTGCTGTCCTCCCAAGCAGGGAGGAGGAAGAGAAGCTGCTAGCCTGAAGCTCCCTATAGCCTGCTCCCCAGGGTAAGTGACTCACCTTTGGATGTGGTGTGTCTGTGTGTATTTTAATGTGTATTTAATGCCTTTACCTATATTGCCATACTACCACAGTACCATAAATACAGATTTATGTTTGGGGTGGGTGGGTGTATTTTAATATATTTTTTATTTTATTTATTTATTTAATTTATTTACGGGTTTGTGTTGTCGGTGGGTGGGTGGGTTGAGGGCCATGTGTGTGTGCTTATTTTTACTTTATTTTATTATTATTATTTTAAAAAAATCTTTGGCCACACCCACATCATGACATCATGATGTTAGGTCCGCCCACACTGTGATGACATCACGGTGGGGTAGTAAATTTTTTGACATCCCACCACTGGTCCCAGCCATGTAATCCTATGGAAATTGGATCTCTGCGTTGTCGGGAGTCTAAGGGGGGGGGGGTTGACGATGTGTGTATGCTTTTGCAGACATGTGAATGTGTACTGCTTGTGTACTTTACCATGAAGAGGGCAGGAGCAACCAATGGTTAGAGCGGCAAATCTTTACTGCTGACAAATAAAAAATGGGGTTTCTTTATTTCATCTTTCAATAGAAAGAGCCTCCTTAAAACTGTGATATTTTTAAATCACAATCGGGCGTACCCAGCCAATGGCCACCTTGTGCCTACTAATCTTTCTCACATTGGGTCATGTGAAAGGAACTACGGAATGAATTCACCAAAATGTGGCTTCATTTTGGCAGTTTCACGTCTGGCCTAGACATGGAAGAAGTATGAATTTTAAAAAAGGATGCTGCAAGGAGAAATGTTAAACCATATTGTCACCAGCATGCCCATGCTTGCCCAGTGACTCCATATGCCACTCTCTGAATGGTTGTTTTACCCCACCACCAGACTCTGGGCCCCAAGACCTTCCCTAAGATCCAGTCTTAGTGGCACCAGTGTGACTCTATATATTGCTACTTTATTGAAGTCATCAAATGTAATGTGGAAGTTGGAACCAGTGGTGGGATGTCAAAATTTTTACTACCCCACCGTGATGTCATCAGTGTGGGCGGAGCTAACATGATATCATGATGTGGGTGGGGCCAAAGAAACTTTTTAAAAAAATACAAAATAATAATAAAATAAAAATAAGCATACAGAGACACACACACACACACCTCAACCCACCCACCCACCCACAATACAAACCCGTAAATTAATTAACCAATTAATTAAAAATACATTAAAATACACCCACCCAGTGAAAAGGTAAGCCCCGAAGGTGGTTCCCCACAAAAGCTGCTACCGGTTCTCCAGGACACTGGGGAAAAGTTACTACCGGTTCTGGCGAACTGGTGAGAACCTGTTACATCCCATCACTGGTTGGAACCAGGATAAGAGCATCAAGACTGGTACAATCGCTTAACTGAGATCCAAAAATTATGAAAGCACAACTGCATGGCAAAGAAGCAGCTTAGAAAGACCAAACACTTGAGAAAGATAGAAAAGTTGAAGGCCTGGGAGAGATAGGCAGTCTTTGGCCAGCAAAGGTGCAAAGAGAAAATATATAAGAGGAGCAAGAACCTCGACAGTAGCAAAGAGGAAAACCTTGTGATTAAAAATACAGTCTCTATCTATTAAACTATAGTGATTATAGTTGGGAAAACCAGGTTTATGAGGGTTGCCTCCAATGAGATTGTTTTGGTTCCATCACTCATTTGTTATCCTGAATAGTTCTTGCCCCCCCCCCCAACCCCCATCATAGGCAGACATGGGCTATTACTGTAAGAAGCCTAAATATTACTTTGCATATTACTTCTGTCAACCTAGCAGTTTGAAAGCAAGAAATTGCAAGTAAATAGGGCCCACTTCGATGGGTGTGTAAACAGCGTTCCATGCGCTCCGGTGTTGAGGCATGCCTGCCACATGTCGATGAAAACATCTGCAGACGTGGACAGTGCTGGTTCTTCGGCTACAAACTGAAATGAGCACTGAATCGAGCAAGGGTGACCTTTACCTAAAAGGGTGGATTCTTTTGATGTTGAAAGGACAGGAGGAGGCTCATGCAATTGGTTGTGCATCTTTTCAGGAGCTTTAGTCTAAATTTGAAAACTCTTTAGTTAAAATAACCTGTTCTAGGTTGTGTATAGAGCACCAGAAACCAATGCCTGCTATTGTATGCACAGGAGGAATGCAAACTGAAAACAAAATGCTTGGAAATCATAGAAGTAGAACATACTGTATTGTGAAGCAAGCACTTGTAATCAGTTGAGCAGTATTGAAAAAACTACCCAAGAACCTTCTGTTTTCTGACTGTTTGTGAATAAATATGCTGATTGATTCAGTCTGGAGTCATCAGTGGCAAGATCATATTGATCAGTCTTTGGAAACAGAGTGTGTATGGTCATCGGCCTAAGTAGAATCAACAGCAATAGCTTTCTGCATATCTTTCACTCTTAGGTAATAAATGTTGTCTTTAATAATTATTCAAGAAAGCATCCCACCTCCTGTCTTATTCCCAGTACAACACCATCTTTCTGCTGGTTGAGTTTCCAACTTCCAAAATAGTACTTTGGATTTGCATTGCATACATTTTTCTATCATGCTTACCATAGAGCACTGTTTTCCCAACAGCTTGATTTACAGCCAATAAAAAGTCTTTCTCATGCCCCCCCTCTCTTTTGGATGCTTTCTCCTATTTTCCATGGTGTCTGTTCCATCTCTGTTCTGAACTCATGGAGACACCTAGCACATGGTCTCTTTCCTGCTCATCAGACAGGCTCTGTGGTCTGATAAACCAGGACTTGCATGATTTCCACATTGCTTGCTTTGCACAAAGGAACTGAAATACAATATTCTTTGGCAGAGCTGCTACTGCTGCTGTATATTGCTGGTTAGCTGAGAGCTTGATTAGGAGCAGTGATGCCAGTTGTTGGCTGCCAGCTGGGCAGAAAGTGTTTCAGCAGGCACTTTTTGTGGATGAAAATTTATTTCTCCTATGAGTTGAAATTCTTGTAATGTGGTCCTGGGGGCTTTATGCTCTGTATGGGGCAGAATAAGCTTATTGTTGCCATGGTATTAATGTGAACTATAAGCTGTAAAATGGCTTGTCTGTTGCAAAGGGATTATGAGTCTGTATTAACTTTGTAAAGCTTTCTAAATATCTACCAGGACCAGTCAATATAGAGGCACTCACAAAGCTTTTAAGGACAATTTGGTAACATTCTGTTCTGGAAAATACTTTATTTTTCCTACGGATAATGAATAACAGATCCAATAGCTTGTTAGCAGTGCAGTAGTTTAGACTGAAAGACATCATCAGCAGGCACATGAGTCTCCCCTTTATATGAGGCTCAGAAGGCAATGGTAGTACAAGATATTTGCTTTACAAGGCAAAGGAGAAGGTGGTGACTCCCTCCACACAGTCCATATAGAAACTAATTGGACTGGCAGTTGACTTTTGCTTCAACACTGGCAAGGAAACACTGCATATGATAGTTTAGTAGATGCATTAGAGGTTCAGTAGCATATTTATCTGTTGGAGGACATACCTATGTGGCCAAGAAGTGGCTGTTGCCCCATCCTGTGCTGCCAGTAACAGTTGGCTCAGTTTGCCTAAAGAACAGCTGGCCCCATTTAGAAAGCATTGAAATAATTATGTCACCCAGGAATGCTTTACTACTAGCCTTTTGTTCTGTTGACGCCAATAATGAGACTAGTAGAAAGATGCTGAATGAGAGCTTTGTTTCAAGCTTCAGAACTAGGTTATCAGCCAACCAGTTAATAAGGTTAAGGTACTATTTTTGGACTATAATAACATATTGAAATAATGAAAATGAAAACCTATAGTAGCCATTCCAATCATTTCTAACATCTTCCTGAGTATGCAGCTTTTCTTGTCTTTCTTTGACAACTGATAGGCTTGCAACTTTGTAAAGGTTATTGGCAGAAGTTTTGAGCTTTCACAGGATTCAAAAGCATGAGCCACAACTTTTTGTATTGATTGCACTGAGGCAGGGAATATTTTTACCATCATGGTTTGTAGTGCTTTAGTGAAAACCTGCTAAAGTCAGTAGATGGATACAAAGCCAAAATTGGGCAGGACAAAAGCCAGAAGTGGGTAAAAGTCCACGGTGGATAAGGGAGACAAAGCTTCTGACTATTAAAGTCCTGACCTAGACTTTGGGAAGGGTGAAGTAGGAGATGCAGAAGCTGTAAGTCTCAGTTGTTAAAACATTTGGCCTTTGTATCTCTAAAGTACAGTAATACCCAGGATAACGATTGCATCGAATAACGCTAGAATCGGATAAAAAGATGCGATAGCGTCTTTTTCCTCCCTGTATTTAAACTACAGGGAGAGAGAGACTGTGTCTCTTTCCCTCCCTGTATTTAAACTACAGGGAGGGGGGAAGAGAGAGACATGATTGGTTCTCTAGAGACCCAATCACGTCTCTCTCTTTCCCCCTCCCTGTAGTTTAAATACAGGGAGGGAAAGAGACACAACCTCTGTGACTGCAGTAGGGTCGGGGGAAAGGCACGCCCCTACTTCAGTCGCAGAGACCGCTGCTGGTGGGGGGTGGCTTTAAAGGCAGGGAGGAAAAGAGAGACCCGATTGGGTCTCTTTCTTTCCCTGCCTGCCTTTAAAGCAGTTTGTCCCTGAAGTCAAGGCTTTTTTTTTAGCTTTGTTCGATGCATGCATCGGACAACGCTAAAAATCAGATAACGTCATGACTTGTGGAACCAAGTCATAAAGTTATCCGGGGTATTACTGTACCAGTAAAACTTCACATAAAGAGCACTTCACTTAAAGACTAACTCGCTTAAAGAGCAGAAGTTTCTCTGAATGGTCACCTCGCTTAACAACTAAAACCAACCAAAACCCCACTTAACAAATAAATCAGGGTTCACAATCCCTCCCACCAGAGGTGTTTTGCTTAAAGAGCAATCCTGTGGATCACATTATGCTCTTTAAGCGAGATACAACTGTATATTAATTTTAAATCACTATTCCTTGTTTTATATTAATGGATGAAATCCTGTTTAAAGCAGAAAAACTAAAGCTATTGGAGAAACACCTTCATATTCAGGTTTGTGTCTCCCTGTCACATGCACAAAACTGCTCCACAATATTGTTGCTTTAATATATTAAAATATTTTAATTAGAAATCTGCATAGTAAATCTATGTCTCCAGAATTCCCTTAGCTGACTCATCCAAGGCAAATATAGATTGCCAAAGTGAAGCCAACGGCATCTGGCAGAGCTGCCTGGAGACAGGAAAAAGAATAGCTTTCTCCACAAGGGCAAAGACTCGGCTTCCTGTCCCCAACCTTTGCTGAATATTAGTCAAATGGAGAAAGAAAGCCTGTGCTATAATAAAGCTTGTGTCTGCCTTTGAGGAGCCATGGATTTTATTGTACAGTATTTTTATACCCCTGCCATATATGGACAAGAGGGGCAATTCAAAGATTCTGTTGTCTCCTTCTGCCTGCCCATATGGATGTCACTTTGGATTAGAGAAACAGGAGGCGTCACACACACAAAAAGAAGAAAAGCCTGGTATGTATTGCAGATAGACTTCTACGTCTGGAGCATCTTATGCAGAGCACCTAACCAGAAAAGCATTTTTGCTGAGTTCCAATGCCCATATTAGTGTAACACCTTTATTAAGATACCCACATATAAGCAAGGGGGAAAAGCATGCAAACTTTCAGGATAACATCTCTCTTTATCAGACAAAATATTATTAAACTAAGAAGATCTAGTAAAAGGCTAAGATAACACTATTGCTTCTGGGCAAAAATAGACTAATTATTTTAACATTTTTATTTGTTTTATATTTTATTTATATTTTTATATGTCCATAATTTTCAACTATGCAATACTCTTACATAAAGGAAAAAAGAAGCCATTTTGTATGTGTATGAGTGTGCATATACACATGCATGAGTGCATACATTAAATAAGGTGGTGTGGCCCATCTTGATGAAGCAGTTCTTTGTTCTAGAGCAGGGGTGGCCAACCTTTTTACACTGTGGGCCTGACCATGCCCCCTGGAGCACTGAACAGGCCTGACAACACCCCCAGAAACAGAAGCGGGTGCATTTACAACTGTTGTAAATGTGCCTACTTCCACATTTACGTGTGCACGGTCACATTTTAAGGCTGACGTAAACGTGTCCGCTTCCAATTCGGGTGGGGTGGGGTGGCAGGAGCGGTGGGCTGGATGGAATGGTGCCATGGGCTGGGGCCGGCCCCCTGGCTGTAGGTTGAGAACCCCTGTTCTAGAAACATTCATGCATGCATGCATGCATGCATTCATTCTAGAGACATTTTGTAGTCTTAAACCTGTTATCAATCCTTTTTTATTTGGCTGGGGACTACCAAACTCACAATGTTCTTGCTACAATACGCAGTTTAACCGCTGGACTCTTACATCCCAAAGGACTCTTACATCCCAGGACTCTTACATCCCAAAGTGTTTATACATGTGCATGATGGAAAGGAGTCACACAAATACCAGAGTAGCTAGTTACAACCAAAGTGGCAGCTGCATAGCTAGCCAACAGATCAAAATTATGGTCCCAGCTTCCACCGACGTGGGGAAAAGAGACCGTGTCTCCTGTCCTGCGGTACCAACTTTAGGCCCTGCTTGGGCCCAGTGCTGCTTCCATTGTATTCAAACCCTCATGTGTAGGGTTTGGGTTTTCATAATGAAAGATAACTCAGTTTCATAGTTTGCAATTTACAACTGTAGAAAGCATTTGTAATAATATTTCTATGGTTTCAAACATTGCTCCTTGTTGTGGGCTCAGGTACCATTCATTCATTTACCACAACTCCAGTTTTTTGTTGTTATTCTCCACTGCCACTGATACTTCCTACGCCTTCCGGTATTTCCTTTTTCTTCTATGGATGATGCCAAAGCTGCCACTGTTTGAGATCAGTCATGAGATTGATAGCTCATGACAAAAAGTGGAAGGGCTCTTCTGCACACTGCTAGCCAGCTGTTGATAATCTGTAACACCATGGGGACTTGTGTAATAACACAGACAAGCTCTGTAACTCTTGGCAGCTGTTCATTCGCTGGAGGAATGCGAAAATAGAAAACCTACCTTGGTGTTTTGTTGCCAAAAGACACATGTGTTCTTTAATGGAAGTTCATCTCATATTGTGAATTTGAGGTGTGTTGCTGCTTATTTCTTTGGCTGTTATTTCAAAAGCTTTAACTCTTCTGTTGAGAGACCACAGGAATATGGGAACCTTTCAAAGAATACTGCTGACTGCACCAGGAGTCTTATCAGACCACTCTAGAGAGTTTTATGTGGACCTGGAGGTGGACAGAAAGTTCTGATTTTGCAAACGTTTACTTTTTAGGTGAAAAAGGATACATAAAGGGTTGCATTTTATTTTAGAGAAGAATGATCACTCCTAGAACCTTGAGGAGGATGGTGGAGGACAGAAGTGCCTGGCGGACAGTGGTCCATGGGGTCGCAAAGGGTCGGAATCGACTGTGCGACTGAACAACAACAAAAGACCCTTTCTTGAAGAAAAGCTTTGTATTTTATTTTGCTGTGTGTATTTGTGTGCCTGCCTGCCCGCCCACCTGTGTTTGTCTGTCTTTCTTGGGGCAATAGGCAATCTGCAGGCTCTGTTACACCATGCAGGGATGGTCTAAGACTTGGAAATACCCTTGTTTGGGGCATGGAAGAATAGCGTCAGAGACTGTGTTGTCTTCTGGTTTTGTTGGCTTTTATTACTTGATATTTCTGTTTGTTTACTAACAAAGTGGGAGGGAGAAGCATAGGATATTCTGTTAACAATTTTAAAAAGTTCTGTAACAACTGTGTTGCAAATGTTTGGAGCAGATTCCAAGAAGCTGCTTTGGCTGGTAAAACCTCTTTAGCCGGTGGAACTGGAGAAGGGGTGATCATTCCCCCAATTCTAGTTCCCAGTGTGGTTCAAAAACAACTGCAAAGATCTCAGGTTTCAGTAAGTTTGCAGAGAAAGCAGAGGGAAAGAACATTCTAGCTCAGGGCTTTACAACCATTGGATCATGGGCCTAATCCGGCCCATGCATCTCATTAATCTGGCCCTCGGTGAGAACCTGGGCACCTCTAGCTCATTGCCAGGCATGACACTATTTTTAAGCTTTTGGTCATGAAGGCATTGGGCTACCCAAAAAGAGCTTCCTTGAAAATTGTGAATACAATTGGGCGTACCTTGAGCTGCAACCTTGCTAGCTAATCTTTCTAACACCAGATCGAACCAAAGGAACGCAAGAATGAATGAGAGCATTTAAAAACTGAATAGAGACAATCAGTTTGTAAAATGTACTAATCCTGTATCATTATTAATCCTATATAAGAGATAATAGTAAAATTCTTAGGAAAGACCGGCAGGATATCCTTTTTTAAGAGAACTAGTAAGAGTATTGTTGAAGGGATGAAGCTATGCATAGAATGGCTATTCTTTTAGCCATTGTTAGCATTGAGTGTGGTCTGCAGAATGGGAAGACAGTAATACGTCGGATAACGTTTGCATCAGATAGCGCTAAAACCACATAACGTTAAGCAATCTGGAAAAAAATTGCATTGCATAATGTTAAATCCTATGGGATGCATCGGACAACGTTTGCTAAAGCTTGTGCCGGTTACAGTGTATCTCTATGGAGTCTTAACGTTATCCGATGCATCCCATAGGATTTTAATGTTATCCAATGCATGCATCAGATAACATAAAAAAATCGGATAACACTAAGACTTGTGGAACCAAGTTTTAGCGTTATCCGTTGTTTTACTGTATACAGTATATAACCAGTCAGTAAATTTGCAGGGTTTTTGAATGTTACGCTGTTCAGATGTTCATTAGCAGAAACAACAAAGACAAAATTAATGACAGTTTAATGGAAAAGTAATGTACAGTAAAACCTCATATAACACTAAAACCTGGTTCCACAAGTCTTCGTGTTATATGATTTTTCGTGTTATCTGATCCTCTATGGGATCCATAGAGATACATTGTAACCACACAGGCTTTAGCGGTTGTTATCTGAAGCATCCCATAGGATCTTAATGTTATCTGATGCAATTCTTCCCCCCAGATTCCTTGATGTTATGCGATTTTAGTGTTATTCGATACTAATGTTATATGAGGTATTACTGTACTTGTAATTATCTCAGTACTGAAAATATTATATCTAATACAGTAACTATCTGTCAGTAGCAGGATTCCAGTAAGTTCAAGTAAGCAAATAGTTTGAACAGAGCAGATTTTAATATCATTGTAAATCACTCATTGTGTGGTATAACAGGGGCAGTGCATCTACTGTTTACATACAGTATTTTTTTATGAGAAGGGGACACAGTACTGACATGGCATCGTGTGAAATTCTGTGCTGCCCCTTTTTTCTTAAAAAAAAAAAAAGTTTCTTAAAAATCTAGGAGCTGCGTAGGGGAAGGAAATAATTACTCTCTCACAGTTCTGCTGACAGAAGAAATTCTCCATCATTGAGGGACTATAATTGGACACCACTGTGTGTTTCCTGTTACAATTAAAATGGTATAAGTTCCATCAGGGACATGTTCACAATTAATATAGTAGTTGCACTTGTCTTCTTAGGAAGCCCTAATTTTGTATGTGCAGAATCATAGACTTAATGAGATAAAACCAGATATTATTGGTATATCTTTTAGCCTTTAGCATTCTAATTATTTCTACAGCTTCACATGTCATTTTTTTCTTCCCAGTGCCAGATAAAGAAAATTCTTTGTTATACCCTTTCTGTGGTTTCTCTTCTCTCCCTCCCATTTCCCACTTGTAAGCTATTTACATTTCTTTGAATATACCAAGAGTAAGATAGGCAATTAGAACAACCACTTTCAACACCAGGCTTATGTAGGCAAAAGTAATTACTTTAAATAAAAAAAGGATGGTGTAAGCAAGAAAAGATGTATTTGGTGTTTGGCTTATTTAGATTTTTTTGAAGATCAAAAGTTTGATCAACAAGGAATGACCTCTTCTTTTTTGTTCTTTGTTCCGTAGTGGGCTGCATAAGGGACTGTGGTGGCTCAGTGGTTAAGAAGCTCACCTTGTTAGCCAGAAAGTTGGCAAGTCGGCATTTCGAGACCTGAGTGCTGCATGATGGAATGAGTGCCCGTCTCTGTTCTAGCGCCTGCCAACCTAGCAGATCAAAAACAAGAAATTGCAAGTAGATAAATAGGGACTACTTCAGTGGGAAAAGATATTGGGGACAGGAAAGGAGCCTCATTTGGGCACCTCCTGAGCAGAGTTCCTCTAGCAAAAATCCTTTCACCCAGAATAATTTCTGACATGAAATTATTATTATTAGTGGGCTGAATGTAGCCATTCTCTCTTCTTTGTGACTACAGTCCTGATACACTGAATTGGTGACCAAGATTATGGGTCAGAGCATCTCAAGGCTGTGAAAAACTTGGGAGACTCTCTGGTCCACAAATCTATGAACTCCACTGTGCAGGAGAATGCTCTGTTACCCTCTGGTGCCATGGAAGACAACAGCAACTGTACTGACTACCAAGAGGTGGTAACAGATTCAGTGGCAGTGCAGTTTTGTTGGGTTTGGAAAAATCTAAAGTTGCTCCTCATTGACTTTTAGAGACTCCCTGGAACACAGAGTGGGTCCTTTTAGGGTCAGTTATCCTTATGGTATCTGTACCTTGCTTCTCAGTGCAAGAATTCACATCAGCATAGGTTCCCATGTGTCATTTCCTTGTTGGGAAAGTCCCATTACTTGTGAAAAATAAGTTTGCAATGGTTGAACTTCTTTGATGCTGTAATTGTAGAGTGTACTGAACTATCCCACGGTCATGGGCTGTAGCTTACACAGTTGTACGGTCCTTCTATTTTGAGACATGTCTTTATATAATTTTATTTTGTTTTTTTGTTTTACAGAATTGGAAGCATCCAGAGATTCCCAGCTTTGAATGACAGATGGCATAAAAGACCACTGTAGCGAAACTTTGAAGCCAGATGCAACTCAAATTGCAAAACTGACGGAAAGCCTGTGCACGCCATATGTATGTGTGTGTGTTTCTGTGTGTATATGTATACATACACATTGAGAAAAATTCCCACAACCAGACAGACTGGCACTTACCTAATTTAGGCATTGTATGCAATTGGTGAAAACTAACTCAAACATCAGATGGAACAATCTGACAGCACAAGGATCAAAAGCCCACGGGATACCATTTGTTACTAATGATCAGTTTTCCATATGGTTTGCAGTGTGAAAAAGGAATTTTAAAGAGCAGAAGAACAACAGCTTCTGTACAACATAAATGACACAAATACCTCTATGAAATATATGGGAGAGTCTGAGTGGAAAGGAGATCGATATTGTGGTCACTGTAAGAGGAATAATGTTCAAGCCTCCTGTGCTTCTCAGTTCAATATAAAATGCTTGCTAAATAAGTAGTGACAAGTAATTGGGGGGTGATGACTGGAAGAAAGCGAATCCTGGAACAGTGGCACCGATCCAGGGGTTGAATTTCAGAAGCTCTGTGATATCCGAGACACACCTTCACCACTGAATCGGTTACTTTTAATTCTCTGCCCTATTTTTGTCTTGTTTCTTGATAATGTGGTACAAGTACTGATAAATATTTGCTCATCGCAATCCCTTGAGGAATTTGGAACATTCCCCCTCCCTCCCCGAAACTATAGTTTACACCTGCAGATGTGTTGATTAGAATTATGACTCTGTGCTCTAAAAAAGCACCTATAAGGACAGGGCATATTGACCAAGCAAATGAGACAACCCCAAACACAATAGAAGGAAGTGGAAGTTGCATATTTTGTGGGGCTCCTCATCTCTTTTCGGTTGGCTGTTTTCTTTTCCTTCTCGAATCCTACAGGATCAACAAATAACAATGCACTTGGTGTGCTTTTAGTTTTTGCACTTTTTTTTCAAAACTAGAAGTTGAAAAGCTCGTCCTACAGTTCTCTTCTATGGGAAAAAAGGGAAAAGACGAAGCTATAAAACAGTTCCGTGTTTGGGAGGAAACTTCACGGGTCATCTGAAATAAATGTGTCTACTTTTAAGAGCTGCTGTATGAAAAGGGACTTCTGTTCTCATGTCTCTGTGTGGCAGCAGGTCTTGAGGAAAGAGATTAGACACCGTGATAAAGTTGAATGCCAGTAGAGGTGGTATAGAAGCTGCCAGGTGCCAAGGAAATGGAACTACTTTTGGATTGCAAAGACTGTTGGGTTGAACAGTAAACAGTTGAGTTCAGAAAGGGCTTTTTTGTCTAGTCTGGCACGTTGTTAACTGCGAGAAAACTTTGGTTTGTGGTCTCATGCAGTCTGTGTGCCTTCCCCCTCTCCCCTCTTTATGCAATCTGTTTCGGTGTGAGCAGCAGAAACTTAGAAAAAATTATGCCAGAGGGCAGCTTTGGGGAAAGATGAATGAATGTCCTGATTGTGTTCTATGAAAATCCAACTGGAGGGAATCTTTTTAAAGCCTTAAGTTACTTGAAACCTACACATCTGCAAACCTTTGTCTCTGGAATTGCATAATGTTATACTGGAAATCTCAGGCTGTATGATGATCATATCCAATTGAGCAAAAAGACAGCTCGCCATTTCTGTGAATGCCTCTTCTGCAGTAGCTTTTTCTCCAAAGGATAAGTGTACCCTCTGATGACTCCAAATCAAGATGAACCTGATTTGTTTTCATTTTTTAAGCATTATGTTTTCTTAGCCAACTGTCATTTTTATAGAGAAATTTTTCACTATGCATTTGGTGGATATTTATAAAAACTGATCTTTTCTTCTCCCTCCTTATATTCTGATCTGTCTAAGATTTTGTCCGTATCAATAAAACAAAAATCTACTTTTTCTGAGCTAGACATAGAACTCTCTTATGTCAGAAGGGAAAACCATAGCAAAGCATGTATGCAGCAGTGGAACATGGGCCTGTTCTCTGCAGCGATTCCAACATCCTCTGCCTCTCTTGGAAAGGAAGGGTTCCTAAAAGTGAAAAGGAGAAACCTGTATGCCGGAGGCGTTATTATGAAGAAGGCTGGCTGGCCACAGGCAATGGCAGGGGAGTTGTAGGTGTGACCTTCACCTCCAGCCACTGTAGAAGAGATAGAAACACACCGCAGCGCATCAACTTTAATTTAAGGGGCCACAACAGTGAGGTGAGTAAACTCCAAGCATTAAGTTTTCATTTAGGGGGGAAAGCACATATTGCAAAAATTGAAGGTAAACCTGTGGATATTGTGAGTGAATAAGTACAAATGGAGAAATATTCCTACAACCAGACAGATTAGCACATGTCTGATTTAGAGAGTATGCAATTAGTAGTTTTGGTTTATCTGGATAAAAATGCAAAGAATTAGATCAGGAGTGCCCTAACGACAGCCCAGGGGCCAGATCCGGCCCCTGATGCCAATTCATCCAGCCCGTGAAGCCCTTGTTGCTCCCAGAAGCAGAAGTAAAACGTGCCCAGACAGGTGTGTTTTACTTCCGCTTCCGGGAGCGACGAGGGCTTCTGGGGCTGGATGAATTGGCATTGGGGGCAAGATCTGGCCCCTGGGACATAGTGACTGCCCCTGAACCATGTGACCGACCCATGGCCTGAAAAGTTTGGGCACCCTTGAATTAGATGGTATGAAATAGCCTGAAATATTTTTTTTTGGGGGGGGGGTGGATTAGCGTGATTTTCTCCCTTTCCTCACATGTAATTATAAACCATTAAACCAGGTTTTAGCCACTGATATATGGTTAAGGCACTGATATATGGTTTGTTGTCTTTTCTCAAGTTATAAGCTGTAATTAGTATAATTATATTTAATTAAAATGGGCCAGTTTCAAGTGCTAAGTTCGAAGGATGTTTTGTTCAAAGTAATCATGATGCATGTAAGCAATAGTTCCCAGTGGTACACAACATTGGAAGCTATGTTTAAAATTCTTCTCCTCAGTTGTGTGACAAGAATTTAATTTAATTTTTAATTTTAATTTCCAATTTGTATAGCCGTCCAACTCAGAAAGAGTTATCTACTTGCAATTTCTTGCTTTCAAACTCCTTACACTATAGGAGTACAGTGTAATAGATATGAATTTAAAGACATTTACCAAAATAGAAATTAAAAAATCCCAGGAGCACCTGTATGAGAAGACGATTAGCAGGTTACCTGTCTATTGAAGTCATTTTTATTTTATGTTTTCCCTTTTTTAATTTTTCAGTTTTTAATGGTTATATTATATAGTGATTAATAATAAATGAGAACTAAAATTTATTGGTTTAGATATAGGAAGGCGAAATGGAAAGAAAAGAGAGAAGGAAGGGATTCTTTTCCTTTCATATTGATTCCTTGTGAAGTGCAGTACTGTTATTAAAGTGTCAGAAATGGAACTAGATGTACATTCTGTTGATGGCTAGTGAATGGCTCAAGTGCTTCCTCTTGAATAAGTCCTTTTCCCATCTTCCTCCTTTTCCCCAACACCGTGTACCTGTGATTGGGATATTTGACACCATCACATAAGGGAAGCATTGGACCTGGTAAGATGATAGGCTTTGAGAAGCAGGAAGTTTTGCTTAGGCAAGTGCAACTTTTAAAAACTTTTGGGAAGAACTGTGATTGATCCAAGAAATAGAGGACACGGGGAGGAAACCACGGAGCCATTTTTTCCTGGCCACATGTCTTGTTCAGAGCAGTAAAAAAATGGAGCTAATTACTTCAGGAGGTGATAAGTGCTCCAACTTTGGAGGCATTCAAAAGAAAATTGGACAACCTTCTGTCAGATCTGCTTTGATTTGGATTCCTGGACTGAGCAGGGGGTTGGACTCTATGTCCTCATAGGCTAGTGATGGCGAACCTTGGCACTCCAGGTGTTCTTGGACTTCAATTACCAAAAGCCCAAGACGGCACTCCTGCTGATCAGGATTTGTGGAAACTGAAGTTCAAGAACATCTGGAATGCCAAGGTTCACCATCATTATGACAGCCTTTCCCAACTCAATTATTCTGAGATTCTGTGATATCATTTCATGCAGAAGGCTCTGTTTCAAAATGTGTTTCAGCATTACCACTTTTCTTTCATTTACTCATCTTTATAGCATATCCACATGCTATTCTGAGGGATAAATGTGAAACAATATAAGTTGTAAGTGCAGTTTAAAAATAGGATGCTACTGGCTAGTTAGCACGATGTGTTGTCAGAAACAGTGCTGCTGTTGGGCAGAAATCAACAGCAGCCATTGTTTATAGCAGCTGGCACAAATGGGGCAATGAAAGCTATCAGGAGACAATAAGGTTGCACTCAGAAGTAGAAAGAATGAGGTCAAAGTATTGTGCAGTACAAGATAAATTAAATCAAAGAGTTGGCTTGGTTTAGTTAGATGGAGAGTTGCCTGAGGACAACGTAGATTAAGTAGTTCAGCAATACAGCAAATCATCAGTGGTTTTTCAGATGTCCATGAATGGGCCAAAGTTATTTGGGGATGAGTCGGTTTGTTTCCTAAAGCAGAAGATAATGCAGTATGGTGCTCTATGAAAATGGAAACTGTAGAAAGAACAACTATTATAGTCCATTTCACATGCCTGGTAAAGTGGTTTCTATGTGTTGCTTCCGTCACAATTTGATCTATATGAGAAGAGATGTAGTTTTTGAAGAGCTTCTCTTCAGATTTCGATTTTCACAGACAAGATACTGATGTGTTTAGTAGAAAGGCAACAGAAGCAAGCTGCAATTTATTCTTGCATTCATGTTGGTGCCGTTATAATAACTGTATGGAAGTGGAGCTATGTTATTGGGGAGCAGAACAAAACAAATTTCTACAAGGTAATTTTAAAAACAGAGTACCCCAAACAAACAAAAAGTATAACTTTGAAGCTGGGCTTTGGATCAATACCAAACTTGGCACAGATATAGAAGACAGTCTGCTCTTTCTCTGTGTTAAATATGGAGACATTTTTGTGCAAAAGGCTTTCAAGTTATGATTTGTAAAAAGCAAAACCTTGGTCCCCCTGGCAGAAGCAAATGACTTTTTATGTCCCCAGGGTGAAAACAGACAAAATAAGGTGAGAACACAAATCTTGCTTATCTTGAAGGTGGATGGTTGATCCCTCTTTTTTATTATTACAGTAAAACCCTGGTTTATGATTGTGGTCCGTTCCGACTGCTTTTGTTGGAAACTTCATAAACCGAAGCACGTTTTCCCATAGGAATGCATTGAATTTTTTAAAAAAGGCCCTGACTGGACAAAAAATGATAAAAAATACACACAACCCCCAAAAATGCCAGACACAATTATCCCCCACCCCTCGATCTATCCCAACAGCTGGTGAGGGGCTGAGGTGGAGAAAAGGGTGTGTTCTTAAAGGATTTATCCCTTTTTTTATCTTGCACCTCTACATTTCAATTGATTGAACTCCCCAGCTGAAGAAGAGGGGAGTTCTTGAGGTGCAGGAGAGAAAGGAGAAGCCCCTAAGAACACCCCCTCCCCCCAGCTGACCACCAATGGTAGAGATTGATCAATCGATGCGGGATTTTTTAAAAAAAGGGGGGAGAGGATACAGTAAAGACAGAGCTCTACAGACAGAGCTCCTGCCCTTTCGGAAGGGCCTAAAAACCTGGCTGGCAGGGCAGGTGTGGGGGTCCAGGAACATGGGGTCCCATGTTGGGTGGCTGATATGATGGGACAGCCACCCCTCCCTCACTCTTTTAAACTTTTAAAATCTTTTTAAACCTTTTAACCTTTTTAAATCTTTTAGATTTTTGTGAATTCATGGTTTAATTCTTTTTTAATTGACTTTTAAGTAATTTATGAACCTCAAGGTTTTAATTTATGAATTTTCTGTAAGCCGCCTAGAGTCAGGTTCGCCTGATTGGGGCAGGATAATAAATCTAAATAAATAAATAAAAATAAATAAATAAAAATGAAGCTTTTCCCTACCTTTTCCATGCTGGTGCTTTGGGGAGTCCAGGTGACGGCAGCGCTGGCAGCGCTACAGCTGGGAACATGCACCTGGGCGCCCAGCCCATAACCAGGAAGTTCCAGAGTGGCGCATGTTCTCAGCTGAAGCACCATGAGGGGACCTTGGTCAAAGACCGGGATGGAGCGGATATAGCTCCATGGTCTCCCCCACGGTAGAAGTGGCAGACAGTGTGGAAACAGTGGCAAAAATGCCAATGCCTCCACTGCCGCCTCCACCTCCACAGTGGTAAGTGATGAATTGCAACTTCCAGCCGTGGAGGTGTGTGCTGTTTTAGAATCTAAAATGGCGCTGGGGCACCATTTAGAGTCTAAAATGGTGCTGGTGGTCTAATTCCTGGTTGTAAGGTTAAAAATGTTGTAAAACAGGATGTTATTTTCAAGGAATTTGCCATTGTAAACCGTGGCAAACGTAAACCAGGGCACTCATAAGCTGGGTTTTTACTGTATTTCGAAGGAATCCCTGCTGTAAGGGTTGAAATATTGATCCTTTAAAAAGGCCTCTCAAAAGGACAAATCAGTGAATGTTATTAACTGTGTTGCAAAGTTTTGATGCACTGTTGCAAATTCTCTAAATTCTAGGGCAGTGATAGTGAACCTTTTAGAGACCAAGTGACCAAACAGAGGGCCAGTGCAAACTATGCCCTGGGGGGAGGGCGGAAGCACTCCCATTGGGCTGCTGGGCAGAGGGTTGGTGCGCATGCCCACAGAGATTTTAAAATAGAGAGAACATGTATTCAGAAGCTTTCTTGTGAACTTCCTGGTTTTGGTTTGTGTCTGGGGATGGACTTATTTGATGTTAGCAGAGCTTTGGTGCCTCTTCCATCCTTCTTGAAGTTATACTTTTAATTGGAAATTAAAAAAAACCCTCCAAAGATGTTATGTGCTATCAAGTCATTTCTGATGCGTGGTGACTACATGTAGAGCTACTTACCTCTAAAATGCCCTGTCATAGAATAATTGCATTGGAAGTGGTCTATGAGACCATGAGACCATCATTGCAGGAATCCAAATCAAAGCAGATCTTTCTCTTAAATGCCTCCTGCATTGGAGTGCTCACTAACTCCCAGTTCCATTTTTTTACTGCTCCAACAGTAAATTTCCCCCCGATACTCAGTCTTTATTTGGCTTCCTGTAGTTTGAGGCCATTATTACAAGTCCTGCACTCTAGAAAGACCAAGAACAGACCCTGCCCCTCCACTTTATGACTAACTTTCAAGTATTTGAAGAGTGCTATCTCAAGTCTAAACATACCCAGTTCCTTCAGTCTTTCCTCATAGTGTTTGATTTCCAGTGCCCTGATCATCCTTTTTGCCCTCCTCTGAACCTGTCCCAGTTTGTTAACATCCTTCTTAAAATGTGGTGTCAAGAACAGGTCACAGTAGCCTAGATGTGGTCTGACTAGTACCAAATAGAGGACAAATATCCAGTACCAAAAGTAGTTATTTGTGGAGGGAAGGCATGTAGCTTGTGCAGCTTTTGTCTCTTCAGAGTTGGCAGAAATAAAATTGAAAGTATAAAAAAGAAAAGTAAAAAATTGGAGGTATAGTGACGTGTAGCTTCCTTTCACCAGCCTTTCATTATCCTAAGGGAGGAATCTCTGTTCTAGTCTATGTTCTAGTTCTAGTCTAGCCAATGAGGATCTCCATTGAGCACACCCTGAAATTGTGATTTGGGGCACTCCTACCTTAGTTTTTGGCCAGGTGAGTTGTCAAAATTTTTACAACCCCACCGTGACATCATCACAGTGTGGGCGGAGCTAACATCATGACATCGTGCGCAGGGCCAAAGAAAAATAATAATAAAATAAAAATAAGCGCACGCACACACACACACACCTGTAAATAAATACATACATACATAAAATAAAAACTACCGGTACATTAAAAACTTAAAGCCAGGCTGCCAGGCCTGCCGGCCACCAGGCCTTTTTAGGAACTGTGGTAGTACGTCAACATAGTTAAAGGTATTAAATACACATTAAAATGCACACAGACACACCACATCCAAAGGTGAGTCCCTTACCCTGGGGAGCAGGCTATAGGGAGCTTCGGCTAGCAGCTTCTCTTCCTCCTCCCCACTTTGGAGGACAGCAAGGAGGCCGTACATATGCACCAAGCACTGTAGGCATGCATGCACACCAAGTGCTTGGAACGCATGCACAGTGGGGGAATCAGTGAAAAGGTAAGCCCTGAAGGTGATTCCCCCCAAAAGCTGCTACCGGTTATCCGGGACACTGGGGAAAGTTACTACCGTTTCTGGCAAACTGGTGTGAACATGTTACAGCCCATCACTGGTTTTGGCTTACCAGTGCTATCCATCCTTTTGGGGTTTGCAGACAAAATCCAGCCTTCTTTGTCTAAGCCCCACTGCTGGAAGATCTTCTGGAAGCTCTGGTTTGTTAGTGCTTCACTCCTTCTTCCTTCCTCATTTGACAAGATGGCTTCTAGTCATAGAACCAGGTAAAAAAGCTCTGCTTGACCTTTTAGATAAGGACTTGATGGCATCAGAGGCTTTGGCTGCATCATCTGCTGTCATCCATTCTCTGCTGAACTCTTGTCTCTGTGAATCTTTATTTGTTTTGTTCTCTGTCCCCTTTTACTGTTATTAAAAGATGGCATCCTGTGTGAAGGAAGAAATAAATCTTTTCAAAATAAATGCACATAATCCCGTAGACAAGGACACTATAATCTTGTCATAGCTAAATCTTTTTCAAAGCAGTGATTCCATTTTGTTGCCAGTGATATTTACATCCTTTTTCCCCATGACATACCTTGTGTCATTTTAGGATAACCATAGGCAGATCTCTTAGTTAAAAAAATTAAAAATGGAATATTGTGTGTAATTGCAAGTCCCCACCCCACCCCTCTTCTCTTGATGTATGTTAGTCAGTTGATTTTTTGTCTTCTTTTTTTGCTCTAATAAGTTAAAAAAACAACACGTTTTTTGTTTAGAAAAAAAAAAAAAGATTTTCCACACTATAAAAGACCTGAATCATCACCAACAGACAGCTCAAGACAGAGTTGAAGAGCAGCTGACAGAGCAGGTTCAAATTCGCAGAGGTGTGCGACAAGGTTGTGTGTTATCCCCAACACTGTTTAATATATATTTGGAGAGTATTTTTCCAGAAGCACTATCAGATTTAAACATGGGCATTAAAATTAGTAGGGAATATCTGAATAACATCCAATATGCTGATGACACAGTGTTGTTGGCCACAAACTTTGCAGATCTTCAGTTGATGATCGATCAAGTTAGAGTTACAAGCACAGAATATGATTTGGATCTCAACACCAAGAAAAGTAAATATCTAATTATAAGCCGAACACCAACTCATGGCAAACTAATGGCAGAAACACAAGAGTATGTTAAATACAAATTGGGATCCTGAGGTAGAGATCAAAATACGAATAGAAAAAGCAAGATCCACCTTCCTAAAAACGTGACATTTGTTATGCAGTAGAGATCTAAATCTACGAAGATCCAAATAGTGAGGTGTTATGTATTCCCAATGTTGCTATATGGAGTCAAAGATTGGACATTGACTAAAATATCTGAAAAGAGGATCAAAGCTTTTGAAATGTGGATCTACAGAAAACTGCTAAGGATATCATGGGTTGACCATGTGACTTAATGTAGAAGTATTGTGACAAATGGATAAAGAACAAGAACTCTTTAAGATCATCAAGCAAAGAAAGCTCAAACCGTCATATCATGAGGAACAACTTAAAATATAGAATACTGTACTTCAACTTGTTCTTCAAGGTAAGATCCCTGGGAAGAGAGGCCCTGGACGTAGACAGACTTCATGGCTGAAGAACCTGAGAGACTCATGTGACATCTCCTCAGAAGAACTGTTCCGGGGAGTTAAGAAAAGGAAGACTATTGCCATGATGATAGCCAATATCTGGATTGGATACGGAACCTAATGAAGAAGATACAGCTTCCCCTCCTCTTGTGTTGTGGAATATTTCTTTAGCACCAGTTCCTTGTTTGAAATTCCTCACTTCAAAAACTGTTGACTGAGGAGATAGGGAAGTGTATGTGTTCAGGTACACAACAGTGAAGGGTCTCTTCTGTTGGGGCAGATCTCATCCTCCTGTTGCATTGTGTTCCATCTCAGCTGTGTACCACCCCCCATCAGTGACTGACAGCCACTGATTTGTTAAGACATGCAAAGGACTGATTCTAATGATGATTTCTTGGAGCATGCTCTTTTTATTTTTGTTCAAATATTTCTAAGCTACCTTTCAAGAGATGTACATTCACTGTGGTTATTGGATGCTCATTTTCTCTCCATTTTGTGTTGTGTTGTGTTGTGTGGTACAGTCATGAGGAATGTCCTTTCAGGCTTTCTAGTTGAGCAGCTGCACCTTTCATTTGTTTGATTCTATTGTGTTTGGATTTATGGGGATGGTTTGGAAACATTGCTGTCTCCCTTGATGTCTGATTTTGCACTAGCCTGGTTCTAGCAAAGTTGCCAGAAATCAAACAGTGCTTCTTTATGGTGTTGACATTTTCCCTCCATTCTTCCATCAAGTGTATTATAGGTTACACTTCAACAGCCTGAGTTCATATTTAGTTTAAGTTATTATGTAGGCTTCTGTTTTGAAGAATAAAAAGAAGAGTATCTTTCATATGAATGATTGCTAGAGTTGTTTGTTTATATTTAATATCAAATGTTTAAAGAAGAGCTGCCAGAATCTCAGTCAACATTTGAGAGGAAGAAATTATAGCCTAGCAGAGAGGCAGCCGTATGGTGGTTTGCTTAATTTTAGAGAGGGAGAATAGAAAACATCACTCACATTTCATATAAGCTTTTAAAAACAGAAAATAAGAAAACTCACCATAATTCTGCTAATTTCAACTGAAGTTTTGAAGTATACTTAAATGCATGCTGCTATTTTTCTGATTCTTGCCCAACCTATGTACAGCACTCCCTTACATTAGTGAGTCACCCATTTATGTCCCAGTGGAATGCATGGAAATTGTACAAAAATGTGTTAATAATCACATTAACTTCATATTAGTCTAGATCAGGGGTGCCCAAACCCTGGCCTGCGGGCCTAATTGTCCCCCTGCATATAATTAATGTGGTCTGCAGTGAGCACCCGGGCTTCACTGAAGACCACCCCCCAGCTGCCCCCACCACCTGATTTCAGCAGTAATGGTGACAGAGGCAGCGACTGTGCTTTTTCCTGGCTGCTCCGAGCAGCTTCTCACTTGATCCTTTCCCCTCAGCACCCTGTGTTGAAGCCGATTGCTGCTTGGGGAAAATTTTCGGAGCTTGGGGAACATTTTCGGAGCCTCCTGCAAGTCAAAATTTGCAGCGCTAAAAGAGCCCCCTGGTGCACTTGGGATGATGTCATCCTGAGCGCACCAGGGGGCTCTCTTAGCACCGTGAATTTTGACTTGCAGGAGGCTCCGAAAATTTTCCCCAAGCAGCAATCGGCTTCAGCACAGGCTGCTGAAGGGAAAGGATTGAGTGAGAGGCTGTTTGGAGCAGCCTGGAAAAAGCACAGTCGCTGCCTCCGTCGCCACCACTGCTGATGTCAAAACTGTCAGCAGTGGGAGCAGCCCACCTCTGGCCCCCATAGCAATGTGTCGGGGGAGGGACTGGCCAGCAAGAAAAAAGTTTGGGACCACTGGTCTAGATCAGGATCTTCCCAACCTTGGGATTATCATCATCATCATCATCATCATCATCATCATCATCATCATCATCATCATCATCATCATCATCATCATCATTATTTGCCGCCCCACTCACCTATGGCGACTCTGGACGGCTAACAACAAAGCAATACAAAACAGTTACAACAGCAAGTAGCATCAAATAGCAGAGTATCAAATAACAAGAACAATTCAAGGAATCCCCAATCAAAGTCACAAATGAATGGGTGTCACAATGGGTGTCACAACTGTATCACAGTTACAGATATAATGTATCAAAATATCAAAAGACAAGCAATTACAAAATCTATATCAATACATCTTACAAAGCATTGCAGAAATACATAAACAGAACATCAGAACATCCCCGCAACAGTACCCTGGCCTCTCCATCCCACAGCAAAGTCCTGCCGCACACAGCTGCAGTGGTCTTCTGAGCCCTGATCATGGGACGGGTCCATGACGCTGGAGCAGGTGGAAGTCTCGGTGTCCGGCCTCTCTTCCCCCCCCCCCATCTTCAGGTGGGACCCAGGGCAGGCAGAGAGTCCTGCCACTGCCACAGCTTTTAAGCGCTGGTCCTGGGGTGGGTCCATGATGCCAGAGCAGGTGGAAGTCTCAGCGTCTGGCCTCTTCCCCCCCCCCCCAGTCTGCAGGTGGGACCCCGGGCAGGCAAAGAGTCCTGCTGCTGCCGCAGCTTTTAAGCGCTGGTCCTGGGGTGGGTCCATGACGTCGGAGCAGGTGGAATCTTGGCGTCTCAGCCCCCCCCCCCCCAGTCTGCAGGTGGGACCCAGGGCAGGGATCTCAGATGTTCTTGGTCTTCAATTACTAGAAGCCCAAGTCAGTACACCTGCTGATAAGGGCTTCTGGAAATTGAAGTCCAAGAACTTCTGGAGGCCAAAGGTCATTTTAAAAAAATCATAGTTGTTTGATTTAATAAATGAACCAGTTCACCATATGAGATATGTGGCTCTCTTGTCTGGGCCTTCACGGAGAGGACTGCTGTGTACCTGAACACATTTTTTGTTTTGTTGTCCCATCAACCTACAAAGTATCTCCGTCTTTTTACCCTATAAACACTTTTCTGGCTTTTTAATAAAATCTGTAGCACAACTACCAGATATCATTTTTTTGTATTGGTGCTTATCCTTAGTAATGATGTTGCTCCTAGGGATATTAGCAAATATCACAATATTTGAAGGTCAGATATAATAATATATAATATAATATATATAATATATAATATATATATAATATATAATCCTATATCTGAGCCAGGGAAGAATTCCCAGCTTTCCTTCATGACCAGCTTCTCCATCCAAAACAATCTCCCATCTTCTTGAAATCAGGGTAGTTGAGAGCAGTAGCAGCCTGTGGGACAAAGGAAAGTGAAGGTCAATGGAAATTTATTATTTATTTGTTTGTTTCCATTTGTATGCCGCCCACTTGCAATGCGTCTCAGGGCGGCTAACAAAGTATCACAAAGCGTCACAGAATATCACAAAATATCAGATAATAATCAAAAGCACAATAAATCCCGATAAATAAATACAATAGAACAACAAATAAAGCAGATAAACCACATTGTCCTCTGTTGGCACCGCAGCCGGACAATAGTGAGGCTCAAGGGTCAGAGCCCGGAGCTCAACATCCTCAATATTGATTGAATTCCCACATCTCCCTGTGTCTCATTGCTGTAACTGGCTCCGTAGTTGTGAAAGGGAAAGAGGAAAGGCATTTGTGGGGTTAGAAGGGTTGGCAAAAGATGAGGGAGGACTATGTGTAAATAAGATCTGTGAGTGGGCAGTAATCACTTCAGGTTGGAAAGCTGAACTGTGTTCATTCACATGCTATAACCTTTAATGGAGGCCAGCACTGTGGAAATTACTGCAGCTTTCATCAGAGCCAAGAGAAGCTCCACCATGGACTTTTTCGTGGTAAATGACTCTTTGCTGAGAAGGTAGAATGAGATGCCAGACTTTGCTGCCACATTACCAGATTCCTCCTCCCCAAGTAAAGCCATGGAAGTGGCAAGAAAGAGGAAACAGGGATAGTTGATGACAGAAGCGAGTGGGCAACCAGCATTTCATTACAGTATTTCAATTGGGATGATAGTAAAAACATCAGAATCAGTTCCATGTCTCATCACTTTCTTTAACGACAGAATTGGACAATCGAAGGATAGTTTGGTTGAGGAGGGGCAAGAATGCTCAGCAAGTCATAGTTCGGTGATTATATTTTTAGTGGTGGTGAAATGTCAGTGGTTTGACATTACCTGGTTTATTTTATATCAAGGATGTCCAAACTACGGCCCTGGCGTTGGATCCGGCCCATGACGCCAATTCATCCAGCCCATGAAGCCCTCGTCGCTCCTGGAAGTGGAAGTAAAACACACCCTTACAGGCCCCCAGGCCATAGTGACCAGCCCCCGGCCTGAACCACATGACTGGCCCATGGCCCAAAAAGTTTGGGCAACCCTGTTTTACATGACCAGGTGCCTACTTCTCTCACTGCTTATGGCTTTCATACACCAAGCCATCCATTATACTTTTGCAGACTTCCTGAAAATTAATCCAGTACTGATGTTTCTGTCTACCCTGATGCCTGAGCAATCATCACCAGCTGAGACATGTTTGTACAGAAAGGATTGTTGTCTTTCTTTTCTTTTGGCTGTATCAGCATATCCAGGGTTTGAATAAGCCTAAGTAAATTGTGCTGTGCTGAAAGGAAAATCTGTTTGACAAGGGAAGCCAAAAATAACTTAAATGGCTTTAAGAACATACATTCCTCTGCAGAGTTAGTCATAACTGAGCAGAATTGAGGCACAGAGTTGATAAACCACATTTTGTTCTTGTCAAAAACAACAACAGTGTTCTCTGCCTTACCGCAAGGAACTCCAGCAAACGTGACTGTATTTTTGTCAGTGACTGATCATCACTCTTTCCTTGATGGCAAATACAATTTCATGGATATTCAGTGTTAATGAGTCAACACATTTTTGTACCTAAAGGGAGCCTCCAAATATCATCCTCTGCCTCATTAATTTATGTTTACTCATTTATTTAGATTTATATCCCATCTACAGTTTAAGTTTATCTTATAGTGGAATATTAAAAGTACAGTACTCTGTAACAACCTTATACAGTAAAACCCCGGGTTACGACAGAGGTCTGTTCCAACAGCCTCCATTGTAACCCAAAAAAATTGTAAACCAAAACATCCATAGGGATGCATTGAAAAATTAAAAAATGGTCCTGAATTGATTGTTTAAAAAAAACATTAAAAATTTGTAAACCAGTACAGCATTTCCATAGAATTTGCCATTGTAAACCGCAGCAAACTTAAACCGAGATGGTTGTAACCCGGGGTTTTACTGTATATTTAAATGAGCTAAAAGAAAATGTTTAAAATAGTACAATTCAGAGGGTTGTTTTTCTGAAACAGTCCCACTGGACAAAAATATGGACTACACAACCATATAAATCAGTATCGGCCAAATTTTGGGAGGTGGTAGTTTTTAAAGTTCATAAATTGCGTTAAAAAAATCATAAAATCAATGAGGCAATAACATATATGTTGGAAAAATCGTGGTTTAAAAGGATAAATATATGGATTTCTTGTTTGAACATCAAATCATTTTGACATATGGTAATAGATAGTTGAGCAAGTTAACACAACAAAAGTTAGTCCCTAAGGAAACTTTATTGTTGTTTTCATTATTCACTGGAGAGCATATGAATATGAATTTAGTTAGTGGTGGTTCTTGTAGTGGCTGTAAGAATTGAAATTGCTTAAATATGGAAAAATGTTCAAGGACTTCTTTCTGAAGATATTTAGATAAAATATGGGCAAGAGTGCTGATGGAAAAATTGACTGCTTGTGTTAGATTGCTTAAAGGAGAAATAAAAAGATGATTTCATTTAAAATATGGCACCCATTATTGGCTTTTGGTTTGGAATTAAGAAAGGATGACATTTTGAGAAGTTGGCTAGACTGCATCTCAGAATGAGTTGTTATGTTGTGCTTTATGCAAGCTGATAAAATGAACTAAGGAGCTACGGTATATCCATATGGTTAGGCAAAAATTGTGTTTCACTTCTTTTTTCTGTTCATTTTCTTTCTTTGTCTGTTACTCACTAAAACCTGATTCATTTTGTCAGACACTGACAGGAAATCTTTACTAATGTAAAAAATTCATCTCACCCATGTGGCCACCGTTTGTGCTTAAAACCACTTGGCTTACTAAAGGGAGCTGCCCCCTTTGCCCAAAAAAAGTGTGCTTGCCTGAATTCCTACATGCTCAGACTAAGGCAATTAGTTTAGTTTGGTTTGACTGTTGATTTCTGAAGCCTTTTAGTTTGTCTGGCTTGACTGGGAAGGTGGGAACACTTCCATTTGTCACAACAGCCTAGGTCTAGGAAACTAGATCTATCCTAGTATTTGGCTATTTGGGGGGAAAAATGCATAATTTCAGGCCACAAAAGGAAGGAACAGATAGGTTACTGCTCTTTTTCTCATCTCTTGTTTTGGTCTCTTAAGAAGTCAAGGTTCTCAAATGTGTGCAGTTCCAGATAGAAGAAAAATAGCTGTGAGAGGATAGTAGAGGAAAAAAATGTTGTTTCTGTTGATGGGTGGGTGGGGGGAGTTAATTTCCCTTGACTGCCTGTCATAGATTTTCATTTCCATAATTATCAGTTGAAAACATCCTGCATTTTGTATCTTTTTTGTTGTTTTGTTTACTCTCTGGTGTGCTTGCACAGACTAACATGGCTGCCACTTCAAAAGTTGTAAATCTTTGTGGCTTTTTACACCTGGTAATGATTGAAGATACCTGATTATTATTCAGATTTATTTCTGGTTCTGTGAAGTGGTAAATGGTTAGTAGATAGATGCAAAATAATCTTTTTGGCATTACATATTTGGTATTGAGTTCACCTTTCAGACCTAGCATTTAGATTAGAATTTACCTATTATGTCATGTGAAAATTGACAATGGTGTGAGTTACCTAGGCTGCAAGCACTTTCTTTGTTCCCTGAGGTGGTCCAAGGCTATGGATGACATGTGTTGATAAATAAGAATCATTGACCATCCTTCTGTAGTTTGTTCTGTAAAGGTATTATGGGAAATTGCAGCATATAACATCCTGATTATGATTCTGTGTTTTTTGCAAGGGTGGTGGTGGAGAAAGTGAATGACTCTTTTTCATTAGCTTTCTTCATGTCAGAGGCACCACCAGCATATAATACTGTGTTTCCCCAAAGATAAGACACTGTCTTATATTTATGGCTTATTTTCAGGGGATGTCTTATTTTTATTACGCCACTGGCTGCCCATCTTCTTTACCGCTCAGCGCCGGAACGCTGCATAGCCAAGCCTATCACTATGTCTTATTTTCAGGGTATGGCTTATATTGTGCAACTGCTGAAAAATTATGCTACGGCTTATTTTATGGGTTTGTCTTATTTTTGGGAAAATACGGTAACATACAAAGCTAAAATTAACATATCTAAAACAAAAAGGAATTATAAGGACTAGATGACATCCACCCAATATCCACCCACATCAACAGCATTTCCTCTTGCCAACATAAGGTCCTCCTTAGTGCACGTTGAGGGGCATTGTGTACATTGTATCATATGAGTGATTGTTTGCTCTTCTCCGCATTCACACAGGCTACCATCTACAGGGAAACCCCACTTTCTCAGATTAACCCCTTGATCTTCCTACCCCAGCACACAGTCTGTTTAAAGCTTTCCACACAGGCCATGGTTGTTCGTGGCGAGGCGGTAGAGAATCTTGTGGTTTTCCCCAGTTATCTGGTAGCTCCTAGCTTGCCTTCCAAAGTACTAAGGCGGTCTGTGGGGGCTGGTTGTTCAGGGGAGCAGAAGTTATGAGAAAACTGTGCCTTGATGTCTCTGCTTTTGTAGTTGATAATCAAATAGCAGGTGTGTTTCTGAGGATCTTGCTTTTTACCCACTCTTTCTGAGCAGCCCGTTCTCGGCTAAATGTTGGTGGAGGGATACCAGCTAAGTAATGCACTTTTTGTATTGGGGTTGGTTTTAAGCATCCTGTGACCAATCTCGCTGTTTCATTTAGGGCCACAGCCACCTGGTTTGCATGTTGTTGATCTGCACCACTAACATACTCTCCTGCAGAGTAACATAAAACTAGCATAGAAGTTCTTAATGTGTGTGGTTGGACACCCCAATTTGTGCCTGTTATTTTCCTTAGAATATTGTTCCTGGCAAAAAACTTCTATATGACATTTAGACAATAGGTCCTGAAAGTGAGAGTTCGATCCAGGGTAACTCCCAGATATTTAGGGGTGTCACAGTGTTTGAGCCTGGTACAATTCCAGTTCACCTGCAACCTTCTTGATGCCTTGCTGTTTTTTAGATGAAAAGCACTGAGTTGAGTTTTTAGACAGTTTGGTTATTCCTATAATATAAAGTCATTAGCTTATTCCATCAAATAATTCATCATAGTCTGGGTTTGTGGGTAAATTGTGTCCAAAAGCTGCTAAAGAGCTTAAGTATAGCAAAAAGAAAACTGAAACATGGAAGCTGGCTGGTGGGTAAACGTATTTGTTTGCCGATCTGCATGAAAAATACTATAGGTTCTTTGTGGTTTATACAAAAGTTTGGACCAATGTGAAAAGTTGGTTGTGTAAGAATTTGCGGTAACTTCTCTGCAGAAACAGCTATGTAATGAATTTGAGAATCTGTCAGAACTAATGAAAATGTAGCTTCTAGAGCAGGGGTGCCCAAACTTTTTGGGTGCCCAAACTTCACACGCTTCTGGGAGCGATGAGGGCTTTGGGGTTGGATGAATTGGTTTGGGGGCTCGATCTGGCCCACAGGCCATAGTTTGGGCACCCCTGTTCTAGAGAATATCTGTTATGATAACTTATTCATATATGTTTACATTATTTAATAGTGAAAAACAAAAGAGAAATGACTGAACAGTCAAATTAAGCTGTTGAATCAGTAGTAAGATACATTTTTGTAATAAAATTTGCACTTGCTGTATTGATGCTGTAAAGTACAAGTTGTGAGGCAAACAAAACCAATTGTTTTTGTTCTTTAATTGTGTCTCACCTCTCAGAGAAGATAGTTACTATGTTTGGTGGTGGTATTCAGCAGGTTCGCCCCAGTTCACCAGAACCGGTAGCAGAAATCTCGGCTGGCCCTATCCATCCAAGTTTTGAAATAAAGTACTGTAGTCCTAATTCAGGTGCAATTTAGGGCTTTCCCCCTGGCCATGCCCACCATATCATGCCCACAGAGTAGGTAGTAAACATTTTTGAATCCCACCACTGTCTATATTAAAAATAACTTGGTAGGTTATAATTTTTACTCTTTATTATTTTAATGAGGGTAAATTATTACGGTATGTGGTTGATAATGAACTGTTAAAAATGTATAAAGGATTATGACTCCCTACTGATTATATTTAATATTTTATGTGTTGACTTTGGATTCATTTATTTTCCGGCAAAGACCTTTAATTATAAAGGAAACGTACCAGTTCAACTGCCTCACAGGGCCACTGAAAATTATTTGGGGGGGGGGGGGAAATTGAAATATTAAAAAGCAGTCTTGGGCATGCTTTGTTGAACTCTTACAAAAAGGTAAAGGAGATTCATTCAAAATTTGATTATAGAACCAAAATATGGGTATAATATCCATTCCAGATATTTTTAGGTTATGAATGCCATAACTGTAATACTATAATTGATGAACTACCGGTAGGTTAAAACTGCATATAACTGGAAAAGAATGTTATAATAAGGAAGTCTCTGTTTGTCAAACTCTTACAATATAGATCCATCTTTTTTTCTTATATGACTGCTTAATTTGTATACCTACACTGATTTCAGTAGCATGTTTCATTGTTTTTTCCCATTGATCAGTTATTTCTGTTTTAGCATTAGTTTTTGGTAGTATCACAATAGAACACTCCTTTAACTTATCAAAACAATGGAAAATTAATAACTACTTAACTTATTGGATATACAGTAAAACATTGGATAACGCTAAAACTTGGTTCCACAAGTCTTGGTGTTATCTGATTTTTAGTGTTATCCGATCCATGTTAAAATCCTATGGGATGGATCGGATAACGTTAAAGCTCCATAGAGATACATTGCAACCGGCATACGCTTTAGCGGTTGTTATCCGATCCATCCCATAGGACCTTAACATTATTCGATCCAATTCTCCTCTACAGATTACTTAATGTTATGCGATTTTAGCATTATCCGATCCAATCATTATCCGATGTTTTACTGTATGTGCAAAAAACATTTTAAGTTAACAAAAATAAAAATAAAAATGAATGCAGATGTAATTCATATCCATTGTTTAAGTTCTTATCTTATGGAATAGCAGAGAATACAGTAGAGAGAATAGTATGGAACCTGGGCAGTTCTGAGCTTGTTTCAGTTAAATTTTATGCAGTAACAATTACATATCTCCTTCAAACTCGGCATTGTCTTGCCTGGATTAAATTTCATCCTGTTTGTCCTTATATTTCAATGAAGTGCTTCCAGAAACCACCTCACTGTGTGTTAAGGTAATGGTAAAGGTTGCTCTTGCTTGAAAGCAAGTCATATCCAACTCTAGAGTTCAGTGCTCATCTCTGTTTATAGCCAAAGAGCCAGCGCTGTCTGCATCTGCAGATGTTTCCGTGGACATGCGGCATGTTTGCCCCAACACCGGAGGTGCACAGAATGCTGTTTACCTTCCCACCGAAGTGGTGCCTATTTATCTACTTGCAATTTCTTGCTTTCAAACTGCTAGGTTGCAAGGAGCTGGGACAGAAACAGAAGCTCACACTGTCGTGCAGTACTCTGGTATTGAACTCTGACCTTCTAGTCTTCAAGTTCAGTATCTTTAACCTCTTGAGCCACTTCAGTCCCTGTGGAGGTACATGACACTAAACATGGAAAGAGCAGTCTGAAGTGTATGTTGTCTATATTATTGATATATTAGTCTATATATTTAGAGGATTTTCCCTAGCAGCCTTCTCACTAATGAAAAGATTTAGTTGTAGACTTTAGAAATACAGTGTGGCTTTTGCCTGGTGGTGCAGTGGTTAAACTGTTGTACTGCAGCCAAAAGGTTGACTCAGCCTTCCATCCTTCTGAGGTTGGTAAAATGAGTATGCAGCATGATGGGGGCAAAATGCTCATTAACTTGTGAAACACCCAGAGAGTGCACTAAGTGCTATGGGGCAGTATATAAGTGTAATTGCTATTGCTATTAAATTAGGCATTCTAACCTTACTGTTAAAACACATAAAACAAAAATAACAGTGATAACAAAATCCTATTGAGCCAAATCCTGTAGTTAGTCCCAAGTAAAGCAGTAATATTGAACAAATAGAACTTGTTGAGTCTGTATTTACCTCCATCCCATTAACTGGGACCAAAATGCTAAGTCAAAAATGCACCTCACATAAGGACAATTGGGCAAATATTTTGGCCCAGCCATTTAGGTGTGCAACCAGTTGTGTACCCCAGAATGTTTGAGCATGCAATGCATAGCCAAAAAGGTTGCACATGTCACTTGTCTCTTTCTGGTTTTTGTTATGTGATATCAACAGGATTCTGTCCAAATTGCTAGAACAGCTAGATTTGGTCAAGATTTTTTAAAAACAACAACACTAAAGCATTTCCTTTCATTAAAACAATAATGCTTTCTGTCAGAATATCTTAGAGAACCTTGGTTTTCCTTATCTTAGTTTCTGATTTACTGAAAGGTATCAGCCGTTTTCCTTGAGGGGCAAGAGAAAGGAGGAATTTAGCACACTGAAAAGGCAAGATATGGTTTTGCTTCTCTTAAATGTGAAGATTGATTTGTAATGTGCTCCACTTTTCAGCTCTTCTTATGTTACAAAAATCTCCTAGGGATGCTTCAGGGAAATGTGGTGGAAATGCTATGTTGGTAACATCCTACATTTCTGTAGAATGCAGATTCATTTTGTAGCTTGAACAAATAAGGTAGTGGAGATTAACTAGCTAGATTGATTGTCCTTGGCCTGTTGACTTCCAGATGGTTTGGACTTCGATGTTCATCAGCCTTAGCCAGCATACCTATCGGTCAGAAATGCTGGGATTTGCTTTCCAGAACACCCAAAGGACACCAGATTGGGGGAACCGAACTTGAGTGTCTCCTTGAAATTTTCTTGGCACAGTCCTTTTGTCCCCGTTCCCTGCCATCCGCTGCATATTATGCCTTTATTGTTAAATATAACCCAAGCCTATTACATCCCTTTCTGTCCTTTGAAAGTTTTTAAGCAGGAATAGAAAATGTATGATATCCCCAGTACTGTATTCTTGAACAGCAACTCACACTAGCCCTTGCATTAGCTGTTTTAGAACTGAAGTGAAATCACATGGCCAGGATCCCCCACCCTTGAGCTTCAGCAGGAAGCTCTAGAGATTGTAACTTGACATATTGCCTTTATAGAAAGGATTATCAAGCAGGACAGCTGATTCTCAAAAGAGATAGAACTCTTACCAGGTAGCATTGGATAAAAGGGATCTGTGAAACAACAGGAAATCTTTTGTTCTGTCCTTTGCTATTTTAATTAAATATGGCTTTCTCTGACCTCTTATTCCATGTGCTTCTTTATCCTATGATTATCCCAGTGGTCACTTATTAATCAAATGTTAAATTTTAATAATCCCCAAAGGACCATAGGAAAGATATTGGTGTGCCATACATTTTGGTGTGCCTTACTCATTTCCCTGGTTATTTATGAGGATGAAAACAACTCCACTGACAAAGGTAAAATAATTACCTTTAATGTTAATTGAAAGAATAGTAATGTTCATCTTAATGGCAATGAGTAGTAAGTAATTTGCTAAAACTATGTGTTCCACATTATATAGATCAAATTAATTTCCTTTTATTGTGTGCTTTTAAAAATGTGTACAGGGGAAGCGGAGAGAAAAACTTGAGATAAAAGGAAAGGGGTGAAATGATAGGCTTATTTTCAAAGCCCTCTAATCAAATGTTACATAAGACATGTTTTAGTTGCAGCTCTTAGTTTTAAAACCCTTACTCTCCCATGATGATATAGTATGTATATAATTTGTTATCTACTCGAGAAGGACCCGAGGATGACAGTAATTGGCAGAATAATTCATCTTCTCAAAATAAAACTGTAAACATAGGATGTACTGTGTTTGAACTGTGAGTTCAGCTGGAGGCCACTGTCCAGTGTGGCCTTCAGGGCTTGTATTGTATCTGTATTTTCTTTGTGTGTAGCTGTTGTTCTCAGTTAAAGTTGTCAATGACTGTTTTTGTTCCTTTGCTTCCAGGAGTTCAGAAGGATTATGGTCATTAACCTATATCCCTGCTGCCATTCATCTAATAGCTGAATGTGATGCCCAGAAGATAATGTATGTGTTGTTTTTGTTGGCTGTAAGAGTGTTGCTTTTACATGGAAGCAGAGGATTTTTCAATCAGAGAAGTCAGCAAGAATTAACAAACGCTGATCTTGCATTCAAATAGGTTTAGCCAATTTGAAAAACCAAGTTAGTGCATGTGAACTGCAAATGATTAGGTATTTACACAGTGTTTTAGTCTGTCCCTTGTAAAATAGAAGATTACTTCCACTATCAATTGGAAGGGATATCATTTAGAGCTGAACTAGATTAACATTTCTCTTGGGGAAATTCTTTTGCTCATACCAGGTATCTGAACAGTTGTGATATTAAAGACTAGAAAGGTGGTTTCCTGCAGTTTCAAGGGACAGGTATGCTAAGGTCCCTTGGCACACTGCTTGCCCTTCCTTTTCATTTTGTGATGAGGTTTGCAGTCTTGCCACCACGATCTCCATTGCTACCGGTGCTACTCAGCTAGATGTCTGGTTTCTGTCTGCAGCAGTGCAAGGTAATGCATGACCAGGCACATGCCACATCACCAAAGTAGTGGCCAGGAAAGTCAATGATGATGACCAGTACAGTGTGACCAGTACAGGGCCAGAGGATTTAAAAAACAAAGGGGTAAGGCTTGGGGAAAGGAGAAGATGTGAATGAAGTAGAAAGGATGTGGAGGAGGCGAAATGAGCATGGAAGAAATGGAGACAATGGCAGAGACAAGAACAAGGGGAGAAAAGGCATGAAAGCGGGGCCTGAGGTGGGAAGTGAGAAGAAACTGAGAAGATTATGATCCAAAATGACAGGAAGATACCCAGGCACCCAACAGGAATGGAGAGCATGCACTAACCCTTGTGAGTGGGAGCTATAACCTTCTCTAATCTTGCTCCCATCTGGAAGGTACACAGCTGGGCAAGATAGTTTCTGGGAAAGGATCCAGCCCACAGTTGTGGCGATGGAGAGCCACACGAGGCTATGAGTTTGACAACTCAAAGGAGACTCTGACAAGCAGGCTTGGACTATATAAAACCCTTCCTAGAAGGAAATGTCTTGCTACTGACCTCTAAATTCTGGTTTATCTCAGGACCTCTATAGGTCCTGGCTATAGTCAGGAGGTGTCCAGAAACAGAGCCTAATAGACATTAGTCTAGAGGGTGCAAGACATCCCAGCCTGTCTGGAGAGTGGAGTTTGTGGCCTGGATACTTTAAAGAATGAGGTTGGTTCCTACTTATTAAATAGAGCAGTGATGGTAAACCTTTTAGAGACTGAATGCCCAAACTGCAACCCAAAACCCACTTATTTATCGCAAAGTGCCAACACAGCAACAGGAGAGGAAGGAAACACTTCCATTAGGCTGCTGGGTAGAGGGGCGGGGTGAACTCTGTGCTGGGGTGAGGGAGGAAGCTCTCCCATTGGGCTACTAGGCAGGGGGGTAGGACAAACTCTGTCCTGGGGTGACTGCACGAATGCCCGCAGAGAGTACTCCAAGTGCCACCTCTGGCTCATGTGCCATAGGTTCACCATCGCTGAAATAGAGGGACTCAAGAGAAGCTTACCTCGGTAAAGAAGCGTATCTTGGCAGAATTTAACAAAAGGTGTTAATCCTGATCCTGCAGTTGCTTACTAGTTCAGTGGTCCTCTCCAAGAGATCCCTAAAGTGGATAAGAATGTATGTTTCTGTCAGTTTGCTGAACGTTTATATCAAGGGTCCCCAAACTTTTTACACCATGGTTGATTGGGCCGGTCATGTGGTTCCTCCTGTAGTAAAATGTGTCCATGGCTGTTGTAAACACATTTATGACAGCTGTGGGTGCATTTACGGCAGCATTTTGTGCATGTGTGGGCACATTTTACTTCCACTTCTGGTAGTGGCGATGGCGGTGTGGGGTGGATGATTTGGCACCACGGGCTGTAGTTTGGCCACCCTTGATTTATATATTCCTGATTCCTTGGAAGCAAGAAAAGTGATCCATTGGTCAGCTTGAAGGTTTAGAACAGGGGTGCCCAAACATTTCGGGCCATGGGCCAATCATGTGGTTCAGGGAGCTGGTCACTATTGCCCAGGAGCTAGATGCGGCCCCAACACCAATTCATCCAGCCCACAAAGCCCTTGTCACTCCTGGAAGCAGAAATAAAATGCGCCCATGTGGGCACGTTTTACTTATGCTTCCAGGAGCAACAAGGGCTTCATGGGCCAGATGAATTGGTGTCAGGGGCTGGATCTGGCCCCCAGGCTGTAGTTTGGGCACCCCTGGTTTAGAAAAAAATGGGGACTTTGTTCTCCCCCCACACACACATATCCCATATTACGTCATTTTGGCATGTTGGAAACTGGCAGTAATTAATCTGAAGTGTTGTAGTTGCAATCACGTGCAGCATAACAGTGGAACTTCTTAAATAACACATTCTAAACTTTTTCTTCAGTTAAACTCCTAATCTATTATACTGCATTTCAGATTTATAATTTCTGGGAGGGTCTTGGACAAGGGTTTCCAACCTACGGCCTGTGGGCTTAATTAGGCCCATGGCCTAATTAATCCAGCCTGTGGTGGCCACCAAGGCACCACTGGAAACTCCACCACCACTGGAAGTGCCCAAAACACAGCAACAGCGGGTGCAATCATTTTGGGTTTTTTGGTTGCATTTGCCGCCTGCACCACTTCCCATGGCTGGGGGCCTTTTTTGCTGCATTTTGATATTTTCCACCATGTTTTCATTGTGTTTTTGCAGCAACAGTGGCTTTTCCGAGTTCTGCAGCGGCAATGATGTTTTTTCAGCTGCTTTTGCAGCATCCGCCATTCCCCATGGTGGCAGGAGGGTGTTCAGAGCAGTTTTGCTCCATTTTTCTATTTTTTTTCACCACATTTTTGCTGCATTTTCACAGTGAAGATGCAGCATTTTGGCACTTCCAGTGGTAGGGGGTAGTGGGGGAGCTTCCGGCAGTGCCAAAAAAGTACCATGATTGCGGGCCCCACTGCTACCATGGAAAATGTAAGTGCCAAAACGCAACATTTTTGCTGTGAAAACTCAGCGAAAATGCAGCAAAAGTGCTGCGAGCACCCTTCTGCCAACATGGGGAGTGGCGGAGGCTGCAAAAACAGCCGAAAAATGCTGCTGCTGCTGCCACCACTGCTGAAAACAGAAGCACCGGGAGGAACCACACCTCCAGCCCGCACAGCTGTGAGTCGGGAGTGAATCTGGCCCATGGCGGGAAAAGGTTGGGAACCCCTAGTCTAGGCCAATACAGTTGAAGCAACCAATCCTAGTCATGGAGTTCATATTCCACAGATGATTTTACAGCTATTCGTTTTGCCCACTCTATCAGAAGACTTGCACTGGCTGCCCGTATGCTTGCACCTTGAGTTCAGAGGATTGAAGATGATTTTCAAAGTCTGAAAGGGCATGTAACCTGGATATTAAAAGTAACATCATTTCCTATGTATATCTACCTGATCATTAAGTTCTAAAGAGGGGAGTTGCTTTCTCCCTTTAGAGCAGTATAGCATGATGAGAAGAGAGATTTATTGGCTGTAGTTGTCTGTCTGTGGAATGTCCTCTGCCTGAAGACTGGTCTTTTCTTAGCATTGCACTTGATTTGGCACAAAGTTAAAACGTGTTTGTTAGCCTGCACTTCTGGGACTTTGTGAAATCGTCGGTTCATTTTTGACTTGTAGAATTTCAAGTTTTATTCTGTGTGATAAAATTCATATCTGTAAGGTGGGTTATTTTTTTTAATTTATTTTAAAAAAAACCAAGAGAAATAAGACTAAACTGAAGAATAAGATAATAAATTAAGTAAGCTAGACAAAAATTGTACCATGTACATGCTGCTCCTTTTTCATTTGTTGGCACTATTGTTAAGATGAACCAGAGTGTATGATCCTATATAGTCCTTCGACTACATCTCTGATCAGATCTAGCTGATATTTGAGAAGGACAGTAGCTGAAGTCCAAAACTCTGGAATGCACGTGGCTAAGGAAGGCTATGCTGTACACAAGATAATGAGTTCTAATAAAAATAGTGGGTTTTTAAAAAAAACAAACACATCAGTTTTGAAATCTTAAAAGCTGAAGATTGGGTAAAATCCTGTTGCTCAGAGTAGTAAGTCAGACTAGAGAAGGCCCATTGAATAGATGGCTATTTAGTAAGTTAATTTCTTTGTAAAGTCCGTTGATTCAAATACAGTAAAACCTCATATAACACTAAAACCTGGTTCCACAAGTCTTCGTGTTATATGATTTTTCGTGTTATCTGATCCTCTATGGGATCCATAGAGATACATTGTAGCCACACAGGCTTTCGCGGTTGTTATCTGAACATCCCATAGGATCTTAATGTTATCTGATGCAATTCTTCCCTCCAGATTCCTTGATGTTATGCGATTTTCGTGTTATTCGATACTAATGTTATATGAGGTATTACTGTACAGTAAAACACCAGATAATGATTGGATTGGATAACGCTAAAATCGCATAATGTTAAGTAATCTGGGGAGGAGAATTGGATTGAATAACGTTAAAGTCCTATGGGATGAATCGGATAACAACCGCTAACGCCTGTGCGGTTACATATATCTCTATGGAGCTTTAACGTTATCCGATCCATCCCATAGGATTTTAACATGGATCGGATAACACTAAAAATCAGATAACACCAAGACTTGTGGAACCAAGTTTTAGCGTTATCCGATGTTTTACTGTACAGTAAAACCTTGGGTTACAATGGAGGTCCGTTTAAACAGCCTCCATCGTTATGTGAAAAAAATTGTAAACTGAAGCATGTTTTCCCATAGGAATGCATTGAAAATAAAAAAGTCCCGACCGGACCAAAAATAAATGCCAGGCATGATCATCGTCCCCCCCCCCGCCTAAAGTGAAACAGTCCCAAACGCCCCCCCCAAAAAATAAATCCAAAATATATATATACAAAAATCTGCCAAAAATTAAAAAAATGCCAGATACGATCGTCCCCTACCCCTACAAAAGTGGCCAAGCAATCTCCCTACCTTTACCATGCCATTTGGGGACCTTATCCATTTGGTTCCGACCTGGGGGAGGCATGCATTGAGCTCATTTTCTGCCCCTACTGGCACTGGGAGAGTCTGGGGGCCTTAATCTGGTTGGTTCCCACCTTCCTCTGAGCTCCCTGTGCAGTGCTACAGCCAAAAATGCACACCTACTCTGGCACACTTGGGGTAGGTGCATGTTTTCTGCTGTAGCGCTGCCCAAGGAGCTCAAAGGAAGGTGGTAACTGAGAAGATAAGGTCCTCGGACTCTCCTGGTGCCAGCATGGGCGGTGAACAGTCTAGAAATAGCGGCAGAAATGCCGACAACAACAACGATGGCACCTCCACAACGGTAAGTGCTGCATTGCGACTTTGGGCGGAGGGGGCAAGGGGCCATTTTAGAGTTTAAAATAGTGCAATTTTTGGTCGTAAACCCAAAAAAGGTCATAAACCGGGGAACTATTTTAATTAAATTTGCCATTGTAAACTGCAGCAAACGTAACCCAGTGCAATCGTAACTCAGGGTTTTTACCGTACTCTAGTTGCAATGCACTATGCTACAGTTAATTGCAACCAAACTAGGCCCATTTGAATCAATAGAACCTCCAGCAGAGTTGATTCACTACAATGCATGTGATTTAGTGGACCTGCTCCTGTGCAACTTTCTATGCCAAGTAACAGGATTTCAACCAGTATGTGCACATGTGTATCCATTTAGCTGTATGTATTAAGACAGGCAAATGTGCTGCAACAGTTACTGAAATGCCCCAAAAATTAAACTAGTGACAATGTGGTCATTTAGTGCTACCATGGTGCTTCCTAATTAGGTTTCACTTTTCCTGTTATCTTTCTGAACCATGATTGCTAATAATATGACACAAATATCAAAGCTTGCTTTGCTGCTCTGTTGGCTTTTCCTGTGTGCTCAATAATTTGCATCCAGCTACATTGAGAGGTCTTGTACGAACCTGCCCTTATTGTGTGAGGTTAAGGGCTGGTTTCCACATACTGTACTGTACCTGTATTTCATTGTTTGATATGCACTCCATTTTATTGTGGGAGATTTGAATTAAGAGTGGTGATAAAGAGAGATTCCTTTCTATAGACTGCATGTGCAATGCTTATGAACTGTTTCTAAGTGCATTTTTAATCAGGTATACCCTGCATGTGCAATATGCAAATAACTTTTGAGTTTTTTTAAACAGAGGGTAAATTGCAGTTGTGCAGCAAATTTCCACATGAGTATCTTCGGTCAGTTCTACTCCCTGTAAAACATAGAACACACAGTAATATTAAATAATCTGATTTCCATTTTTTAGTTTGTTCTGTCAAATATCTGGCTGCACTTTCATCAGGTATTAAACAAGCACATTTTAAAAAGCACAGTTAATCAGTAGAAATATCAGGCACTCAGTTCCATTTCTGTGGTAGAAAATCAACTACATGCTCTGTTTTCTAAATAGAAAACAAAGTATTTTCTTCATTTCTTTCTTGATACTGGTGTGAGTATCTGGTGTCAAATTTGTTGGGTCATTGCATCTTTGGAAGGGAGGAGGCAATTGTTTTAAGAAGCATCTATATGTGTGTAAGAGACCATGCAAACTATATTATTATTATTTTATTTTATTTATTTATTTAGACTTATATTGCCACCTGCTCGCTGTGGCGACTCAGGGCAGCTTACAGTCAGCAGCAACAGTCTCAGACTGAAATTGAATCACAGTATTATGACTAAAATCAGTAAACTTAAACAACTAAAATACACCTTGTTAAAACAGTTAGACCTTGTTTAAACGGTTAGACTAAAATCCCCAAATGGCGGGTTATTTAAAATAGTCATATGAGCCAGTGGAGAGGGACTGCTCCTATCGTAGCACCCCATACCTGCTGGGCCAGCCAGGTCTTCAGGCCTTTTTTGAATGCTAGCAATTTTGATTGGAGATGGAGGTCAGTCAGCAGGAGGTTCCAAAGGGCCGGAGCAGATACCAAAAAAGGCCCTCTGTCTAGTGCTAGAGAGGAGAGCTTCTCCAGCAGTTGGTACCCTTTAGAGAGCCCCTCCGGTCCACTCTAGTGGTACAGGCTGATATCTTCGGGGTGATGCGATCTCTTAAGTAACCTGGCCCACTACCATGTAGGGCTTTAAAGGTAATAACCAGCACCTTGAATTGCACCCGGAGGCACATCAGTAGCCAATGCAGCTCTCGCAGCAAGGGTGAGGCGTGGTTATAGCGACCACACCTTATCACCATGTGGGCCGCTGCATTCTGCACCAGCTGCAGCCTCCAAATGGTCATCAAGGGCAGCCCCATGTAGAGCGCATTACACTAATCTAACTGGGAGGTGACCAGTGGATGGGTGACCATGAGCAAGGAGTCCTGGTCCAGGAACGGGTGTGACTGGTGAATCACTTGAACTTGAGCAAAAGCCCTTCTGGCCACGACTGCCACCTGCTCCTTCACCAGGAGTCGTGAGTCCAGGAAGACCCCCAAATTACACACCTTGTCTGTCTGGGGCAAAAGAGCCCCATCCAGTGCCAAAGATGGGAATTCCTTAGACAACACAGGGCCCCTAATCCACAACCACTCAGTCTTGCCGGGATTCAGTTGTAGCCCATTGGCCCCCATCCAGACCCTCACAGCCTCCAGGCACCTGGATAGGACTTTGACTGCATCACTCGGATCACCATGGGCTGAGATGTACAATTGACTATCATTGGCATACTGATAATACTTCACCCCGTGGGAATGGATGATCTAACCCAGTGGCTTCATGTAGATGTTGATCCCTGCGGCACGCCACATGTGAGGGGTCTCAGGCTGAACTTCTCACTCCCCAACCACACCAACTGGGTTCAGCCCCTCAGGAAGGAGGAAAACCACGACCACACCATGCCTTCTCCTTCGTGTTGTTTGGGGATGCACACTGATGGGTTCTGCGCCTGCGCTGAATCCTGAGCGGAGTTGGAAAGCTGATTGGATAAAGAGTTTTGAATGTGGGACCGCCCACCATGCCCAACCCCTTTGGGCGCCATTTCGCGCTCTCCCCTCAGTTTGCTTTTTTCCGCTGCGCAAGCAGGAGCCTGGAAAAAAAGCTGTGAGTACTTTACTGAGATTGTCTCAGAATCTTCCAATTTTTCTACCTTACAATTTTTCTCGGACTAGGGGAATTGTTCCCTTGGTCCTCGTGTGGCTGGGGCTCGCCCTCAGCCGCCGGTAAAAAAAAAAAAAAAAAAAAACCAGAAGGAAACCGTTCCTTCCTGCAATCTCGTGCCGGGGCCCCCCGGCCGGGATAATTTTTTCTCTTCGGCCATCTACCTCGGTGGATGGCCTCAGCAGCAGCGTTCAAGCAGTGTCCGTCCTGCAAGAGAAAGTTCCCTAGTTCGGACGGACACGTGCGCTGCCTCCGCTGCCTCGGGGAGAGCCACCAGGTCCAGACCTGCGAGGTGTGTAGAGGCTTCTCGAAGGCCGCCATCAAGAACCGCCAATACCGCCTCCAAGCCTACCTCATGGAGGCCGCCCTCGCACCACCGCCTCCCCCAGCTCCAGAGCAGGCCGCTGCCTCAACGTCTGCTCCTTCGACCTCTGCTCCTTCTTCACGGCCGTCGGCCTCTGAACTGTTTAGACGGAAGAAGGAGCAGGAGAAGAAGAAAAAAGATAAAAAAGAGAAGAAGAAGCGCCGTAGCTCTACCTCTTCTCTCCCGCCGACCCCGGGACCGGCTCACCTCTCGCCGCCACGCTCCCTAGCATCCGCCCCGGTTGCAGCCCCACCTACGCCGGGCAGGATGCAGGTCGATGTCCGGGAAACTACACCGGAGAGGGCCCCCAGCCCTCCGCCGTCGCCAGAGGCCCTTCCACCTCCATCGCCGCGACGATCTACCTCCCTTCGCGACCATTCCATGGCTCCTGGTCTGGCTTCCGAAGCGCCACCCCAGTTGAGCCTCATCGCCCCGTTTATCGAGGCGATGGTGCGGAAGCTGCATGCCGAGCTCCAAGGCCCTCGACCGGCACCATCCGAGTTCGTGGAGCACCCTCTGCCTCCTGAACCAACCACGGAGGCACCACCGCTCCGTGACGAGGGTCTGGCACCGAAGTGGCACCGAGTGGAACAGGCGCGGTCGGAGGCCTCTCTCCCTCCGTACCAGCTGCCTCTGCCGGGGAGCGATCCGAGATCCGCCAGGCCGTACTGGTCGGACTCGGACCCCGAGGCCTACCTGCCACCGCCCAGCGTCTCGGTGCGGTCAGGAGGCTCCGACGACTCGTCGGACCAGGAGGAGGAGGATCGGCCACCACCGGTTGCGGTTGACAAGTCCCCGGACGAGAATATCGGCTCCGTCCATGGCTCCCAACCGGAGGACCAGAAGACATACACGGCCCTCCTCACCCGCCTTGGATCCACGCTGGGAATCCGAGCGGAGGCTCCCCTGGACGAATGCGAAGATGTCGTCTGCGGCCTGGCCGACCGGAAGGAGCTAGTCCCCGTCCGTCTGGGACTACTCCCGAAGATCGCCAAGGCGGCCAAGGAGATCTGGAAGAGACCCGTCTCTTCCCATTCGGTGTCCAACAGGGTGGACTCCATGTACAGACTGCTGGAAGACTCCGACTTCCTACACGTCCACCCGGCGCCGAACTCCCGAGTGGTGAAAGGCTCCCAACACCGGACACCGATTAGTAGCACCCCCTTTCCGTCGACCCAAGAAGGGAAGAAACTGGACGCACTGGGCAGGAAGGTCTACGCCAATGCCTCCCTGTCCTTCCGTGCGTCCAACTACGCGACGGCCATGGGGGGCTACCAGTGCCGACTGTGGGAACAAGCGGAGTCCTTCAAGTCGCTGTTACCGCCGGACAAACGAGCGGACTTCGAGCGGGTCTGCATGGAAGGAAACCAACTCGCTCTCCAGCAGATCCGTACGGGCCGCCACGTCACGGAATCAGAGGCGAAGAATCTGGCCTCTGCAATCCAGCTTCGCCGCCACGCCTGGCTCTGTTCCGCTGACTTGCAAGACGACGTGAAACGGCTGGTGGAAGAGCTCCCCTTCGACGGTGAGGGTCTCTTCGCCAAGGAGACCGACACCTCCTTGGGAGAGCTGAAGGGGGACTACGCCACCATCAAACAGCTCCGTCCTCCACGCCGTGGGTCCCACCGTTACCAGCAGGACCAACCGTCGACGTCCCAGGCGGGTCCTTCCTACCAACCTCGCCCACCGCAGAGGCAAGGCGACTACTCCCGGTACCAGCCCTACCGGCCACGACCACAACCCAGCCGCCCACGCTACCAGCAGCGTCCCCAAACTGGTAAACGCGCGGAACGGAAGGGCAAGCAACGTGTTTGACTCTTCCGTGACCGAGACTCTACCCTACCGCCCCCTCGCCAACAAGCACATCGACGCGAGGAAGTTCCGGATGGTGACTCTTCATTCCATCCTCCCACTGATCAACCACGGGGACTGGTTCACCGTCATCGACCTGAAGGATGCCTACTTCCACGTATCCATCAGAAGGGAACACCGCCGATTCCTACGCTTCCAGATCGGCGACGACGTCTACCAGTACACCTGCCTACCCTTCGGCCTCTCCACCGCTCCGAGGGTATTCACGAAATGCATGGCGCCGGTGGCTGCTCATCTTCGGCTGCAAGGCGTCCAAGTGTTCCCGTACATAGACGACTGGTTGGTCTGCTCCCCGACCCAACAGAAAGCCAAGGACGATGTTGCCCATTGCCTGGCCCTTATGCAGAGTCTCGGTCTACGGGTCAACTACAAGAAGTCTCAGTTGACCCCCACTCAACGAATAGACTATATCGGAGCCGTATTGGACTCTCTGGCTCTGAGAGCCTACGCTCCCCCCAAACGTCTGCTCGACATCCGCACGGTAGTGGCTCGGATCCAGGGCAGTCGTCGTGTCCGTGCCAGGGACGCCCTCCGCCTCCTAGGACTCATGGCGTCGACCACAGCAGTGATCTCGCACGCCAAACTCAAAATGCGGTCGCTCCAGTCGTGGCTCCTAGCCTCCTTCGACAGCACCCACGACAACCTCGGGAAGTGGCTCACACCGACCCCCGAGCTGCGGGACCAGCTGAACTGGTGGACAATGGACCGCAATGTGACCGCCGGGAAGCTCTTCGCCCTCCCCGCGCCATCCGTCCAGGTCACCACCGACGCGAGCACGCACGGATGGGGTGCGTGCTGCCTCGGGTTATGGGTCCATGGCATCTGGACACCCGCGGAAGCCGACCGCCACATCAACTTCCTCGAGCTGTTAGCGGTATGGAAGGCGATGAGGTCCTTCAGACTGTCCCTAGCAGGCCGCGTGGTGCAGATCGCTTCGGACAACACCACGACCCTAGCCTACCTCAACCGGCAAGGAGGAACCAAGTCCCTCTCCCTCCTTCACCTGACGGTCCAGATCTGGGAGTGGTGCCTGAAGGTACATGTGTTCCCCATCGGTGTCCACATCCAGGGCACGCTGAACTTAGAGGCGGACTCCCTGAGCCGCAAAGGGACAGCGATGCACGAATGGGAACTGGACGGATCGGTGTTCGACCGCCTGTGCCGACGGTGGGGCACACCGAGCCTAGATGTGTTCGCGTCACAGATCAACACCAAGTGCCGCCGATACTGTTCCCGGGCCGGGATCGGCCACGGATCGGAGGGCGATGCCTTCATGGTGCCGTGGCACCAGGAACTGCTGTACATGTTTCCTCCGATCCCTCTCATCCAACGGGTCCTGGTACGGATCCGTGCGGAGAACGCCCGGGCGATCCTGATCGCTCCGTCATGGCCGCGCCAGCCGTGGTTCCCGCTACTCCAAACCCTGGCTTGTGACCGCTTCCGCCTGCCCACTGATCCGAACCTCCTCCGCACGGAGGACGGTCGGATCCTCCACTCGGATCTGCCGAGCCTACACCTGACGGCCTGGTTTATCCGCCCGACATAGCACGGATCCTTGAACTTTCAAGGAAACCTTCCACGCGAAAGTCCTACGATGCCAAGTACCGTCGCTTCATAGACTTTCTAGCATCCAGTGACCACACCGTGGACTCGGCATCCCTGCAGGACGTCATGTCCTACCTCCTGCACCTGGCCGAGTCAGGATCTGCACACTCATCCTTAAAGGTCCACTTGGCTGCGGTGGTAGCCAAGGCCCCACCCTCATCAGTTTTGTCTTCCGCTTTCAGAGACAAGACTGTCAAAAGATTCCTCCAGGGACTGCGTAATGCCTACCCTCCAGTGAAGATACCACCTCCTCAGTGGTCCCTCACTGCTGTGCTCACCGCGCTCACGAAGGCGCCCTTTGAGCCCATGGCTACAGTGGACATTAAGTTTGTTTCTTACAAAACTGCATTTCTCGTAGCCATCACCTCTGCCCGGAGGGCAGGAGAACTGGCAGCCCTGCGGTCTGACCCTCCTTTTCTCAAGTTCTACCCCGATAGGGTAGTATTGCACCCGGACTTGACCTTTCTGCCCAAAGTCCTGACTGAATTCCATCTGGCCCAATCCATCACGCTTCCAGCATTCTTCCTGAATCCTTCGTCTGCACAAGAGAGAGTGTGGCATTCGCTGGATGTCAGGAGGGCCTTGCTGTTCTACACACAAAGGACTGCGTCCTTCAGGAGAGCCAAACAACTGTTTGTGGCCTATGGTGGCAGGTCCAAGGGACACTCTCTGTCTGCCCGGAGACTTTCCAAATGGATCTCAAGCACCATCTACTTGGCCTATGAGATGTCATCTCTACCACCCCCGCCTCATGTCCGGGCTCACTCCACCAGGACATTGGCTTCCTCCACTGCGTTCCTCGAAGGCATCCCGATGGAGGACATCTGCAAGGCCGCTACCTGGTCCAGGTCCTCCACCTTCATCACCCATTACCGGGTTGACACAAGGTCTGCTCCCGATGTCAGACGGGGCAGGTCCATCCTGACGGCTGGTCTCCGATCCTCTTCGCTGATGACCGCCCATCCATGATGCCATCGCGCTCTCCTACATCTCAGGACGCTGGCTGCCCACCATCCAAGTAAGTGAGCTTGCTAGTCACCCATCAGTGTGCATCCCCAAACAACACGAAGGAGAAGGACAGGTTTCACTTACCAGTAACTGTCGTTCTCCGAGTATGTTGTTTGGGGATTCACACAACCCAACCCTGCCTCCCCTCAGGGCTGCCGGCCTGAGATGGCCTTATGCTTAGCGGGCAGCTTTAATATCAAACTGAGGGGAGAGCGCGAAATGGCGCCCAAAGGGGTTGGGCATGGTGGGCGGTCCCACATTCAAAACTCTTTATCCAATCAGCTTTCCAGCTCCGCTCAGGATTCAGCGCAGGCGCAGAACCCATCAGTGTGAATCCCCAAACAACATACTCGGAGAACGACAGTTACTGGTAAGTGAAACCTGTCCTTATATCCCCAACCCTCAGAGACGATCCAGAAGGATACCATGGTCAATGGTATCAAATGCTGCTGAGAGGTCAAGAAGAGCAAGGATGGATAGGTTACCTCTGTCCCACTCCCACCAGAGACCATCCATAAACGCGACCAATGCAGTCTCAGTACAATATCCAGGCCTAAATCCTGACTGAAAATGGTCCATTATGTAGTAGAAGGAGAGAAATGGGACTGCGGTGGCTTATTAGTTAAGACACTGAACTTGATGACCAAAAGGTCTGCAGGTCAGCAGTTTGAGACATGGGTACTGCACAACTGAGTGAGTTCCCGTCTCAGTCCCAGCTACTGCCAGCCTAGCCATTTGAAAGCAAGAAATTGAAAGCAGATAAATAGGTACCACTTTGGCAGAAAAGGAAACATTGTTCTGTGCGCTCCAGCATCTAGTCATGCCTACCACATAACCATGAAAATGTTTGCAAATGCAGACATTGCTGGGTATCTGGCTGTAAACAGAGATGAGCACCACCCTGTAAAGTCAGATACAACTGGCTTTCGAGCAAGGGAGATCTTGCCTTACCTAGAGGGAGAGAAATGTTATGTAAAACTATATCTAATCTGAGTTCATTGTATAGTGTGGAAATGAACCCTGCTGGTAGCATTTCCAGCCCAAGCGCAGAACAGATCACGACAACAACACATTGCAATGGCTTTCATGCTTTCTTTTTTGCTTCTTTTATAAACACAGGCAGCATGCAAGGACATGTAATGCTCTTCCTTGACAATAGTTTAATACTTCTAAGTATGAGGCAAGAATGCCCTTACTAACTACAGTATACCTAAAACTGCAGGAAGAAACTATATCAGTGCAATGAGATATATCTCCTCCTACTTTCCGCATTACAGGCAAAAAATGCTGATGCATGACACTGGGAGCAATATTAGCATAAAGGCTTTGCTCCAAAACGGTAACATTTCAAATAATTGACAGGATACTTTGCTAAGACCATAACAATGTTTTCTGGAAATGATGCCCCATTTGAGAATGTATTTATATTACTTAGCAAATGCTGTCTTAAATATTCATTAGACAAGGATTTTTAAAAGTCTGAAATCCAATTGTATAGCAGGAGCAACTAGAGTAGGGCTATTGAATAAGTGGAACTTATACAGGAGTTACTTTCCCAATTCCTCACTGATACAAGAGACCTTCGCTACTAATGACTTACTATGTTAAGCAGCAGAAATTCATCCAGAATAAGTAAATTATAGCACGCCACAGAGGAGAAATTGTTACAAGTTTTGGTGCTCCAAGATCAGTGCAGTAATTACTTGTAATTAGGCCAGCTGGTAGAACTACATTTTAGTGAAATTGACTAGGATTAGTTTCAGAATTGACAAAAGAAAGTTCTTATCATAATACAGTAGTAATACCTCGGATAACGCTAAGACTTGGTTCCACAAGTCTTGGTGTTATCCGATTTTTAGTGTTATCTGATCCATGTTAAAATCCTATGGGATGGAACGGATAACGTTAAAGCTCCATAGAGATACATTGTAACCACACAGGCTTTAGCGGTTGTTATCTGATCCATCCCATAGGACCTTAACGTTATTTGATCCAATTCTCCCCAGATTAATTCCTGCAGTTACGTAGATAAATCGTTCATGGCTAGATGCAATTATTTCTGGTTGTGGCTGGAATTGAGCACTACAAGAGTCATGCAGTTTCTGCTTTAATTTTGTTTTGGGCTGTCCGGTTGGACATCTTGCTATGGTAATGGAGTAGACTTTACAGCCAGTGACTCAACGCTGAGTGTTGGGTGGCAGTAATTTCCTGATTCCCTAAAGGGGCCAATGGCTATGGGCAGATGAGCCCCATTAGGTGGGATGATGGTCTCATCAGTGGAGGAAATGCCACTGGAAACCATCATATTGAGCCCAATGGCAAAATGAGCAGAGGAGGAACAATTTCACTATTCTGATTCCCAACCAGTGGTGGGATGTCAACATTTTTACTACCCCACCTTGACGTCATCACAGTGTGAGTGGAGCTAACATCATGATGTCATGATGTCGTGGCCGGGGCCAAAGAAAAATAAAATAAAATAAAAATAAGCACACACACCCCTCAACCCACCCACCCACACAAAACACAAACCCGTAAATAAATTAAATACATTAAATAAATAAATAAAAATTAAATTAAAATACACCCTTCCACCCACCCAAAACATAAATCAAACCACACACAAACACACCAACCCCAAACACAAACCCATCACTTACCTGTTAGTATAAGTGCCTGGACAGCACCATGTTGCAAGATGGGTATGGTTATCGTACCAGTTCTCTAGGATAATATGCCTTAATGTAAATGTAAAACAGCTGCACCTCCTTAAGAGTTCTCCAATTGGAACAGCAATTGGAACAGCACAGGTGTAGCTGTGAGGTAACTCCAAGACTTTGCTTAAAAACCCCAAGCCAGGCCGCCAGGCCTTTTTAGGAATATGGTAGTACTGTATTTCAATATAGGTAAAGGTATTAAATACACATTAAAATGCACACAGACCCACCACATCCAAAGGTGAGTCATTTACCCTGGGGAGCAGGCTATAGGGAGCTTCAGGCTAGCAGCTTCTCTTCCTCCTCCCCGCTCGGGAGGACAGCATATGCACCAAGCACTGTAGGCATGCATGCACACCAAGTGCTTGGTACGCATGCACAGCGGGGGAACCAGTGAAAAGGTAAGCCCTGAAGGTGCCCCCCCAAGCTGCTACTGGTTCTCCAGGACACTGGGAAAAGTTACTACCAGTTCTGGAGAACTGGTGAGAACCTGTTACGTCCCATCACTGTTCCCAATGGTCATGGAAGTGGAAAAGGCCATGCCAGATGGACTGGCTGTGAAGGCACACCTTGTTAATATCCTCAAGGCTGCGGCAGTCCGTTGCAGTCCTGGTGTTAAATCCTGCATGTATCATCTCATAGGAGATGGCTCCGTGATCACATTGTGTGGGTCATGTCATGTCAAGCTGGGATCTACCTTAAACAAATTCACGCCAATGGCATTTTTCCTGTTTGTCAAAAATGATTTCGAGGGGGAAAATGTATACTGTACTCATACCAGCTGACAACGAATTTTTTCCTCTTTGTTTTCCCTAAGTGCATTTGGTTATCTAAAATATCTAGTTACATAGCAGGAACAGGGGAGGGAATGGTGGAATGTAATGTCCTAAATTGCACGCCTTATTACTGGCCTTTATGGGGGATAGGATGTACAGAAGTTTGTTCAAGCCTTATCTATTATATCCAACTATGAATGTTCCATAGAGCTAGAGACAGAGGATTTGACTGGGAGTATTGTGCTTTGATTGAGCAAACCTCTTCTAACATAGATTTTGGCTTAGATAAAATAATAGAATTGAGTGTGTTTTTTGTATTGCATCACTTATAGTCTAATCAGCTGTTAATGGTGTGGCCCTGGAAGCTCTGGAAAAAAAAAATCAAGAGCTCCTAACCCTCCTTCTCTTCTAATACATCTGGATAGGTCTCTATAAGTAAAAGGCAGATTTGTCACAAGAGTAAGAGGGTAAAATACTGTACAGACTCATTTTGACCTTACTACTGTATTCTGCCAGTTAGATGTCTGATATATGTGTTTAATTGAATTAATGTCGTATCAAAACCAACTGAATGTAACTTGATATTAGAGAGTACAGTCCCCCCCCCCCCCAGAAAAGCTAACAATATACTAGGGTCTTTCTTTCTTTCATTAGAAAAATTTAACTTGTACACTTTGATTTCAGTAGTGTTTACTTAGAATCTCAATTGCTTTTTATAGTTGCATTGAAAAACACATTCCGTTCTTGCGAGACCTCAACAGCTGAACATTTCTAATTTTCTAGCCCTTATTGACAATTTAATCATGACCATTGATTATGATTATGATGATAGGCTATGCATAGCAAAGTACGCATTGACATGGATAAAATCATGGGATTTCCCCCCCCCCCTGGGATATTCTTAGGTTGTGCTTGTAAGATGGAATGAGCCATTCCAGAAGTTGGCAACCTGTGATGCAGATGGAGGAATATTTGTTTGGATTCAATATGAAGGCAGATGGTCTGTGGAGCTTGTCAATGACCGTGGAGCCCAGGTTAGTTTTCACATTTTATTTTTAGTTTGAGAATTTTACCAATTTTCTTAAAAAGAAAAACAAACAGTTTTCTGGTCGAAAGCATGGAAGTGAAATATTTCAATAGAAATAAGTATTTGAAGAGCATCCTTTCTATAGCTTGCCACAAATAGAAATACTGTAGAGTGAATTGTCACAAAATCAATACTGTAGTAGGAAAAGAGCTTGAGAATACTCAATATAAATTTTGGGTCTTATATATCCCATGTTCTACCTTTGATACTATAGTTATAAGTGAAGAGATAGTTTTGCTATCCTTCCTCTCCTATTCATTTCATTAACATTCAACTCTTTTGCAATCATGCAAGCAATTTTACATGTGTGTCTAGATCAGTGATGGCAAACCTTGGTACTCCAGGTGTTCTTGGAGTTCAGTTACCAGAAGTCCAAGTCAGCGGTCCTGCAGGACTTCTGGGAACTGAAGTTCCAGAACATCTGGAGTGCCAAGGTTCGCCATCACTGGTCTATGTGTCCATTGCACTCCCCTGCATTCAGTAGTGCTGTTAATATTGACTATATCTATCTGTCTTTGCTTGGATTACTCTTTTTCTTTTTTGTAGAGAAACTGGATGGCGCAGCATTAGAACTAATTGGAGCTATTTTCTGACACTAATGTTGTCAATTTTAAAGGTCGAAACCCATCTTAACAGCTTCTAAAAATATTGGTGTCAGTTGTAGTTTATTGGCTTTTGTTTGCTAATGGATTTCTTTTGAGTGGCATGGTTAGAATAATTTTTAATCTTCTGTCTCTCTTTCTTTCTGTTTGGTAAGGTGAGCGACTTTACATGGAGCCATGATGGAACGCAAGCACTTATCTCTTATAGAGATGGGTTTGTGTTGGTTGGGTCAGTCAGTGGACAGAGACATTGGTCTTCAGAGATTAATTTGGAGAGTCAAATCACCTGTGGCATATGGACTCCTGATGATCAACAGGTAACTTTGTTCTGAAAGCAAATAATTCACCTCTCAGGCTTAACAATGCATTCATCAGTCAACACCACTCAGCTCACCACCACCTCCACCACACCAGGAAGTGCCATGTGGTGGAGGAAGGGCAAAATGGCCATCTGGCCCCTGAAGCTGTCTGAGGGAGCGTGACAACCACTACCCCTGGCTTTAAAAGGTTGAGAACCCCTGGGTTAGGGTTATGATTAAAATTCATCTCTGTGGCAGGTATTCTTTCCAGGCTAAACAAATGTTTAGCGGTAATAGAGATTGAATGTTTGCATATACAGTGGAACTTCGTATAATGAATGCATCATATAACGAGAAAAAAAAAACACCATACAATGAAGAGAATTTTGGAACAAATGGGTGCATCGTACAACGAAAATCTCTATGGGAAAAATCGTACAATGAAATTTTTCTTTGTACAATTTTTGTCATAGAGATTTTGATGTACGATTTTTGCCATAGAGATTTTTGTTGTACGATTTTTCCCATAGAGATTTCCGTTGTACGATACGTGCATCATACAACAACAAAAATCGTATAATGAAGTGCCTTGTGGAACCAATTATTTTCATTATATGAAGTTCTACTGTACTGCCAATCATCCATATGAATATATGAACCCGCTATGTGTTACAGTGTGAATGATCACTTGCTTTGATAATGCATATTTCCAATTTGGGTATACTCCTGGATTTACCCTGAAACCTAGATAGCAAGGTATTGGCAGTGGTCATGAGTGTTTGAATTTTACACTGTTTAGGCTATTTTGCCAGATATGCCCATTCCTGGATTGTATGATCTGCTTATAGCGACAAATATCTTACACCCTTTTTGGATCACACTGGTGTGCTCTGTGTAGAGTTTCCTTTGAAAAATGTTCAGAATCCTCTATTTACTCAGAATGGTTCAGCCAGATTGTTGGAGAAGTTGCTTGTTAAAACGGGTCACTGACCCCCATTGTGTTTATGGGGGTCAGAATGCTGGCTATGACCCACATAGACCTCAATCCTCACAGATTTGGCAGTTACATCTACCTATACTGAAAAAGGCTAGAAAGGCAGTAACCAGAAGCTGAGTGTTTTTAGTTATGGCATCTACCCTGTGGAATGCCTTACCTTAAGGGGTGTGCAAAGTCACCTCCCTCCTGGTATTTAAAAGATTCATAAAATTTGAGTTAGAGTTGTTTGGGGAAGCATTTGCAGGGAGTAAATTGTGCCTCTCTTGGCCATGTTCTCAGCTAATGTGTCCTGTTTTATTTCTAAATTTGGTTTGTATCATGGGTTGATTCTGTTTCATAATTGTATATGCTGCCCAGAGTAGGGAAGGTTGGGATATAAGTTCAAACAAACAAACAAAATATTTTTAAATTTTTGCAAGAAGCTTTATTCACCACCTCTGATATAAACCAATTCACGTTTAATTTTTGCTTGATAAGAAAGTTCTTACTGACTTTGGTGGACTTTTGAAGTTTGGTGTGAAGTCCAAAACAGCTTATTGTCTTTCTAAACAATGTTTTCAGCTAGTTAAAATAGTCTCCCCACCACAGATGAACTGCTAAATGAATTTTGGGGCCTTGATCTGACACTCTCTCTGAGGTGTTGTTTTATAAAGGTTGCAAATCAGCCCGACCACACCAAATACAGCAGTCCTCGGTGAATCAATTAGAGATGTGTTAATGAAATATAATGCTAACACTTAACAATTTAACTATCTGAGGGATCTACTATCACTTTGAAGAGGGAATTAATTATCTTCATCTCAGCTCATTTTGATGCTAAGGAGAAAAGAGAGAGCAATTGCATCCTTTTCTTAAAAGTCTCTGGGATAAGCCAATTCAAATCTCATTGCAGCTTAATGGGAAAGTTCTCATTGATTTCAGTGGCCTACCAGGCTACAATTAAATGAGAGCGCTATGCTCAGAACATAGCTCTGCTGGCTCCCAGTTGTGTTGCTTAATTGCTAACATGTACTCACTGTAGAGCTTTTAATATCATGTTTGCTGGTTGAAACATTGCCTTGCTTCTTTGTTTCCTTTAATTTTTACCCCATTTTAATTAACTGAGGGTTCATTGAAGCTTTTGCAGCTGAAATGTTGTGGGGGAGCTGTTGAGGGAAGCATGACATTTTTTTAAAATGGCTGTATTTACTCTCTTTGGCTATTGCCAGACAACATTTTGGATTTGTCATAGAGAAGACTGAATTCCAGAGAGGAATGTGATACAGTAGCTACTTGGTCAAATGAAATCACAGTATGTATTATTTTATTCGGACAAATTGGAGAGTCATGTTAAAGGAAATGGGATTTAGAAAGTTCAAATTACAGAGGCATACAGAATGTGGTAGCTTCTGAGGCAACAGTAGCCTGCATGCTGTCCTTATTAGGGCCATTTTTGACCCTCCATCTTCCTCCAACTACCAATTATTTTTAAGAGGTGAAAAACAAACTAACTCAAAAAGCTATTTTGTGCTCACTAAAGAATTTGGGGGATATTTTTCTGATTATTTCTCTACTTTTTAAACCAAGTATTTTTAACCCTCAATTTTTAAAAGTCCCCCAGGACTTTGGCTCCATAGTTAATGCAGTAAATCAAATTGAGGTGTCTAATGGATCTTCTGTTTAAGACTTAGGCAAGCAGTTTCTGCTTCTGTCATTGGAGGAGGCAGACCAGGCACTTGCATGCTGTAAACTTTTGACCTCTCTTTATTCTTCTTCTTTCATGTCCAGTTTATCTGGTGTGAGAAAGATTAGCTGGCAAAAAAAGGTTGCCGTTGCCCAGGCTATGCTCGATTGTGGTTCTAAAATGTAAAAATGTATCCACAATCTTCAAGGAAGCTCTTTCTATGTACCCCACCTTTCTTTATGATCCTTGCCAATTGTGGCTAGTAAAATCTGCAAAGTGGCTAGGATGTGGGTGAGAAATATTATTTTATCTGTTATATGCCCACTCCTGAAAAAGACAAACTTAGCTGCAGATGTCTTTAATTATAGACCAGTAGCAAAAATACCTTTTGGGTGCAAGGTCATTGAGAGGGTTGTGGTTGATTAGCTGCAAGTGTTCCTGGATAGAACCATCTGCTTGGATCCATCCAGGTCAGGCTTCAGGCCTTGTTATGGTACTGAAACCACACTAGTTGCGCTGCATGATGACCTTCTCTGGGAAGCAGACAGGGGAGCCTTGTCTGTCTTGATGCTCCTGGATTTCTTGTTGGCCTTTGATACTGTTGACCACAATATCCTCTTGGGACAGATGGCTGGCTGGGTGTTCAAAGCACTGTTTTGCTGTGATTTCATGCTTTCTTGCCAGCTAGACCCAGACAATTCAACTTGGTGAGTTTATTTCAACTCCGTAGATTCTCTAATGGGGTGTTCCACAAGGATATTCCAGTTATCTCTCCATTGTTGTTTAACATCTATGTGAAGCCATTGCTTTCCTTTTCACTTCATCTTCTGCAGTGGATGTGGTCCGATGCCTTGACAAGTGTTTGGCCGTGGTAATAGAATGAACCAAAGCTAAAAAGATGAGACTGAACCCCGATAAGACAGAGGGTCTGGTGTTGGAGGGTCTGTCTGTCCAACTAGATGTGCTTGTTCCTAAACTGGATGGGATTACACCTAGGGATCAGGTACGCAATCTAGGGGTTATATTAGATCCATGTTTGGTCCTGGAAATGCAAATTGCAGCAGTGAGTATAGCTATCTTTTTCCAGCTTTACCAAATGTGTAGCTCATTTGCTTGGACAGAAAGACCCTCTCAATGCTAGTTCTCTCATTGGTAGAATGCAGCTGCCAGGTTGATTAGGTAAAGGTCACCCTTGCTTGAAAGCCAATTGTATCTGACACTAGGGTTTGGTGCTCATCTCCGTTTATAGCCAAAGAGCCAGCACTATTTGCATCTGCAGATGTTTCCGTGGACATGTAGCAGGCATGACTAGATGCCGGAGCGCACGGAATTCTGTTCCTTTCCCACAAAAGTGGTGCCTGTTTATCTACTTGCAATGTCTTGCTTTCAAACTGCTAGGTTGGCAGGAGCTGGGACAGAGATGGTAGCTCACTCTGTCATGCAGCAATCAGGTGTCGAACTGCTGACTACCGACCTTCCAGTCATTAAGTTCAGCGTCTTAACCATTAAGCTAGTGCAGTTCCTTCCAGGAAAAAAATTGAGCATATTTCTCCATCCTTGGCAGGATTTCACTGGTTACCTGTTCTGTTCCATATCAAATACTGTACAAGGTATTAGCTTTAGCATTCAAACCTCTTTATGATTTGGTGCTTTCTTCCTTGTCAGAGCATCTCTCCATAGAGCATCTGCTTGTATCACCTGTTCTTCACAGATAGCACATCTCCAGGTGCAGACCCTGGGGATGGCAAGAAAGGCTCTGACCAGAAGGAGACCCTTCTCGGTGGTGTCACCAACACTTTGTAATGTACTACCTATGGAACTGTGCCAGGCTCCATCTCTCCCTGTATTTAAAAAAGAACCTGAGGCTATTTTACTTTAAAGAGGCATTCAAAGATATTCTCGCAACAGCCAACCAATAGTATTAATTTATAATCCATCATTGCCACTATTATGTTTAGATTTCTAGTGTATATTGGGTTGATTGAAGTAGGCTGGATTTTTTTTTTTTTGTTTATTTGTAAAATTTTCTTTTTTGGTAGGATATTTACCTATTATGTTATAGTAATCTTGAGAATTGATTACTGTCACACTCTATATATGGGGCTGCAGTGAAGGAAGTACAAAAGCTGCAGCAGATACAGATGCTGTAGATAGGTTAGTAGTAGAGAGTTGAAAGTTTGACCACATTTCCCAGGTCCTGACCCATTTACATTGGCTACCTGGATCCAAATAAAGGTATTGGGACTAACATACGAATCCAGTGATGGGATGATAAAAAAATTTCTACCACACCCTGATGTCACAGACGTCGTGGGTGTGGCCAACATCATGACATCATGGGCGGAGCCACCGTCATGACATCATGAGGTTGTGGGCGTGGCCTAAATTAAATTAAATTAAATTAAATTAATAAAATTAAAATAAATACACACACATACCTCAACCCACCCACCCACCCACCCAAACAACCACAACACAAACCTGTAAATAAATTAAATAAATAAATAAATAAATAAACATTAAATAAAAATACACCCACCCACCCCAAACCCACCCACCTCCAACACAAACCCTGGGTCACTTACCCTTAAGTTGTCTGGGAGCAGAAGAGGTGGTGGAGCAGCGCCCCGGCTGGACCAACGGCACGGCTGGCACAGCGGCCTGGCTCCGCGCCAAGGAAAGGCCACTGCCGCCACTTTAAAAATACTTTTTTCCAGGCAGCCGAAATGGCTGCTCGTAACAGCATGGCCAGGCACCGGCGCACTGGCCTGGTGGTGCGCCACCCCATGGAAAGGTCATCAGAGCCGCCGCCTGCCACGGCTGCCGGAGCCTGCCACCGAAGTTGCCAGAGCCACTGCCGGAACCTCTCTGAAAAGGTCTGGCTCCAGCAGCAATAGGCAGCAAATGGCTGCCTCTTATTGCACATGCACAGAAATTCATTCTGATGCATGCACAATTCACAATTGCAGCACGCATGCATCAGATTGATTTCTGTGCATGCGCACTAAATTGGAGCTATTTTGGCTCCAATTTTTTTTAAAAAAAAATCTTTTTGTGAGGCATCAGAACCAGACGCCTCAAAAAAAAGGACTACCCTCCCAGAGAACCCTCCGGGATTGTTCCTACCGGTTCTGAGGAACCATTTGGAACCGGTAACATCCCATCACTGTACGAATCCCTTCATGACATGGGACCGTGGTACCTTACAGAGTGTCTTTCCCAACCAAAATCAGCCCCAGATCACTGAGTCTTTGATTTCCTACTCTGATGGAGCCTATAACAAGGAACTGGACCTTCTTGGTGGTGGCCCCACCAATGTAGAATGCCCTTCCAATCTACATTTGCCTGGCTCCATCCCACCAGGAATTCTGCAGATCCATGAAAACCAATTTATATAGAGGGTAATTTCACAATATTTTGCCCCTTCTCACAAGACACCCATGATATAGTAATTTGGTTGGTTTTCTAGTTGTCCTGTTTGATACTTTAAGTAATTTCTTTTTATCATGTAACTAAATTTATCATGTATTTTAATGTATGATTACATTTTATATGTTCATTTTAATTATACTGTATATTTTCATTACTCTGAGTGGCCTAGATATGGTAGTGGGGCAGGATACTTAAGAGACAGCATCACTCTAAGAACATCTGTCCGTCCCACCAGAGTGGACCAGAGAGGCTCTCTGGTTGTACCTTCGGCTAGAGAGGCACACCTCTCTAGCACTAGAAGGAGGACCTTCTCTGTGTCTGCTCCAACCCTATGGAACCTCCTGCCAAATGAGTTGTGTCTCCAGACGGAGCTGCTGCCCTTTAGGAGGGAGGTTAAGGCTGGCGGGGCATATATGGGGTATGGGCCAGACGGTTGCTTCAGTCTGTTGGCTCATCTGACCTCTCCCTCTCTCTCTCTGTGTTTTCTAAAATATTTTTAATCTCTGTAATTTTCAATCTTGATTTTTATACTGTGTTTTTATTGTGTTTTAAGTGTTTTTAAAGTCTGTTAGCCAACCTGAGTCCTTGTGAGGAGGGCAGCATACAAGTTTGATCAAATAAATAAATCAATAGACCATAGGGCGGTATACAAATACAAGATGTATGTATGTACATACATAGAGATATATACAGTAAAACCTCGGATAACGCTAAAACTTGGTTCCACAAGTCTTGGTGTTATCCGATTTTTAGTGTTATCTGATGCATGTTAAAATCCTATGGGATGGATCGGATAGTGTTAAAGCTCCATAGAGATACATTGTAACCGCACAGGCTTTAGCAGTTGTTATCCGATCCATCCCATAGGACCTTAACGTTATTCGATCCAATTTTCCACCCCAGATTACTTAACATAATGCGATTTTAGCATTATCCGAGGTAAAAGTTATCCGAAGTATTACTGTAGATGCATGCATATATATAGATATATAGATACATACATAGATACATAATTACTTACATATATACACTAAATAGCAGGTTGAAAGAAGCACCTCTAATTAATTAGAGAATACATCTGAGCTATGTGGAATGGAGAAAGTGATAAATTGTTTATGTAATGGTGTTCTAATAACAGATAAGAGTACTATCCAGAAAGTTCACAGATAACTACTAAAGAAGAGGTACAGTTGTATTATCAGTGTGCCTCTTGTTGTACATATAGACAAAACACCGCACCATATAGTTTGGACTATTTTTAGAATTGCTCCAGGTTTTTGTCTTAGTCTTGTCATTTAAAATTAATGATCTCCGGCTGCTCATGATAAGAGCTTCATGAATGTTTTATATTCCATTGCTGCGCTTTTTGGAGTGAATACGTGGTTTTCTTTCTATATTTAGAATGTTTAAACATATTTTATTGAGTCTTGCTTGCTTCTGTATCACTATAAATTATGAAAGGAGATAACACTTTTCTTTTTGCTCAGCTGCCTGGTGTTTATGAATCTCCATGAAACAATGAATAGACCTTGTTAAAAAGAATTTAGTCTACTTTGAGAATATGCCTTATTTTTCATTTTAAAAGTTATTTTAAGCTTTCTATATTCACATCAGAACATGCTACAATTTAAAATTATGTATGTATATGAAATTTAGGCAAATTTCAAAACAAAATAAAATGTTAAAATAATTATACTATATTTGACCAAAAGCAAGCTATTTCAATAGTATTATCTTGGCAGTTTACTAGATCTACACATAGTAGAGTTTAAATTGTATGTGCATAAATGATTAAATTTCACCACATTCACAGACGTTTTGTCCTGTATTTAAGTAGCCTCATTTTACCTGATTATTATCTGATATTCCTAATTTGCTTTGACATTTATTAACTTCCAAATGGTTCAACCCAAATCCAGATTTGGTGGAAGCTCGTCAGCATTCATTCTTTCAACAAGTTATGTTGCTTTTGCTCTCCACAGTTTAGCCTAGTCTCTTTTGTTTTAATAGTTAGAGCTTGAGAGGTGTGCAGAAATTCTTCCTCAAGTTTAGCCATTTTCTAGGTGTTTGTTATCCATAAAGTGGTTGGGTTTGGTGTTGGGTTACTTTATTCATTATTAGCTAGCACCTGTCAATGAATTTCCAGAATAACAGTGCTAGCCAAGTCTTCAACTTTTTCAGTGAGAGGTAGGTTTCAGGCAGCTAAAGATTCATTAAGAGTTACATCCACTTGTATGACGTGTGCTGATTTATATCATATGGCACTAGCATATTCTGCTGTGGAATAGGACAGGGACACAGCTGTTATTATTATGGCTAGTGGGTGCGTACCTCATTTTGACTACTAGTTTCCTAAGTATGTTATTTCTGGCAGCAGTTTTCTCTTGGTGAAAATATTTTAGGTCAAGGTTCGATCTGGAGAGATGCCCTTATATTTTAGGATATGCCAATGTTCTCTTTGTCGGGGTTCCCAGGGTCCCTCAGAGGCTTTTGGTGTGACAGAGTGCTTAGTGTGATGCAGTCCACCCCAACTCCCTTCCTGCAGCTTCTGCCAGCCTCCCAAAAGGACCCAAAACCATCTCTGATCTTACCAAGTCCAAGGGAGTGAGGTTTTTCTCTGTGGCAGCGTGGAAATTACAGTAGCAGTATATAGTGAAAGCAGAGAGCTAAGTGCCAGTGCTATGCCCAAATAGAATTCAACAAGGTAAAAGTCCCAAACAGAACTTTATTTTATATTCCATAAGATAGTGAAGCAAAGCTGTAGAGAATCAAATCCCCAAATCCCATAGTCCATAAGGCTCTTTCTCCTGAGCGATGAAAAAGTCCATGAGAGCCTATGAGTCCTTCAGAAAGTCCAGTTCCATAGGATGGCAAAAGATGGTAATCATCTTCAGGAAAATCTAGCATAGTCCATAGCCCTTCTGATATCCATCAGCTTCATCTGGCAGCATTCCGCTACGCATAGGTATTCCCTCGAAAGGGAATTTTTGGTTCAGCTAACGAAGACATTATAGCCTCCAGTTAGAGAACTATTTTGGTCTGAAAACTTGTAGTTTATATAGGCAAAATGAGCATTCCCCTCCCCTAAGGAACTTCTATGATCTCATCTTGATTACCTCATTTGGAACATTCTTGAGGGTTATAGAAGATTATAGATACGTCTGGTAAATTCAAATAACTTCTAGTAGCTACTGGGAGTTTCCAGGTCTGCAGGTATTTCAATGGAATGCATGAGGTCATGAGAAGATACCTCACTGTCCAGCTTTATCTGACTAAAATCTGAGATAAGGGACTAAGGAATGCAGTCACTTGGTAACTGTCTTAGCTGATGACATAAGTTCATGACATGGGGAATTTGAAATAAATGACAGAAAGCAGACAACTAAATGAGAGTCTGGCTAGCTCAAGTAAAGCAAGCAAATATGGCAACCCTCAGGTTCATGACACTCTTGCCAGGTTATCCTGCTATGGTAATAGAGAAGACCATACTGTCAGTGACTCAACACCAAGTGACCTTACAACCATGAGGACTTACAGCCTTGGGTGGTGAAATCCACAGGGAATGGTGATGGCTTCCAGGTTGATTAAATCTCACTAGAATCCATCTTGATGGAGGGCAGCAGCTCCATCAATACTGGCCTAAGGCTGATGAGGACTTTGTGTGCCAAAGGGCTCAGGACCAGAAAGGGACTCACAGAATTGGATCAGTGGTATGGGTGTCACACTGCGATGCAGAAGGCAAATGGAAGACTACTACATTATATTGTCCCCAGGACAATCTTCACATCTGATCACCATGATGAGAGCTGATACTCGGAATTGGATACAACACTTGAAGAAGATTTGGTATAAAATTTCTTTCAGCTTTTATTGTATGTTAACTAAAATGGTTTTCTTTGAAATATACAGTATAACCTAAGTATTGTGCATGTCTTGGAATAGAGGCACAAGAGCATTCCAAAATATAAGTTGTAAATTGTTCATAGTTCTCTGATTGGGGAGCAATTTGAAGCACAGCTGTCTCTAGCATTGTTTTAAAATTTTCCAAGTTGGCTTTTTTGAAATCACATCTCACATGGAATGCTTTAAATTGAGGTCAAATGGTTGAGTAGATCTGACAAAGTGTCAAAATACTTGAAGGATGCTCTGAACTTAACTCGAGAGTGGTAGACCTCCAGAGAAATCTTAGAACACTGTGTTCCACAGCTGATAGTATCTTAAAATTGCAGTGTGCCCCAGGAAATAATCTTTACCCTTTGACTTCATTAAAGTTCCCTTGATCTGCATATCTTTTTATTTTTTAGTTCTATGCTTTTAGCATAATAGACTAAATGTCCAGGTTATATTATTCTTTTTCCTTATTTATTTAGTAAGCAAAGTGCAGCATATATCGTGAGATTATATTTTTTTATATATATATATATATATATATATATATATATATATATATATATATATATATATATATATATATATATATATATATATATAGAGAGAGAGAGAGAGAGAGAGAGAGAGAGAGAGAGAGAGAAATACCCCGGATAATGATTGCACCGGATAACACTAAAACCGCATAACGACGACAAATTTGGGGGGAAGATTTGCACCGGAGAACGTTCTTTTTAGCGTTATCCGATGCATCATAATAAAGAAGTAAAGGAAGCCAAAGCTCCTCTCCCTGCCACTTCCATCCTCCCCCCCCCACCCCCAGCAGTTTGGGGACTCCCCACACCCACCCCACTGCTGCTCCCACCAGGTTCCCCTTTGCACTGGAACTCATGGCTGGCCCAGGCAAGCCGGCCTCGCCCATGTGGAATCAGCCTAGCCTAGCCTAGCTGCTCTTGCTGAGCTGCACGCTCTGACTGAGCCAGGTTTGACCAGCCGATTGCAGAGGACAGAGCTATGCCTCATGGCAGGCAGAGGGAGCTGAGTGCCGATGCAAGAGATCAGAAAATGGAGGGGAATGATTGCCAAGGCAGCAAGAGACGCATGGATTGGATAAGGCTGAAAATCGCATAACGTTAAGACTTGTGGAACCAAGTCTTAACGTTATCCGATGTATTACTGTAGATAGATATACAGTGGTACCTCACTTAAAGAGCATAATGCGTTCCACAGGATTGCTCTTTAAGCGAGTTTGCTCTTTAAGCAAAATACCATTGTAAGTGACCAATTGTGGGGGGGATTGTGAACCCCGATTTATTTAAGTGAGTTTTTGGTTGGTTTTATTTGTTAAGCGAAACAAACATTCAGAGAAAATTGTGCTCTTTAAGCGAGTTACTCTTTAAGGGAGGCGCTCTTTATGCGAGGTTTGACTGTATATGTGTATAGATAGATAGATAGATAGATAGATAGATAGATAGATAGATGAGATATATACTGTAATACCTCGGATAACGCTAAGACTTGGTTCCACAAGTCTTGGTGTTATCCGATTTTTAATGTTATCTGGTGCATGTTAAAATCCTATGGGTTGGATCGGATAACGTTAAAGCTCCATAGAGATACATTGTAACCGCACAGGCTTTAGCGGTTGTTATCCGATCCATCCCATAGGACCTTAATGTTATTCGATCCAATTCTCCTCCCCAGATTACTTAACGTTATACGATTTTAGCATTATCCGAGGTAAACGTTATCCGAGGTATTACTGTATTGAGAATATATAGTTCAAAAATCAAAAGTCTTAGTTCCAAACTTCATATGCTCATGGAAAAGCCTGATCAAAATAAAATAAATAAATATGCTTTAACCTTATTCAACTACAGAACAATCTTTAATGTAATTTCTAATATAATATGACAAGAACTTTAACTCTTGTGATAAATTGTAAAAGGTGCTTAAGAAAAATTATGAGGAGACAGTATCTTTTAAGGTATTTAAATTCCTTAGTTTCAAAATTTTATAATGTCACTTGAAAAGTAAGTTACTGTACTTATAAAAATATCTTAATATGTCAAAAATATACTAAAAGTATAAAAATATGAAATAGAAATAAGAGCAATAAAACAGGTAGCACATAAAGATATTTAGCCATAGCGTAATTAAGATGTGATGGGGTGTGGGCGGTATGCACACACCTTGCCTCTGCTTTGGGAGCTGCATTGGTTTCCAGTGTGCCTCTGGGTGCAGTTCAAGGTGCTGGTTATTATCTTTAAAGCCCTATATGGTAGTGGGCTAGGATACTTAAGAGACTGCATCGCTCTAAGGACATCTGTCCATCCCACCAGAGCAGACCAGAGAGGCTCTCTGGTTGTACCTTCAGCTAGAGAGGCACACTTCTCTAGCACTAGAAGGAGGGCCTTCTCCGTGTCTGCTCTGGCCCTATGGAACCTCCTGCCAAGTGAGTTGCATGTCCAGATGGAGCTGCTGCCCTTTAGGAGGGGTGTTAAGAACTGGCAGGAGGGGCATATATGGGGTATGGGCCAGACAGTTGCTTCAGTCTGTTGGCTCATCTGACCCATCCCTCTCTCTGTGTGTGTTTTTAATCTTTTTAATCTCTGTAATTTTTAATCTTGATTTTTATACTGCATTTTTATTGTGTTTTAAGTGTTTTTAAAATCTGTTAGCCAACCTGAGTCCTCGCAAGGAGGGAGGCATACAAGTTTGATCAAATATAATATCTCCTTTTCTCCCTTAATTCTCCTTATCTGAGATACTATATTTATACCTTACTTGTGGTTGTTATCTGGCTAAAGTGTGTTCAGAAGCCAATTTGATTTTCTTTTGGCTTCCTAGTAGATGCAGACACCATATAAAAACAATTATGTCTGAGGTGGTTTCTAAGCAAGGTTTATTTATTTATTTATTTATTTATTTATTTATTTAATCAAACTTTTATGCCGTTATTCTTTCTGCTATATTTTGATTTCCCCCCCTCAAAAAAAAACCCTAGTAGTTTTTATGTTATATAACACATCTTTCTCTCATAATGTAAGAACATTTTTGTCATTTTCCTAGGGCTAACTTTAATAAATTACATGGGTAAAACTATTGATTGTTTTTAATTCAACTGACAGTAGAATGGATCTGATAGAGTATTTGGGATTGGGTCATCTATGCTCTTAATATATTTTTGAGCTTAGGTTCACTAACAAAATTAGATCTAAATTGTAGCCACTCTGCTACCTGCCATTATTAAATGAACTGGGTAGTTTAGGATCATGTATAAGGCACAGATTGAGACATCCAGGTTGACACATCCATTCCATTGTTTAGTTGTATGTTGTGGGATCAGTTTGAACTGGTAACATCTGAAGAGGTTGACAAGGCATGTGCATGTTGCACAACCACCACTTCTTCTCTAGACCTTTGCCCATCTTGACTGGTAAAATCTGCCAAAGAAACAATGTTGGTATGGACCCTCAGAATTATCAGCTCTTTGTTAATATGCCCTCTTGTCTAAAAGAAACAAATTTTCACCCCATTTCAAAAAAGTTGAATGTGGCCTGTCATTATTATACCATTTATGTGCAGAAAGGGTGGTGAAGGGCCAACTGCAGGCATTATTGGATAAAACCAATTGCCTTGATTCATTCCAGTCTGGGTTCAGGCCCCACCATGGCACTGAGACTATACTAACTGTGCTGCATGATGATAATGGCCTTATTTGGGAAACTAACCAGGGGAGCTTAAGCCTTTCTGGTGCTGGATTTCTCAGCAACATTTGATACCATCAACCATGGTTTCCTTTAGAGAGGCTGTTGGGTTTAGGAATTTGAGGCGTTATCCTTCTTCAATGGCCACTCTCAATTGGTTCAATTTGAGGAAGTAGTTTCTTTCCCATGGGTGCTTTGTGGTGGAGTTTCTCAGGAGTCAATCATTTCCCCAATTTTATTTAACATCTGTTCAGCCTTTAGAGATTTGGAGTTAATTGTCATCAACATGCAGAAGACACACAACTCTATATCTACTTTACATCTTTTGCAGTGGATGCAGTCTGGTGTCTGGAGAATTGCCTGGCCTCAATAATGGAATGAACAAGGCTAAACAAGTTGAAACAGAATCCTAACAAGATGTAGGTCTTGTTGTTTGACTGGTCTGCTGTCTACTTGGGAGGGCTTGCTCCATCTTTGGATAGAGTTGCCTTTTCTTTGAAGGCCTGGTTTCCAATCTGGGGTTCATTTTTGATTCAGTGCTCAAATTGGAACAGCAAGTTATTACAGTGACCAAATTTTTTCATCTGAAGATAACTCAGCTGCACCCTTACCTGGACAGATGGTCCCTAACAATTCTTGTTCATCCATTGGTAGTTTCAAGCATTGACTACTGCAATACTCGCTATAAAGGGCTACCTTTGTCCTTGAGAAGGAAATTGCAGTGGGTCCAAAATGCTGCACCCAAGTTGGTATCCAGTGTTAAGAAATTCCATCATGTTACTCTGACCCTGGTTCGGCTGTGTTGGCACTGTATCTCTTTGCAGAAATATTAGTACCAGTAGTTGCTACTTATTGTCTCCTTCCCTCAGAATGCCATTTCTCAAGCAGTACTGGGCTGTAAAGAAATTTTGTTTATCTGTGTCTCCCCTAGAAATCCCCCTGAATGGATTTCCCCATTTTTCCTAACAACGATGCTTTCTTATGGCTGGGATTTAATCTGATTTTTAATAAGTGTTGATATAGATCAGTGGTTCACAACAAGGGGTACACAGCCCACTAGTGGACTTCAATTCCCAGAAGCCTAAGTCAGTACATTGGCTGATCAGTGCTTTGGGGAAATGACTTAGGCTTCTAGGAATTGAAGTCCAAAAACCAGCATTTGGGAAACACTGATATAGATGATACAACTACCCATAAGTTACTAAAAAGCCTAGTCATAGGCAACTGAGAAATTTTTTTTCATTGAATGGCCGTATCCACTTCATCATTCTCAGAGGAAGACAATGCTACAGACACATAAAATGCAGTATACTACAGACAGAAAAATAGCATACTGTTGCTAATGACCTTATAATATTTGATGGCTCAGCAGAGCCCTGTAATTCAGGAGTTCTTAACCTTTTAAAGCCGGGGGCTGGGTCATGCTCCCGCAGACAGCTTCAGGGGCCAGATGGCTATTCCAATTTATTGCATAAAACATAGCAAAATATAAATGATTTTCCTTCCAGTCTTATTTAAAATAATTAAAAACATTAAATAAACATAATCCACCAAAAACAATAAGCTACTAAAACAAGGGTGTTGAGCTAATTACGGTGACATATGTTTGTTGGTGGTTCTTTGCTCTGTCTAGATACTGTATATACTCGAGTATAAGCCTAGTTTTTAGTTCCAAAAATCAGCCCCCAAAAGGGGAAACAGCTTATATTCGGGTCAATGAGCACGAGGATCCCAAGACCACGTTGGCTTGAGACATGCCAACAGTTTAATTAATTTTAACATTTTCATGTATTTTGATTATTATTGAAACTCAGTAGCAGTTGCTGCATTTCCCACCCTTGGCTTAGACTCGGGTCAATCTATTCTCCTGGGTTTTCAGGTAAAAATTATGTACCTTGGCTTATATTTGGGTCAGCTTATACTCAACTATATACGGTAAGTAATTCTCACACTAACCTCTTGCTTATTTTGTAGTGGTGAGATTTATGCTGCAGGTACACTTCAGTATCTATAAGAGAAGATAATGATCTTTCCCTTTCAATTCCTTAAATAGTCTGAATAAGCTCTTGCCTACATTCAGATATGAATTAGCAGTTTAAGTTAATGCAACGTATTCCTGTAAAACATGCATGTTAAAGGGAGATCTGTTGATGTCAGTGGAATAGAACAGGAGTAGAAAGATAGTGAGTATAGTTACAGGCCAGAATTTATTCTTCCTGGTGTGTCACTAGGAAAGTAACATTTGCTCACCTCCTGGCTTATGCTATATGTCTTCTAAAATCTATGAAAAATGTGCAATTCATAACAAAACACGCATAAAGGGGAAGATATCTATAGGTACAACCTTCCTTATCTTAGAGCATGCACCTTGGTTTTCTGCTTATTTTTCTTTTAAACAACATAAAAGCCTTGACTCACTGATTTGGATTTGATATTGTAAGTGGAAATGTTCCTTTATTAGCTGTTCTTAGGCTTTTGACTTTGCTTTCCTGCCTGGTCTGTCATGTTGTGGTTCTGTCCTGGTTTTCCTCATTCCTGAGGGACAGGACCCAGTCGGTGTGCCTGGAGAAGGAGGAGTCCAGCCCTAGGCCCCTGCAGTATGGGGTGCCTCAGGGCTCGGTACTCTCTCCTCTCCTATTTAACATCTACATGAAGCCGCTGGGTGAGATCATCCGTTCCCACGGGGTATGGTATCATCAGTATGCTGATGATACCCAGTTGTACATCTCAGCCCGTGGGGACCCAAGCGGTGCAGTGGAAGTCCTTTCCAGGTGCCTGGAGGCTGTTGAGGTCTGGATGGGGGAAAACGGGCTACAGCTGAATCCCGGTAAGACTGAGTGGCTATGGGTAAGGGGCCCCGCGTTGACACGGGAGTTACCAGCTTTGGTTCTGGATGGGGCAGTTCTGCCCCAAACAGACCCGGTGCGTAATCTGGGGGTCCTCCTGGACTCACGGCTACTGTTCAATGAGCAGGTGGCAGCCGTGGCCAGGAGGGCTTTTGCACAACTTCGTGTAATACGCCAGTTACGCCCGCTCCTCGACCGGGACGCCTTGCTTATGGTCACGCACGCTTTGGTCACCTCCAGACTTGACTACTGTAATGCGCTTTACATGGGGCTGCCCTTGGTGACCATTCGGAGACTGCAGCTGGTCCAAAATGCGGCAGCCCGGGTAGTGATGGGGCGCGGGCGTTATGCTCGGGCCTCTCCACTGCTTAGGGAGCTGCATTGGTTGCCAGTTTGTCTCCGGGTGCAATTCAAGGTGCTGGTCATTACCTTTAAAGCCCTATATGGTAGTGGGCCAGGATACCTAAGAGACCGCGTCACCCTAAGAACATCTGTCCATCCCACCAGGGCGGATCGGAGGGGCTCTCTCGTTGTACCATCGGCTAGGGAGGCTCACCTCGCTAGCACCAGGAAGAGGGCCTTCTCCGTGTTCGCCCCGGCCCTCTGGAACCTCCTCCCAACTGAGCTGCGCATGCAGACAGAGCTCCTGTCCTTCCGGAAGAGCTTAAAGACCTGGCTGGCAGGACATGTGTGGGGTTCCAGGGATGTGGGATCCCATGTGGGGTGGTTAGTCTAAGGATTTTACCCTTCTGACAACACCCCCAGATACTGTTTTAGTCTATGAATTTTTAAATTTTTTATTGATGTGTTTTAACTTGGGTTGTAAGCCGCCCAGAGTCGGGCTTGCCCGATTGGGGCGGGTTAGCAAGTATGAAATATAAATAAATAAATAAATATAAATAAATTAATCTGTATTACATTTTTGCCAGTTTTATTGTAGGAATAGGCATCTGCTTGTGTCCTCAAATGATTGGATACCCGTTGGTTCAGTATTATGTCATTGTCATGTTCCACAACCATCTGTAAATAGATGGTGACTGATAAATCCAATGTGCTAAACATTTGATGATCAGGTCACCTTCTGTGTGAAATGACTCATAGTGTTTCCATTTAAGTAAATAATTGTGTTCCATATAAAAATGTTTAGAAGTTGGGCTTCACATTCAGAACTGTCGGTAAGCTGACCATATCACTTCAGGGGAAGCATATCTGTGAGCACCTCCCCTAATAGAAGACTCTTTATTTATAGGTATCTGTTATGGGAAAAGTCTTTTAACCATGGCAGAACCATAATATGGGTGTAGAAGAGGGCAATAGAAAGGGCCATGCTTCTAGATGACAATTGAGAAGTGGACAACCGAAACCTAATAAGTTGTGTTCCTCAAAAAACAAAATAATGGATCTACTTTGCATTTTTATTTTATTTTTTTACTAACAGTAGCATTATCGTTTCTTCTCAGGTCCTATTCGGCACTGCTGATGGTCAGGTGATTGTCATGGACTGCCATGGCCGAATGTTGGCACATGTTCTTCTTCATGAATCTGATGGCATCCTTAGCATGTCCTGGAACTATCCGAGCTTCTTAGTAGAAGACAGTAGTGAAAGCGACACTGATTCAGATGACTATTCACCACCACAAGGTCACTTTGCTTCAGTTTAACGTTTTTAAAGTGCTTATGGCCTACGGCTCTCTGAGATGATAAGGACCTATCTTGAATATACAGTAATACCTTGGATAACGTTTACCTCGGATAACGCTAAAATCATATAACATAAAGTAATCTGGGGAGGAGAATTGGATCGAATAACGTTAAGCTCCTATGGGATGGATCGGATAACAACCGCTAAAGCCTGTGAGGTTACAATGTACACTAGTACCCCGAATAACGTTATGACTTGGTTCCACAAGTCCCGTCGCTATTCGGTTTTTAACGTTGTGCGATACATTGAACACACAATGTTAAAAAAAGCCCTGTTTCCCTGGAGGCTGCAGGAAGCGAGAACATCGGGATTTGAATCCTGACATTTTGGCTTGCTGCTGCCTCCAGGGAGGTGGGGATGTCAGCATAAAAGAGGGTGGGGGAAGTTCAAAATTAGCGTGCATCAGCTCTAGGGAGGTCGGGAGACCCGATGCGCGCTAATTTTGAACTTCCCCCACCCTCTTTTATGCTGCAGCAAGCCAGAACGTCGGGATTAGAATCCTGACATTTTGTCTTGCTGCAGCCTCCAGGGAGGTGGGAGAACTTTGGAAACAGCTTGGAGCGGGTCCCCACACCTCCCTGGACCCGGCGGGGGGGGGGGTCAGAGCCCCCAAAATTTGTAAAAAAAACATCCGTTTTTTTTTACCAATTTTGGGGTTTCTGACCCCCTCGCTGGGTCCAGGGAGGTGTGGGGACCCGATCCAAGGTGTTTCTGGGCTTCCCTGACGTCCTGAGCCAGTGCAGCAAGCCAGAATGTCGGGATTCGAACTCTGACATTCTGGCTTGCTACACTGGCTCAGGACGTCGGGGAAGCTCAGAAAAAGCTTGGATCGTGTCTGCCCACCTCCCTGGACCCGGCGGGGGGGGGGTCAGAGACCCCAAAATTGGTAAAAAAAAAACGTCCATTTTTTTATCAATTTTGGGGTGTCTGACCCCCCCGCTGGGTCCAGGGAGGTGTGGGGACCCGATCCAAGGTGTTTCTGGGCTTCCCCGACCTCCTGAGCCAGTGCAGCAAGCCAGAATGTCGGGATTCGAACTCTGACATTCTGGCTTGCTGCACTGGCTCAGGATGTCGGGGAAGCCCAGAAACACCTCCAGAGAGATCAGAGGACCCGATCTACAGCTGCAGGGTGGCTGGGGAAGCTGACGGGGACTCCCTGTCGGCTTCCCTAGCCACCCGCCCATGCCTCCGCAGCTGTGGGGTGGCTGGGTAAGCCGATGGGTGAGCCCCCCGTCAGCTTTCCAGCCTCCCCACCCCTGCCTCCGTAGCTGCAGGGTGGCTGGGAAGCTGAACGGAGAACCCCGTTCAGCTTTCCACCCACCCTGCTGCTAAGAACGACTGTATCGTATAACGTTTAAAATCACGTTATTCGATACAAGATTTTCCCGAAAATCTTGTAACGTTATGCGGTTTTCATGCTATACGGTACTCATGTTATACGGGGTATTACTGTATCTCTATGGAGCTTTAACGTTATCCGATCCATCCCATAGGATTTTAACATGCATCGGATAACACTAAAAATCGGATAACACCAAGACTTGTGGAACCAAGTCTTAGCGTTATCCGAGGTATTACTGTACTACTATAAAATGCAGATGCAGACTTGAATGTTCCACCCTTTAGATATATTTATTTATGACATTTTTATACTGCCCAACTTAGTGCAAACACTACTCTGGACAGTTTTCAACATCTTAGTATACAGACATAATGTATAGAATCATGTAATAAAAATCATAAGCAGTACAAACTTAACACACTGACAGCAGCATGTAGTAACAAATTCAAATAAGAAAAGAAAAAGAGTCAATAGGATTACAAAAAATGATAACCCAAATCAGGGAAAAAAGGAAACCCTAAAGTGAAAACCTGCCTACTGGATATTCGTTCTCCATAAAATTCTTATATTTGTGAAAGCTTATCTAGATCGTTATCCTTGACATTTAGCTTTCTGTTAAGAGTTATTTTTGTTTATATGTTTTGGATATACATTCAATTTTGTGAGCCCCTTCCTGCAGAATGACGTGGAATAAGCATGGATAGGAAACACAACCACAGATATGCATACTTTTTTAATCCATACTAATGCTGTTAGCATTGTTAAAATGCTGATAAAAATATAATATCTGTGCTAACAAATGTGACACTGCAAGGTCTGGTTAATTTAATCTTCACTTTATTGGTGATAGGTAGCTTGACTTTCTTTTTCGTTGGGATTCGAATCCCGATGTTTTGGCTTGCTGCACTGGCCAGGGAGGTGGAGGAACTCCAGAAACAGCTTGGATTGGATCCCCCGACCTGCCCGGAGCCGGCAGGGGGATCAGAGAGCCCGAAATTGGTGAAAAATGGAGGGTTTTTTTACACATTTCGGGCTCTCTGACCCCCCTGCCAGCTCTGGGAAGGTTGGGGGACCCGATCCACAGCTGCGGGGTGGCTGGGGAAGCCAATGGGGACTCCCAGTCAGCTTCCCTAGCCACCCACCCCTGCTTCTGCAGCTGTGGGGTGGCTAGGGAAGCCGACAGCGGAGCCCCCAGTCAGCTTTCCAGCCACCCCACCCCTGCCTCTGCAGCTGCAGGGTGGCTGGGAAGCTGAACGGAGAACCCTGTTCAGCTTTCCAGCCACCCTGCTGCTACGAAACGACTGCATCGGATAACACTAACAGATAATTATCCGATTTTAGCATTGATGCAGTCATTATCCGAAGTATTACTGTATCTATCTATTTGCTTTAAAAATGGGCAATGAGATGTCCATTAGAACCTGGGAAACTACATGGTCATACTTGGTCTACATCTTCAGCTCTAGACCCTTCGCTTAACAGGGTTTCTCTGGATATCTTTCATATTTTCTGGTGGTTTTCCATCTAAGTAGTAACCAGTCCTGATCTTGCTTTCCAGGATTTGACAAAATCTGTGTGTTTAGGATAGGATGGTGCAGTATTTTTAGACAAGTCTAGGGAAGAGGTGGTGGCTACTTTCTTCATCAAAATATGTCATAGCTAATTAGAATTAGGATTTATGTCTGTTACGAGACTGGTTTGCAGTTCTATGAGGGAAAAATGTAACATCTGATGTATCCTTTTAGATGAGTAGACTAGGCATAAGTGCAAATGATGCTGAATCAGTCAGGAGTGGGTGAGCTTGGTATAAACCTGCTTCTAATGATTATTCTAATATGACATGTTCTTATAAAGAATTGCATGTTCCTCAGAAACCTTTCAAAGGAGGCATGCCTTTGACTCATTTAGCTGAGTAGGAGGGGCCGGACTGAATTTCACATCCTTATAAAACTGCATTAACTATGTTGTGCTGGTTTTTGAATCCCCAGCTACAGCACAGTTTCACTGAATGTCATTTCTTTCATTTCATTCAGTAGTCACATTAATGACACATTTGGTTCTGTTTCTAACCCAGCATAAATTGGATGATTAACCAGGACACATTTAGATGTGCCCTGAGAGTGTCTCGGAACAACACTTTCAGTCAAAACTACAGTAATACCCCGGATAACGATTGCACCGGATAACGCTAAAACCACATAACGCTGACAAATTTGGGGGGAAGATTTATACCGGAGAACGTTATTTCTAGCGTTATCCAATGCATCGTAATAAAGAAGTAAAGGAGGCCAAAACTCCTCTCCCTGCCACTTCCCTCCTTCCTCCCCCCCACCCCCAGCAATGGGGTGCCGTACTGCCGAGAGAATCCAGCCCAGCCCTGGCCCTGCCTACCTTCAAGCCACCACAGCTGCTGCTCCCACCAGGTTCCCCAGGCATCCCTTTGCACTGGAACTCATGGCTGGCCCAGGCAAGGGTAGCATGCACGATCAAGCCGGCCTCTGCTCCGACTGAGCCAGGCTTGACCAGCCGATTGCAGAGCACAGAGCTATGCCTCATGGCAGGCAGAGGCAGCTGAGTGCCGATGCAAGAGGTCAGAAAATGGAGAGGAATGGTTGCCAAGGCAGCAAGAGACGCATGCATTGGATAAGGCTGAAAATCGCATAACGTTAAGACTTGTGGAACCAAGTCTTAACGTTATCCGATGTATTACTGTACTTAGATAACAATTGTGAATGTCATAGATCAGGGGTTCCCAACCTTTTTATGCTGTGGGTCTTACCATCCTCCCAGGCAGCTGAGCGGGCCGGACCACGTCCCTGGAACGGAAGTAAATGCACCCACTTCCATGTTTACAACATAACTGCGTTTACAACAGCCATGGGTGCATTTATAGCTGACATAAATATGTCCACTTCCACTTCCAGGTGTGGCAGTGGCAGAGGGCCACATGAACTGGCCCACAGGCCATATGTTGGGAACCCCTGCCGTAGATGATATTGTAGGCTTTTAAATATTAAATACAAAAAGTGTTAATGTGAATGATGAAGGATGGCTGCATAGGAGTAAGGACCTTTGGGGTTAATGGCAAGGAACATTATAGCCAGCTTATGCATGTTCAGAGCCTGCATATTCAGACTTAGCAGAAAGGGCAACAGAAGTATGAGCTAAGTCTGCTTCAGTAGATCAATCTGAAGTTCTGAGGAACGAGCCTGAAAGATCTGCTAAGTAGCCAAATTGGTAAGTAGCACTGTGCCTTTAAAGAATATAAATGAGAAAGCAGGGGAATTAACTAAATATGAAATGAAAAGGGCAAACCAACACATCTTTTTCTTACAAGTGAATAGCAACAAGAAGAGCAATGGCAATTACACTTGTAATTGCTGCCCCATAGTGCTTTGTGCACTCTCTGGGTGGTTCATAAGATAATTAACATTTTGCCCCAAACATGTTGGGTACTCACCAAAGGTTATGCTGAAATCTTTTACTGAGTACTGACTTGAATTTTATAACACCACAGGGGGCATATGTGTCCCATAGCTTTTGACTGACCACCCAAGGCTTAGAAGTTAGATGGTGTCAGACTTCAGGCGTCTCTGTAAGGGCCCTCCCACTCATGCTCCTGAGCATATGCTCATTTCTGGAACATATTTAACCCTTACCTTTCACCTTTGAGAGACCTGAGCCGCTTTTAAAAGGAACTTACTGAGCTCTAGCAGTAGAGCATAACAAGGGAGGCTTCTTCTTTAGGTAGCATGCAGCCGAGTTGCCTTGTGTGTGTGTGATAAGAAAAACAACAATCTTCAAAGAGAAACAGCTGTTTTATTCTTCAGGTTCATTAATAGTAAAGTCCATAAAAAACGCAAATTAGAGGGTCATAACAAGGAATCAGTCCAATAAGAACAGTCCAAGTATCTTTAGGTAATCATAGTGAAAAGGAGAGAAAATCCCATAAGCCAAACTGAGGTCTTAGTCCATTGAGAAACAGAGACGAACTAACTAACTGTTCTCCAAAATGGAGAAATCCTGGTCAGGTGATTTAACCTTGGCCAATCAGGTAACAGAGAATAACTTTCTCAAAACAATGGATTGTTTTTACACGTGTGCAATCAGTGTTCTGGCATGTAGACAAAGCATGGATCTCAGCTAGCTAGAAAGATAAGAAATACTGGAAAACAGGCAATCTTGTGACATGAGTCTATGAGGCATACAGAGAGAAAAATGGATTTTTATGAGGCCTAGCTGAAAAATAGCAATTTCAAGCCTTGGGAAGCATTAGGAAATAGGTCTTTTCCTAACAGATGGTGAATATGAGAAGACAGTCCCAGGTATTCTTTGTGAGGACATCTTTTACTGTACCTTTTGCAAAATGGCTGCCTCCCTAACTTAGGCAAAGGTGGTGTGCTTGTCTGGATACAGGTAAAGACCTTCACTCAAGTGATAAGTTTCCTGATTATTATGTAACATGAAATAGCTTGGGAGTTCGATAGGAGACATGGGTTGCAAACACATTATGAAACTGAACTGCTTGGGCAGGCTATTTCACAAATCAGTGTGAGAGAAAATATTCCAAGTATATGTGAGGTGTTGCTGTCACTCTGTAAAGGGTAAATACGAGGCTGGCTTTCCTAACATTTTAATAGATGCAGTAAAACTCCATACTCTTCTTTCATTTATTAATTTTCATTTGGATTTTTAATATTCATAATCCCTTAGTTGTTTTAGTCAGGTATTTGATGCCTATATGGAAGACTGAAATATATACATCCAATTTCTCCCATGTGTTCTTGGACGTCAATTACCAGAAGCCTAAGTCAGCACACCTGCTGATCAGGGCTTCTGGGAATTGAAGTTCAGAATGCCTGGAGCACCAAGGTTGGCTACCTCTGGGTTACATTAAAACTGACCCAACCGCCCCCCTCACTGCTTCTGTTGGAGATGTCTCAGGCCTTCCCAGAGGGCACACACCGCAGTTTAGGAACCTGTGATGGGAAAATAATGCAAAGCCGTCTAGCTTATAAAAATGTGGCAAACATTTTCTAGATCTTTGGTAGTAGGAAATAGAGTCCCTGCTGAATACCTATGGGACCCTTTCTTGATAGAGTCTGTTGTTTCAGTGGGTTCGGCTTCATAGGATCTTTAAAGAATTAAACATGGTACCATTGATATAAAGCTGCAAACCTGCTATAATGTAGTGAGCCTTGGCTGTGCAGTGGTTAAACTGCTGTACTGCTGCCAAAACGTTGTGACTCAGCCTTCTATCCTTCTAAGGTTGGTAAAATGAGTACCCAGCATGTTGGGCGTAAAATGCTAATTACCTGTAAACCACTCAGAGGGTACACTAATTGCTATTGGGTGGTATATACTGTATTTGCCGGCATATAAGATGACCCCCCCCCCCCGAAAAACATGCTTCCAAGTGGAGGGTCGTCTTATACGCTGGGTGCACTTCAGTTGGGATAGACATAGCTGCCCATTTGGGAGGAAGGCACTACTAATGCATGGAATCACCGTGATTCGGAAGCAGCAGCCTTGAACCCGATGCGGGTTTTGAAATTCCATAAATTACGACAAGTCGAAGGTACGGCTGTTGCTTCTCGTTCTTACTTCTGATCTCAGATGTTCTTCCTGGTCATTCTCTCTTCGACCAGAAACTCAGAAAACTAAAGATGAGAATCCACTTCCCTTTTTTGAGCCATGAAAATTACTTTCAGCGCGTTTTTCTGTCCCTTGCTATTTACCCAGGGCAGCTTGCTTTCTCCCTTTCCTAACTTCCCAAAGACCGAACACACTTGCACACCCATTACCCTTAATCCCTATCTACGTCAACAAGATTAGTCCCCACTGAGAGGCTTCCCAAAGGCATGCTGGGACATGCAGTTTTCTCGCCCCTGCTTTTTTCCCTTCTGGGAAACTGAAAGTCTTGGGAAGCTGCTTCCCAGGGCTTGGTCGCGACTGAAGCAGGGAAAGGTTTGGGTCGGCCGGGGCAATGTCCCTTCCAACTTGGAATGTCCCATTTTGTCCACGTTTGCTTTCTTGTTGAACGGCCTTTATTTTATGCTTTATCGCTTACCGTAAATTAACATGTTGAAATCAAATCTGATGTTCTTTTACGTTTTATTTGGTGTATGGAAGGTGTGCGGAAGAGGGGGTAGTCTTATACGGCGAGTATATAACAAACTATATTTTGAGTGGAAATGTTGGGGGGTCGTCTTATACACCCAGTCATCTTATACGCCGGAAAATACAGTAAGTGTAATTGCTATTAGGGAACACTGATGATGATTCATTGCTTAACAACATGTAGTGGAAAACTATCCATTCACTGACACTGTTGATAATATTGATAGTGGATTATGAGCAAGAAAACTGGCCTTGCATTCTACTATTCCTGAAGTATCTTCTCTCTCCTTTACAGATGGTCCAGCTTCCTATCCAGTCCTGGTTCAGAATACCAAGCCACTGCTCACTGTCAGCTTCACATCAGGAGACATTAGCTTAATGAACAATTATGATGACTTGTCTCCTACCATCATCCGCTCAGGGTTGAGAGGTATGAAAAGAGACTTCTTCCTGCTTACCTTCACCTGGATTCTCTCCTGCTATAAATTATGATTGCTTTGATGCTGATTGTTTTGACGTGGGTACTGCGTGACAGATTGAGCGCCCGTCTCTATCCCAGGTCCTGCCAACCTAGCAGTTTGAAAGCAAGAAATTGCAAGTAGATCAATAGGGACCACTTCAGTGGGAAAAGATATTGGGGACATGAAAGGAGCCTCATTCAGGCTTCCCCCGAGTGGAGCTTCTCCAGCAAAAATCCTTTCCACCCAGAATAATTTATTTATTTATTTATTTAGATTTATATCACCGCCCACTTGCCATGGCGACTCAGGGCGGCTTACAGTTAGGGGGAAAAAACACACAGCACAAACAGCTAAAATCCATTCCTCCTCCTGGCCAGAGGACGTTAGTCTTACCCTTCCCTGGGCAGGTAGAGCCCAGGATTAGGAAGTGGAAGCTTCCATCTAAAAACCTTAAAACTGTTAAAATTTAAAATTAATATCTAAAAAGGATTAAAAACATTAAAAACACTCCAGATGCTACAACTACTAATTTAAAAGTAGAGAAAGAGAGGGGCTCAGATCATCCAATGTGCTGGGGTCATTATACCTTCCGCACCCCATATCTCTCCTGCCAGCCATGTTTTTAGATTCTTCCTAAAGGGCAGCAGCTCTGTCTGGAGACGTAGCTCCATTGGCAGGAGGTTCCATAGGGCTGGAGCAGACACAGAAAAGGCCCTCCTTCTAGTGCCAGAGAGATGTGCTTCCCTGGCCGATGGAACAACTAGGGAGCCTCTCCGGTCCGCTCTGGTGGGACGGGCAGATGTTCTTGGAGTGAGGCGGTCTCTTAAGTATCCTGGCCCACTACCATGTAGGGTTTTAAAGGTAATGACCAGCACCTTGAATTGTACCCGGAGACATACTGGCAACTAGTGCAATTCCCGAAGCAGCGGTGAGGCATGTGCATACCACCCACACCCCATCACAACCCAGGCAACAAAATTACACAGCAAAATTACACAAAATTAGTATTATCCGCTCAGGGTTGAAAGGTATGAAAGAAGACTTCTTCCTGCCTACCTTCACCTACCGTAGCTTCTTTTTTGCTATAAATTTTGATTGCTTTGATGTTGATATTCCAACATCCACCCCTTCAAACTCAGGGACCCTTTTGCAGGTGTTTTTTTTTTTTTTTTTTTTGCTAACTGCAGTGACACCTATTGGTAGAAAGTCATAACTCAACTGTAGGATTCTTTCTGAAATAATTTTGTGTCAGAGATTATTCTGGGATGAAAGGATTTTTGCTGGAGAAACTCCACTCAGGGGACATCCGAATGAGGCTCCTTTCATGTCATAAACAAGCCACTTGTTTCATGCTATCTGGTACTCACCATAGCAAATGGTGATCATCTGCTTTCCATAATAAGCTTTATGACTCATTTTATTTTTTCTTTGCCTGTTCTCTGCCCTCCAAGGTTTTGCAGAACCCCATAGAAAACTGAAGCCTAAAGCTTACTGGTTCTAAAGTTATTTTAATCTAAAACAGTATTCCAAGAGGGTTAAATTAGGGCTCAAAATTCAAATTACAGTAAAACCTCATATAACACTAAAACCTGGTTCCACAAGTCTTGGTGTTATATGATTTTTAGTGTTATCTGATCCTCTATGGGATCCATAGAGATACATTGTAACCACACAGGCTTTTGCGGTTGTTATCTGAAGCATCCCATAGGATCTTAATGTTATTTGATGCAATTCTTCCCCCCAGATTCCTTAATGTTATGCGATTTTAGTGTTATTCGATACTAATGTTATATGAGGTATTACTGTATTTAGGAACCAGAGGCAGCCCCTATGACTGAAAATCAAAAACTAAAATCCAAACCTTTTTTTTTAAATCAAGGTCACACCTTGGTCAAGCCAGTCAAAAAGAGAGGAGGCATAAAATTGTGTACATTATAGGCTTTGGGGATTATCAGATCCCTTCATTAAGCAAAGTTTTGCAAAAAGCAACCATAGAAGAAGACAGGAGAAAGGCAAAAAACAAAACCCACACTTGATCTTATATTCTTTATATCCTTCTCTTTTCCCACTTGTAACGAAGGGTAAGTTGCTGGGAAGAAAAAAAAACAAAGGAGTCTTTTGATTCTTTTTTATTGTAAATATGAAGTACAGTAATAAGTTGCTTTCACCTTCCTTGCAATGCTTGATAGTAAGACCTAGGATTGAGACGTGCAGGTCCTGGACTAAATGTTGTCCCTGCCCATTTTTGAAGCCAGCACTGCTGAGTCGTGTTGCAGGATGCCTCTAAAATATGTGATTTGGCTTGAGAAAAAGGTGTACAAAACAGCAGTGCTTTTTCAGACTGGGTGGGGAGGTTTGCTGGTGGTATGGCAGTGTTGAGATACTCGATGTGCATCTGATATCTGATGCATTTTAGGAATAGCAGTGCAGTTCCCCAAACCTTTGAAAATATCCATCATTGCAGTAGGTAAGTCAGCTATTCAGTAGGTGTGAAGTTTAAATAGTATAGGCCAGGAGTCGCCAACCTTTTTAAGTCGGGGGCTGGGTCACACTCCCTCAGACAGTTGAGGATGCTGGACTGGTGGTCTCCCTGCCATTTATGGCTATGATAAACACATTTACAACAGCCGTAAATGTGTCCGTGGCCGATTCCAGAAGCATCAGTGGTGGTGGCTGGAGTGAGGTCACAGGCCAGGTGATTGAACACCACAGGCTAGATTCAGCCCACAGACCATAGGTTGCCGACCCATGGTATAGGCAATCCTTTGATGGAGTGACAGGTTTCAAAAACATTAATGTTGGATGCATATTCTCACTATTTTGATGATTCAGAGCTCTTTAGTCATACTTGGCATACTATGCTTTACATGCTTAGGAGAGATAATTGCTGTCATTCCTAATATATATTTGGGACTACAGTGGCTTAGTGATTAAGATGCTGAACTTGATTACTGGAAGGTCGGCAGGTTAGCAGTTCAAGACCTGAGTGCTGCATGACAGAGTTGAGTGCCCATTGTCTGCCCCAGCTCCTGCCAACCTAACAGTTTGAAAGCAAGACATTGCAAGTAGATAAATAGGTACCACTTTGGTGGAAAGGTAACAGTGTCCCGTGTGCCTGCCACATGACCACAAAAACATCTGCAGACACAAACAGCGCTGGCTCTTTGGCTGTAAATGGAGATGAGCACTGAATCCTAGAGTTGGATACAAGGGCGACCTTTACCTTTATAACATACCTCATAGGGCAGTGTCACTAGATTTAAAGTTCTAAGCCAGCACCCTTTTTACAAGGTAGGTATGTTGAATGTCTGTTGCCAATACAGTAATACCTCGGATAATGTTTACCTCGGATAACGCTAAAATCGCATAACGTTAAGTAATCTGGGGAGGAGAATTGGATCGAATAACGTTAAGGTCCTATGAGATGTATCGGATAACAACCGCTAAAGCCTGTGCGGTTACAATGTATCTCTATGGAGCTTTAACGTTATCCGATACATCCCATAGCATTTTAACATGCATCGGATAACACTAAAAATCAGATAACACCAAGACTTGTGGAACCAAGTCTTAGCGTTATCCGAGGTATTACTGTATTACTGTACCAGAGTTTTGTCAGTGAAGAACTCCTTACTGATTTATCTTGGAATCCTCATCTGGATCCATACAAAGGGTTTAAAGTCTTGTAACAAAAAATACACCTCATGTCGAATTCTTCCTCTCTCCCCATGACATTATATAAGTCATGACATATCATGTCATCTGCCCCACCCATTCCTGCCAACAAATGAGATGTGGTGGATGCTGAATTTAACACTATTATAAGTTTGGCAATTGTGCCTAGACACTATGGGAAAGAAAGAGAACTTGTTATAAGGATACTCGTTTTCACTCCAGCATGAACATGAATCTAATTGCCAGCTCATTCTTATGATTCTCTTATTTTGTAATTAGTGAGTATTATCCTTTTTAGAAGGAAAACTCAAAAGCCCATGACATTGAAGAGAAAGTCACCTTGGCTGGAATTGGGCAAATTTGCTACATTTTGTAAATTAAGTGTCTGCCTCTTTGTGATTTTAGATGTAGTGGCTCAATGGTGCACACAGGGAGATTTGTTGGCTGTAGCAGGCATGGAAAAATTAAGCCAACTGGCTGAACTTAGCGGTGCTTCCTTTTTGAAAAGTGCACTGGTCAAGTTCTACAATGTTCATGGTGAACATATCTACACGCTGGAGACACCTGTGCAGGTAGGAGTTTTCCTGGATTATATTCATGCAATTGGGAAAGAATTGTTCCATCCTTCCTCAAATAATGACTAGTATGATTAAGGTATACCTAATAATAATAATAATAATAATAATAATAATAATAATAATAATAATAATAATAATAATAATAATAATAATAATAATAATAATAATAATTATTATTATTATTATTATTATTATTATTATTATTATTATTATTATTATTATTATTATTAGGTAAAATAAAGTGAAGTAAAATAGATGGAACCAAAAATTTAGAGTAAAGCTGGAGAAGAACAGTAGAGCGATCATAACACCAAACTAAAATTTCATATTTAAAGAGTATGCAAAGAACAGATTTGCATTACTAAATTCAATTAGCCATGATTTGGAATAACTGTGAATTGAAATCAGATACTTTATTAAAGAAGAATATTGTCCCTGTAGTAGTCAATACACCAGAAAATCATTGATGGATGACTGAGGAAGCTCTTAAAATTGTGGATAATAGCTCAAAAGCAAAAGTAAAATATAACAGAAATAGCATTAGAATCATAGAATTCTCCAGTTGTCTCACAGCAAAAAAAAAAAAATATGTTTTTTTTAATATTTTTAAAAATAAAGGAGGAGAAGAGAAAGAAAAACGAGATCTCTTCCATAAGATCCATGAAATCAAAGGGAAATTTTAGTCATGATGAAAGATACTGAAAAGTCAGCAAAACTGTACATAAGAGATGTAACGATATAAGATTTCTTCATGAAAATTTTTTTGTTGAATAATGTAATTTTTGAAAATAAAATGTTCATGGCATAAATAATTTACCAGGAGTAGTTGGAATACTAGCAAAGTTGTTTGAAGAGACTGAATCTGTCAGAATCTTAATAATAACATGGCAACAAATGTGGAATAACAGTCTCACAGAGTGAAAGAATTCAATACACATTATAATCCCTAAGAAAAGAGACACTAAAGATTTCAGTAGTTATATCCATCACATTTGTATCCATGTAAGCAAAGAGATGCTCAAGATTTCACAACAAAGTTTTTTACCATAAGTGGGACAAGGAATGCCTAATGCTCAAACTAGATTCAGAAAAGGAAGAGACACTGAATACCATATTACAAATACAGTAATACCTCAGATAACGTTTACCTCGGATAACGCTAAAATCGCATAACGTTAAGTAATCTGGAGAGGAGAATTGGATCGAATAACGTTAAGGTCCTATGGGATGTATCGGATAACAACCGCTAAAGCCTGTGCGGTTACAATGTATCTCTATGGAGCTTTAACGTTATCCGATCCATCCCATAGCATTTTAACATGGATCGGATAACACTGAAAATCAGATAACACCAAGACTTGTGGAACCAAGTCTTAGCGTTATCCGAGGTATTACTGTACTGTATATGTTTCTTCCTAATGCTTTCAAAGCAGCTTTCACTTTACTTCTAGAACTGCAGGTTCTTTGTCCTAGGATTCCTTTTCCAAGGAGTCAGTCATTCTTTTATCTCTTATGTGAAGGCCTTCAGTATATTGTTTCCACCTTTTCTTTATTTTCTCCAAGTTAGATAGCGTGTTTTCCTGCTGGTCATTCAGCATTCCTAATGTAGTCTTAAATTTCTGACTAGCAATGACAGTAATGTTCAATAACAGATGGAAAAAAATGGTGGGTTATATAGAAAAAAAGACAAGTCTTTCAATAGTAATTTAATGCCCCATGCTTGTATTTGAAATGGTAGTATAATCTGATATGGTAGAGTCCATTCCTCTTGAACATATTGATAATTCCTAAGACATTACTCTTAATTAATGTTTTCTGAAATAAATATCTAAGATGGTCCTTAAATAATTTTTTTGAGAAGAAAATTTCTAAAATGTTCTATCTTGTGCAGCGCCCTATAATCTCAATCTGCTGGGGTCACAGGGACTCACGACTGCTCATGGCTTCTGGTCCTGCCCTGTATGTTGTTAGAGTGGAGCACAAAGTATCCAGTTTACAGCTCCTTTGCCAGCAAACCATAGCTAGCTCTTTGCGGGATGATAAAGATATCAGTAAACTGACCCTGCCTCCACGACTCTGCTCATACCTCACCACTGCCTTTACACCAACGATCAAGGTAAGCCATCAGAAGATGATAAATGGTGTCGTGGTAATTTGTCATAAGCAGTGAACTAAGGGGACAGTTGAGATGGAAAGAACAGTAAACAAAGGCTGAAGAGATAAAGTATATAAGACATGAGTGTCTTGTTCACCATTATAGCCATTTACGTCACATTTTAAGATTATCATCTGTTCCCACTGTTGGGGACGGGATAATAAATGTGAACAATAAATAAATAAATAAACTAGGCATGAACAAGATTATGGGAACTGGTTGTGGGTTATTTGAGTAAATTTAAATGTCCACTTTGAACCTGGGACACTCAACTGAAGCTGATGAGTAAAGGCTGGTTCATATTTGATAGGCAGTTACATACATATGTGGATAGCTCATTAACAAAGTCGGGGAGTTACATATATGTGGGGAGCTTCTGAACAAAGTTAGTGGTTGTTTATGCTTGTAGGGGTACTCTTTGTTCCAGATGCTGCAGTTGTGAGCAGCTGAAATCTTGATCAGATGGATCATGGTAGCTGTCTGTGCCTATGCTTATATATTTTTTGATGAATGGGACAGCTTTTGAGTAGAACAAAACTTGGGGTTTCAACCAGGTCTGACTTTATGAATGGGTCTGGATTTGAAGATCTCAGGGAAAAGTAAAAAAAAACCAATACAAATATTGCCTCTGCACCATACCTGTATAGCTTTCAGCTTAAAAGCAGCCATTCTCATTCAAAATGCAGCTAACTTTATTACTACTGGTCTTTTAAAAAAAAAAATAGGAACAGAGTTTGGAAAACATATTAGGAGCTAAGCATTCCAGGCAGAACTTAGAAAAATTACTTTCTTGCATTGCAGTGCACAAGATAAAGCCAACTGGGAAGGCTAGTTTTTCTCCTGCATAAGGTTCAGAGTAACATCCTGTCAGCCTTGTGTTATTGTAAAGATTTCACATGGAAGGACTATGTGATTTCACAGTTCTTTTTCTTATATTTGATCTAGCCTCCTATCCCAGACCCCAACAATATGAGAGATTTTGTTAGTTACCCAACATCTGGCAATGAGAGACTTCACTGCACAATGAAGAGGACAGAAGATGACCCGGAGGTTGGAGGGCCTTGCTATACACTGTACTTAGAATACTTGGGCGGGCTGGTGCCTATCTTGAAGGGACGGAGAATTAGCAAACTGCGCCCTGAGTTTGTAATCATGGATCCTAAGACAGATGGCAAAGCAGGTACAAAGCTTTTAGGTGGACTGTTGATACTGATTTCTAGATACCTGTTCTGGATAATCAGATACAGCTATTCCCATAGGTTCAAATGTGTTTGAGGATTTATTGCGGCAGCATCATTGATTTTATTATAGCTGATTGATCGTTATTTGTTAAAAAAGAGAGAGAGAGTTGCTGTCCATCAGCATAAATCATTTGGTTAAACTTTGTTGTGTTCTCCAAGTTATGCCATGAATAAGAGCTTCAGTGCACAGATGAAGCTCATGGCATAATTTAGTGAATTGTTATCCTCAAATGCATAATCCTCAAAACTGCTTCATCCACCTAAGAACTTATAGCTATCTTCCTGTCAGCCATTCTAAAATAGAATGGAAGTAGTAGGCATATTTCTAATTATCTTCTTCACCATAATAATACATTATAATATTCTCGATCCCGATGAGGGTGGAAAGAATCTTGATTTGCTACAGACATTTTTATTTTATAGCAAAATTTGTTGACTATTATAACTGAAAATCATTTGGCTGATTTTAGGCTGTTGCTGATTCTACATTAGTTTCATAGAATATCAAGTGAGACTAGTGTCTCAGCTGCTGGTTGTAGAATATTTTAGAGAGGATTGACAGCTTTAATTGGGATCTCTATTCTGAAATGATGTTTTCTTTCTGTCTTCCTGTCTTTTTTCTTTTCTTTTCTTTTGGGTGGGGCCTGTGTTGACAGATGAAATCTATGGAAATAGTTTGATTTCCACTGTGATTGACAGCTGCAACTGTTCTGATTCCAGCGATATTGAGCTGAGTGATGACTGGGCGGCCAAAAAATCTCCCAAAATCACTCGAGCTAGCAAATCCCCCAAACTTCCAAGGTAATCACTTTGCCCTTTTACACACTTCTACCCTCCTTTTTTAGGTCTTTAAAGAGGGCACCTTATGCACTTAGAACAAAGAGGAACAGTCTTACAGAGTGCATAGATAATAGGTTGCCTGGAGAAATGTTGGTTTTTCATTGTGGAGTGTTATAAAACCAAAAATTCTCTGTGTCTGGCTATGGGAATGTTGCACAAATAGGGCAAAATCCACTTGTTAGTTCCAGTTATAGAAGATCTGATGAGTTAATAGAGCTTGCATAATTTTGGATTTAACAAGTTCAGTTCATTCAGAGGCAGTATTTGTACTGGAATTCTGATAACTGGATTCAACCCATAGTCCTTCTGTTTGTTATACAGAACTCTTCAAAGCAAAACAAAGCCCTAGTGCCTAAGCAAGTGAATCATTATGCTGGTGTAAATAATAATAGGCTTGACATTTGGAGGCAAATTGCATTAAGAAATCACTATAGAAATTATTTGTTGCATATTAAGTCATGCAACTTAGAATGTAGCATTTATCATTTACACCAGAGGTTCTGAACATATGACCTGTGGGCCAGATCCAGCCCAGGGTGCCATTTCCTCTGGCCCACACCCTTGCTCCCACTGCTGCCCTTTCCCCCTCCGCCTATCTTGGTATGTCCCTAACGCCGCTTCATAACAGGGCGGATGTTGTAAGATGGCGGCAGCAGAAGCAATGTGACAGACACCCGTAGTCACCCGTGACTTTCCCAGGTGCCACTCTGGCTAAGTGCAGACTTTCACCCATGGCAGGCCAGTAAGTAGGGAAGCAGCAGAGGCATGGGGGCGAGTGTTTGCAGAGTGGACTGGTGATGTGCATTGGTGTTGGCATTGGTGTGTGTGGAAATGTTGGCAGTGGTGGTGGTGGGGACAGCAGAAATGATGGGAGCTCTCGGCAGCGGGGGACACACACCAGTCTGGCCCACCAACAGTCTGCTGGGGTGTGATCCAACCCCTGGCTTTAAAAGGTTGAGAATCCCTGATTTACACTGTTATTTCTGAGCCTGAGGTCATCAGCCTCCCAAAGTTACAATGTTACCGTTATACTGGCATAATTTAAAAGAGAATTTTGATCATACTAGTCCAGTGATTTGGTTCTCACTTGTGTTACCTATGAAGAAACAAAATTGTTATATATGACTACATTTTTAATTACTTCCAAGCTGTGAAACAGTCCACATGAAGTTTTTGGCAGAGAAGGGGTCAAATGGACTCCATTCATTGGCTCATTCCATGGCTGGGATATAAATTCAGCTCCCTTTAAAATTAAATTTTTCTATCACTGAAGCCATTATAAACCTGTTGTAGTTCTAAGCATTGCCCAGCAAATGTAATGCCATGTTCTGTTGATACAGGGACAGAGACTGCCTACTTGTGCTTGACTGATCATTCCCCTGTTTGTTTATATGCAGAATTAATATTGAAGCTCGCAAATCTCCAAAGTTGTCACGCGCTGCGCAGGAGATATCAAGATCTCCTAGGTTGCCAATCAGGAAGCCCTCTATAGGCTCACCAAGCCTAACACGCCGAGAGTTTCCTTTGGAAGATATCACTCAGGTAACAGCACAGCCAGCTTATCAACATTATATAAATGCTACTGGTTCTTGGTAGAGCCAAGGCAAAAGGAATATCTTTGGGGCAGGTTGTCACACAGACCATTTTTTAGGTATTTTAAACTGCTTCAGATCTCTTCTCTGCAGTGAACTTACTTGAGTTTCCAGAGGTGTATCGCTCTTTATCAGTGTCATCTTCTCCAATATGGGGATAATAACAATGATTAGAGACTGCAGTGGCTTAGTGGTTAAAACACTGAACTTGATGCCTGGAAAGTTGGCAGGTCAACAGTTCGAGACCTGAGTGCTACATTATGGCGTGAGCTTCCATCTCTGTCCCAGCTCCTGCCAACCTAGCCATTCGAAAGCAAGAAATTGCAAGTAGATAAATAGGTACCACTTGGCTGAGAAGGTAAACAGCATTCCATGCACTCCAGTGTCTAGTCATGCCTGCCACATGTCCACAAAAACAGTGGACATGTGCAGACAGTGCTGGCTTTTTGGCTATAAACAGAGATGAGCACTGAACCCTAGAGTTGGATACAACTGGCTTCCGAGCAAGGGCGACATTTGCCTTTACCTAACAGTGATTAACATTATAGCACTGGAAGTTGATCTATGTGGATACTATAAAGCACTATACTGTATAATGCTTTATATATGCTTTTTCTTTGCAGCACAACTACCTTGCTCAGGTCACATCAAATATCTGGGGAACCAAATTCAAAATTGTGGGCTTGGCTGCATTCCTACCAACCAATCTTGGTGCAGGTAAAAATTAACCCTGAGGATTTTCTTTATTTCAGTTTCCAGGAAATGGTGGATAGCGTTGTATCTTGAAGCCTATGAAACTTGCTTTTTAAGTGGAAGCTTCCAGTCCATATGGTTTGAAAATCCCTGTTCTATTTAAGAGTATGCAGGGTTGTGACCTGCTTATGGCTTGACTAGTGAATATCCCGACAATCAAGGACAACTGCCACAGCCACAGTTTATGTGCTGAACAGATTGTCTTCAGTGGTTTGGCGAGGTGAATGGTTTTCTAAATGTTCTGAAATGACTTGTATAAATCTGCCAAGGTATTCTCACAATTTTTGGTCCATGTCAGTTGAATTTCAAGGGTTCAAGGATAATTAATTCTATGAAACTTTGTTTTTACTGTCAGTAGTATTCAGTTCTGGCTTTGATAGGTCCTTGGGACTTTCTGTCTTCTTTGGATTTTCCTTTTCTTCTTCATTGCTGTTCAAAACAGAAGTCAATTGTGAAATCAGTGTTTTAGTGAAGTTCATTATTGGTAATGAATTGCAGCATTTATTCTCATTTGTTACGGCACTGTATTTCTTCAAAGCATTTTCCGGGTTAATGCCATACAATTTGGCTAAAGACTATGTGCCGTGAGTCTCTCTGACACAGTACACCAGAAAACATTAGCAATAGGATTCTGTTTTTCCACAAACATGCATCCATTTCTCCATGTCTGTTACTGTTTTGATGGTTGGTTTTAAAGTGAGTGGATGTTGCTCAGTTCTGGGAATAGCAATTATACTTATATACCTCCCCATAGCACTTAGTGCACTCCCTGGGTGATTTACAAAGTAATTAGCATTTTGCTCCCAAATACTAGGTACCCATTTTCCCAACCTCAGAAGGATGGAAAGCTGAGTCACACTTGAATCCCATCACAATGTCAGCAGCTGCACTACAGTTTTGACACTGTACCACCAGGGCTTGTAACCCTCGGGAACCAATTCGAACAAAAAACTAGGAAGAAAATACCTTTAGGATGAAATTTATATCAATCCTCTTCTTACCTGCCCCCCTCTCTTATTAATGGCTTGTCAATAACAATTTTTATGAACATTTTTGTGAGAAATTAATGGAGAAATTCACTGATTAAAAATGCTATGTTTAATTGTGAACGTTCTTTACAGAGAAGTCTTCATTGGAGGGGGAAATCCTTCTACTCCAGTGAGTGGATAAGAAGCTTGCCTTGTTTGTTTGCTGGCAGGCCGGCAAGTTAGCAGTTTGAGACCTGGGTACTGCATGACAGATGGAGCGCCAGTCTCTGTCCCAGCTCTTGGGGACATGAGCCTCATTCAGGCATCCCCTGAGTGGAGTTTCTCCAGCAAAAATCCTTTCAACCCAGAATAATTTCTGGCTATTATTATTATTATTATTATTATTATTATTATTATTATTATTATTATTATTATTATTATTATTATTATTATTATTATTATTATTATTATTATTGAGTGAAATGATAATGAAATGAAACAGATAGACTTGGCTTACTTTGTAAATACAGTAAAACCTCACATAAAGAGCACCTTGCTTAGAGACTAACTCGCTTAAAGAGCAGAATTTTCTCTGAATGGTCACCTCACTAAAACCAACCAAAACTCGCTTAACAACTAAATCGAGGTTCACAGTTGTGCCCCCCCCCCCAGCCAGAAGTCACAATTGGTCACTTACAATGGTGTTTTGCTTAAAGAGCAGTCCTGTGAAACGCATTATGCTATTAAAGCGAGGTACCACTGTATGTTATCTTTGTTTCATAATTACATTGAATAATACACTTTATCTGGAGTAACTATAAGCCTGTTCTTTCTCTTCCTCGGATCATGCTTGTGTCTTGTTCTTCCTCATAGAAAAGGTTCCCAAGCTGTCTGTCATTTGCTTAATTTTAGTGTTGGATTAAAATCAGGACAAATTCTTTTCCAAGTAGAGATGGTAAAATTGTGTCCTTCAGACATTGTTGGAGTGCAGCTCACATAATTTCTAATCATTAGCTGGAGCTGATGAGAACTGTGGCTCCCCTGAAGTCCAGCTATTTCTGGAGAGCCACAGATTGCTCAACCTGTCTAAACTAAAATCTAAAACCTGTCTAAAACTAAAATGTCTAAAAATGTCTAAAACTAAAAATATTCTTCCTCCATGTAATTTTTTTCTGCATGTATAATCCCTTGGAAATATTATTTGCTTTCCAGCTTCTTTATGTCTCAATATAGGACAAAATATATTTCCAAGTGACTATGACAAATGATCACCTAGCAGTTGAATGTTCTTTCTTAGGCTGAAGTATTTTCCATGAAAGACCATTGTCATAATTGAAGCTACATAGACTAATTAAGTCCTTTGTTTTGCATTTTTTTGTCTTACTAATAATTTTCCTGTGTTCATTTTCTGGAATTCTTCCTGTAGTGATCTATAAAACCAGCTTGCTGCATCTCCAACCCAGGCAAATGACCATATATCTTCCAGAAGTAAGGAAGATTTCTATGGATTATATAAACCTACCTGTTTTCAACCCCAACGTTTTTAGTGAAGATGAAGACGATTTGCCAGGTGAGAACAAGACATATTCACAAGGTACAACATTCTGAAAGCTATGGCTATCATCATGGCAGACAATATAATGCAGTGGCCTTCCATTTGCCTTCCACATTGCAGTGTGACACATGTACCACTAATCCAGTTCTATGAGCCGCTTTCTGATCCTGAGCCCTTTTGGCATACAAAGTCTTCATCAGCACCAGGCCAGTATTGATGAAGCTGCTGCCCTCCATCAAGATGGATTCAAATAAGATTTAATCCACTTGGGGACCATCAGCCTTGCATGTGGACTTTGCCACCCAAGGCCATTAGTCCTCACAGATGTAAGGTTAATTAAGTGCCACCTGATGATTGGCATTGAGTTGCCTGGCAGTATGGTCTACTCTATCATCATAGCAGGATAACCTGCTCAGACTTTCAAATGCGTAATATATAGTATTTATATAAAACATTAGCGGAGCTGGCCATTAGAGACCACCATCTCAGAACCTAGAATCATCGACTACATCATCAACTTGGAACATAAGAAAGGAGAAGATTCTTTAAAAAGCAAACCAAACTAAACCATGCTTACAATTCTAACAGAGTAATTTAACAAATATTGACCAACGTGAATAACTACTGCACACATTTATACATACAAATTTATTAAGGCAATAAATGAATTGAAAATATGTCAAAATATCTCTCTTATACAAGCTTATGAACACGGTGAATGTGCCAATATCCATATTTCTTACAAAAGACAGTGGGTAAGATCCCAATTGTGTTGCTATTTCAGGTTTTCCTCAGATAACACTGCAAACTAAAGAGGCATTCAACCTTGATTCTCACTAGAATTGTAAGCATACTTTGGTAGCTGAAAATTGTGCCTAAGTTTGATTTGGTTTGCTACTATCACCAAGCAACATAAACATGATTAATGTTGGTGCCCAAATTGTGTCTTTTTAATTAATTGGCTTTAAATGGATAAGTTATGAATCATATTCAGAAGGAGTCCTTCTGTTATAGTCTTGGGGCTTCATGTGTTATGTGTCCCAAGAAACTGTACATTGATGCATTAACACCCTTTTTTTGGAGGGGAGGGAATTGAACCTGCATTAACTTCTTGCAGCTATAGAAACATATACCATTATCCAACGTAGCAGATGAGAACCCCTTCTGTCTTCCCCATCACTTAAATCAGGAAATGGGGGTATAAAAAAGCAGAAGAGGGAGGCAGGGAGAAGTTAGGTTCTTGATTCTGGATATGATCACCATGATTAACAAGGAGACAATATGGTGTGTGCATGGATCCAAAGTAGAGGAGCAAGTTCAGTAGCTGAATAAATTCTATTGCCCAAATGATGGCATGGCAAATTTTTGTGATGTGTTTGAAATGTAAACCAGTGGATGCCACAAAATGAACCCCTGATGTTTCTTGCGAGTGAAGGCTATAGCCCTATAATATAATATTTTGTGTTTTTTGTCATAGTGACTGGAGCATCTGGAGTTCCTGAGAACAACCCCCCTTGCACTGTAAACATTCCCATCGCTCCTATTCACAGTTCAGCACAAGCAATGTCACCAACTCAGAGCATTGGACTGGTTCAGTCTTTGCTGGCAAATCAGAATGTGCAACTGGATGTCCTTGCAAATCAGACAACAACTGTGGCGGCAGCAGACCACGTCACTGACAACACAGTCCATTATCCAGTTCCAAGCCGGTACTCCAACCCTGGCCAGGTCATCTTTGGCGGAGTAGAAATGGGCCGCCTTCTCCAGGCGCCTCCTCAGTTACCCTTGCCACCTCAAGGTGCCATCCAGTTGGCCGTTGTGGATCACAGAGATGGGGACAGAGACCATGAACACCTCCAGAAGGCAAAAACATTGCGCCCAGTTCCGCCGGTGGCTGAAGGGGATTTGTCTGTTTTCAGCACCGCTCAAGAAATTCAGATGAATAAAATGAACCCTCCTCCTCCATACCCTGGCACTATACCAGCTGCTCCTACCACAGCTCCTCCCCCTCCCCCTGTTCCCCCACAACCTCTCGTTGACCTGTGTTTGAAAAGGGGAGATTTCTCTCTGTATGCAACTGGACATTATCAGACTCCTCTTGGCTATGAGAGAATAACGACCTTTGACAGCAGCGGGAACGTGGAGGAGGTCTGCCGACCCCGGACACGGATGATGTGTGCGCAGAACACGTACACTTTGCCAGGCCCTGGCAGTTCTGCCACACTAAGGATCACTTCATCAGAGAAGAAGATTCAGCAACCGTGTACCAGTGCGACCTTGAACAGGCTCACCGTTCCACGCTATTCTATTCCCCCCGGGGATCCGCCGCCATATCCAGAAATTGCAGCCCAGTTGTCTCAGGGCCGCAGCATCAATCCAAGGCTAGATAATAGCATCATTCATGCTACTCTGCGGAGGAATAGCAGAGAGGCAGCACTGAAGATGGCTCAGCTAGTTGACAACCAGAGAGCCACGCTGCAACTCCCACCCAAACTGAAAAGCAATGTTGTGGCAGCCCAGTACCAGCAAAGGGTGCCCACAGCGCTTTACACCTGTAGCCAGTGCAGTAGCAGTGGTGGCGGTGGCAGCAGTGGCAGCAGTGGCAGCAGTGTTGCTAATGGTGGGGGTGGGAACATCAGTAATGCCAGTGCTCACAGCAGTGCATCTGGTATCAGTGGTACGAGGCTGGACATCCCAACAGGGAACAGCTCTCAGCACAGCTCTGTCATCGCACACTCGGTCAGTACTTCGCCTTTGGCTTCCCAGTCTTCTTACAGCTTGCTGAGTCCCCAGGACAGCTCTCGTGAACGAACAGATTATGTGAACTCTGCCTTCATGGAAGATGAGGCTCTTTCTCAGCACTGCCCTGTGGAAAAGACGATGCGCCACGTCCCAGTAGCCATGGCAGAGCCTAGCATTGGGGTAAAGAGACCACCTCCTTATCAGTGGGAACCTATGGTGAACGAGGAGATCTGGGTTCCTCAGGAAAGGATAGCTCAGAGTACTTTACCTAACCCTGTTAAGCCCAACCCTCTAGTTATTGGCCAAGCTCAGCATCTTGATATATCCCGAGCACCGTTTGTTTCCCCCAAGTCTCCGACCAGTCCCACTGCCACTTTTCAGATGACATATGGGGTTGGAGCACCATATGTGGGGAGCTACAGTGTCCCTCCCCCAATCCAGGGAATGCAGGTCCCCTGTTCTCCCAAAGAAGTTCTGCCCCCCCTCCAGATTCCACAACAAGAGCCTACCATTGTGCTTCAGCCAGGTTACCCTTCCAACCTCTCTTATTGCCCTCTGCCCCCCATGTACCCTGGAAACAGCACTTGCTCGAGTTTACAGCTGCCACCAATGGCCTTGCACCCATGGAATCCCTACAGCACATGCCCACCTGCTGCTCAGGGTGGCCAAAGCACTCTGCCTCCCAAGGCACTACTTGTGGTGGAGAAGCCTGTGATGCCTCCACCATCAGCAGAGCCCCAAAGTCATGTGGGATCAGATGTGATGGCTGAGACAGCGGACAACTTCCAAGAGGTCCTCTCTTTGACAGAAAGCCCTGTCCCTCAACGAACAGACAAATTTGGGAAGAAGAACCGAAAGCGCCTGGATAGCCGTGCAGATGAAGGAAACATGCAGGCTATCACAGAGGGAAAGGTCAAAAAAGAGGCGAGGACAACGCTAACTGACTTTAACTCACTGATCTCTAGCCCTCGACTGGGCAGAGAAAAGAAAAAAGTCAAAAGTCAGAAGGACCAGCTGAAGTCCAAAAAATTGAACAAGATGAATGAATTTCAGGACAGTTCAGAGAGTGAGCCTGAACTGTTTATTAGTGGGGATGAACTGATGAACCAGAGCCAGGGGAGTAAAAAGGGGTGGAAAACAAAAAGGAACTTGAGGACAGCTAGTGAACTTGATGAATTTAAGTGCAGAAAAGCAAATGAAAAGGAAGACGGGCGTCTGGGAAGCCAGGGTTTTGTGTACGTAATGGCTAACAAGCAGCCTTTGTGGAATGAAGCAACACAAGTCTATCAGCTAGACTTTGGAGGGAGAGTGACGCAAGAATCTGCAAAAAACTTCCAGATTGAGCTGGAAGGGAGACAGGTAAGGTAACACAAGCTGCTTCATAGACTTTGACGTGTGTCCACTTCAGTTGGATGTAATCCCTTTCAAGCAATAGAAACACTTGCCTACAGATAAGTTTTTAGTAAGCTGCTAGATAACAATATAATCAAAGATGAGTCTGGTCCCACAGTTCATGGAGGGGAAGTGCCTGTAGCCCTATAGATGGCATTGGACTACTACTTCCACCATCCCTGGCCATAGTCGAATTGGCTGAGATGGATAGAGTTCAATAATTTCCAAAAGGCGACAGGTTCCTCATGACTTACAAGAATTACAGCTTGCTAGGGTGTCACACATGGGGTTGTTGTTTAATGTTTCTATTGTGTTTATGTCTATGTGTATATCTCAGGCACCCAAGCATTGGATATAATACATGAAGTGGTTCCTTTTGCGAGCATCACCTGTTCTCATGGCTTGAATGGCTACAGGGCTATAAGGGTTTCTATAGTTTAAACGTCGGGGATTTTATGTATGCTGCCCAGAGTCGCATGCCGATTGGGGCAGCTATACAAATTGAATGATTGATTGATTGAATGAATGAATGAATAAAAAATACAAACCTGAATTCCTTCTGTTCCAATAACAAGCCTTAGAAAACTGCTCTTACCATTTTCACTTCTGTATCTCAGGATGAAAGTCTGGTCAGGTTATCCTGCTATGGTAATAGAGTAGACCATACTGCCAGTGACTCAACACTGAGCATCAGGCAGTGGTTAACTAAGCTGACAACCCTGAGGATTAATGGCTTGGGTGCGAAAGTACACAGGAAGGGTGATGATCCCAAGTGGATTAAATCGCCACGTGAATCCATCTTGATGGAGGGCAACAGCTTCATCAATACTGGCCTGGGGCTGCAGAGGCCTTTGGATGCCAAAAGGGCTGAGGACCAGAAAGTGACTCACAGAGCTAGATCAGTGGTATGGGTGTCACACTGTGATGCAGAAGGCAGGTGAAAGGCCACTGCATTATATTTGCAGGACAATCTTCATTGCTAATCAGCATGATGATTGTCAATATTCAAAATTGGATATGGCACAAGAAGTATCTCAGGACAGCTGTATAAAATAATGGGAGATATTTGATGCCACAATGTGTGTAGACATAAGAATTAACAGAACAGTAGGATCTGTGGTTAATGTCATGCTCATAGATACACATTTACCAGCAAAAGCATACAGAAGGGGGGGAAGGGTTGTCTCCTGAAAGTTTATTGCCATGCAAAAGAATAATATTGCAACCTAACACTCTAGGGTCTAACACAGGCCTACTGTAAAAAGCAAAAACAATAAAATATGCCCTAGAAGAAACTCAGGTAAGAATACATGAAGCCTTGGCTAGCAATTTTCATTCCTTAATGGAGCTGACACATATGTATAGCCAAGAAATAACATAAATCAGGGGTTCTCAACCTATGGCCCGGGGGTCAGATGCAGCCCACGACACCATTTCATATGGTCCCCACTGCCTCCAACACACCAGGAAGTGCCATGTGTGGCAGGCAGGGCAAAATGGCCATCTGGCCTCCGAAGCTGTCTGAGGGAGCGTGACCTGACCCTCAGCTTGAAAAGGTTGAGAACCCCGATACAGTGGTACCTCATACAACGATTTTAATTCTTTCCATGGGGCTCATTGTTGTATGAAACAATTGCTATACAATGCATGCATTGTATAGCAATTTTCCCTATGGGATGCATCATACAATGATTTTTTTTGCTAAGTGGTTTTTTTCCATTGAAAAAAATTTTTCCATAGGGAAAATTGTTATGCGAGACGCAATTTCCCCCCAAAACCTAATTGTTATGCGATTTCGTTGCTATACGGGGCGATTGTTGTATGAGGTTCCATTGTATAAATCATTTCTCAGAACGTTTATTTCTAGGATCCAGAACTAGGCTGACCATTCAGTCCCTTAAGATGTCAGTTCTTTTCACTCCCCAGTCTCTTCCAAGCTTCTACAACCTTGAAAGGGACAGAAGTAGACACATGTTTGAGGGGAAGAATCCTGTCACTGCTGTGTTCTAGTTTTGTACTTAAGGTAAACTTGGCAGGAAGGGAGATGAGTATAGGGTTTGCTTTAGACCAGTGGTTCCTAACCTTTTTTTTTTTTTGGCCATGCCCCACCTCAGCATTTCTAAAATCCTGATGAACCCCCTTCCCCTGTGACATATAATTCTTATTATCCAAAAAGCGAACTCCTATTCACGTGGAGGAAGCCTAAAAGGCCATTGACTGTTAATAACTCATTCTCGAATTGCCTCCCTTAAAAATCAAATTACCCCTTTGTGGGACGTGTGCCCCACATTGGGAACCAGGGTTCTAGAGAGAAAGGAAAACAGGTACCTTCCCTGAACAAAGCTGGGGCTGCCTTTCCTGCTTGACTCACCTGTAAAAAACAGTAAGAGCAGAAGCTGAGATTGAGTTGAAACAATTTTATGGAAGTCTCCCTGAGCTAGTAATTTGAAGCTCTAGAAGAGTCTAAAACCTATGCATAAAAGCCTGTTTGGCCCGTATTCAAATCAAAGCATCAGAAAATTATATGAAGTGCCTTCCACAGTGTTCATTCTCCATGCACCAGCCAAGCAAATGTGCTACATTGTCTTCCATTTGAGTAGCACCTGCAAGAAAGATCAGCAGCAGCTCCAGGTGAGCCACTCCTTTAGTTTGCTTCCTGTGTGATTTCAGCACTTTTGGGTACGGTGGCAGGGATCTCACCACAGACCTGATTAATTGGTGCCACAGGCCAGGTCTGGCCCACAGGCTGTAGGTTGGGAACCCCCATGTAATAGAACCACGTGCCAATCAAAGTATATTTCTCAGTAGGATGGAAGAGATTGTAAAGGTCCTTTTTTAAATTGCCCCCTTGTCTCCTTCAAACACTGTCTGAATTTTTATGTATGAGTCACATTTACCCACTTCTTTTTTCTTCTCCCACTACTTTGTCCCTCAGGTCATGCAGTTTGGAAGGATTGATGGCAATGCTTACATTTTGGACTTTCAGTACCCATTTTCAGCAGTGCAGGCCTTTGCGGTAGCTCTGGCTAATGTGACTCAACGCCTCAAATGAAACAAGAGAGAGAGAGAAACCTTATAAATCTTTCTCATCCGGGCCAACCTGGGAAGAATCAGGGAGGCCTGTCAGAGATGCTCAGATGCATCTAAGGGTAAAGAAGGAAATGCAACTGGAAAAAGTCTTCAATTGCCCGAAGGAGGGCATCAGCTTTAAACATTCTTGGGGACAAGGGTGGGGGCTCTTTGGTTTGAGATTTCTCTTCTTTGAATCAACATTGTGCTGGATTTTCAGGGCAAGCAAAGGACGAGATCTATTCAGTGTTATGTTGGGAAATGTGGCTTTTGGCTTGTTGTGATGGTTCTTCTGTGTGTGCTGCAAAAAAAAAAAAAAAGCTAATGTAAGCCAATAGAGGGATTTCAAAAGTCTGCCCTTTTTCTTTTCCCCCTTACTCATTCTTTGATAGATTGCCTTATATCATGCAGCCCTTTTAAAAAGCAGAGAACATAATTTCGCCCACCCACACCCCATTTATTTTGTAGTACAGTAAAACCCCGACTTACTGTGCCTTGCGTTATGTAAAATTCGACTTACGTAAGGATTTTTCGCTAAAATTGTGTCCTGATTTACGAAATTGTTCCAATTTACATAACACAATTTCCTATGGTTTTGCTTCGATTTACGTAAAAATTTCATTTTTTTCCCTATGGATTTGCTTTGATTTATGTAAATATTCATTTTCCTATGGGTTTTCTTTGATTTACGTAAATATTCATTTTTCCTATGGGCCTGCTTCGAGTTATGAAAAAAATGATTTACGTAAAAGGCTACGGGACGGACTTTTTACGTAAGTCGGGGTTTTATTGTATTGGCATCAACAGTAATAGCAACAAGAGGTGAAAACAAGAACAAAAGGCATAATACAGACAAGTACAGTCTTTGACAATGAATAACACCGAATCAGCATATTTAATTTAAAGGCCAAAAGTAAAAGAAGACTGTAGGTATCATGGAGGATTTTCAGAAACTAATCCCTAATTTTAAAAATATCATTCAAAGTATTATTATTATTATTATTATTTTTGGGGGGGAGGTGGTGGTGAAGGGGATAAAACAAAAATAAAGCTGTTACTTTTGGGATCCTTGTATTGAAGAAGCTTCTCATGATCTGTGAAATAGATAATGACTGTGGGAAACTTGACAGTAAATAAATGGTGGTGAAAGAAGGAAACAATGGGGCACATGGATGTGAACATATTGTTTTAAAATATTAGTACTTGATTTAGTACAACTGTGTGAAATACATATGTGTGACTTGGCGTGACACTTGAACAAAGGCCACATCTGGTGGTCCTCATTTCACAATGTTTACAGTGAAATAAAATAATCTGAGCAATTCCAGAAATAAAATCAATCTGAATTCCATTACATGATAGTACTCATTGGGAATATTGCAAGCATAGGTTGGAGTACTACCAGACATGGGGGGGGGGGGATTACATTTTTTGGATGACAGTTCCTAGAATCATAGCATGGCCACAGGTGAGGGTACTCTGGAGCTGTAGTTCAGACCACCACCACCACCCACCCACAACCTTTTCCTATCTGTAATTATTACCTGTCTGTGCCAATAGTAAGACCCCCCCCAAAAATCTGGACATATCTGGTTGCCTGGGTGAAACAAAATGTGATACAATCAGGAGATACAGCATTGCCAGGCTGTTTCTGAATCAGTTTAGAAAGCTGTATCTGTGTTTGTAAATTGATTTACACAAGCGTTCTGTGGTCAAAATAATCTGTAATTTCACAAATGGAGATTAAAGATGAGATTCTCTGTGAAGGATGGATGCAGGGAGGTAACAGGTGAAAGGGTTGGAGGGAAATAATGGGTGGAATAGATGAAGAGACAGACAGACAGGCAAGACCAGAATTAACCCTTGTTCTGTCAAAGACCTAGGCTTGACCAATCTACAAGAATATACAGCAGGAATAGGCAACTGCAGCTATTCACGTTTTTTTGGCCAGTGGCAGCTCTGGCCATCAGCAGAAACAGCTGGAAGGATACAGTTGTCCACCTCTGTTCAATATCATGGGGATTTATCTAAATGGAGATAGATTCATAGAGTCTAGGAAAGACAGAACTTTCTCTTTTCTCAACATTCTGTGACCTGGAGTATCTCAGCAATAGGGATACCAAATATAAATCAGAAAACTGCTGGCTCAAGTTATTGTCTCTTGTAAATAGAAGGGTTGTGGAAAGGAGAGTTGGCCAATAACTTGCTATTTCCCTATTCTGCAGTCAGAGCATGTCTCCTCTGGCTATAAATTGGAGTGGGCAGTGCTCCAGAAAATGGATTGAAATCCCAAACTGACGAAGAACATAATGGTTTCTTTAATCAACTTTATGTAGTGAGAGTGACTGTTTCTAGCTGATGAACTCTCCATTATGTGTCAAAAGCCGTGACTAGTATTTCAAAACTGATGATTTCAAGAGAGAGCTTGTCTGTTTTATGAACTTGCTAATACTCCTATATTCTCCTGGTTTTGCTTTGGAGATTATTTCACTAGTGAGAATGTGCAAAGGCAAACTGTATAACACACAAGCAATTTTCACACCGAGTAAGTACAGTCCTTGACAAAGAATAACACTGAAGCACCATTTTTAATTTAAAGGCCATGATAGCAGCTACCTTGTTCAGTTATACCCATTCCTGAAGAAGAATATTCAGAGTCTTTTAAATTTAAAAGAAGAAACAATGTCAAACACTTAAAATGAATGCTTTAAAACCTTTTAGGCAGGGGAGTATTCTTTTGCTATCTTGTCCTTTGCAGAAGATCTGTTGGCAAGCAAGAAAGGATAACACCAGATGAGCTCCCATAATCCAGGTTTTATCTTCCAGATTCTGTACTTGAAAGACCCATTCTATCCTGAATGTAAAATGTGTGCACCTACTTGGTTATTTAGCACAAAATAGCTTCTGCTAATGTGTGTGTGTGTGTGTGGGGGGGGGAGGAATAAGCAGTCAGGAGCTTAGCAGATAGAAAGTCTGAAATTTTTACTCACTTCTTGCCCTGACACCTGCATTCCAACACTTCATCCATCATTCCATCATTGCTTTCAAAGTCCATCTTCAGGATGTTGAATTCTGTGCCCATTTTACACAACATGCTGGTATGGTGTAAATACAAAATTACTGTGTATTTACGACACAATTGGCCCTATACATGGTGGATAGCCTGAGTCATTTAGCAGCGTACAGCAGTATAACATGCCTGGAACTCGTAGAGAAAAACATTTTAAAGAAGAAATCAGCATTATTTGGCTATTCTACTTGGACATCAGATGAGGTAGCATCATTGACTAGCGTGCAATGAAATGCTGCCTTATCACCTTCTATGTCTAGGTCAGACATGAAAGTGCCAAAATAAAGCCACCTGTAGGGAGTTCATTCTGTAGTTCTTTTGCCTGACCTTGTGTGAGAAAGATTAGCTGGCACAAGGTGGCCATTGCCTGGAGTATGCCCAATTGTCATTAAAAAAATACCACAATCTTCAAGGAGGCTCTTTCTGTGTACCTCGGCTTCTCCCTGTAGAGCTGATACAAAGCTCTAATAATATACTGTAATAAAGAAATGGCTGTTTCCAAAGTAGACAGGGACATAGAGTAACAGTTTGAGTGTTTCACATTGGAATTGTCACCTGTTTGCTGAACAGAGGTAGAAGAATTGTTTGGACCCAGTTGTGGCCAGGAAGAAGTAGAAGAAACATTGGTTCACTCCAAAAGATGTGGTTTGCTTTTACCAGTTTTCTCCCCAACCAACATGCCTCATATTTCAAGGAGCAGCAGCAGAAGAAAAGTTCCATTCCATGAGCAAAATCTTCCTGATGGAAAAGGCATGACCTGTCATATTTCTGTATTTTAGAGTGCTCTTAAAAGCATGCGAGGAAAGCCAAATAAGGTGAATAAGAGCAATCCTAGCTCTAAACTTCTCTCTCTTACATATGATCACTAAACCAGGTATGTTTGTGTGATGATTTATTTGCTCCAGCCAGAGGATTCCTTTTCTAAGAGATGGATTTGAGTTATTTAAAAGACATTATGATATATTTTTGTGTCCCATAGGTATATTGTGCCATCTGTTTGCATTAATGTGAATGAAGTCAATTAATTATGCCGCCTTATTAATATGAGAGTCACTTTCCAATGGCTTGCTATCAACTTGTTTTGCAGAAAAAAGTTAAGAATCTATTCCAGATCTTGATTTTGCCTTTTACCTAGTTGCAGTGGTTTGTGTGGACAGAAAGTGTGTATTTGAAAGAAAATATCTTTGTTGTTGTTGGAATCACTTCCCAATCACTATGGCCTGAGGTCCAGATCTGGCGCTGATGCCAGTTCATCTAGCCCACGAAGCCCTTATTGCTCCCAAAAGTGAAAGCAAAACACGCTCATACGGGCACGTTTTACTTCTGCTTCCGAGAACAACGAGGGCTTCGTGGGCAGGATGAATTGGTCATAGGGGGCAAATCCGGCCCTCAGGCTGTAGTTTGGGCACCCCTACTCTAATCCTTCCAGGTGTTGATGGAAAATGGAAAGAGTGTGAAGAATATGACAAGATTCCCTAAGCTCATTAACCATGTCAAAGAAGAGAGCTGCATCCAGAATGTGGTACAGCAAAAAAGAAAAGGAAAATATATTACAATGTTGTGTGTTCCTGAGTAAAGCTTCTGCTGTAACGTTTAGGAGAAGTAACATTTTTATTACCATTGCTAATAATGGCCACTCTTCTTTAGAAACCTAGCAGTCAAAGTAATTAAGCTCTTAAAATATCTTCTCCAGCAGTCCTTACTTTAAAATAATGTGTACTTTTTATTTTATCACAGATGTATCTGAGACCAAGCCCCTTCTCCACACAAACAGTGGTATAGGATACATTCCCCCATGCATGCCCACACGCATTGTCCTGTATACAGTAATACCTCAGATAACACTAAGACTTGGTTCCACAAGTCTTGGTGTTATCCGATTTTTAGTATTATCCGATGCATGTTAAAATCCTATGGGATGTATCGGATAACGTTAAAGCTCCATAGAGATACATTGTAACCGCACAGGCTTTAGCGGTTGTTATCCGATCCATCCCTAGGACCTTAACGTTATTCGATCCAATTCTCCTCCCCAGATTACTTAACGTTATGCGATTTTAGCGTTATCCGAGGTAAACGTTATCCGAGATATTACTGTATTTCATTAAGTGTACAGTCAAACCTCGCATAAAGAGTGTCTCACTTAAAGAGTAACTCGCTTAAAGAGCAGAATTTTCTCTGAATGTTTGCTTCGCTTAACAAATAAAACCAACCAAAAACTCACTTAACAAATCGGGGTTCGCAATCCCTCTTACAATTGGTCAGTTACAATGGTGTTTCACTTAAAGAGCAAACTCGCTTAAAGAGCAATCCTGTGGAACGCATTATGCTCTTTAAGCGAGGTATAAAAACGGTTGTTCCTTCTGTGCGCATGCTTCATGGCATCCTAATTACTACCCTAAATGCATTGTGACTCAAATTGTGACCATTGTGCAATGAAAACTGTGGAAATCACTGTTTGAAAAGCCTAATGGGATCAACAACTGGGACAATTTGGGTGAGGATCATTCCTCAAGGGGTAAAAGGTCTTATGAGCTGATATAATTACTTTTAATTTGCTATGTCAAGTGAAGTTTTATGTTTACATCTATGGTATGAATTGGTTGCACAGTCTGTTTTAATTACTTTCACTGTGTGCCATGTTGCCTAAGCCAGTAATGGGCAGCCAAAAATTTTACTACCACACCAATGTCATGGGCAGAGCCAATGTTGTGGGTGGAGCCTACATTGTGGGTGAGCTAGTCATGCCTGCCATATGGCCATGTATACATCTGCAAACAGACAGCACTAGCTCTTTTGCTGTAAATGGAGATGAGCACTGCACCCTAGAGTCAGATACGACTGGCTTTTGAGCAAGGGAGACCTTGAACCACTTGCAGGGACAAAACCTGACTTCAGATTTGAATACCAATCAGGGATCTTCTGTTAGTAGGTAAAGGTTGCCCTTGCTCGAAAGCCAGTCGTTACCAACTCTAGGGTTCAGTGCTCATCTCTGTTTATAGCCAAATAGACAATGGACTTGATCCACAAAAGCTCACATTAAAATACTCATAAAATACACCCACCACACATCCAAAGGCAAGTCACTTACCCTGGGGAGCAGGCAGTAGGGAGCCTCAGTGGTTGCTCTTTCTCCTCCCCACTCAGGACAGCAAGCAAGGGGAGTGTCAGCACCTGAGCAGCACCATGGCCATGCCTCTGAGGGCCTCAGCCACAAGGCTGTGGCGCCTTCAAGGAGGCCACCAAGGGCCTCAGCAGCTGCTGCTAGTTCCTCTGCGGCTGAGCGTTGGAAGTCTGCATGCACGCCGAGTGCCGGAGGCATGCATGCATGCCAAGTGCTGGAGGTGTGCGCATGCGCACCAAGCACCGGAGGCATGCGTGCGTGCTGAGCGCCGGAGGTATGCATGCGCAGGTGGGTGGCCACCACCAAAAAAGTTTTAAAAAACCCAGGTGGCTCCCCAAAATCTTGCCACCAGTTTGCACGAACGCCCGGAAAAGTTGCTACCAGTCGATGCGGACCAGTGCAAACCAGTCCTTGCCCATCACTGGCCTAAACCCTGTTCATTTTTTTACAATCCAGCATTGTCAACACAAGTGAGGGAGGAGTGCTTTGAAATTTTATCTAAAATACTTCCAATTAAACCCAAGGGACAAAAACCCAACATTTTCAGGTTTAGTACCTAGCATCCTTGGCTATCTGCTTGGATGCGCCAGGAAGATCATGATTGTTTGGGAATCCTACAGGCTGTCCCACCCCCACCCCCCCGGCCTGGTATTCAGGATAGCATTGAGCATCTTGATCTTTTAATTCCCTACAATATGCTTTTCTTTCAAACGAAAATTTTCAAATGAAAATTGGGATCCCGAGGTAGAGATTAAAATGCAAGTAGAAAAGGTAAGACCCACCTTTATCGAAATGTGACATTTGTTGTAAAGATCTAACTCTTGCTACGATGATCTGAATAGTGAGATGTTATGTATTCCCAGTGTTATTATATGGAGCCAAAGTTTGGACATTGACTAAGTATCTAGGGAAAAAATCAAAGCTTTTGAAATATGGATCTACAGACAGTTGCTAAGGATATCATTGGTTGACCATTTGACTAATGTAGAAGTGTTGCACTGGATAGATAAAGAACAAGACCTCTTTAAGACCATTATGCAAAGAAAGCTCCAATACCTTGGCTATATCATGAGGAACAACATAAAGTACAGTAAAACCCTGATTTACGAATGCCCCTACTTATGAATAATTTGACTTACAAATTGGTTCTGCACCAGAAGAGTAGCGTGCCTTGGCGGGGCCCCGTATAAAATTTGTTTGGGGGCCCTAGGAAGGGTAAAGATTTGTTTTGCTTACGCACGTTGGGGGCCCCTATGGCCCGGGGGCCCCGTATAATTGATACGGCAGATACGGCGGTAGCTACGCCTCTGTTCTGCACTGAAATCTATGCCTCGAGTTACAGACATGCCCCGATTTACGAATTAATTCTTTTCCCTCTGTGTTGCCACCATTTCCCCTATGGGTTTGCTTCAGGTTACATAATCTGATTCCCTAGAATGCATTGTGCGCATGCAGCCTTTCTGAGTGGCAGTAGAGTGTTTGGAGTGATTTATTTGTCTGGAATTTTGTGCCAAAATGGCTGCCTATGCTGTTTCTTGCTGGATTTTTCTGAGTTTTCTGTCCATTTCCAAAGCTGCTTTATGGTAAGGAACAGCATTTTTGCTTATGCATGCTTTCCTTTCAATGCTGCTGTTGTTTTTGGGTGGTTTGATTGGTTTTTGGAGGGTGGGGGGACTTTTCTTTATGCCTATGGGAATGCCTTGAGTTACAAACAAATTCAACTTACGAACAAGGCCATGGAACTGATTTTATTCGTAACTCCAGGTTTTACTGTATAGAATACTCCAACTCGCTCTGCAAGGGAAGATCCCTGGAAAGAGAGGCCCTGGATGGGGATGGACTTCATGGCTGAAGAACCTAAGAGACTGGTAGGGAATGTCCTCAGAAGAACTGTTCTGAGGAGTTAAGAAAGGAAGACTATCACCATTATGATAACCATTACTGTATCTGGAATGGATGCAGTGCCTAAAGAAGATGCCATTCTTAATCATTCTAGAGCATTATGGGAACAAGTAAGCATGAATGTACCCAGATGTGCAGAACATCTCAAAGTGCTATTGCCAAACGGATATGTTCCCACCAGAACCTGCTGATGGAGGAGGGTAGTATCAGAGGGCACTTGGCTCTAAACATTTAAGTATGAAATTTTATAAGGAAATTAAAGTAAAACATAAAGAAAAGGAAATACACATTCATTGAAATCTTAACACCAAATGTAAATGTTCTGTGAGCTGATCAGTTTTGAACTGCCTATTCCAACAGTTAACAATAGTTAAGCATGGTCTATTTCAGTGGTGCCCAAACTAAGGCCCGGGGGCTGGGTGCAGGCCCCGACGCCAATTCATCTGGCCCGCGAAGCCCTCGTCACTCCTGGAAGTGGAAGTAAAATGCACCTGTACGGGCACGTTTTACTTCCGCTTCCAGGAGCGACGAGGGCTTTGCAGGCCGGATAAATTGGCGTCGGGGGCCGCACCCGATTGTTAACTGTTGGAATAGGCAGTTCAAAACTGATCAGCTCACAGAACATTTACATTTGGTGTTAAGATTTCAATGAATGTGTATTTCCTTTTCTTTATGTTTTACTTTAATTTCCTTAGTGACCAGCTTCCTGAACCACATGATCTGCCCATGGCCCAAAAAGTTTGGGCACCCCTGGTCTATTTCTTTCAAACCATTTTGAATCCATACCCAGGTTTCTACAGTCCACTATGTAGTGAAACCCCTTATGGAGTGAAGTTAATGCTGCGATTCTCTCTCTGCTCTACTTGATGTTGGAAATATGAGCCCATGCTGCTCTTCTAAATCATACTGTCTTTTTAAAAAAGCATTTGTAATTAAAAGTCCTTTGAATTAAAGTTTCTTTCCTATGGGGAGAAAGTCACAGTATAAATGTGACTTTCTTTCCTATGGGGAGAAAGTCACAGTATAAATAACATTAAATAACAATGTCAAGCATTTCATATGAAGAGAAGTATTGGAAGAAATACAGAATTAAAGTATTTGGTGCTGCGGTTTGTTTTCGTTATGTTTGTGAAAATGGAAGTCAAGACAAACTAATCTAGTAAAAGGACAAAATACATATCTGGTAGGACTGTGTTTACTATTTGAACTGAGTCTTCAGCCTTAACCACCAGTTCCATAGCACATCTGAGCACATATCTATATATATGTGCAGAATTTTGCTGGATTTTGACTATACTGGAAGAGGACTGAGAGCCTTTTGGAGGCTGTAATCCATATATCTTTTGTTAGGTTATGCTAGTGCTGCAGTGGTACACTTTCTGTTGGTTGATTAGTTAATCTGGCCCAGTCCCAGGGCCCAAGAGTATCTTTTAAAGACACACAATGCAACAACTTTGCCAAACCTAACCAGATTTGGCCTTTGTTGATATCTAGACGGGGGATCTAAGATGTGCATTCCTGACTTGAAAGAAAGATGCAATGTAAACAGAGCTAGGGGAAAATTAATATTATTGTAATGCCCAGCCAAAGTGACCAATGGCTGCACTAACTGGGGGATCTGGGTGATATGATCCAAACATGGAACTTTTCTAGGCCCTAGTTTGTATGAAGGTAGTCCTGGCTTCTTGCAGGAAATACAACTTGCATTATGCAGGGGGAATAGTAAGGCCTATGTTAACTACCTTTTTCTTACCAGTATAAAAATGTGAGATTGATTATGGGGAGTAGAAGATTTGATGAAATATTTGAAAGAGTAATGCAGATACAACAGAGCTTGAAGATGTCATGGATATACCTCCCAAGTGTCACACCTCCCAACTGGTGTATTTTAGGAATGGTCTTTTTAAATTTGCTATTTGCTACAGATACCCAGCATGGTGTAATGGTAGAGTGATGGACTAGGACTCAGAAGACTTATTTCTGAATCCCTGCTCAGACATGGAAGTTCACTAGGGGTGTGGAACTGGTAAAACGGTCATTAAATATCTCACCTTAAAAGTTCTATTAGGGACTGCTGTAAACTGGTTCTGAGTTGACTGCACATAAAAACATTTAACACTAGGACAGCAGATCTTTCCCATCTCCAAGGATTCAGGGATACGATAAACGGAGATCTCCTTGGGGAATTCAGGTATTTACAGTGGATTTCTTTAAAACAGCTGCCTTCCTAATTGGAAGAATTGAGTTATTAAAACAGTTATAACTAAAACTATGTTCCATGTTACAATTTTGGACCTATTTTTCACCAGTTCTAAATTCCAGGGATTTAGAGGGGAAATAAGATATGATACAGTCCTTTTGATGATTATTTATTGAACTGGGGAGGTAACATTTAATTCAGGTCTTTAAATAATTGAATTTTATTTTTAACTCAGTAATTCATTCAGAACACTATGCTTTGGCACAGGCATTTTGGAGAATTGGGAAGGTCTTCAGCTGATGCATGTTTGCTTTATTTCATACCCTAAAGAGGCTTTCTATTAGTGTGGTAAGATGAAGTTGGTAAACCTGCAAAAAAGTTGCTTGTTTTTCCAGTGTTTTGTTTAAAATAAGGTACAGTCAGTCCATATCATTTCCACCTTTCTTGTCATTTCAAGGTCCTGTTTAGCTCTGTAAGCTTTTTCTTCCTTTCTCTTAATTTGACCTTCCATTCTAGTTCTCTCTCCCTCAGTCGTGTTTTACCCTCTTCTATCTTCCAGTGGGGGAAGGTCTTGAGACCTTGTTGTTTATTGTAGATACAACTTTTTGTATTGTGGAATTGCATGGAGATACGTTTGGTTGAAGAAGGCAATGTTGTCTTTACTGCAAAGGGGTGTCATTTTAACAAAAATTACATTTGTTTATAAATCCATCATTTGGGTACTGTAACTTGTTTTTTCTTTCTTTTCGAATTTATTGTTCTGGTAGCTTGATTGCTACCTGAAGTTTTTTTTTAAATCATTTTTTATTTTGTGATTGGGATTTTTACTTTTCATTTGAACAAAGCTGGTTCATCAGATGCATGGTTTTCCTAACTAAGCCAGGTTTGCATGATATCATTCTGCAGAGAAAATGGGGCACTTCTCTGATGATTGTTCCATTCCTATAGTTTTAATTTAAATGGTCATTTGAAAACTTTGTAATTTTTTAAAAAATATGCCATTCAAACCTGTTTTTCATTGTATTTATGACCTTTGTCCTAACCTGCCTCTCCTGTTATGTGCCCTGTGTAATAGATTGTGCAGAAGGTACCTAGAAAGCATTACTGTACATGGTTTCTCTTCAATAATGTGGTTTGTCCAAACATTTGACTCTCTACGTGACTGAGATTGGGTCAGTTGCCCTATTTTCCTTGATGATTTGGAATTGTAAGAGTTGTCCAGGTGTTGCTTATTAAAACTTTTGCAAACTAGACAACGTGTGAGTTGGTTTTTGTGTTTGTTATTTATTGAGATTCTGGATTTTAAGGCATACACTTAGGAGCCTAGAACACCAACTTTCATCCCCATCTGAATTTCTTTATAACCACTCATCAGAACTGCTATCATTTCTGCAGTGGGATATTGGGGCAAATTTATATAGAAACACTGACCCCAAAATCTTTGCAGTAACATTATTTTACAAGTTACCATACTTTGGATAACAGTCAGCGCCCTTAATGGAATTAATGTTTCCTGTTCCAGCTTCAGTAAAGGAATTTCTGGGAAGCAAGATTACAGTATTGTTGTTCAGTGAACAAAATCTTATGCTTTTAGAAAATATCCTGTGGTTTGGTAGGACTATAACTTACTATGGATGGAGAGAGGATTTGCAGAAATTGATCAGTAAATCAAACAATACTGTATTCTCTTTCTCTCACATACACATGCACACATGAATGCACACAGCGTACATAACTGTGTAAGGCAGATGCTGAAACATTAGGCCCACAGACCGTAGGTTGAGAATCCCTGGTATAGGACATACGGCAGGGATGAACGACATACTATTGCATACAAATGTAATAAATGTTGTTGGGGAAATATGCTTTGGAATCTTACAGTGCTTCTAGTGTACATCAGTATCTCATAACTGTTTTCTGGTAACAGTATGAGAAATCTAATACAGTATATCTTTCTCCTATTTAATCCAATATTCCACACTGATTTTTTTTTAAACTCAGACTAAACCATATCCAGAGTCTGGTATATCTTTAAAATGTTGTTCGATGCAATTCTGCACACATACTGGCACAACATGTGGAAATTTCTTGCTACTGAAGTCACCAGGAGTGTATTTGATCATCCACCCTGGCCCTTTTGGGTTACTTGAGGTCAAGTGAGATGTGCATTTGGAGTCATCCTTTCAACCAAATGCACCTCAAGTGGTCCTATTTAGGTCAGTGTATCCCATTCTTTGGTTTTTAGATTTCAGTTCCCAGAAGCCTAAGTCAGTTCCCCATAGCACTGATCAGCCAATGTACTGATTTAAGCGTCTAGGAATTGAAGTCCCCCTTTGGGGCATGTGCCCCACATTGAGAACCACTGGTGAAGGTCCTTCTGCTGTCAATTTCCAATAAGAAATGGCTTAATAAGTGAGACACTTCAAAATTGAACACTGACATTGCTCCTTAGCAGAGAGGAAGGGGAAGTTACCCTGCCCCTGGTAAACCATTGTTGATGTGCTGTATTGGTTAGATTAAATTTTAAATTATATACTCTTTCCCTTGTGTGAAGTGCTGATCAAGAAACTGCCTGCAGCCAAAACAGCAGCTGTGGATGGTTTCTTGATTGGCATTTCACACATAGCAAATTAAAATTTAGTCTAAATGATGCAGTGCAATGGTGATGCAGCAACAACAACTTTCCCTTGCCCCTCTTCTGAAGAAAAGGAAAAGTATTCAGTTTGCTGATATTCTGAAGTGGCTTGCTTATTAAGCTACTCTTTGATATTGGAAATTGACAGCAGAAGGGGACTTGACAGGTTCACATCTTGCTCCATTCTCAGCAATCACATGTTCTGGGAATGAAACAAGATAAAGTGAGCCCACCCATACCAAAAGGTAGAAGGGGCTCAGAAAGGTGTGGGTAGGGGTGCTCTAGTGATAGACTGTTCGCTCCAGCAATTATGATGTCTGATGGCCAGAAAAAAAGAGTAAACTAACCTATTGCCAAGGAGCACTAAACAGTGGGACAAATGTCTTTCTAATTGTGCCTTGGATTCCAGCATTTTCTGCTGGTTTGGTTAAACTGATAGTTTTTATTCCATTTTTATTAGACATTAAGATTTACCATAATTACTCCAGTTTTCAAGTAGGGGAGGGGAATATTTTGAAGTAATTGCTGGGTTATGGTAATCTGCTGTTCTGTTATTGCATGCTGCAACCAGAATTCTTTCCATCTTGGCCCCAGTTAACTATCTAGCAGCAGCCTTCTAACTAACTGCCCTCTGAGGCTGCTAAAACTTGATATTCAAGCTGCAGGAGGTCTTCCTTGGACATATCCTTCTAGGATGCATGCAATAACCAAATAACAAATATTTTGCATATCAAGGTAACGATCTCCTTTGCTCAAAAACCAGTTGTATCCAACTCTAGAGTGTGGTGCTCTTCTCTGTTTACAGCCAAAGAGCCAGTTCTGTCTCCGTCTGCAGGTGTTTCTGTAGACATGTGGGAGGCAGAAGTAGACACCAAAGCACACAGAATACTGTTTACCTTCCCGCCGAATTGGTACCTATTTATCTACCTGTAATTTCTTGCTTTCAAACTATTAGTCTGGCATGAGCTAGGACAGACAACAGGAGCTCGCTCCATCATGCAACACTCAGGTCTCAAACTGCTGACCTGCAGACCTTCTGGTCTTCAACCTCAGTGTCTTAACCACTAAGCCACCACATTGCACCAAATATCCAAAGGCAAGAAGGTTCTTCATGCAAGCCCCCTGCTTGCAAGACATTCAAGGCGTGCTTTAGCTCCTTTCAAATCTCATCAGTAGACCTGCGTTCAACACATTCCCGGAAGCAGGTTGGCAGAGGCCTACCAGACTGTTGCTGTCCAGGGTGCTGAACCTTTCCCTTCTTTCACCCGATTCAGGGAACACGAGGGTTGGCAGCAAGGACGCTTAGACAGTCCCACGCAGAGAGCATTACAGTAGTCAATACGTGATACTACCAATGAATACATCAGGGTTGTAAAGGAAACGTCTGTCCAAGGGTGCAATCGGATACAATTGGCTACTGGCAAAATGCTGCTTTACATACAGCTTTACATACAGCTGCAGTGTGATGTCCCAGAGTCAAATGTGCACCCATAATGTGCACCCATAATGTGCACCCATAATGTGCACCAGTAATGAGCCCCAAGTTGCGTACTATCAGTTTTGAGGTGAGAACAATCCCACCTAAAATAAGGGACCAGGCCACCTGGTCGGACAGATGGTCCCTCCAACACAAGGATTATGGTTAGTTTTATTTTGGTCAGCCTTCATGATGATTATGTTTGTTTATACCAGGGGTGCCAAACCTTTTGGGCTGGGGACCGGTCATGTGGTTCAGGGAGCTGGTCGCTATGGTCGTGGGGCGTTTTACTTCCCCTTCCAGGAGCGACGAGGGTTTTGGGCAGGGGCGTAGCTACCGCCGTATCTGCTGTATCAATTATACGGGGGCCCCCAATGTGCGTAAGCAAAAATTAATAAAAACTTCCCAATTTTTTTTTTTTATTTCACAAGGGCGCCCAAACAAATTTTTATACGGGGCCCCGCCAAGGCATGCTACGCTTCTGGTTTTGGGCAGGGGCGTAGCTACCGCCGTATCTGCCGTATCAATTATACGGGGGGCCCCGGGCCACGGGGCCCCCCAACGTGCGTAAGCAAAAATTAATAAAAACTTCCCAATTTTTTTTTTATTTCACAAGGGCCCCCAAACAAATTTTTATATGGGCCCCCGCCAAGGCACGCTACGCTTCTGGCTTTTGGGGCTGGATGAATTGGCGTCGGGGGCCTGATCTGGCCCCCAGGCCGTAGTTTGGGCACTCTTGGTTTATACTTTGTATTTTTATTGTTTGAATTTTTTTTACATATATATATATATATATACGGGTGTCCGTGACACACCAAAGGCTACCGGCCTCGGCGGCCAAAGCAGAGCTTGGTGGGTAATGTTGGGCGAATGGGAGGAGGAGCCGTCGCTGCCGTTTGACACGACTCCCTCTAGCGCACAGGCGGGGCTCTCTCCCGGCCCTGCGAGGAGGGTCCTCTTTGCTTCCCTTCGCCCCTTGTCGCGGCAGCCCAGCCCTGCCCTGCCCGGTCGCCGCGCCCCCCCCCCCCCAGCCGGACCCATGGCTGAGCGCGAGAGGAGCGCCTAAGAGCTGTTCCAGCGCGGGGGAGAAGGTGGTGGTGGAGGCGCTCCGATGTCCGGCTGCGGCATGGAGGCGGATTACCCCGCCTTTGAGAACCCGCTCTGCGGCGAGCTCAAGCACATCTGCAAACGGCTCCGAGAGACCTACAAGGAGATCAAAGAGGATCTGACGCCTTACAAAGATGATCGGTACTACAGGTAAGAGAGGAGCAGGTGAAGCGGAGCAGGCAAGAGCGCCCCCCCCCCTCCGGCCTAGTGCATGGGTTATGGTGGTGCGTGCGTGTGTAAGGGGGGGGGGATTAGAGGTCGATAAAAGAAAAAGGGAAGGAGAGGTCTCTGACACACACACACACACACACACACACACACAGAGTGATGCAGACACTTGTTTCCCAGAGACCCCTCCCTCCCTCCAAGCCAGTGGTGGGATGTCAAAAATTTTACTGCCCCACCATGACATCATCGCAGTGTGGGCGGAGCTAACCTCATGGGTGGAGCCAATGTCATGACATCATGATGTTGTGGGCGGAGCCAAAGAAAACAAATTTAAAAATTATAAAAAATAAAATGAAAATAAGCACACACACAAACACACCTCAACCCACCTACCCACCTACCCACCCACAACACAAACCTGTAAATAAATAAATAAATAAAGAATACATTAAAAAAACACACACACACCCAAACACCCACCCACCCACAACACAAATCAACCAGAGCTTTTAAACCAGAGCTTAAAGCTTATTCTGGCTAATCTTTCTCACACTAGGCCAGATGGAAGGAACTACAGAACGAACTCACCACAGATGGCTTCGTTTTGGCACTTTTCAACTTTTCAACAGTTAAAGAAGTTAGGTATTAAGTCTTTGCCTAACCAGTTCTCTAGGATATCTAGGGGAGCAGGCTATAGGTAGCTTCAGGTTAGCAGCTTCTCTTCCTCCTCCCCACTTGGGAGGACAGCAAGGAGGCCGTGCATACTCGCCAAGCACACCAAGTGTTTGGCGCGCATGCACAGTGGGGGAACCAGTGAAAAGGTAAGCCCCGAAGGTGGTTCTCCCCAAAAGCTGCAACCGGTTCTCCAGGACACTGGAAAAAGTTACTACCGGTTCTGGAGAACTGGTGAGGACCTGTTACATCCCATCACTGCTCCAAGCTTACTTAGACTTAGATGATCCTCCCATACTATGTAGCATATCAGGCAGCAAGGGATCTCCAAAGATTTCAGTCTAGGGGGAGTACTTTGCCATTCTCCCGTGTCATTTTCAGGGTCTTTAGATCTGCCATGATTTAGTAAATCTATATTAATTATATTGTAGACACAATGGGCACAGAGCTGGGTGGGTTGAGGATGGTGGAGGACAGAGGTGCCGGGAGGAAAATGGTCCATAGGGTTGCGAAGGGTCGGAATTGACTGTGCGACTGAACAACAACAAATAGTTCTTAAACAAAACTACAAATTATAACAGACCTACTAAACAGACATCTAACATCCACCATAAATATATTCTTAACACCTTTTAAAAATATATTTAACTAATAATTGTCCCCATTACCTAGGGGTCATTATGTGTTTTTAGTGTTTTTAAGAGGATTTGGGGGAGAGGCAGAGGAAGCTACCTGCTTGGAAATACAGCAACCCCATGGGCATCCATGGGACTCCATGAGAGTAAGTAAACCAATTAGGAAGGCTCCTGAGCAGAGGCAAGGCAATATTGGAAGGGAAAACCTTTTCCTAGTATTTTATGTGAGGAGAGGACTCCTGTTGCTGCCTCCTGAACAGCAACAGAATCTCTCTCTTTCTGTAAAATAATAGGAAAAGACTTTCCCTTCTAACTAATATACCTGCTCTTCTTCTTCTTCTTCTGTGTCTGGGCCAGATGTGAAACTGCCAAAATGAAGCTACCTTTTGGTGAGTTCACTCTGTGGTTCCTTTTGCCTGAGTCGTGTGATAAAGATTAATCAGCAACACAAGGTTGCCATTACCAGGGTGTACCTGATTGTGGTTCAAAAATACCAGAATCTTAAAAAAGGCTCTTTCTATTAGAAAAAGATAACTGATTTCTCTTAGGGGAGCTATTCATTACAGTTCTTGGAAAATGCTTTTTTTTTAAATTGAAGATTAAATGTCAAGGCCTCCCTTCAGTGATGGGATGTCCCCGGTTCCAGATGGTTCCCTGGAACCGGTAGGACCAATTCCGGAGGGTTCTCCGGGAGGGGAGTCCACTTTTGGGGCGTCCGGTTCCGGACGCCTCACCGAAAGAATTTTTTTTTTAAAATTGGAGCTAAAATGGCTCCAATTGACTGCGCATGCGCAGAAACTCAATCTGATGCATTGCGCATGCGTCAGATTGAGTTTCTGCGCATGCGCAGTCAATTGGAGCCATTTTAGCTCCAATTTTTTTAAAAAAATTGTTTAAAGCTTTCAGGATGGCGGCGGCAGCAGCGGCACCAGCCCTCTGAGAAGGGCACCTCCCCCGCGGCACGTTGAGGGCTGCCTGGGCCGTCCGCTGCCAACAAGCCCCATGCCCTGGGGATGCCCGGCGCGGCGCACCGCTGACGCCTCCTCCTCTGCCAGGCGCCGGCCTGTGGGCTGGGTGCCTGCAACCGCCGTCCGCCGCCGCCGGAGCTGCCGTTGGCTGCATTCCTGTGGCCTCCTCCTTGGGCCGGTCCCTTTTTAGCCCGGTGGCGGTGCGGCATGGGGACGGCCCAGGGAGGCTTGGCAGCCGCGGCTGGAGCCACCGCCAGAGCCACTGCTGCCCGCCGCCCCTGGCCATGGCCGGAGCCAGGCTAAAAAGGTACCGGCCCGAGGAGGAGGCCACAGGGGTGCAGGCAGCTCCAGCGGCGGCGGCGGCTGTGGACGCAGTCGAGGTGCCGGGTCCCAAGAAAGGTAAGCGAGGGGTAATTTATTTGTGTTTTGGGTGGGTAGTTGTTTTTATTTTATTTATTTATTTATTTGTGTCTGGGTGGGTGGGCTGAGAGGGAGGGTGTGTGTGTGTGTGTATGTTTATTTTTATTTTTTATTTATTTTTATTTTTGGCCCCGCCCACAACGTCATGACATCATGACGTCGGCTTCGGCCATGACGTCATGACGTCATGACATTGGCCACGCCCATGACGTCCGTGACGTCATGGCGTGGTAGTAGAATTTTTGTCATCCCATCACTGCTTCCCTTGCTCGAAAACCAGTCATGTCTGACTGTAGGGACCAGTGCTCATCTCCATTTACAGCCAATGAGCCATGCTATCTGAGTCTCCAGACATTTGTGTGGACATGTGACAGACATTTCTAGATGCTGGAGCACACAGAACACTGTTAGCTTTCCCACCGAAGCAACACCTATTTATCTACTAGCAATTTATTTCTTTCAAACTGCTACATTGGCAGGAGCTGGAACAAATGATGAGAGATTAAAGATTACATGCAGGGTTATTTTGAAAGAAAGCTAATATATGATTAACAAACATTTATGGTTCTGTATTTGTCCACACACACAAACCGCAGCCCCAGAATAGTCCCAGAATAAAAAGCTATTTTATATGTGGGGGGGGGGGACAGGACTGGGAGGTATACTCCCCTCTGCAAAGTAATCTGTCCTCTCATGATGTTGTGAACTCAAGCTTATACATCACCAGGCCTCCACCTTTCCCCATGGTTTTCCTGTCTCTAGAAGCAAGTGTAAGATAGTGGACAGAGTGTTAGAATTGGATTCAGGAGACCTGTGTTCAATCCCAGGAAAACTCATTGAAGGTGACAATAGTAAATCACTCCTTGAACATCTCACCTACCTGAAAGTCCTGCTAGTGTACTGAATAGTACACTACAACAGAGATCAATGTAATTTCTTACATGTTTTCATCTAAAGTAATGAGAATTACTAAAGTAATGAATAATTACTGAGAAAGTAATTTGAGGAAATAAGAATTGCTTGGCCTAACATCATGTAATGCTATATATCTCACCCAGAAGTAAACCACCACTGGGTTCAATGGTCCTTAGTTCCAGATAGTTGCACACAATTCTACAGTATAAAAGTGGATTACTATCCTATGTATGTTATAAAGATTGTTCTTTCAGCCCTGTTTTTCCAAGAGATGAAGGACCCCAAAGACCCAGTAGTAGTAAAGACTTAGTAGTAAAGCTGTCACTAGCCTTTCATTCCCTTTTAGACAAGAGACAGGAAGGATATTCCTATTGTTAAAAATATTTGTTACTCTGATTGGGAGATTAGTAACCAGAAATGCAAGCCCTAAATTATTTCCTTGTACATATTATCCAGGGAGGTAACCTATATATATATGTAGAGCAAATAAGCACACAAAAGACTGAATTTCTCAAGAAAGAAGCTTTATTACACATTAGCTAATGGAGCTGGCTTAAAATACCACGAGTCCAACCCTTTTCCCAGTGTCGTATCTTTCTTGGTACTCTTTCTCTTACCCTCTTCATCTTGGTACTCTTTCTCTTACCCTCCTCATCTTGGTATTCCTTCAGCTTGTCCAAAGAGTATAGTTCCTAAATTCCCCTCAACCAACTTAGCTCCTAATTAACATTTTGAGTTCCTCCTATTATATTATGGCATTATTTCAAACACTCTGAACTTATTGACCCCATGATATACCATATACTCTATAGACAACAAAACACAACTGCAGTACATTAAGGACACCTAAAGTAATTTAAAGTGATGTGCCACATAGCCAGTATTCGAAGTAACAGTAGCTTGAAGGGTGCCTCAAAATTTAGTGAAAATTCAACTAGCTTTTAAAGACAAAATAAATGGGGTGATCTCAAAGGTCCCCAAAGTTATTTTTGTGCATGCCATACAGCCAACATTTTAAGAAAGACCACTCCTGATACATCACCCATACTCTTGACAAGAGGCTTTTTCTAGGGCAGAAGGTGGAGAAACACAATGACATAATCAGCCTCATGCAATTTAACTTAAGAGGATTTCAACCATGGATGTGAAAACTGGATAGTGAAGAAAGCCGAGAGGAAAATAATCTACTTGTTAAAACTATGGTGATGGAAGAGAGCTTTGTAAATACCATAGGCAAGCAAAATGAAAAACAACTGGGTCTTACATCAACTCAAACCTGAACTCTCTCCAGAAGCAAAAATGAGAAACTGAGGTGATTGTACTTTGGGGCATATCATGAAAAGACTCACTGGAAAAGGCAGCAATGCTAGAGCAAGTTAAAGGCAGCAAAAAAATGAGAAAGACCAAATATGAGATAAGTTGGTTCAACTAAGAAAGCCACATCCTCACATTTGCAAGAGATGAGCAGAGCTATTGAGGACAGGACAGACTCTTAACGAGAGGACATCTTGGATGTCATTCATTCGTAGAGTCACTATTAGAGACAACTTGATGGCACAGAAGAACAACAACCACTCAGGAGCCCCACTGTGATGCTATGGTTAGTTGGCCTAAGATACTGGGGGTAAATCAGTGATGGGCAGCAGCCAGTTCACACCAGATCACCAGAACCGGTAGTAGCTTTTCCCAGTGTCCCGGAGAACCGGTAGTGGCATTTGAGGGGTAACCACTTCGGGGGCTTACCTTTTTGCTGGTTCCCCCACTGCACATGCGTGCCAAGTGCTTGGCATGCATGTGTGCCTACAGCGCTTGGGACGCCTACAGCGCTTGGTGCGCCTACAGTGCTTGGCATGCATGCACACCTACAGCACTTGGCATGCCTACAGGACTTGGTGCGCATTCGCACCTATAGCGCTTGGCATGCCTACAGCGCTTGGGATGCATGCGCGCCTACAGTGCTCTGCCTGCTGAGCCAAGCAGCCATTTGCTGCTTGGAGTGTGGCAGTGCAGAGCGTCGGGTGGCCACACACAGCCACGGAGGAACCGATTGCTGCTGCTGAGGCCCTCGGTAGCTTCCTTGCGGTCCTCCCAAGCGGGGATGAGAAAGAGCAGCTGCTAGCCTGAAGCTCCCTACAGCCTGCTCCCCAGGGTAAGTGACTCGCCTTTGGGGGTGGGGTGGGGGTGTATTTTAATGTGTATTTAATGAGTATTTATTTTTAATGTGTATTTCTATGTGTTTTATGTGTATTTAATTTGTATTTTTATGTGTTTTATGTCTATTTAATGTGTATTTAATGTGTATTTAATTTTAATATATTTAATGTGTATTTTAATGTATTTTTATGTCTATTTAATTTGTATTTTTATGTGTACTTATTTTTATTTTATTTTTTTAACTTTGGCTCCTCCCATGACATTGGCTTCACCGATGACACTGGCTCCACCCATGACATTGGCTCTGCCCATGACATTGTCTCCGCCATGACATCATTACATTGGCTCCACCCATGATGTAATGACATTGGATCCACCCATGATGTTGGCTCCACCCACAGTATGGTAGTAAAAATTTTGGCTGCCCACCACTGGGGTAAATCCATATTCAAGAACCATTGAACCATGCAGCTAGATGACTCTGAGTCAGTCTCAGTCTGATTTACTTTCACTACATTTTTGTAAGGATAATGAGGGGAAGAGAAAAGAGCTTTGGATAATGCCTTGAACATTTTAGAGGAAAGACGGGGAATAAATATAATGAATTTAAAAAGTAGATGACAAAAGTATAGTTTAACAGTGCACTTCTCATACAATGCAATATTAATGAGAAACAAGCTTGAATGTAGAGAAAATTACGGTACTTCCAGATAACAGGGTATGCAGTATTTGCAATTTTAATCTAGTTTTCTATTGAACTGTGATCAATCAGATGCCCATGGGAAGTTCTTAACTGCTTATGATTGAGATAGCATTGCCTTCTAACCAATGGCATCAGCTAATGGATTATTTGACCTTTGAATAAGGTTCCATTGTTAGCCAATATGCCTAATAGCCACTGCTACTGTTGGAGCAATGAAGCCCATAACCTGATGTTACCCTGGGTGAGGCAAAAGCAATTAATCTGTTGTCTGTGACTAGGTGTGTTTTAATCAAATCTATTGAGTAGGTGCATTTGACCTACTCCTTCAAAATGTGCTGCCACAAAGACACATACACCTGGCAACAGGAAAAGTCCTCCCAGCACCCCCGTTTTGTGAGCCAAGACTTAAGAATAATTTCTGTGGAATTTTTTGAAGTGGTAGCTGTGTTAGTCTGTACAGCATAGCATAGAGTAAACAAAACAAGACCAAAATGTTGTGGTATCTTAAAGACTAACTCCTGTATTTTAATAACCAAAGACAGCTGTGTGATACATACACAAAATAAATGCGGGAAGAAGGAGAAACCTATTAAGTTATCCTATAAAGGTATTGCCTTCTTCCTGTATTTTGACGTTAGCTTTTATGGATCAAGTCCACTTCGTCAGATGTAACAGTGAGACTTCATGGCATTAATTTATACATAACTGTATCAGGTACAGAGGTACTCAATTTTTGGTTAGTATAACATATAAATTTACAAATCAGTGTGGCTCTTTACAATCGGTAATAACAGAAGATCCCTGATTGGGGTTCAGATTTATAACTACTACTTCTGTGTCTAGGCAAGATGTAAAACTGCCAAAACGATGGCACCTTTTGCTGAGTTCATTTTGCAGTTCCTTTCGCCTGACCTAGGGTTAGAAAGATTAGCCAGCAACACACGGTTGCCATTACCAGGGTATCAGTGATGGGATGTAACAGGTTCTCACCAGTTCTCCAGAACCGGTAGCAACTTTTTCCAGTGTCCCGGAGAACCAGTAGCAGCTTTGGGGGGGGGGGGGAACCACCTTCGGGGCTTACCTTTTCACTGGTTCCCCCACTGTGCATGCGCGCCAAGCACTTGGTGTGCATGCATGCCTATAGTGCTTGGCGCGTATGCATGGCCTCCTTGTTGTCCTCCCAAGCGGGGAGGAGGAAGAGAAGCTGCTAGCCTGAAGTTCCCTATAGCCTGCTCCCCAGGGTAAGTGACTCACATTTGGATGTGGCGTGTCTGTGTGTATTTTAATGTGTATTTAATACCTTTACCTATATGACGTACTACCACAGTTCCTAAAAAGGCCTGGCAGCCTGCCTTGGGGTTTTTAAGCAAAGTCTTGGAGTTACCTCATCAATAAGCTACACCTGTGCTGTTCCAATTGCTGTTCCAATTGGAGAACCCTTAAGGAGGTACAGCTGTTTTACATTTACATCAAGGCATATTAGAGAAATGGTTAGGCAAAGACTTAGTACCTAACTTCTTTAACTGTTAAAAAGTTGAAAACTGCCAAAATGAAGCCATCTTGTGGTGAGTTCATTCTGTAGTTCCTTCCATTTGACCTAGTGTGAGAAAGATTAGCCAGAATAAGCTTTAAGCTCTGGTTTAAAAGCTCTATTTGATTTGTGTTTGGGATGGATGGGTGGGTGTTTGGGTGGCTGGCTGTATTTTAATGTATTTTTATTTATTTAATTTGTTTACAGGTTTGTGTTGTGGGTGGTGGGTGGGTTGAGGGGTGTGTGCGTGTGCGCGCACTTATTTTATTTTATTATTATTTTGTATTTTATTTTGTATTTTTCTTTGGCCCCGCCCATTACATTATGACATCATTATGTTAGCTCTGCCCACACTGTGATGACATCACGGTGGGGGGTAGTAAAAATTTTGACGTCCCGCCACTGCAGGGTATGCCCAACTGTGGTTCAAAAATACCACAAATTTCGAGGAGGCCCTTTCTGTGTAGACCAGATTTATAACTGTGAAGTTTGGTTCTGTTGAGTTGTAAATGGTTAGTTAGGTAGGTGGGTGCAAAATAAACATTGTGGCATTACACATTTGCAGCTAATAAGTTAAATGAGGGTGGTGTAAGTACTGAATAACGTATTCGAATAGAAGAAGTGATAAGTGGAGACGTTTTTCAAGACTCCCAATTAATTCCTGAACTACTAAGGGAAAACGCAGGGTTTTCTCTCAGTCCACTTCGCCAATGGCATTCTTCCGTTTAGAGTCTCAGTTTTGGAGAACACAGCACATTCTCGGAAGCCATATAAAACTACACTTCCCAGGTCTCCTTGCGGAAGCTCAGGGTTTAGTGCTCGGGCTTCGGCATGCCACGTGACCGGTGTGTGGGCGGGTCCCGTGCTGGGGGCGGGGGGAGTGACGCACGCGGAAGGGCTGGGCGCCGCTGATACTGCCACGGAGGTGGTATGGCAGCCGCCTAAGTCAGAGCCCAGCCGAGTGCCGAGGACGCACCGCGCATGTGCGGCGGGAAGGATGGAGCTGTGAGTTTGGGTGGGAGGGTCTGCGCTGGAGAAAGCGGAGGGTTTCGAGCACGTGGGGGAAATTCCGCACACGCCCCCCCGGCCCCCATACATCTGCTTGTCTGAATCCTTCGGCTGACTTTGCTCTCCTTCCACCCGGGAGCGGCCAAGCAGGGAAGGAAGATCCTCAGCCTTCCGTATATAGCGGGGTGCCCAAACTTCGTCTTGGGGGGGGGGGCTGGATCTGGCCCACGATGCCAATTCATCCGGCTCGCAAAGCCCTCATTGCTCCTGGAAGTGGAAGTATAGTCGTTTCCAGGAGCGATGAGGGTTTTTGTGGGCCGGATGAATTGGCATCAGGGGCCACATCTGGCCCCCGGGCCATAGTGACCGGCTCCCTGAACCATGTGACCGGCCCGTGGCCCAAAAGATTTGGGCACCTGTGGTATGTAGACTGCCTTGGTGTCAGAAGAGTAGCGTGCCTTGGCGGGGCCCCGTTTAAAAATTTGTTTGGGAGCCCTTAGGAAGGGTAAAGATTTGTTTTGCTTACGCACGTTGGGGGCCCCCAGGGCCCCCCATATAATTGATACGGCGGTAGCTACGCCTCTGCTTGGTGTGTAGACTGGTATATAGACTGCCTTGGTGTGTAGGGGGAAGCCTGGGTTCAAGTGGTAAGAGAGACCTTTAACTCACCTGCCCACCCACCCCTCTTAATGCCATAGTAAAGGGGAGAGGGATTGGTTCCCCCAGACTAGGGCTGCAAGGCTGTCTCGTCCTAATGCAGGATAGAAAGGTGTGGTTTGGTTTGGTTTGGACAATATTGACATTGGACCTGTTTCTGACTGAGTGATATGAATTGCTCCTCATGCCTGCTTTGGTTTATAACTTGGTGTAAGGACACTACCTGTGGGAAACTGTCATAATAAGCAGCCATGGGATCTCCAACAGTTTCAGTATTGGGCAAGTACAGTGGAACCTCGGTTAACAAACAGCTAGGTTAACATAAAAATTGCATAACAAAAGAAAATCCATAGAAAATAGTGGCTCAGTTTATGGATTTTTTTTCGGAACAGATAAATTGGTTTTCACTGTGTTCCTATGAGAAACTGCTTTTTGGTTAAAGTATTTTGGTTTTCAATGCATTCCTATGGGAAATTTGGTTAAAATAATTTTCACTGTAAGAAACATCCTGGAGAACGCATTAATTATGTTCTACTGTACTTCAGCATCCTTCCATGTCATTTTCGGGGTCTTTAAATCTTCTGTGAAAGTTCTTTGCCATGTATTTCGAGGGTATCTTTGTTGTCACTTGGCATTAGAAGGGGCCCAGCTTATTGCCACCTTAGGGATCCTGTTTTCCTCCATGAGAAAAATATAGCTTGATATTTGGAGTCTTCTTTGTTCAACAATGTTATGCAGTTTGCATGACCCACTCCTTTGAAGCACCTTCTCATTGGTAATATGGTCACAATATTGAATCTTGAAAATTAGGCAGAGGCATCTCTGTTGGAAAGATGTCAAGTCTCTTAATTATACATGCTGATGCCTTCCAAGTTTCTCAGGTATAGATAGCCGTCAGGGTCACATGCTTCCAAATTTACCATTATGTTATTGTGCCATAGTCAAGTTAGGCTCATGCTATCTTTCTAATTCATAGTGACGTAATTCTGAAGTTTAAAGTTTTTCCTCTGAACATATGTTTGTTGATGGCTAAAAATCTTTGCCTTTTCCCAATCATTTTGTGTATCATATTTACACAAGTTTTTTAGCTGTAATTAGTTCTTAGAAAAAAGGCCTTAAAGACAACAGCATTCTCCAGGTTGGTTGTATCCATATGTTCCTATCATTGTTCATTTGTTTTCATGTCAGAGATTACTCTGGGTTGAAAGGATTTTTGCAGGGGACGCCTGAATGAGGCTCCTTTCATGTCCCTTATCGTGCAGCTCTCAGGAATCGACCCTGTCTTTCCAGTCTCCAAGCCTAGCACTTTAACCACTAAGCCACCGGGTGAGCTCCTATCATTGTTCAGGCACCAAGGTCCATGGGGTCACAAAGGATCAGACTCAACTAAGCGACTGAACAACAACAACAACAACAGGTGTAAAGGTTATAGCAACAGGTCTACATATGACTTCAGAGTAGTTTTGGCCAATAGGTCGGTAGGTGAGTCAGTCAGTAAGTCAGGAAGTACATACACAAGCTAGCAAGGGGGGGGAGTCAAGTTTATTTTTAATTTTTTTAAAATTTAATTTTAGATTTTTATCCCGCTCTCCTCGGTAGCAACCAACTCAGAGCGGCTCACAGTCCCCTAATATCACTATTAAAGTGCAAACAAAAATACAGTCGCATACAATATAACAAAACAGTAAAGTACAGTAAATATCATATAGTAGGTCAGTACACAATACACATCAATACATATTACAGTACAATCAAAATACCATGGCATGTAGTGCAACAGAGCAATAAGGTTCAATAAATATCATACAGTGGAACAATACACATCATAGTAGAAAACATAAAGTTTATGCCTTCTGCTGTTGAATCTGGTTTGGTTTTTGCATACTTTGCCTGTGAGAAGCTCATAAACCCCCCCAAAATTTATTGCTGCAAGCTGCAAGCTCTAATTCCTGCTTTATAAGGAAAGTGGAGAAATAGAAGTGGGTTATCACATGAATTTTGAGACCTTTTGTTTCTTTGTAACACTGATGGCTTTGGGATACTTTCATAGTACAGTATCTCATTGTAGGACTGCTATGGTTCCAGGCTTGTTATTTACAGTGGTTACAATGCCATATTCTGTGTAGTTCTGGTTTTAGTGACCCGATTTCCACCACCACCCCGCTTGGGACATTTGTATGATGAAAAAGGTTAATTTAAGATTTGTTGGCCTAATTATCAAATTATTTTAAAATGTGAAGAAGATAAGATTAGTGAACTACTTTCAGCATTTCATGCTGAAGACTTTAAAACTGATTTCCTGTACCAACTGGGCTACTTCCCTGTCACATACCAAGTTGATACTGAAGCCCTTGAAAATATTGCACTGTTTCCTTGGTGCTGGGAGGTGATTCCACTTTCTGGCACCATTGTATTTTTACATTGGCCACTTTCTTTACTTGTTGTTCAGTCGCACAGTCGATTCCGACCCTCTGCGACCCCATGGCCCACTGTCCGCCAGGCACTCCTGTCCTCCACCATCCCCCTCAACTCGCTCAGCTCTGTGTCCATTATCTCCACAATACCATCTAGCCATCTCATCTTGGGCCGTCCCCTTCTTCTTTTGCTCTCGACCCTTCCAAGCATCAAGGCTTTCTCAAGTGAATCCTGTCTTCTCATTTGATGTCCAAAGTACTTTAGCTTCATCTTTATTATTTGACCTTCTAAGGAGCAGTCAGGGGTGATTTCTTCTAAGATTGACCTATTTGTTCTCCTCGCTGTCCATGGGACTCTCAAAACTCTCCTCCAACACCACATCTCAAAGGCATCTATTCTTCTGCGTTCAGCTTTCCTAATGGTCCAGCTCTCACAACCATACATTGCCACAGGGAATACCATTGCTTTGACTATGCGAATTTTTGTTTTCAATGTGATGTCTCTACTTTTCACTATGCTCCCCAGGTTTCTCATCGCTTGCCTCCCAAGAATCAGTCGCCTTTTTATTTCATGGCTGCAATCACCATCTGCAGTGAGCTTTGATCCTAGGAAAGTAAAATCTGTCACTGCCTCTACTTCTTCCTCATCTATTTTCCAGTGACTGATAGGGCCTGTTGCCATGATCTTGGTTTTCTTGATATTGAGTCTCAAGCCAGCTTTTTCACTTTCTTCTTTCAACCTAATCAGGAGCTTCTTTAGGTCCTCCTCACTTTCTGCCATTAGGGTGGTATCATCTGCATATCTCAAATTGTTGATGTTTCTTCCAGCAATTTTGATCCCAAATTGTGATTCCTCCATCCCTGCATTGCCCATTATGTGCTCTGTGTGTAAATTGAATAAGCATGGTGACAAAATGCAGCCTTGTCTTACTCCTTTTCCTATTCCAAACCACTCCGTCATTCCATTTTCTGTCCTAACTGTTGCCTCTTGATTCATGTACAGATTTCTCATGAGGCAGAGATTGTGCTAGACCAGGGTTCCTCAAACTTGGCTCTCCAGGTGTTCTTGGACTTCAATTACCAGAAGCCCAAGTCACCACTCTGGCTGATCAGGGCTTCTGGGAATTGGAGTCCAAGAACATCTGGAGAGCCAAGTTTGCTGACCCCTGTGCTAGACGTATAACTTGCTATAGACTAGATATTTTAACTGACATGTTCTTTGGGAGGTAAATAGTATTTAGCACTTCGGGTATCTTGAGAGCTATATTTTGGGCACCACACTTTAAGAAAGATGTGAATAAATTAGGGCAGGTACAGAGAGGTGCAACAAAGATGATCAGAAGAATGGAAACCAAGTCCTATGAGGAAAGACTAAAAGAACTGGGCATGTTTAGCCTTGAGAAAAGGAGACTGAGAGGGGATATGATCACACTCTTCAAATACATGAAGGATAATCATAAAGAGGAAGAGAACGATCTGTCCTCCATCATCCCAGAGTGCAGGAAGCCAAATATAGTCAGAATATTAGGAAAAACGTCTTCTTAGAGCAGTAAAACAGTAGAACCAACTGTCTTGAGAGGTGGTGAGTGCTCCAACACTAGAAGCATTCAAGAGAGAATCTGTCAGATCTTCGATTTCAATTCCTGCATGGAGGTTGGACTTGGTTGCCTAAAAGGCCCTTTGTTTCCAACTCAGTTATTCTATGATTCTGTATAAATCAACAGTGGGTTCTCCATACACCGACATCAGGGATGGCCAACCTTGGTGCTTCAGGTGTTCTTGGACTTCATTTACCAGAATGCCCAAGTCAGAACACTTGCTGATTAGGGCGTCTGGGAATTGAAGATCAAGAACATCTAGAGCACCAAGGTTGGCCATCCCTAGCATAAATGGTTGAATGTTTCATAGTTAGAAATAAACATATTTTACTGGATACCAAGTGTTGCACTGCTTTTGAAAAAGCCTTGATTTAATTGGTTTATTGGCAATGGATCGATAACTAGGGACAAGAGAGGACCTCCGGCTGGGAGTGCCAGGTCTTTTCCACCTGTTGGCACTCCCAGGCCCTGCCCCCTTGCCGGGCTAAAGAAGCCGCGTGGTGAGACTCGTCCCTGCCACCTTTGGACTTTGGCCTGGCGGGGCGAGAGAAGACCTATGGCCAGGAGCGCCAGGACTCTTCCACCTGTTGGCGCTCCTGGGGGGCTCCCTTGCCAGGCTTAAGAAGCCGCGTGGCAAGCTGCCTCCACCTCTGGAATTTGCTCGTGGATAGGGTGAGAGGTTTGATATTACTGGTTCCTGTGCTGTTATAGTGTATTATTATATGTTGTTCTTGTAATTTGATTTAGATATATTGTACTAAATTATATATATTGCATTACTGTGCATTTATTGTATTTGGTTTGTTTAAATTGTGATGACTTGTGATCTGTGTATGATGTTATTATGTTTGTGTAACTGTATTTGCATTCCTGTAAGCCGCCCAGAGTCACTTTCATGAGTGGGGCGTGGTATAAGTCTAAAAATTAAATTAAATTAATTAAATTAAAGTACAAGGAGGTAGTAAAACTGATATGAAAGGAAGTATCTACTGGGTGATGAATTTGGAAACTTAATATACTGTCTGTATAGGCAGAATGAGTATGTTGCCAGTTAGATCTCTGCTTTATAGCGTAGTGCTATGTATATCTACTCAAAAATATCCTAGCATGTTTAACCATAAACATCAAGGTTGACTTATAATTTGAGGATATTGCTTTTCAACTTTCTTATGGTACATGACAAATAACAACCATGTGAAGTGTAGTTAGAAACCTGCCTATTGAAGACCTGTTGAGTAATTCTGTCTTTCCTTCTTTACAGACTAGCCCCAATGCGGTTGTATACACTGTCCAAACGTCACTTTGTCTTGGTCTTTGTTGTCTTCTTCATTTGTTTTGGCTTAACCGTCTTAATTGGGATTGCAGGTAAGATGTTTGCCTTTTTTAAAGGGTGGATTTTGAACTTGTTTATCTCATCCTCTTGCTTTGCTTTGTTAATAAGAAAACTACCTTTGCCTCATGACTCAAGCAGGGCTCAGGGCATCTTCCCTGTTTGCCCTGCAAACAACTTTTGTGGGCTTGATTGGGTCACCAGGCTAGAGCAGGGGTGCCCAAACTTTTCAAGCCATATGGGCACATTTTACATCTGCTTCTGGGAGCAACGAGGGTGGCGTGGGCTGGATGAATTGACATCGGGGACCAGATCTGGCCTATGGTCCATAATTTGGGCACCCCTGGGCTAGAGGTTTCTTCTGCTCACTAAAAAGTAAGCCCTATGTTAGATTTTTCTTACATTGGAGTGTAAACACACACACACACACAATATTTTTCTCTGCAGAATAAGTTGTGGGTAATGTATTTGCTGCATTGCTTTGAGGTTTAGTGAAGTAAATTCCTTTATGAAATCACTCATGAACAATACATGGTACTTTGTGCTATATTGGAAGTTTGGACCTGACCTTTATAACCCGGGTGATGTTCTATTTGTTGTTCTTTTTTTCCTTGTTACATAGTTTGTGTTTGCCACCAACACTGATAGAAATCACCCGCTCCTGGCTGAGGTTCTGTTTTGCTATTGTGGCTGATGGTTTTAAAAATCCAGATCAGGGGAGCGTTAATTGAACTAGCCCAGTGGTTTCCAACAAGGGGTACACAGCCCACAGGGGGACTTCAATTCCCAGAAACCTAAGTCAGTACATTGGCTGATCAGTGCTTTGGGGAAATGACTTAGGCTTCTGGGAATTGAAGTCCAAAAACCAACAATTGGGAAACACTCGACTAGCCAGAATCTCACAGAATAGTGAAGAAGGCTTTTGGGTTCTTTAGAACTCTTTAGCAGATTGGATGTTAAACAGCTCATGGAAAGTCAGTGGATTTACTCACAGATATATGGGAGGAGATAGCAGAATGTGGAAGTAGACCGGCTCTACTAGGTGTGGAATGGGCCTCAGGCTGCATCTAGGGCTGAGTCAATAGAAGTTCTCAACCTTTTTAAACCGGGGGCCGGGTCATGCTCCCTCAGACAGCTTTGGGGCCAGATGGCAATTATGGGTGTGGTGGAGGTGTCCCCCACATGAAATGGCACTGTGGGCTTCATCTGGCCCGTGGGCTGCAGGTTGAGAATCCCTGCAATAGAAAAACAGCATACAGTTGTTGCCCACATCTGTTTCTTGCCTTAGAAAAGACACAGGTATTACAGTGGTACCTCACTTAAAGAGCATAATGTGTTCCACCAGTTAGCTCTTTAAGCGAGTTTGCTCTTTAAGCAAAACACTATTGTAAGTGATCAATTGTGACTTCTGGTGCGGGGAGGGGAATTTGAACCTCAGTTTAGTTGTTAAGCGAGTTTTTGGTTGGTTTTAGTTGTTAAGCGAGGCGACCATTCAGAGAAACTCCTGCTCTTTAAGCAAGTTACTCTTTAAGCGAGGTGCTCTTTATGTGAGGTTTTACTGTGCTTGGTACATAGCAAATACATATGGATCTTTTAAAATTAACAGGTGAGATGATTGTTCATTTTCCTTCTTGTATTCTGAAAGTGATATGATGAGTGGTTTTATCATGTGATGAGGTGTTTGTCTGAAATGCATTTAACATTTGTGGTATCTGATAATGTTAGAAAGTAGAGTTTGACTCTTTTGTTAGATAGAGCCTTCTGCATTGTAAAATGTAAAATGCTGTGGGTAGTGTACAAAGAGACTGTCCTTTGTTTGACATACAGTAAAACCTCAAGTTACATATGCCTCAAGCTACATAAAATCCGACTTACATAATGATTTTGTGCTAAAACCATGTATTGATTTACATGATTTCCTATGAGTTTGCTTTGAGTTATGTAAAAATTCATTTCCCTATGGGTTTGCTTCGATTTACATAAAATTTTCATTTTTCCTATAAGTTTGCTACGAGTTACATAAAAAAATACTTCCTATGGGTTTGCTTTGAGTTACATAAAAAACGATTTAAGCAAAAGCCTACGGAATGGACTTTTTTTCGTAAGTAAGGGTTTCACAGTACAGTAATACCCCATATAACGCGAGTATCATATAGCGTTAAAACCGCATAACGTTACAAGATTTTCAGAAAAATCTTGTATCGAATAACGTGATTTTTAACGTTATACGATATAGTTGTTCTTAGCAGCAGGGTGGGTGGAAAGCTGAACAGGTTCAGCTTCCCAGCCACCCTGCAGCTACGGAGGCAGGGGTGGGGAGGCTGGAAAGCTGATGGGGGGCTCCCCCATCGGCTTACCCAGCCACCCCACAGCTGCGGAGGCATGGGCGGGTGGCTAGGGAAGCCGACAGGGAGTCCCTGTCAGCTTCCCCAGCCACCTTGCAGCTGTAGATCGGGTCCTCTGATCTCTCTGGAGGTGTTTCTGGGCTTCCCCGACGTCCTGAGCCAGTGCAGCAAGCCAGAATGTCAGAGTTCGAATCCCGACATTCTGGCTTGCTGCACTGGCTCAGGACGTCGGGGAAGCCCAGAAACACCTTGGATCGGGTCCCCACACCTCCCTGGACCCAGCGGGGGGGTCAGAGACCCCAAAATTGGTAAAAAAAATGTCCGTTTTTTTTTTTACCAATTTTGGGGTTTCTGACCCCCCCGCCGGGTCCAGGGAGGTGGGCAGACACGATCCAAGCTTTTTCTGAGCTTCCCCGACGTCCTGAGCCAGTGTAGCAAGCCAGAATGTCAGAGTTCGAATCCCGACATTCTGGCTTGCTGCACTGGCTCAGGACGTCGGGGAAGCCCAGAAACACCTTGGATCGGGTCCCCACACCTCCCTGGACCCAGCGGGGGGGGTCAGAAACCCCAAAATTGGTAAAAAAAAAACGGACGTTTTTTTTACCAATTTTGGGGTCTCTGACCCCCCCCCGGCCGGGTCCAGGGAGGTGTGGGGACCCGCTCCAAGCTGTTTCCAAAGTTCTCCCACCTCCCTGGAGGCTGCAGCAAGACAAAATGTCAGGATTCTAATCCCGACGTTCTGGCTTGCTGCAGCATAAAAGAGGGTGGGGGAAGTTCAAAATTAGCGCGCATCGGGTCTCCCGACCTCCCTAGAGCTGATGCGCGCTAATTTTGAACTTCCCCCACCCTCTTTTATGCTGCAGGAAGTGAGAACGTCAGGATTAGAATCCTGACATTTTGCCTTGCTGCAGCCTCCAGGGAGGTGGGAGAACTTTGGAAACAGCTTGGAGCGGGTCCCCACACCTCCCTGGACCCGGCGGGAGGGGGGGTCAGAGCCCCCAAAATTGGTAAAAAAAAGTCCTTTTTTTTTTTTTTTTACCAATTTTGGGGTTTCTGACCTCCCCGCTGGGTCCAGGGAGGTGTGGGGACCCGATCCAAGGTGTTTCTGGGCTTCCCTGACGTCCTGAGCCAGTGCAGCAAGCCAGAATGTCGGGATTCGAACTCTGACATTCTGGCTTGCTGCACTGGCTCAGGACGTCGGAGAAGCCTAGAAACACCTTGGATCAGGTCTGCCCACCTCCCTGGACCCGGCGGGGGGGGGGGGGTCAGAAACCCCAAAATTGGTAAAAAAAACCGGACGTTTTTTTTTACCAATTTTGGGGTCTCTGACCCCCCCGCCGGGTCCAGGGAGGTGGGGAAACCCGCTCCAAGCTGTTTCCAAAGTTCCCCCACCTCCCTGGAGGCAGCAGCAAGCCAAAATGTCAGGATTCAAATCCCGACGTTCTCGCTTCCTGCAGCCTCCAGGGAAACAGGGCTTTTTTTAACATTGTGTGTTCAATGTATCGTACAACGTTAAAAACCGGATAACGACGGGACTTGTGGAACCAAGTCATAACGTTATTCGGGGTACTAGTGTATATGAAAAACAAAGTGATGTTTGTTTTTCTTAACAGGGTTTCTTTTGTAACTTAACATACTTATATAATTCTGCCACTTTAAAAATATTCAGTTGTAAAGGCAGGTGTTGGCCTTTATACTGTAACAACTACTGTATTTATCTTTCAGGTCCCAATGTCATTGATTCCATTTCGGATACAATTCTGATAAAGAATAATTCCAAGGTAAGTAGCTTAAAGGTTCAACTATTGTTTTGTAGATTCAATGTGGTGTTTCCTGTGTGGAGATGTTCTTTGAGGCAGTGCCCCAGCTAACTGCCAGTGCTTAGCTACATGGGGCCTTGATCTTGTTATTTCTTGCTTTGTTGGCTGCTCCTTCCAGTTTGACTGTCCACTTCTGCTTGAACACCTGCCTTCAGCTTAAGTCCTCCAAAGATGTTATGCTCTTGGAAGCAGGAGAATGAGTTTATGCTTTAGGGCAGAGGTGCCAAAACTTTTTGGGCCGTGGGCCAGTCACGTGGTTCAGGGGCCCAGTCACTTTGTCCCATGGGCCAGATCTGGCCCCAATGCCAATTCATCCAGCCCATGAAGCCCTCATCGTTCCCAGAAGTGAAAGTAAAACATGCCAGTATGGGCACATTTTACTAATGCTTCCAGGAGCGATGAGAGCTTCATGGGCTGGATGAATTGGTATCAGGGGCTGGATCTGGCCCACCGACCGTAGTTTGGGAACCCCTGCTTTAGGGCATAGGTAAACACATCTTTGGAATTTTTAAAAGTTATCTGTTTGTATATTTCAAGTTAAAAACAGTAATTCAGAAGCGATTGCTGAGTCCTAATTCTCCAAGACAAATGAAGTGTGTGAGGATGATAGTAGTTCCTTGGTAGCAATGGTGAACCTTTGGCACTCCAGTTATTTTGGACTTCAATTCCCAGAATCCCTAGCTTTGTTGCCAATGAGCAAACACTGTGGGAGTTGTACCCCAAAACATCTGCAGTGCTCCTCTTGTCCTAGGGCTTAGAACTGATTTGTATATTTAATCATCACCAATTTAAAAAACCCCAACAACAACAGTAACAACAACAGAAACAACAAGACCTCACAGCATGGTATCCCTGTATTATAGCTGTCACCACACAGAGAAGGAAAGTTTCCACTTCCTGGGAAGACTTTCAGTGCTGTGTAGAATCCCCAAACATCTGGAGAGCCTCAATGCATTGATTCTTCACACTCTTCTCTGGCACTTCCTTCTATGGAAAACTGTTCTGTTTCTCCAAAGTCTTTCTTACTAAATTGTATGCAATTTGTGTTAATGTTATACAAGTGGCATACAAGTACTGTAGTTATTTTGCTTATGAATGTTTTTTAAAAATGTATGCCCTCTTATTACTAAACAACTCTACTTGATCTTGGATTAGATCATGTTTATGCTATTAATAGTAAACAGGAACGTAGTATGAAGTGACTCAATGTGATTTAACTCTTACTTCCATTTTGTTCTAGATAAGGCTGTTTAATTTAAGTTCACAACCGTTATCTACTTACAATCAACAGTTATGGCTTACGTGTAGAATACAATTGGGCGCACCTTATGGTAAGAGTATTGTTTAGTGTACTTTGGCTTGTGGTTTAACTGTGCTATATTAATTATGGTATATAGACCATTCATTCATTCATTCATTCATTCATTCAATTTGTATAGCCGCCTCAATCGACATACAAAAAACCAAGAATATGTTCCATGCCTGTGCAATGTAGAGTTTGTGGACCTTGCATGATGTATCAGTTTTGTATTGCACTTTGCCTGGTGATACCTGCCACTGTGCATTTCCACATCATTATTTAACTGATTACATACATACAAATCAATTATAATAACACAATGAATCAAAGTCTATCCATAGGTGCATTAGAGTAATGGGGAAACCTATTCTTAGAATGAATTGTGAAAATGAACAAATTTTTACAAAATAAATTGCTGCCATAATTTTCTTCCAGTGTTGTGATTCTGCCCAACCATTAGAGGAATGAGGGGCACAAAAAGATGGGCATATAGAGATTAAGAGTTAATAAGTAAGATAAGGAACCAATGCTCGGTGTAAGATAAGAGAATATGAAGAATATTTACCATCTATTTTGCATGACATTATTTTAAGTAAACTTAGAACTAGGTTTTTCCTAGGAGTTGTTCAGACTTCTGAGCGATCTTATCTTACAGTGTGATCTAGAAATCTGCATTCTTAAAGAAATCCTAAATTGCTCTGTTCTGTGACAATTGTCATACCTATTGCCAAACCCAGAGTGCATTTAATAAGCCTGGTTATGGGAGTGCTTTCTGGTGCATTTCTCTTTTTATTTGTGCTATTATATCAGTGGCTCTTGTCTTGCATACAAGTACAAGTAAAGAAGACTGAAAAATTAGAGGGTGTCTTGCACCTTTGCCAAGACAGTCTTTCTGTTCTTGGAAGAGAAAAGATCACTGGTTATGGCAGGTTGCTAAGAGATTATTAAGAGTGATAACCTGATGTAAGGGAAGTCAGGATGGAAGAATGGCTAGAGTTCTCCTTTCTGTTTAGCAGAAATCAGATAATGCAACTTCTTACAGTAAGTTTCAAAGTGTGCTAACTTTAAGAGCATTTGCCATTATGTGGGCCATTGATTCTGTAGTAGGATCCATTAATCTTACTGCTTCTTCTATCCTGTTTCAAGTTAATGTACTCCAATCTGCATTTTCTAGCAATTTAATAGTTTCTTGGCTTTGATTTTAAAAATGCAGATGACAAATGGAAGAACTTGAACGTAGGGTTCAATATGCTTGTTACAATACGTGGTGTAATCGACAATGCAAGTGTAAATTATTTCAACAAGGAAAAGCACAATCAGACAAGGATACTCAGCTGTGCAAAGGTATGTGTATTGTGAAAGTTTATTATTGGGGAAGAAGTGTGGGGCTTCATTTATTAACCAGTAGTGAATGTCCTTTAATAACAGTTGTTTAATTCTAGGAGAGCCCAGGTTCAAAATCTGGCATTTAAATTAGCAGTGCAAGGCAGTATTTTCTTTAAAGATCTTGGAAGATTGTTGCCAGTTGTTTTTGTACTGTATTTTATATATCAAAGGGGACTGTCGTGGCTTAGTGGTTAAGACGTTGAAATTGACGACTGGAAGGTCCGCAGGTCAAAAGTTCAAGACTCAAGTGCTACACGACAGAGTGAGCTTCCGTCTCTGTCCCAGCTCCTGGCAACCTAGCAAGGTTTCTCAATCTTGGGCCCCCAGGTGTTCTTGAACTTCAATTCCCAGAATCACTGATCAGCAGGTGTACTGACTTAGGCTTCTGGTAATTGAAGTCCAAGAACACCTGGAGGTCCAATATTGAGAAACTCTGACCTAGGGTATAGAAGCAGCTTAAAGAGATAAGGTACAGGGACTGCGGGGGCTCGAGTGGTTAAGACACTAAACTCGACAACTGGAAAGTCGGAGTTCGATTCCCAAGTACTTCATGACAGAGTGAGCTCCTGTCCCAGCTCCTGCCAACCTAGCAGTTTGAAAGCAAGAAATTGCAAGTAGATAAATAGGTACCACTTTGGTGGGAAGGTAAGCAGGGTTCCATGCACTCCAGTGCCTAGTCATGCCTGCCACATCTCCATGGAAACATTTGCAGACACAGACGCTGTTACCTTCCCACCAAAGTGATACTTATTTGTCTACTTGCCATTTCTTGCTTTCAAACTGCTAGGTTGGCAGGAGCTGAGACAGACAGGAGTTCACTCAGTTATGCAGCAGTCGGGTCTTGACCTGCTGACCTGCTGATCTTCCAGTTGTCAAGTTCAGTGTCTTAACCACTAAGCCAACTCAGTGCTCCAGACCAAAAACCCACTCTAGCCACAGATGTTGCAAGCAACTGGTGGGTTCAGATGCATGTCTACAGCTCATCCGCTTATGACTGGACTAAACTGCTCTGCCCTTTCAAATGTTGAATTTCATCTCCCATTTGGACATGTTGGTGGGGGTGGATGGATGTTGCAGTTGAGGAACATGTGGAAGGCCACATTTGCCCAGTCTTTTTCTTATATAGTAATACCTTGGATAACGTTTACCTCAGATAACGCTAAAATCGCATAACGTTAAGTAATCTGGGGAGGAGAATTGGATCAAATAATGTTAAGGTCCTATGGGATGGATCGGATAACAACCGCTAAAGCCTGTGCAGTTATAATGTATCTCTATGGACCTTTAACGTTATCTGATCCATCCCATAGGATTTTAACATGCATCGGATAACACCAAGATTTATGGAACCAAGTCTTAGCGTTATCTGAGGTATTACTGTAGTTTCACAGAATGTAAATTGATACTCAGTTTGTTTTCTAATCTATTTGTCCACATTTTGCTTTTGTTTCCCTCCTCTTCCCGCTGTGTGCATTTATAGCAATGTGCCGAAATTATTGTGGTTCACCTTGGTTACCTGAACTACACTCGTTACGATATCTCAGTCAGCTTTGAGAATCTCCCTCAGATCGACAGCATTAAGAGTTATACCTTCACAGTAAGTATAAAAAATTGAACAAAGAAATGAAAGTATTTTCCAGAGCACCTTACACATTGAATGTCAAAAGGGAGTTCCTGATCCTTAAAAAAAATTGGGATCCAGGGGAAATACATGTTAGATTTTGGTCATTTTGCTTATTTCAATCTGTATTCCTCCTTTCTGTCAATGGGATTCTAAACACCTAGCAGTAAAATACAAATACAGTAGTGTGTGTATCAGGTAAGAAAATGGATAATCAGTTTTAGTGGAGCAGCAGGGATAGCTAGCTAGCAGGTACTCCTATTAGCATGCAGTAGGTCTATAAAGAGTTGTGGGTGCCAGCAGTTTTGTAAAACTTTGTTGATAGATTTATTTCTTTTCTTTCAGTGGAAAACTTACAATCCATCATTCTCACAAGTGGAAATTTGGTTCCGATTTGTCTTTGTAGTTCTCACCTTCATAGTCACAGTGAGTGTTGGTGCCTTGATTTATTTTGATAAAGGATCTGAAGGTGGTTGTGGAGCAGTCATAGCGTTAAGACAGTTAAATTAAATCATACAGAAAGAAGGATGTGGTATTTGGTAACTAAAGCAGGGATCTCAGATATGTCTTCTTAAAATATATGTTGTTGGCTTGGTCTCTTTATTTGCTTTGTTGTCATTCTGCTGTGTTCAGAATGTTTGGTGTGATTTATATTTGAAGCTTTTAAAAGGTAATAACTGGGATAAAATGTCCTTGTCCACAGTGAACAAACCCTACATCAGTGATTCCCAACCTCCTCCTTCTTTTTGGCCATGCCCCACCTAAGCATCTCTAAAATCCTGATGCTCCCTCCCCCCTGTGACATATAATTCTTATTAATCAAAAAGTGAACTTCTATTCACGTGGAGGAAGCCTCAAAGGCCATTCACTATTAATAACTCATTCTCAAATTGCCCCCCATAAAAATCAAATCGACCCCCTGGGGGACAAGTGCCACAGGGAACCACGGCCCTGTAATAACTAACTTTGTGTGAAAATGTTACTTTGCAGGAAGGAGGGAGGAAAGAAGGCAAGGAAAATAACTAGAGGTTTAGATATTGTGTACAATAAAGGAAGAAGAGAATCATAGTGAAAGAATATCAGATAGTAAACAGCAAAAAAAGAAAAAGAAGAAGAAAGAAAAAATGTTGTAGCACCTTAAAGACAAACTCCTGTATTTAAATGTGAATTTTCATGGACCAAATCCACTTCATCAGTCATAAGGGTGAGGCCTCTTGTCATCAATGTATACACATCAGGTACACTGGTGGACAAAGAGATTTTATACATCAATCATGGCAAACCTTGGCACTCCAGGTGTTCTTGAACTTCAGTTCCCAGAAGCCCAAGTCTCTGTGAATCCACACAAATGGATTCATGTGGATTCACAGAGTCTTGGGCTTCTGCGAATTGAAGTCCAAGAACACCTGGAGTGCCAGGGTTTGCCATCAAGGTTACACATACTTCAACCCTCTGCACATGTGTGGTTGGATGAGTTTCTGTTAAAAGGCTTTTCTTGAGCCTGTTATTTCTCCAGAGACACTTAAGTGGACCAGGGATATTTATACCATGACTCATCGTCTTCCTGCAATCAGTTACAGTGTTATCCAAAGTACAAGAAATCTTTTCAGCGCTTGCTCAATCATATTACACAGGTTGTGCTTTAGAGCCTCTCCTTAGTTGTGATGGTTTTTAAGACCATTGGACACTGCCATGCCTTTTCTCCTGTGCTCTTTTGCAGTGTCTCTTTGCACATGCCCTGCGCAAGTTCTCCATGCGAGACTGGGGGATTGAGCAGAAGTGGATGTCCATCCTCCTCCCTCTGCTGTTGCTTTATAATGGTATTTATATGAAGCATATCATGTGATGATGGAGTTCTGGAGCTATTCTTGAGGAACATTTTTATTACATGGGGGTGGGGAGAAGAAATTACTAGCCAAAATCCTGTTGTCCAGTTATACCTGTGGCTTTTCACTGGGGAAGTGGCTTGAGAGCATAGTGACAAGTGGTAAGGAGTGTCTTGTGACCTTCTTTGATCTATTCTGTTTGCAGATCCGTTTTTCCCGCTCTCCTTCCTAATCAACAGTTGGTTTCCTGGGATGCTGGATGATCTCTTCCAATCTTTGTTCCTCTGTGCGTTGCTCCTCTTCTGGCTCTGTGTCTACCATGGGATCAGAGTGCAGGTGAGTGGATTTTCATCTTTCAACATCATCTACATTGTGTAATTCATTTTAATATATATATATCCCCCCCCCCCCACAGGCTTCAGGTTTTAGGTTGGAGAAACATTTTTGTCAAAAGCTATTCAGAATAAATAGGACAGTGATGGACAAAACGGCTTTGGAAGGTTGCTTAACTTTGCAACATTTTTGTCCTGACCATTCCTCCAAGCATTTCAAGACAAATGTGATTGTCAAACTACCCCATGAGGTAGTTCAGGCAGAGAGAATGTGAGTGATCCAGGAATGTCAACTGAGCTTTATGTTTGGGCAGGGATTTGAATTATGGTTTTTGCAGGCCAAGCCCAATGAAGAGTTCTGGCTGTGTGGTTCCCTCTGCTCTCACCTGTTTCTAATCCAATCCACAAATGAAAATGTATACCCTGAAATCTCCTTATAGCAGTGATGGTGAGCCTTTAGAGACCGAGTGCCCAAACTCACCTTCGCCACAGACTCAACAAGCTGCTGTCTGCACCACACCCTCATGCCACACGTGAGCCACTTGCTTGCCCCAGACCAGGGGAGGGAGGAAACGTTCCCATTGAGTTGCTGGGCAAAGGGGCAGGGTGAACTCGGCTGCAATCTCCTGGGACAATTGCACATATGCCCACAGAGGGCCCTGTGTTCCCCCTCTGGCACACGTGCCATAAATTCACCACCATTGCCTACTAGTAATAAAGATCACAAAAACTGGGCAGGACCTAATCATACTGTTTTGCTGTTGGAAGGCACCCCCAGCCACCCTGATCCCAAAGTAGGGAACTCCAGGCGGGCTGCCTGCTTTAGGGTCAGAGTGGGTGGGGGTGAAAGGCATCTCCAGCCACTCCGATTCTAAAGCTGTCCCTGAACTCCCTCACAGCCCCAGAGATCGATTGCTGGGACTGTGGGGGAGTTTGGTGACCCCCCGCCTGGATTGCTAAGGGGCTTAGCCATTCGGGGGGGGGGAGGCTTCTCGAGAGAGGCTGGGAAAAGGGTCCCAAGCCTCTCTTCAGAACACACACACCCTCTTCGGAAAGGGAACAGGGCTTTTTTTTAACATTGTGCGATCAATGTATCGCACAATGTTAAAAACTGGATAACGTTATGACTTGTGGAACCAAGTCATAACATTATCTGAGGTACTAATGTATGTAGGTTTCATCAGCATCGAAAATCTGGTCTAAGTCCATTTTATATGCATTATGTTTATGTTCTATATGAGGAGCATCTGTGTGTTGGTGTTCTATATGAGGCTCGCATTTCGAGATAAGCAGTTCTTTTGGGGTAGACGCAAGACTCTGTAGGCTTGAATACAATTTCAACTTCTTATTAAAGCTGAAGAATAAACTCTGAAATGAGTTGTTTCTAACCTTGTATCCAACCTTCCAACAGTTTGTTCAGTTTATGTCTGAAAAGCAAGTTTAATATTATTGATTTGTTTTTTGTTTTTTAGGGTGAAAGGAAGTGCTTAACATTCTATTTTCCTAAACTCTTTATTGTTGGTCTTCTGTGGTTGGCTTCTGTTACATTAGGAATATGGCAGACGTAAGTAATTCCTTTGCTTTCTACTGTTTGAACAAAGGAAGCAATGCTTTAATGCAAGAGTTGGAAATGTGATTCTGTCCCATTAAGCATGTTGTTTAGGGCTGTTGGGAGTTAAAGTTTCACCCCTGGGAAGTTTTCATCCCTCCTTCCCTGGAGTGTTTTGAAATCTCACTTCCCACTGTTTGCCCAGGCCATTGTTTCTGTTGTTCTGTTCTGCTCCTTTGGTTCACTGAAAGAGGAAATGCTCATCAGAGCACTGTGTTTGTGCCTGCTGATCACAGCTTTTCCTTACCTGTACTGACTGCCTACTCCAGGGGTGCCCAAACTATGGCCTACAGGCCAGATATAGCCCCCAGCATCAATTCATCTGGCCTGCACCACCCTTATCTTAATCCATGGAAACTAACATTAAAATATAACAGTTAGTCTTCAGAGTGCTATAGCAATTTTAGTTTAGTTTTGGTTTTTCTCTGATATGCTTGAATCACAGACTAATACGGCTATTATTCCAAAGAATACAACTATGATGGTTTTTCCTGTCATCTATTCGAACTCACAGTTTTTACTGTATACTTGTCCTTGGTAATTTCTAATTAATAATGCTTGCAGCAGTTCTTATTTTATAACTTTGCTTTATTCCATAGTGTCCATTCCTTTTGAATTGTCAATTATTTAAATAGCCGAGAGAATGAAATGTATTTTATTATTTGAATATTCACATTTATTGAAGTGGGGGTAGTAGAAAAATTGAACTAATTTTTGGAAAGTTTAGTATATCTCCTAAAATAAATTTTATATTCATGAACATCTCATATTTATGTCATAATTTTTACTGTTCTCATTCTGGGTTATAAAGCATATATTATAGAGCATATATTAATTGGTTATAGTATCCTGTAATATGTTTATTTTGAGCAAAAGTTTTTTTTAATCAAAAGATTTTTTATTTGCATGGGGATGGGTATTTCTGTTCTAGTAAAGTAAAAAGTGAAAATATAAATGTTAATAATAGTTCAAGAATGACACTGCAGAGACAGCTAAATACAGCAGTAAGAAAATATACGGTTTATAGAAATATGATGCTGCCATGTAAAAACATGATGTAATATATGTAGCACAAGTAATCTATGTTTATAAACATTTCCATTTGCTTCTTGTGGGCATTTATAATACTAGTTCATATGCCCATAGTTGTGTAAATGGGAATGGTTTCAATAACACGTACATGCTTAAATTAGAATTGTATGTTTTCTTGGCACTTCCTAGGAAATAGAGTTCTATTCCGGAGATTATAGGAAATAAAAGACCTAACTCTATGGCTTCTTAAGTTAGGTTTGAGAGCAGAAACACTAAACATGTAAAAATGTCAGTTTTTGTGTGTTTTTGATAAGCTTTATGATGATACATTCAGATGTATACATCCATGATATTGGGGTTTCCATTTCAGTGTCAATGAACTACATGACCCAACATACCAGTATGGGATCGATACAGGTAGCTTTCAGGTAGGTTTGAGTGAAAGAGATCTTTCTAGATTTTTAGTAGTACCTGTTTCAGTACCTCCCCCATTTTCTCTTAAGATTTTCTCATGTATAAACCTACTTTACACCCAAATATCTAAGTTAAGTTATGGTAGATAATTAATTTATTTGATAATGTTAGTCCTATTTACAATTTCTCTATATGAAATGCCAATTACTGTTAATATTTAATAAGTATTTGTACACCAAGTCTATGTCTGTTCCATGTTAGAGGAAGACTTTCTCTCCAGTATCTGATTAAGACAAGCTGGGGAACAATGCGAAATAAAACCAAAAAGATTCAAAAGCATTACCAAAAAATATTTTTTTATTGTTCTAACTGATTTGGGGTTGGGGGAGAGAGAAACTTTTTTAAATCTAAAGGCCCCTCATAATAATCTAAGGCCCCGAGTTTACTTAGCTAACAGATAAATCCAGTACTTGGCCTCTGTGAACATTTGTGAAACCTTCAGTCAGTGTGATCTGCTTTTCAGAAACCACGCAAAACTGTTCTTGTTTGAGAAGCTGAGATTAAATGTCAGAGTGGATAAGCAAGTATAATGGCCTGGATCCAAGGGCCCTCTTGCCTAAGCAGGAAGCATTTCTGCTAATGCAAGTTTGATTCTGTGCCATCCCTGGGAATCTTGTGGTCTTCAGAGCTGGACTTTTAGAGTTGCTGCAAGTAGACATGTAATCTTCATCTGATGAGCAGAAATTCATTTGTGCAACTTTTGTCTGAAGCCATAATTTCCTGCGTTTTTAGCTGTCCTTTACAGCCACTTGCTGTGAGCCTTCTGGAAATAGATGGGGGGAAATAGCCTTTGATATCCTTTGTTAATGTTGTATTGCTCTGTCTCTGTTAAATACAGTAAAACACCGGATAACGCTAAGACTTGGTTCCACAAGTCTTGGTGTTATCCAATTTTTAGTGTTATCTGATGCATGTTAAAATCCTGTGGGATGGATCGGATAACGTTAAAGCTCCATAGAGATACATTGTAACCGCACAGGCTTTAGCGGTTGTTATCTGATCCATCCCATAGGACCTTAACGTTATTCGATGCAATTCTCCTCCCCAGATTACTTAACGTTATGCGATTTTAGCGTTATCCGATCCAATCGTTATCTGCTGTTTTACTGTACAGTAAAACCTCAGATAACACTAAAACCTGGTTCCACAAGTCTTGGTGTTATACGATTTTTAGTGTTATCCGATGCATGTTAAAATCCTATGGGATCCATAGAGATACATTGTAACCACACAGGCTTTAGCGGTTGTTATCCGATGCATCCCATAGGATCTTAATGTTATCCGATGCAATTATTCCCCCCAGATTGCTTAATATTATGCGATTTTAGTGTTATTCGATACTAATGTTATCTGAGGTATTACTGTACTGTATTTGCTGGCGTATAAGACACACTTTCCCCCCTTAAAATACACCAGGAAAATGGAATGTGTCTTTTGTGCTGGCAAATACAGAGTTCACTTTATATAGTGGCCTCTAGTGGGCCACATTGGTAATAGTGGGGTATGTCTTATACTCCAATGTGTCTTCTAAGCCAGGACATACAGTATTTTTGGTCACACCTTAAATGCTTTAAATGGGAGAGCATTGATACATACTCTTGGATAATCCTAAAGTTTTATTTCTCTTGTTGGAGTGCTCACTTTCCAGTTTTCCCTGAAGACTCTCTTGAGACACTTAAATCTTCCCTTTGGGTTTGGATCCAAGTAAATTGTGTGCTTCTATTTGGAGAGGAGACTTCAAATAAATGAATGTTTATCTGTTTATTTTCATTGTTGCTGCTCAAAATGATGAACAGCTGTTTCACGACATAAGTTTCTTATCCCTCTAATGATGCAAGCTGGTTTAAATGCAGCCAGCTAAAGTCTAGCAGTATGCGTGCACTGAATCTTGGCATTCAGATCTGCTAGTAGGGGATAATGGGAATTGTATCCTGATACACATGAAGGGGCACCAACTTGAGCAAGATCTTTGCATCATTCTTGCACAAATTGTGATCTGTGTGTAGAATGAAAGGTCAAGAGTGGGAAGGAAAGGAAGGCCTTGTAGTGTAGTGATGTCAGAGTAATGTTAATCTAACTTCTTAATATATTTCTGTAACAGGGAATGAAAATCTTCTTTCTGGTGGTTGCATTTGTGTACATTTTGTACCTTTTGTTCCTGATCATCAGAGCATGTTCAGAACTTCGTAACATGCCCTATGTTGGTAAGCCTTCTTCTGTGCGGTCATTATTGCTGTGCAACTGTTCTTCTGATGAGACAACTCTGCCTTTTATTAATGCTTTGCCCTTTCCTTTTCTCAGATCTCCGGCTGAAATTCTTGACTGCATTGACATTTGTTGTGCTTGTGATTAGGTAAGCTTTCTTAAGAAGAGAAGCATTCTCAGCAAGATTATTTCCAGCAGGAAAGTCAGAGTATGTTGTGTCAAATACTAAAGTTGTAATTCGCCACAGCTATTTCACAATTTCAAGATAATTGTTAGATTATGTCAGAGGTAAGTATTTCTTATTTGAACGTGAGGATTCGAATGCAGGTCACCAACTGGAGCTAAAGCTTGAAAGAATCACTGGTTTTGGATTCCAGCCCTTAGAATCTTGTGTCCATTATTGGCTGAAGTCATGTTCTCTAGGGCAGTATTCCCCAACCTTTGGTGTTTGAACTTCAATTCCCAGAACCCTAAGTCAGTTCTCCAAAGCACTGATCAGCCAATGTACTGATTTAGGCTTCTGGGAATTGAAGTCAAAAAACCCAAGGTTAGGGAACACTGCTCTAGGGAATATAGAGAAATGTAGTCCCCAAAAAGTAATTTTTCAAATAAATGCTTTGCATTAAAACACTAATTCTGTCACTAAAGAATTTGAACTAGGCTTACCAATGGATTTGGAAATTGATTGCTTTTTGTACCACCTAGGGCTGTGATTTCAATTGATAGATAAAGGAGATTTTATATGTTTGTACGTTTTATTTGTATATTGCACAACTAATATACAAATGCCCCTGGGATAGATTATAAACATAAAAATACAAAACAGTCAATAAAATAATAAACAAAGCAAATGAATGAACCAGTTCCAGTATTAAACGGTCAAAATATCCACAAGTTAAAGGCCAACAATAGAATTGACAAGAAATTAAAGTCCGGTTGCCTACTGCATTTGTAACACATCCTGATGTGAGTCCCAAGTATTTATAGTAAGTACAGTAGTTTTTTTAAAAATGGTTTGGCAACAGTTCTTTTGGGATTGGTCTTTAGGAGATTATTTTTTAATGGTAGGCAGTGCCCCAGGTAAATCACCTCCTCCTTCCTTCTCATTCTGATACCTGCTTTTCTCCCTTCCCTTCCCTTCCCACATCTATCAAGTTGCTTGAGGAAGAACACACTGCAGTTTCAGATGCTCATTCTTCATTTTTAGCTCACCACGCTCTTCTCTCCACCAATGTGGATTGTTTAAACTACCACCATTAGATTCAGTTCATTAAATAATGCATTAGAACAATTCTTCTTGTTCTGCCATATCCGAATCCAAATATTGGCGATCCTCATGGTGATCAGCCATAAAGACTGTCCTGAGAATATAATGCAGTGGCCTTTCATCTGCCTTCCGCATCATAGTATGACACTCATATTACTGATTCAGCTCCTCTAGTCACTTTTCGGTCCTGAGCCCTTTTGGCTTGCAAAGTCCTCATCAGCCCCAGGCCAGTATTGATGAAGCTGCTGCCCTCCATCAAGATGGATTCAAGTGGGATTTAATCCACTTGGGGACCATCACCCTTCCTTGTGGACTTCAGCACCCAAGCCATTAGTCCTCAGGGTTGTCAGGTTAGTTAACCGCCACTTGACACTTGATAGTTATCAATTCACCTGTGTTTTGATGCTCCTGTGTTCTAATTATACTGCTTGTTGGAAGACTTCTCCTTCTCCTTGTACTAACTTTAGTGTGTTGAATTGAGGTTTGATTTTATGAAGAATTACAAATGTGCAGAGTGACTCTTTGTTCTCCTCCTCCTTCCCCACTGCAGCATTGCTATACTTTACTTGCGTTTTGGAGCTCAAGTTCTACGGGACAACTTTGTGGCTGAACTATCAACTCACTATCATAACTATATCCTTTTATCCTGACACTCTGTTACTGAGATGTTTCAGATGTAGTATTCTCCAATTTCGTTATTTATTGAAGAAAAACTCTGTAGTCAATTTGCATTTTCCAGTAGTATACTTGATGCATCTGTCAACTTGGGTCACTAATTATACATGTCTTGGGATTTAAAATAGTCTCTAAGTAGAAAGATCCAGACGTTTCCAGGTGCTTCCTATTTTATTTTATTTGGAGCAATTTTTTTTGTATAAGATTTTTGTTACCACACCTTGGCATAAACATTCTGAAAATGTTTTAGAGCATATTAAATAACAAACTTCATAAAGCACCACATGATAAGCAATTAAGACAGATGAGCACTTTTCAGGGGCTGTCTTCCTCACACTGAAGCCTCATGAGATTGAAGTTGAGAAGACCTCTCAACACATTGTAGCCAAATGCATTGAAGATGTTGGTAGGAAAAGCCATAGAAAATCATGATGAACTGATAAAATCATCTATTTTTATCGGTTAGGCCAGCTTTGTACATTCGCAGTGTTTTCAATGTTTAAGGTCATCTTCAGGTGTCAGATTTGAAACAGACGTGACATAATTTTCAGAGAAGATGTTTCATTTAGGTCTGGGCTACATCCAGTTTCATGTCCTATTTATGTGTGAAGAATAACATTTAATTGCATGTCCCCAGGTCAGCATCTTGAACTGTGTGGTATTCTTTCCTTGACTGTTAATACCTGCAGAATTCTTATCTTTTTATGGCTTATTGAACTTTTACCTATACACGTTAGCCTTTGTCTATTCTCCATCGAAAAATGCCCTCTATGGTAAGTAAGCTGTCTTGCTTCTTCTGACAAAACTCTGTTTCCAAAAAGGTAGCATTCTACAGCATACTATTTGAGAGAGAGATTAAGCACTGACCCCATTTTGATTCCTCCCATGGGATATTGATTTTAGATTATATTCAGTATAGCAAAATTACAGATATATTGGGGCATGGGCCACCTCTTATCTATTTATTTATTTATTATTTATTAGTTCAAATTTATATTGCCGCCCACTCGCCGTGGCGACTCAGGGCGGCTTACAGACAATACATTACATTATATTACAATATGTTGGTGTAGGCCCAGGGGGAGGGGCTTATGCCACTGCATACTGTTTTGTTGGTTGTTTCATTGTTTATGTTCCAAGAATGTGGGTCTATTCCTTTTATTTCAAACATAAGACTTGAGATATGTAGGGCTACCTGAAGGTAAGGTACATGTGGTTGGGAAGTTTCTCCAGACAACAGTAAAAAGTGAGGCAAAACAAGCCAGCAGATTCAAGTAGAAGCAGCTGATAACATACAAATGAAAATCTATGCATATCCCTGATATCAGGCTGTGCAATGGATTGGTTTTGTGATCAGACAAAACTTTAGTGCAAGGGTTCCCAACCTGTGGCCTGTGGGCTGGATCTGGCCCCCAGCACCAATTCATCTGGCCCACACCTCCCTCCCTGCTCCTGGAAGCAGAGGTAAAACACGCCTGCGCTTGTGCAGAACGCTGCTGTAAATGACCCATGGCTGTCGTAAATGCATTTATTTTATTTATTTATTTAGATTTATATTGCCACCCACTCGCCGAGGTGACTCAGGGCAGCTTACAGTCAAAACGACAACAGTACAATAAAAATTATAAAATGCAACCACATAAAACAACCTGTTTACAACAGCTGTGGGTAATTTATGGCAGCATTCTGCGCATGCGCAGGCAATTCCGGGTGGGAGAAACCACATGACTGGCCCGTTCAACGATGTGACTGGCCCATGGCTCAAAAAGGTTGGGAACCCCTGCTTTAGTGGGTAATTTAAACAATCTTTCCCATATCTCGCTATAGTGAGAAGTCATTAGATTACTACCTGACCTCAATGCTGATTACAACATACAGTAATACCCCGGATAACGTGAGTACCGTATAGCGTAAAAACCGCATAACGTTACAAGATTTTCGGAAAAAAATCTTGTATCGAATAACACGATTTTTAACGTTATCCGATACAGTCGTTCTTAGCAGCAGGGTGGCTGGAAAGCTGAACGGGGTTCTCCGTTCAGCTTCCCAGCCAGCCTGCAGCTACGGAGGCAGGGGTGGGGAGGCTGGAAAGCTGACGGGGGGCTCCCCCGTCGGCTTCCCCAGCCACCCCACAGCTGCGGAGGCAAGGGCGGGTGGCTAGGGAAGCTGACAGGGAGTCCCCGTCAGCTTCCCCAGCCACCCTGCAGCTGTAGATCGGGTCCTCTGATCTCTCTGGAGCAGGCAGGGGACACGATCCAAGCTGTTTCTGGCCGACGTCCTCAGCCAGTGCAGCAAGCCAGAATGTCAGAGTTCGAATCCCGACATTCTCGCTTGCTGCACTGGCTGAGGACGTCGGGGAAGCCCAGAAATAGGTTGGATCGGGTCTCCATACCTCCCTGGACCCGGCAGGGGTGTCAGAGACCCCCAAATTGGTAAAAAAAACAGACTTTTTTTTACCAATTTTGGGGTCTCTGACCCCCCCCCCCGCCGGGTCCAGGGAGGTGGGGAGACCCGATCCAAGCTGTTTCCAAAGTTCCCCCACCTCCCTGGAGGCTGCAGCAAGCCAAAATGTCAGAATTCAAATCCCGACGTTCTGGCTTGCTGCAGCCTCCAGGGAAACAGGGCTTTTTTTAATATTGTGTGATCAATGTATCGCACAACGTTAAAAACCGGATAACGACGGGACTTGTGGAACCAAGTCATAACGTTATCCGGGGTACTAATGTACTTTTGAATTTGTACTATAATGAAAGCTGATTTCAACCAACCTAAGAGACCGCGTCACCCTAAGAACATCTGTCCGTCCCACCAGGGCGGATCGGAGGGGCTCTCTTGTTGTTCCATCGGCTAGGGAGGCTCGCCTTGCTAGCACCAGGAAGAGGGCCTTCTCTGTGTTCGCCCCGGCCCTGTGGAACCTCCTCCCAACTGAGCTGCGCATGCAGACAGAGCTCCTGTCCTTCCGGAAGAACTTAAAGACCTGGCTGGCAGGACAAGTGTGGGGTTCCAGGGATGGGGGATCCCATGTGGGGTGGTTAGTCTAGGGATACTACCCTTGACGACACCCCCAGATACTGTTTTTAGTTTATGAATTTTAAATTTTTTATATTGATGTGTTTTATTCTGTGCTGTAAGCCGCCCAGAGTCGGGCTTGCCCGATTGGGGCGGGTTAGCAAGTGTGAGAAATAAATAAATAAATAAATATATACAAAATCACTGGGAATTGTGGGAAGTTTTTAGTTCTGTGTATGTGGTAGTGGGGTGGTATTGTAGAAAAGTGAGGTGCCCTTTTTGCCAACTAGAAGTTGCGTTTATGAAATTTTAGCTAACTGGTAGATTGTTCGTTACTTGACTGCTGTTGCATATTGTAGCACTGCATCAAAACTGATTGCAAGGATCATTTCTCTGTCATTAAAAAAAAGCTGGAGGGGAAAAAAAGTTAGCCAACAGGAAGAAGCAATATATAGGCATTTTAAAATTAGGCTTAGATTTTAAAGAATGTGGAAACTGGCCTACACTATCCTTTTTCTGTATTTGTCACTAGTATTTGGTTTGGTTTGGTGCTCTACAGTATTTATTATATGGGAGCTGAGTTTATTTTAGAAGTCAGATGTCAATCCAAAGTTGTTTGGTAAAATGAAATCTGGGGTGCTGGCAAAGGTTTTGTTCTGAATGTATTGAAAAGTCTTTAAAATGTGGCACACTTTACAGATTGTCTCTCAGAATAGGAGTTGATGTTAAATAAACCTTTTCTCTGCAAAATCTTTTAGAGTCTCAGTTGAAAGACAACCCTGCCTTCTCTATGCTAAACGATTCAGATGATGATGTCATTTATGGGTAAGGTTAACATTAATGTAATTGATATAATGTGGTCTTATTCATGTATACGTGATTGCATTTTACACAGTATGAGTGCTGGGGTTTCAGGTTTGATTTTAGAATTTTCCTTTTTTAAATAGAAAACCACCCTGCCACAAGCGATGCTTTTGTAGTAAAAGAAAATAACAAAGAATCTACTCCCCAGTGAACAGCTTGGAATAATATTATGCAATATTTTAGTTAGTCACTATGGCTTAATGTGGGGAAAAACTAAAGTGTTTGTTTGACAGTTACAAAGGAAAAACAGTTGTTTCAATTACTACCTTCAAAGATAAAAATCAGGATATTTTAGTTGCTAGTTAGTTTTACACCATTAAGATTAGTTCTCCATAATGAAAATATTCTCCTAGCTTGGTGCAGTGTGAGGTTTGTTGCTGTTTTATACCCTCAAGTTGGAACTGACTTTCAGTGACCCTAAAGAGCTTTTAAGGTACGGTATATATTCGAATATAAGCCAACCCAAATATAAGCCGAGGCACATAATTTTGACCTGAAAACCCAGGAAAACAGATTGACCCAAGTATAAGCCGAGGGTGGGAAATGCAGCAGCTGCTAGTGAGCTTCAATAATTAAAATACATGGAAATATGGTAAAATTAATTAAACTGTTGACACATCTCAATCCGGCATGGTATTGGGACTTTCATGGTCGTTGACCTGAGTATATGCTGTGTCCCCTTTTGGGGGCTCATTTTTGGAGCTAAAAAACTCAGCTGATACTCGAGTATATATGGTAAGTGAGGTATTTAAGGAGTAGTTTTATCAGTTCCACACCCCCAGTGAACTTCCATGGCTGAGTGGGGATTCAAACCCAGGCTTACTGTGACCTACTCTGTTACTCTATCTACTGTACCACCTTGGTTATCTTACAGTGCGCGTTAACCTATGACTAATTTTTGTGATGGATGAAACACAGCAACTTGAATTTTAAAAAATTAAACTAAACTTTGCCTTTCTAAATGCTTGACAATCAATAAGGTCTCTACTTTGTCCTTTTCACTAATATTTGCCTTAACTCTTTAGTCTTCTCTCCTGGAAGTATCATCTGAAGCTCAATTCTGCCCTATCTCTTGAGCAGTGGAGACAGATCTAACAAAATCATTTAGCTCCTGTCACAGCACTGATTTTTATTCTTCCCTGGTCTGAAACTGTAGTTTTATGTTGTTGTTTCTGATCTGTAGTGTTCTTGACTATCTCTTTTTTGGCAGGAGTGACTATGAAGAGATGCCCCTTCAGAATGGCCAAGCTATCAGAGCCAAATACAAGGAAGAATCGGACAGCGATTAAAGTTCACATAGAAATGACTTGCTTTATGAGAAAAAGGCTTTCAGCTTTTCCTTAAATGTTTTTGTCATGTCTGCTTTCAGTACAGTCTTCTGTGGAAAGACTGTTTTTCCTCTCCCCCCTTTTCTGTTTACAAATCTAAAACTGAAGAATGTTAACACAAGGAGGACATATTAGATATGGCATAAAAATAAAAAGTTGTTATTTTAAAAGACAGAAGGACCAAAACACTAAGATTTACATGGAGGGTCGTATTCAGGAATGCATTGTTAGTTGCAGACTCTGATAAGAGGGGAAGTGTGCATGTCATGTTTCTGACACCTTTCAATCCTAACCCTACATGGAGATGAAAAACGTACTGACACTTTTCCTTTAGGGAACTTCAGTTTATAGGTCCTCATTTCAAGGATGGAGTGAAGCTATGCTATACTGAATCACAACTGCAATTCTTATCTTCATATCTATGACTTGAATTCAGGAAATGAAGAGTTCTGTTCTTTCAGTTACCTGCTTTTGTGAATGATGCAGAGTCATTCAGCTTCTTTTTTTTTAGATGAATGTATAATTGTATAAATGGGGATAATGATCTGAGCAAAAGAATTGTTCCAAGGCTGGATTTTTAAAAAATATTTCAGTAACAGTAATATAGCTACTATTTGAATGGTCACATACCGTATTTGCCAGCATATAAGACCCATCGGAGTATAAGACACACCCCGTTATTACCAAAATAGTCCACTACATACTGTACAAGATGCACTCCATTTTTCCAGTATATTTTAAGGGGTGGACGGTCTTATACGCCAGCAAATATGATATTTTAATATCTTAACACCTTTTGCATGCATAAATGAGTGGCTGCTATATTTTAATTAAAGGGAACTGTCTGTAACTTACGCTTTTCCTTACCACGCTCTAATTTCTTCTTCCGTGTCTAGGCCAGTGAAACTGCCAAAGTGATCCAGCTTTTAGCTGGTAGTTTATGCATTGGGTGAGTTTTTAGGTGGACTGTTGACCATATTTAAGTGAGGCATTGTTTATTTAATCTGAGAACATAAAAAATGGTGACTGATCCATTTTGTTGGACTAATTCTGGACTGGAGTAAAGAAAAGTAAATCTTTAAGTTTGGACAGAAATATTGGAAGACAACATCATGGTATAATCACGTAGAAGCCACTTGAATAGCCTTGATTTTGTAGCTGCCTTACGTGCTGATGATAATATGGGATGCACCGTCTCGTGGCATGATTGCAACGCTAGCAAGTGGCTTTCTCATGTGGCAGCAATGCAGTCATGAAGCCTCTTGGTGTGGTGACTCTTGGATTTACCTACAGTTGGCCCAGAAAAGATTTAATCAAAGCTATTTTGGATCTCCTTATGTGATAATTTTTTCTTTTAGTAATTTTTCAGATATGCTTAAAATATCTGCTTCCACATACTTTGTGTCTTTGTCTTTCTTACCCATTCCAGACTGCACGCTACTGAGCCTAAGAAAGGCATACCTAAACTGTATTTCTAGTCATAATGTATTGTGAATTTCTCTTTGCTTATCCACTCTACAAGCTTTGGTTTTAAATGGATTCTGTGAATTAGTATTACAGAAAATAATGTTATCAATAATCTCCCTACCTAATGGAATTTCTCAGTGTTTTGATGTGCTTTTAGAAGGTCCTGTTCATATTCATAAAGAATTATGTTAGGTTCCTGTGGCACAGGCATCATGAGCCATTGCGTTGTTCTTGTTAATCTGTAGTGTCAAAGTCATTCCAATTTGTGGTGACCCTATGAATGAGTGGCCTCCAAAATGTCATGTGAAATTGACCAGTAACCTAAGATTGATGAGCCACAGTAACTTGAGGTCTCTTAAGGCCTTTAGCAAATCATGTCCTAACATAACTTCAGCGAGTAGAAATGGCCTAGTAGTTAATGGCTCGTTCTACAGCTATTGGTTAAAATCACAGGCTGGGCCCTTGGGATCACAGTCATGGAGAAGTGCGAGATAAATGATATTACAAAGCTACTAATATATCATGAAGAATAATTTATTTTGTTATTTCTAGCAGTGAAAATTTCAAGGGAAAATTACTGCTGGCTAGGAAATTGTCATTTGTTGACATGGTGGTTGTGTGACCTGGCATATAAGCAAAAAACAAGCGCAAGCGTCTTAACTCGTGGCAGTTTCTTGTCCATATTTTCATGGTTGGAGTTACACCAACATAGGTGAGTCTCAGGATTCTAACCATTGATATGAAAAGGTGCATTGTATTGTATTTCACATATCAAAAGTTCAATACAGTAATACCTCGGATAACGTTTGCATCAGATAACGCTAAAATCGCATAACGTTAAGCAATCTGGGGGGGAGGAGAATTGCATCGAACAACGTTAAGATCCTATGAGATGCATCAGATAACAACCGCTAAAGCCTGTGCAGTTACAATGTATCAACGTTAAGATCCTATGAGATGCACCGTTGCTCCGGGAGCTGCACTGGTTGCCAGTATGTCTCCGGGTGCAATTCAAGGTGCTGGTTATTACCTTTAAAGCCCTATATGGTAGTGGGCCAGGATACCTAAGAGACCGCGTCACCCCAAGAACATCTGTCCAGCCCACCAGGGCGGATCGGAGAGGCTCCCTTGTTGTTCCTTCGGCGAGAGAGGCGCACCTCGCCTGTACTAGGAAGAGAGCCTTCTCCGTGTCCGCCCCGACCCTCTGGAACCTCCTGTCCACCGAACTGCGCCTGCAGACGGAGCTCTTGCCCTTCCGGAAGGGCTTGAAAACCTGGCTGGCAGGACATATTTGGGGACCAGGGAACATGGGCTCCCATACTAAGTGGCTTATTTAAAGGAGTGCCACTCTGGGTCTGAATTATGGGAATACTGGTGTGCAGTTTTTGTTCTGTTTTTAACTTCAGATAACTTTTAAACTTTTACGATTTTATATGTTTTTATCTTTTACCTTTATTTTTATCATGATGTAAGCCGCCCAGAGTCGGGTTCTCCCGAGTGGGGCGGGGTAATAAATTCAATAAATTCAATTCAATTCAATCGGATAACAACCGCTAAAGCCTGTGCAGTTACAATGTATCTCTATGGAGCTTTAACGTTATCCAATACGTCCCATAGGATTTTAACATGCATCGGATAACACTAAAAATCGGATAACACCAAGACTTGTGGAACCAGGTTTTAGCATTTTCCAAGGTTTTACCGTATATATATTAAAATCAGCTGAGTTTAAAACTTCACTGTCCTTAGAACTCAACCAATGGGTAAATTATAACATTTCAGATTTCTTTGTTTTGTGACATTAGCATTAGAGTGATAGTGTATAGTTGGCACAATGCTTTTTAAAATCAGTAAATTAAAAGTTTAAACTTTGAATGTACTCAATGAGGCATATATATATTCCCCCCCCCCCGATCTTTTATACTACTTTATGTTAACTCATGGTAGCCATATGTAAAATTTGTGCTGCTTATCTTTTAATGTTTGTATACTTTTAAGTTTGTTTTCTTCCTAAATTTTATAATGCCTAATTCATTTAACTCAGGTCTGGTCTTTACACGTACAGTCTTGCATCGCATAACATTAAAATCCTATGGGATGCATCAGAGAACGTTCACTCAAGCCTGTGCCGGTTACAGTGTATTTCTATGGAGTTTTAACGTTATCCAATGCATCCCATAGGATTTTAACGTTAGCCGATGCATGCATCGGATAACATTAACAATCGGATACCACTAAGACTTGTGGAACCAAGGTTTAGTGTTTTACTGTACTCCTTTCTTTACTTACCTCTTCATTAAATAATTCCTTCATTTAGTTCAGAATTTGCAGAGCAAATGGTACAGCTTGCTTTTGAATGGTAAATTTCACTGATTTCAGTTGGAAAATAAAGCATGCTTAGTTTTATCCTGTTAAGTGAGCGAGTATGGCTTAATTCTAGATGCATTGCGCTGTTAAAGGTTGTAGTTTTGCAACAATTTTTCCCTTTAGTTTACGGAATTTGAACCTAATAAATATTTAAAATGCATTTTTGGATTATTGTCTTGAAACCATTTGCTCGCCAAAGATAAAATTATGCCTCACTGAGTTAGGCACCTCTTTTTTTTTTTAATGTTCTTTCTTTTGGCCACAAGATGAAGCAGCTGCATTTTTGTTATAAAAGTCTTCAGCAGAAGTCTGACTTTGTTCTGCTGAAGAGATGTACCCTCCTCTCGGTGTAACCTTGACTGCTGAGAGGGAACGGGTAGTGTTACTGTGTTACAGGTAGAGAGAACAAGATGTTAGTGGAATGCTCTGTGAACAAATCAGAACATCATTTCGTCATCTTCCACTAACCAGTTTGGAACCAAGACTATTTTCAGACTTATTAAATCTCTTTTGTATCTTTGTGATGGTATTGCACTTGAGAAAGAGGCATTGGGTTCCTAGATGACAAGGAGTTACCTTAAATAAGAGATCCTCTTCCCTGGCTGTTTGCTTTCTGTACAGATAGCTTGGAGTAGCTGTTAATGAAAGTGCCTTTTGATATGCTGTGTAGTAAAGTAGTTAGCAAAACATTCTTCAGCTGGGCTTAATTTAATTTAGGCTAGATAGATCCCCTCATAACTAAATCTTTAGAAGATATTTGCAAGAACCAATCTGTTACAACAAAAGATAATGGCGCCCCTTGCAAAACAATGCTTTTTTTTTTTTTACAAATAAATACATGTTTTGTGTTGAAAATTCAGAGAAAAATGTATGTTTCCTTAAAATATGGTAGTACAAAGTATATATGATAATGTACCTATGTCACCTCTTAGAAGTGCATCTGGCTTATATTCCCTTTTCTTAAAAAAAAGCTTATTAGCCAATGTTCAGGTTCACTATTCCCCTTTTTGTACCATAAACCAGTGCATAGAAAAGTATCTGAAGACCTAAATGGTTGTGCTTACAAATGACAAGAAAATATATTAACTTGCCAGTACTAAAACCAGTATGGCTAAGAGAGCACAGCAGAACTAGGGGTGTCTTAATGCTTTAAAAAAAAAATAGAAACTAGACATCAAAAATTGTCAACTATTTTATGCTCTAAATATCCTGAACAGGGTCACTGGTTTTCACTGGTGGTAGCAGCATCTGCTGCTGCTGTAACATCTGGCTCCTTTGCACTAGGGCTGGTGCTTTGTCCTTGGCTCAGACAGGGGTCATGTAGTGAAGGAGATGCCATAATTGTCCTGTTGCCAGTCAAATTTGGGTGGATCATGGTATCACCAAGGATGAGCTATTTTAAATATTCTATTTGCAGCCCCTCCCCAAGTTTTTTTCTGAACAAGACTGTTCATGAAAAACACCAATTAGGATTATACGATTCTTCTGTGTTAAAGTCAGATATGAAACTGCCAAAATGAAGTCACATTTGGTGTGTTCATTCTGCAGTTCCTTTCACATGACCTAGCGCAGGGATCTGCAAACTTGGCTCTCCAGGTGTTCTTGGACTTCAGTTACCAGAAGCCCAAGTCAGTATGCCTGCTGATCAGGACTTCTGGGAATTGAAGTCCAAGAACATCTGGAGAGCCAAGTTTGCAGATCCCTGACCTAGCGTGAGAAGGATTAGCGAGCAACACAAGGTTGCAGTTACCATGGTACGCCCAATTGTGGTTCAAAAATACCCAATCTTTGAGGAGGCTCTTTCTGTGTCCCTCAGACTATATGATAAATGTCACTCAGTGGAATATGCTAGAGAACAGGAGATAGGTTTAAAAATCCATTCTTATTCTTTTGTTTCCCAATCAAACACTGGACTGCAAAAACGAAGCCACTTTCTTGGCTTTGTTGTTGGCCAAATTTAATTCATTGATAACCCTGCTGTTTTAACAAGAAACTTGCAGATTCAACCTGAATGATTTAATTTAGAGGTCTCACTAGTTCAGTGGTCTTTCTTCCCAAATGAAAGACAAAGGATTTCTCTCTTGAATGGGGGAAAATAATAAACTGATAACTGAGACAAAAGGCAACTGTTGCATTCAAACGGTGTGATCCTGTGTTTTGCATTTTATGTTTCAATTGCCAGAAACTGAAAATGAAGAGGTCCTTGCATCACTGTATAAGTGAACTTAATATTTGTAAATAGATGTAAAATGGTTGAAATCTCTAGAAAATATTTATACCAAACTAGAGCATTTTCAAATTGGATGTTCAAGTTAATGGGAATTTGTAAATAGTTTTGCTTTTTGGAAGGTTATGCATGCTTTGTCTTAATGCTTCAGGGGAAATGGTTTTAATTGCTCTGGGTAGCCAGAATCATTAGAAGTAACATTCCGAGAGTGATACAAAACAAGATTAAAGTTTACTTTCAGTAAATATTTGGTGCTTAAGTGCTTGGAGACTGCATATTATAATTGTGCTCAACATGTTCATAAATTTTTATACTGAAACTCTGCATTTGCAAATCCTGTGTAACTTCCTGTGAATAAAAAAATAATGCCATACCATTATTTTCCATACGTGCATCTCAAGTTAGTCGCTGTTCTTAGCAAAAGCTATTGTAAACCAATGCATTTCTTTTTCTGTTCACTTACGGAATTTTTCTTGGGTTTGAAGGAGACACTGAAATTGTCTACTTTTTAAAATTAATTCATATTTTTTGAAATTATCAGGCTTTAAAAAAATCTATTTTATGGGTCCACTAAAAATTCTATTCAGATCTGATTTATTTTACTCATAAACGCTGTGCCCTACTTTGTGGTCATTATGAGGTGTGAGAGAAAGCAAAACCATCTCAGACCCCCTCAAGCACTTACCTTGGATCAAGCATACCAGGGAAATGCAGAAGAGGCCATTCAAGTGGGACAGGTTAAAGTAGGGGTTCTTAACCTACGACCTGCAGGCTGGATCTGACCCACAGCAACAAATAATCCGGCCCTCAACCTTGTTCCAGCCACCACCGCTAGAATTGGCTGCACTCATTTACGGCTGTTGTGAACACATTTATGACAGCTGTAAATGTCCATAGCTGCCGTAAATGAGTTCATAGCCATCATAAACATGTTTATGACGGCCATGTACGCATTTTACAGCAGCATTTATGGTGAGAGGAACCACCAGTCCGGCCCGCTCAGCTGTCTAAGAGGCATAGTCTGGCCCACATCTGAAAAAGGTTGATAACCCCTGGGTTAAAGGGAGTAACAGGGCAGCCTTCTTTTCACTCTTGCTTCTTCATCTGAAGCTTTGATAAATTACACATGCACATGCTTAGAACTTCAATAATTTAATAAACAAAACTATAGTGTGGAAATTAGTCTTATTCAAACCAGTTGGAATAAAGCTGAATAACTGCAGCAGATTTCAGGTTTAGCACCTTGAGAAAGAATCTTACAGTGTTAAGACAGGGAGTGCTGGATATGAATACAGGGTATGATGTGTTTGTGTAACAGTATAGAAATTGCTCCCCCAATTTTTTTCACTAGAAGAAAGCAGGTGTTCTCTAAAAACAGCGCTGTTCATTGAATTCACAGTTTTAGAGGATTTATGAAATGGAGGTGATGACACAAAGGCTGAAGGATTCCAAGGCAATCATATTGCAAGTCCAAAGGCACTGACAATACAGTACATAGTCTTGTTTTCCCATCTCACGGTGCAGGTTCCTAGAAAGAATAACATTAGATTAGGGCAGTGGTTCCCAACTCTTTTTTTTTGGCCATGCTCCACCTAAGCATCTCTAAAATCCTGATCCACCCCCCACCCCATGGCTTATAATTCTTATTATTCAAAAAGTGAACTATTTACATGGCGGAAGCCTAAAAGGCCATTCACTGTTAATAACTCATTCTCATTTATTTTTTTTTGGAATAGTAGCAGTGTTAGTCTGTGGTTCAGGCATATCAGAAAACAAAATAAAAAACACTGTAGCACTTTAAAGACTAACTGCTATATCTTTAACCCCTTTAACCCCTGAATTTGGTGTATATAAACCATGACTTTAAGTTTTACTCCTTGTCTGAAGAAGTGGACTTGATCCACGAAAGCTAACAAAAATATAGCAGTTAGTCTTTAAAGTGCTGCAGTGTTTTTTATTTTATTTTCTGATATGTCATTCTCAAATTGTCCCCCCACCCCACCCCGTGGGCATGTGCCCCATGTTGGGAATCACGGGGTTAGGCTAAGCCTACTATACACTGAAAACCTTGATGTTGGGAAAGGTTGAGAGCAAAAGAAGAAGGGGACGGCAGAGAATGAGATGGCTAGACGGTATTGTTGACACAGTGGCAGTGGTGGGCAGCAACAGGTTTGCATCTCCCCCGAGGGGTGGTGGTAGCAAAATTAGGTGGCCTTCGGGCAGGCGGGGGGGAGGGAGCGAAATTCGGTGTCCACGCCTACCTCCCTGCCCTGCCCCATCAGGTTTTGTCTCTGCAAGTTGTTCAAGGTGTCCCTTGCTCAAAAGCCAGTCATATTCAACTCTAGGGTGCAGTGCTCATCTCAATTTACAGCCAAAAAGCCAGTGCTGCCTGTGTTTGCAGATTTATACATGGCCATATGGCAGGCATGACTAGATCGCCCACAGCGTAGGCTCCACCCATGATGTAGGCTCCGCCCACGGCATAGGCTCTGCCCACAATGTGGTAGCAATTTTTTTTGCTGCCCACCACTGCACAGTGGGCACAAAACTGGGCGGGTTGAAGAGGATGGTAGAGGATAGGCGCCTGGTGTGCAATGGTCCACGGGGTCGCAAGGGTCAGACTCAACTATGTGACTGAACGACAACAACAAACTATACATTGAAAAGAAAAAATAGTGCCTCAATGTTAAAGCAATACATTTGAGACTGAGTTAAAAACTGCTGTTCAAAGTTCTAAGTCTAAGCTAACTCAACACTACATAGACCACTTTCTCAGAATTTCACAGCAACACTGAGACACAATGTACTACTACACAGAAATCTGCAAGATATCGATTCCATTCAACAGCTATCTCAGGGCAATAAAGGATTAAGTCTCTTTTAATCATAATGAAACCTTGATCTCTGATCACTTACATCTGCTGGAATCAGAAACTGTTTCCAGAGGGCAAGTGCTTGCAGAGGATTCTTCCCAAAGGAAGTTGGTTCCATAGCTATGCAAACACCCTGCAAAAAATTTCACAAGAGTAGCAGACAAAGTATTTAAAACGTTATTGTACCATCAGCAGAGCTGTCCCAGAAACAAGAGCTTGCTGTATGAAGACCTGCACCATTCTTCTGCATAATCACACATGTCACTGTAAATTGTGAAAAACAAGAATGCTGTTAGAAAAAGGCAATAACGTTCTCTTACATTATACTGGTTTTGAGTCTTAAAGGCAATTATGTAATTCCAGTTTTGACACAATCCACCTTTAAGTATTTTAATCTTTAGCTTGTTAGTTTTTCTGAAAACCTCTTTTGTCAAACTAATAATAAAAACAGGTCTTCACTTACCAACATACTTAAATGGCTTCCCCAGCTTTGTCAGTTGGCTTAAAATTTGCTCGACAACACTTGTAGTCCATTGATTCACTTTGCTGTGCTGGTATGTGTTGCCACCTATTGTTCCTTCAATGGCCTGCAAATCAGAAGAGGTTTCTTTTACCATCAACATTCTGCTGATAAAAAACAATTCCAAGAACTCATGGATAGTAGGTTAGTAAAATCAGCAGTCACAACTAGACATTACACAAGCTTTTCTGACATTAGGTGTGTATGCCTGTGTCCAGCTTAAGATTCCACACATGGTGTTTCCCAATGGGCATTCCAGTTGGTTTGTTCATGCTATGGAACTGTATTACACAATGGCCAGCTGTCCCAGAACTTCACCTCCTGCTCCAAGTGTAATATGGGTATGCCATGTGGAATGACGAACAGTACACCAGTCCATGCATTGGTTTTAAAGGCTAGAACTGGTATGTGAAAGGTTTCCTACGCAAATACTAAGATTGACTGTCAGTAAAACAAGCCAAAACTAAGACTAAAAAATTAAACTGTTTGCTTGAGCTGTAACTTTTGGAGCGGTAATTCTTTCCAAAGACTCATACAATATTTGTCCTAGCTGCAAGTAGTGTTCTATACCAGGAACAGAAAAGTGGCTTTTCATTCACTGTCACTACTTTCTATGTATTTTCTACAGATCTTAAAACTAGACACCATGCCAGAGAAAAAACAGTGCATAGCAAACATCAGTGCAGCATTAGAAAAGGAAAACTACCTTAAACAGATAAGTAGTAGTTACAGTTAGGTTACCAAGTGTTCAGAAAGAGTGGCACCAACACTCTATAGTTTGTAGAATATTTAGTGCAAGTTCATAAGACTATACTAATTGCTAAGAAGATTACCATATCAAAGGATTAGTAAACAAAATATCAGTACCTTGAAAACTCTGAAGATGAGTACAGTTACAATAAATCAAGTAACTACATGATTTTATCATTGATAGGTAACATCTAAAGTTAAGACACAAGCATTAAACATTGCGTTAAATCCCACCAAAGTCACCACTGCAAATGAAGATTTAGATAGCTTGTAGATAAGGCTAAAGATCAAATTATATCACATAAGGCAAAGTCCTAATCAGCTATGTTTAATCATTAGGTAAGGCTAAAGGTCACCCTTGCTCAAAAGCCAGTGGTATCTGACTCTAGGGTTCGGTGTTCATCTCTGTTTATAGCCAAAGAGCCAGTGCTGTCTGCGTCTGCAAACATTTCCATGGATATGTGGTAAGCATGACTAGACACTGCAGTGCACAGAACACTGTTTACCTTCCCACAAAAGTGGTACCTATTTATCTACTTGCAATTTCTTGCTTTTGAACTGCTAGGTCAGCAGGAGCTTGGTCAGATGACAGGAACTCAATCTATCTTGCAGCACTCGAGATTCAAACTGCTGACCTGCCGAACTTCTAGTAATCAAGTTCAGCGCCTTAACCGCTAAGCCAATGCAGTCGCTTAATCATTAAAAAGATTTTAAAAACTTTATGGATGCTGCTCTATTAGGATACTAAGAATGTAATATAGATTGGTAACAGATATATAGCTGGGATTCAAAGGTCCCCACATAGGATCAAGCAAGTACACAGGAAGTATCCTGTGATGTAATTCCACAAGAAGATGAAGCTTATGCTCACAAAAGACCTCTCCCCTCCATGCTTCAGGAATCCTCCTGCCATGTCAGGGATCGCTGTTCAAGAGAGTCCCTTGACCCCAAGGATTGAGGTAATGGTAAAACTGGTACATATGCATTTGAAAACTGTATTCTACTTAGCCAACACTGAAAACTGTAACAACCTTCAAGCTTGCATTTGACTCCCCCTTAGCAACTTACATTCCTTGGAAGGCCATTCCTGGAGATTAGCTTATACCCATATGGGCGCGTTTTACTTCCCCTTCCAGGAGCGACAAGGGCGGTGCGGGCCGGATGAATCGCAGCAAACCCATTCGTGTGGATTCATGGGGGCTTGGGCTTCTGGGAATTGAAGTCCAAGAATATCTGGAGCACCAAGGTTCCCCATCACGGGGTTATACTTTTAACAGTGGAATCCACTGTTTCAGATCAGGGGCTAAGAAGGATTTGTTTAGGACTTGCTTGGATCTGGCTCTTTTCATGGAAACAACCATGTTTACCATTTCCAGTTTACACTTTGAATTGAGAATGTTTGGCTAAAATGCTGTTGCTTAGCATAATGATGTCACAACTAGAGTAGGCCGACTGAATCTGTAGCAATTGGTGAGTCAATTCTTCTATTCTTCCATGTCTAAGCCAGAGGTGAAACTGCCAAGATGAAGGCTCCTTTTGGTGAGTTAATTCTGCAGTTCCTTTCGCTATACATTCCACTGATTCAAAAGTGTTAAACTAGTTGCAACTTAACATACTGAGCAACATGATTTCAAGCTATGTACAGAAAGAGCATCCTTGAAGATTATGATATTTTTTAGTCATAATCGGGGGTACCCTGCTAACAGCAACCTTTTGTTGCTGGCTAATTTTCTCACACTGGTCAGGCGAAAGGAACTGAAGAATGAACTCACCAAAAGGTGCCTTCATTTTGCAGTCTGGCTTAGAAATGGAAGAACAACAACATAGATCTGTTCTTTCAGATACACTAGTACCTTGGATAACGTTATGACTTGGTTCCACAAGTCTCGTCGTTATCCGGTTTTTAACGTTGTGCGATACATTGATCACACAATGTTAAAAAAAGCCCTGTTTCCCTGGAGGCTGCAGCCAGAACGTCGGGATTTGAATCCTGACATTTTGGCTTGCTGCAGCCTCCAGGGAGGTGGGGGAACTTTGGAAACAGCTTGGATCGGGTCTCCCCACCTCCCTGGACCCAGCGGGGCAGTCAGAGACCCCAAAATTGGTAAAAAAAAGTCCGTTTTTTAAAACAATTTTGGGGTCTCTGACCCCCCCCCCCCCGGCTGGGTCCAGGGAGGTGGGGAGACCCAATCCAAGCTGTTTCTGGGCTTCCCCGACGTCCTCAGCCAGTGAAGCAAGCCAAAACATCAGGGTTTGAATCCCGACATTCTGGCTTGCTGCAGCCTCAAAGAGGGTGGGGGAACTTCAAAATTAGCGCGCATTGGGTCTCCCGACCTCCCTAGAGCCGATGCGTGCTATTTTTGAAGTTCCCCCACCCTCTTTGAGGCTGCAGCAAGCCAGAATGTCGGGATTCGAACCCTGACGTTTTGGCTTGCTGCACTGGCTGAGGACGTCGGGGAAGCCCAGAAACAGCTTGGATCGTGTCCCCTGCCTGCTCCAGAGAGATCAGAGGACCCGATCTACAGCTGCAGGGTGGCTGGGGAAGCTGATGGGGACTCCCTGTCGGCTTCCCTAGCCACCCGCCCTTGCCTCCGCAGCTGTGGGGTGGCTGGGGAAGCCGACGGGGGAGCCCCCCTTCAACTTTCCAGCCTCCCCACCCCTGCCTCCGTAGCTGCAGGGTGGCTGGGAAGCTGAATGGAGAACCCCGTTCAGCTTTCCAGCCACCCTGCTGCTAAGAACGACTGTATCGGATAACTTTAAAAATCGTGTTATTCGATACAAGATTTTTCCGAAAATCTTGTAACGTTATGCGGTTTTAGTCCTATACGGTACTCATGTTATCCGGGGTATTACTGTACTGTTATTTACAAAACAAAAATTTATTACCAGGCTTATATTTTAAGAATAGTTTTGTAATTGCAGTCCCTGAAGTTTTACACGAAATAAATTTGTTAATTTTAAGGCATTGTAAGACTCTGTTGTAGCAGCAAGTGAACATAGCTATCCCCTGAAAATATTTTTAAAATGCTTCATGTGAAATATCATTTATGCAAATGCAATTATTTTAGATATGTATGCCTTTCATCTGCCTTCTGCATTGCAGCATGAGACCCATATCACTGATCCAGTTCTGTGAGTCACATTCTGGTCTTGAGCCCTTTTGGCATGCAAAGTTCTCATCAGCCCCAGGCCAATATTAATGAAACTGCTGCCCTCCATCAAGATGGATTCAAGTGGGATTTAATCCACTTGGGGACCATTGCTCTCTTACTTAGGCCTAATCAACAAGAAGATTCTGACCATGGTTGGGAAAGATACAGCAATTTTAGCAGTGCATAGTCTTACACTCTTAAAATTTGGCATAAGGATCATCTTACCTCTTTTATGATGGTGCTCACTTCATCCACAATAAAGGCAGTCTTTAAAAAAATGAGAAATAACATTTCACAATTTAAGCAAATGTAAAGTTTGCACTGCGCAAAACTGATAAAAACTCAGTAGGAATCTGTAATTTAACCATTCTAATATCAATCAGGATATGATTACAAACTTAAGTATCCAACACCATGCTCAATTGTCATAATGCTATCTTTCACGAGTGGATGAACATAAGGTAAAGGTCACCTTTGCTCGAAAGTCAGTCATATCCGACTCTAGAGTTCAGTGCTCATCTCTGTTTCATAGCCAAAGAGCCAGCGCTTTCTGTTTCTGCAGACGTTTCCGTGGTCATGTGGCAGGCATAACTAGACACTGGAGCGCATGGAACACTTTTTACCTTCCCACCAAAGTGGTCCCTATTTATCTACTTGCAATTTCTTGCTTTTGAACTGCTAGGTTGGCAGGAGCTTATTCCGTCCTGCAGTATTTGAGTATCCTGCTGCCTTCCAGTCAGTCTTAGCCACTTGAGCCACTGCAGTCCCAGATGAACATAAGCAGTCACAAAAGAACAAATCTAAAAGCTCACAGAGAAACAGGTCATCCTGGAAATGTATGTTTGACCTCCTATGATGGCCATACAAAAAGACCATGACAGTAAACCCTTAAAACTGTTGGTAGAATCATAGAATAACTAGCTGACTTGGAATCATGAAGTAATGGAGTTGCAAGGAGCCTATAAGGCAGTCATTCGCAAACCCCCAGTCCGTGCATATCATTAATCCGCCCCACGGTGGCCACCACTTGGGATACTTCCTGGTTCAGTGCTGCACGCCAATGGAAGTCTCCAAGCATTGGGGATTAACTGCGGAGACAGAGTGGTGGAGCCATGGAATTTTTAAAAAACGGAGCCATGGGAAGTAGCGGAGCCTGTCCAAAAGCCCTGAAGCAACATGTGATTGCCACTGCCACTGATGACGGAAACGTAAGTCCAGGGAGCAAACATGCCCCTGGCCCCTGGGGGGAAGTGCTGGGAGCGGGTCTGGCCCCTGGCAAGAGTCCAACCCCTTGTTCAATGCAGATCTGACAGATGGGTGTCCAATTATCTCTTGAATGCTTCCAGTGTTTAAGAGCTCACCACCTCTTCAGACAGTTGGTTCTACTGTCGTACTGCTCTAACCAGTAGGACATTTCCCCTGATATTCAGCCTATATTTGGTTTCCATTATAGTGGAACCTTGCATAACAAACGGCTCAGTTAACACAAAAATCATATAACAAAATGAAATCCATAGAACATAGTGGCTTGGTTAACAATCCCCCCCCCCCCAAAATAGATTAATTGGTTTTCAATGCATTCCTATGGGAAACTGCATACAATGCATTCCTGTGGGAAATTTGCTTTACAATTTTTTTGTAATACAAAAGGTCCCAAAGAACGCATCAAAGTTATTAACCAAGGTTCCACTGTAATTTGAACCTGTTATTACATGCACTGCACTCAGGGATGATCTAGAACAGATCCTTCCTTTCCTCGTTCAAGTATTTGAAGAGTGCGATCATATCCCCTCTCAGTCTCCTTTTCTCAAGGCTTCCTTCAGTCTTTCCTCATAGGGCTTGACTTCATCTCCTCTGATCATCCTTGTTGCCCTTTTCTGTACCTGCTCAAATTTGTTTGCATCTTTCTTAAAGTGGAGGACATAAAAAGACCCAGATGCCCCTACAACACACACCCCTTCCTTCCACATCCACTGCTCACTCCAAAGGCCCTTGGAGAGACTCACACCCAGCACAGAAGCACCTTTTTGTCCAGCCTCCCCCCCCCCCCCACACACACACACTTGACAGGATCCTAGCCCAAAAGAGAGAAAGGCTCTGTCTCACACATACATACCCAAGCCTGCCTTCCTCCTTTGCCCCTTCCAGTAGAATAACCAAGGTTGCATTTGGCTTCTTTTTATTTCAAATTGGTGGAGGGCGCAGGGGCGGGAGCTGAAGGGACCCCTAAGGGGAATGCGGCCCCACCTCAGGGCAGGCCTTGGACCTTCATGGAGGAAGAGCTCGGAGAAGCTGATGGATCTCTTTCACACACACACAGATCTGTTCTCTCTCTCTCTCTCTCTCTCTCTCTCTCTCTCTCTCACACACACACACACACACACACGGATCTATTGTCACACACACACACAAGGTAACCTGTTCTCTCTCTCTCTCTCTCTCTCTCTCTCACACACACACACACACACACAAGATCTATTCTCTCACACACACACAAATATGTTCTCTCACTCACACACTCTCTCACACACACGAGGGAATCTATTGTCATACTCACACACAGATCTGTTCTCTCTCTCACACACACACACACACACAGATCTATTGTCACACTCACACACAAGGCAAACTGTTCTCTCTCTCTCTCTCTCTCTCTCTCTCACACACACACACACACACACACACACACACACACACACACGAGATCTATTCTCTCTCTCACACACAAATATCTTCTCTCACTCACACACTCTCTCACACACAGGAGGGAATCTATTGTCATACTCACACACAGATCTGTTCTCTCTCTCTCTCACACACACACACACACACACACGGATCTATTGTCACACTCACACACAAGGCAACCTGTTCTCTCTCTCTCTCTCTCTCACTCACTCACACACACACACACACACACACACACACGAGATCTATTCTCTCTCTCACACACAAATATGTTCTCTCACTCACACACTCTCTCACACACAGGAAGGAATCTATTGTCATACTCACACACAAAGCAACCTATTCTGTTCTTTCTCACACACGAGATCTATTCTCTCTCTTACACACACACACACACACACACACACGAGGGGATCTGCTGTCACAGTTACACACAGGCCATCTATTCTGTTCTCTCTCACACACACGAAATATATTCTCTCTCTCTCTCTCACACACACACAAGGCAGCCTATTCAGTTCTGTCACACAGACGAGATCTATTCTCTCTCACACACGAGATCTGTTGTCACACTCACACACAAGGCGACCTATCCTGTTCCCTTTCACACACACGAGATGTATTCTCTCATTTTACACACACACACAAACACACACACGAGGGGATCTGTTGTCACACACACGAGATCTATTCTCTCTCTTACACACACAAACACACTCACGAGGGGACCAGTCCGTTCTCTCTCACACGCGCGCACGACAAAGGGGAGCAACAAAGGGGAAAGAGGCGGGTCCCGAGCGGGGCGTCTCCCCGGGCGTCTCTCTTTCTCTCTCCTCTTACTCCACGGCCAACGGTGCCTGGAACCGAAGGGACCAGGCGGCGAGGGGGTCCGTTCGCCCCTCTGGGAGCAGACCGTGGGGAGAGAGCGAGGGAGGGAAAGAGGCAGACGGACTCCTGCCGCCCAACTCGGTTACCTCTTCCGCAGACTGGAGCTCGTCCATCTTCGCTGCTCCTCTAGAGGCGTCGCCGCCGCCGCCGCCGCCTCCTGCCTAGTTCCCTCAGCCCCCCACGACCGTTGCAAGCCACGCATGCGCAAAACACAGCGCCCCGCGTGCCTTGTCTCTTTCTCGGCCCCATTCTAGGCTCTCGACCAATCGAGCGAGGGGAGGCGGGGCGCGTCTCAGACGGTTGCTCGGCGACGGTCGCTCCGCGTTGCTTCTGCGCGTGCGTCAACCGTCTCCCAAGGCTTTGCCGCTTTCCGTGCGTGGCACGGCATTGAGTGGGGCGGGGCGTGCGGGGGGGGGCGCTTTTGGTGCTTTTGTGTTTGGGACGTTCTTGGCGTAACTTAGGGCGCCGGCGGCTTCGGCGACCGTAGAAGGAGAGACGGGGTGGGATTAGCAGGGCTTGTTTGCTTTAGGTCTCCTTGGCTCGAAAGCCAGTCGCCTCCGACTCTAGGGAGGCGGTGTCGTTTTCTGTTGACAGCCCAAGCGTCTGCAGACATTTTCGTGGTCATGTGGCAGGCATGACTAGAGACGTCAGAGCTCGCGGAAAGCTGTTACTTTTCCCGCCGAAGCAGTACCTCTTTATCTAATTAGATCAGCGCCAGTCTTTGCTGTTTTTCTGGAAATTAATAAATACGTTTCTTTTCCACCAAGCCTTCCTTCCTTAATCAATTTTGTATTTTTTTTTCCTTTTAAAGGTGTTTATTTTGACTGATAATATGTTTTGTGAGGGAAGGATTTGATATTTTTATGCGGTTTGATACTCTGTAAGCTGACCAGAGTGGTCTACCATATGGGTGAAGTATTTATTTATTTATTTATTAGTTCAAATTTATATTGCCACCCACTCGCCATGGCGACTCAGGGCGGCTTACAGACAATACATTACATTACATTACAATACAATATGTTGGGGTCGGCACAGGAAAAACCATTCTCAGAGTGTTATTTTTTTTGTGTATGATGAACATTTTATCCATCGTGGTTAATAGATTGATTCAACATCTTTTCCTTGACCCAAGTGTATGCCTCAAGCAATAATCTATAGCAGGGGTGGGCAACCTACGGCCTGTAGGCTGGACCCAGCCCACAGTGCCAGTGGAAGTGGACACAGACGCATTTATGATAACCATAAACGCACTCCTAGCTGTTGCAAATGTGTTTATGACAGCCACCAATGTGGTTTACAGCAGCATTTTCGGCGAGGAGACCCACCAGTCCAGCCCGCACAACTGAGGGAGCGTGACCCGGCCCCCAACCTTAAAAGGTTGGCAACCTCTGCTCTGTAGAGCATTTAAAATAGAAGAATGTTTTTTAAAAAATACAGGCTGACTGAAATGGTGTGTTGTTAAACTGAAGGCTGCTACAGCTGAACAGAGAGCATCCAGGATCAAGGAGGCCTGGATGTAGTGGTTGACTGATCAGCTGAGGTGTAGTTTTGGTAGGTCTCAGAAGGTAACTGTCACCTTACTTTTTGAGAAGGAACTGGGTTCCAGGTAGATTCCTGTTGTCCCCTGTTCTTAAGTGCCACTATAGTATGAAGAGAGGTACAGTTGCTGGAATTGTTTCTTCGCTTTGGTCACTGTGAAGGGAAACCAGCACAAGGGGGAAATGTTCAGAAGGCCCTGTGAGAAAATACAGTGTTCGCAAACTGCTTTCCTAGTCTTTCCCTTATTTTCCAAGGTATGACGAATAAGAAGCAGCCAGAGGATGGAAAGGACTTTCCAAGAACTGCTGAATGGAGCTAAGACAAGTGATGATGATGGCAACAGCAACACCCTTGCCCAGGCAGGCACAAAAATTCACCCATGTCTGGAGAGGCTGCAAAAAACAAGAGAGCGTTCAGGGCGAAAAAGCTCCTATAACTTTACCTCATTTTTTAACATCCAACATTGTGTCCAGGCCCATTTGTCTTTTTTGCCCAAGAAAAATAAGTGTTCATTCATTTTTGTTTTGTTGAGCTTCTGTACTGCCCATCTAGCATGACAGCTACCCTGGGTGGTTTATATGGATTAAAGGATAAAACATCTACCAAAACAACAGGGATACAATTACAAATGCAGCAACATGGCAGGTGGTCATATATTTTCTTAAAGAACACGAGCAAAGTTTTAATTTGTGTTCTGAAAAACAAGAAGGGATGGGACCTTGCAGACTTCCCATGGGAGCTTGTTCCATAGTATGGTGCTATTTCTGAAAAGGCCTGGTTTCTTGTTACAGATATACAGATTCTTTTAGGTACCACTTTGGTGGGAAGGTAAACAGTGTTCTGTTCACTCTGGTGTCAAGGCATGCCTGTCACATGTCCATGGAAACATCTGCAGACACAGACAGCGCTGGCTCTTTGCCTGCAAACAGATGAGTACTGATCCCTACAATCAAATACGACTGGCTTTCGAGCAAGGGTAAGCACCCTCAACTGCAAAATGTCAGAGGATCTGGTGTGATGGACAGATTTACTTGGATGGAGACGAGATCCCAAACTGAAGGCTTTTATATGTTAAAGTCTAAGCTTTGAACCTCCCTCATGCTTTAGCTAACAGGAAACCAGCATGAAGTGGCCAGAGATGGGGTGATGTGAGAATACTCATAATAAATCTGGCTGCTGCATTCTGGGCCATAACACGACACAACAACAATTTTGCTACTGGGAATAACATGTGATTTACATGATATCAAGTGCGCTGATTCCAAATCTGAACTCAGATTTGGCCTATCACCTACAGATTTTAAGTTATAGGTATGCTATAGCTGTTAAAATGGTTGGTAATTGGGTAATGTATTTTTATATGGGAACATTATAATAGTTGTGGCTACCACTATACCTACTGCCACCTCAGCTGAATCACATCCCCTCGTGGCATGCATGTTCTAGGAGCGGCTGGGCATGTCTGGGCAAGTTAGCAAGCTGACATGAGAAATAGGTATATAAGGTGAGATGGACCAAGGGCTTGTCTCTAGTGCAAAACCATCTTATTGGATAGTACAGCTATCATGGAACTATGAGGCAAAAGTTAATTATGTATAGAGATTAGCTGTCCATGGGGCGTGGTTAGGCCTGTGGTGTAAAAAGGTTGGGAACCCCTATTTAGATAGATTTGAAATGAGTGGGTAACTGGCTGCTGATGTCACAGAAACACTGGTCTTTTCTTAAGGAAAGGAAAATGGTTATATTCTCTGTAGAGTTGGGAAATGCATTTAGACATTTATCTCATGTTAAAACTGTACCCTCAGCCCCCTCCCCTTATGTACCTCATTCTACATGAATAAATGGATGGAGCTTTTGTGTTTATACTTTACAAGCATATGGGATTGTTTTATACAATATAATAGATATTTTAAAAACTACACATAATGCGCAGTGCAGGGATGGAGGAATCACAATTTGGAATCAAAATTGCTGGGCAAAACATCAACAATTTGAGATATGCAGATGATACCACCCTAATGGCAGAAAGTGAGGAAGACCTAAAGAAGCTGCTGCTTAGGTTGAAAGAAGAGAGTGAAAAAGCTGGGTTGAGACTCAACATCAAGAAAACCAAGATAATGGCCACAGGCCCTATCAGCCCCTGGAAAATAGATGGGGAAGAAGTAGAAGCAGTGACAGATTTTACATTCTTAGGATCCAAGATCACTGCAGATTGAGGTTGCAGCCATGAAATAAAAAAAAGGGACTGATTCTTGGAAGACAAGCTATGAGAAACTTGAGGAACATACAGTAATACCTCAGATAACATTAGTATCGAATAACACTAAAATCGCATAACATTAAGCAATCTGGGGGGAAGAATTGCATCGGATAACATTAAGATCCTATGGGATGCATCGGATAACAACCGCTAAAGCCTGTGTGGTTACAATGTATCTCTATGGATCCCATAGGATTTTAACATGCATCGGATAACACTAAAAATCGGATAACACCAAGACTTGTGGAACCAGGTTTTAACGTTATTCGAGGTTTTACTGTAGTTAAAAATAGAGACATCACCTTGAAAACAAAAATTCGCATAGTCAAAGCAATGGTATTTCCTGTTGCAATGTATGGTTGTGAGAGCTGGACCAATAGGATAGCTGAGCGCAGAAGAATAGACACCTTTGAAATGTGGTGTTGGAGGAGAGTTTTGAGAGTCCCCTGGACAGCGAGGAGAACAAATAGGTAAATCTTAGAAGAAATCAACCCTAACTGCTCCTTAGAAGGTCAAATAGTAAAGATGAAGCTAAAGTACTTTGGACATCAAATGAGAAGAGAGGATTCACTTGAGAAAGCCTTGATGCTGGGAAAGGTGGAGGGCAAAAGAAGAAGGGGGCAGCCAAAAATGAGATGGCTAGATGGTATTGTAGATGCAGTGGACACAGAGCTGGGCGGGTTAAGGAGGATCGTGGAGGACAGAGGTGCCTGGAGGGCAATGGTCCACAGGGTCGCAAAGGGTCGGAATCAACTGTGCGACTAAACAACAAAACATAGTCACATTGTGGTGTCAAAGGAAAGAAACACTGTCATTTCTAGTAAATAAGATATTGAAGAACTTTCTGTTCTAATTCTGACTGCGGAAGTTGAGGTTTGCAATATTGCACGCATCTAACATTGGTGAGTAAGAAAGAGGGAAGCCACTTGAAAGTATCACATTTAACAGCCACTGCATTTCCTGTTAGGAGGTTTTAGTATGAGGTACATATTAAGTACATTTTCTCAAGGTGAACTATTTCCTCTCAAATCATTAAGGCACTCTAAGCTTCTTTGTGACTGAAATTACATTAGTAGCAGTTAACGCTTGATGCACAAGGTTGTAGGATGCTATAGTGCACACAGAGGAAGTCTATCAAAATTGATTCCAGAAAACAAAACCAACTGGGATATGATACAACATTTTCTGCAATAAGATGAATCATGATCCATCTCTTCTGTAGGAGAAAAAGGTAAGTTAATCTTTCCTAATAGAAAAGAAATGTAGGGACTTAAAAATATATATATATACGGTCATACAGAGTTGTTTGTGAGCAAGTGCTATACCCATTGTTTTTGTTGTTACTGTTTTCCCCCATAACAGAAGGTGGACAGATTGTTCTTCACGATTTATTGAATTAGCAATCAGACATTCTATTTCAGATTACAGGAACTTCTGTTGATATAATATCCCAAAGTAGTGCAGGGTTAAAGGACTTGGAATTTTGTTAATGAATTCTAAAAATACAAAAATAGCAGTAATTTCTAATAAGAGAATGTTTGTTCCTTTCTCATTTTCTATTTTGTCTTCAGTTAAATATCACACTATCACCATAATTTTTCATGGTTCAGTTTTAATGATCGCTATTGTTGGTACAGCAAAATATTGCAGTTGTGTTTATTTGTTCTTTCGAAAATGCACTTATATGGCATTCAGAGTTGGTGTGACATAAAATAGTTGCTACAGTTACACATTGCAAATCAAGAGGTGTTCTGTTCAGATGTTGCTTTTGTCACAAAGTTTATATTTAAGGTAAATTTTAGATTAGATTGATCAGTCAGGATATTTTGGATCTAATATGAGTTTGGCAAGATTCCTATTAATATCCGTGTTTTCCCGAAAATAAGGCATCGTTTTATATTTATTTTTCCTCAAGAAGACACACTATGGCTTATTTTCAGGGGATGTCTTATTTTTATTACGCCACTGGCTGCCTGTCTTCTTTACTGCTCCGTGCCGGGATGCTGCATAGGCACACCTATCACTATGTCTTATTTTCGGGGTATGGCTTTTATTGCGCAACTGCTGAGAAATCCTGCTACGGCTTATTTTATGGGTATGTCTTATTTTCGGTGAAACATGGTATTACTCACATAACATCTGCAGAACAGTTTGTCTTAATGTCATGGCCAGTATCCTATAGCTTGTTTCAACTAAGAAACAGACATACTGGATCAGTTGCTGAATATTAAGTCAATACTTATGCAAGTCTTGTTGAATCTTTAGGAGAGTGGCAATAGGATATTGGCTCATGTATTTTAAGACTTTATGTAATGTTGCAGAGAGAATGTCAGTTTCTGTGGTTGCACAGTATGAAATGAACAATGAGTTATGCATTATCCCAGAAGTTCTCAACCTTTTATAGCTGGGTGCCAGGTCATGCTCCCACAGACAGCTTTAGGGGCCAGACGGCCATTTTGCCCTTCCTCCACCACATGGCACTTCCTGGTGTGGTGGAGGTAGTGGAGGGCCACATGAAATGGTGCTGTGGGCCATATCCGACCCATGGGCCACAGGTTGAGAATCCCTGCATTATGCAGTATCTTTTCCTTCTTTCCCATGTACTATAAATTTAACACTTTAACATATCTTGTATTTCTGAGCAACATCATTCTTTCTTTTCGAGCACATTCTTGCTTTTGAACACAGTAGGTTATTTGTAACTTCCAAATAGTGGCTTCTGAACTTTTTTGAATAGGCAATTCTTCATATTTTCTTAAGTTGCATGTTAAAGAGTAATCCATGTCTTCTTTTATAAACAGTTCTTTATTTTCTGAAAGTAAGCAGCAGAGTTCCTTTTTGGATAGATGCACACCTTAATGGGGAGAGGGGGATTGAGTGTATCAGTGATGGTGAAAGAAATAATGTCAAAAGGCCAGACTCCATTATGAGCTGCCTGGCAGAGTCACTCAAGGTGGGATGATCAGTGTGGCACAGGCAGTTTGAGATTTTAATGCATGGGAAAATATATCAACCAACACTCAAGTCTATGTTCCAACGACAAATACTGAAGAAGATGAAACTGACACATTTTATACAAGCACCTGAGAGAAAACTGATCACCCATCAAAGCAAGAACTCTTCATCATAATAGGTGACTGGAACACAAAAGTAAAGGACAAAACAGAACCAAACGTTGTTGGAAAATTTGGTCTAGGGCAGTACAGTATTCCCCAACCTTTGGCTTTTGGCTTTCAGTTTCCAGAAGCCTTAGCCAATTCCCAAAAGCACTGATCAGCCAATGTACTGACCTGGGCTTCTGGGAATTGAAGTCCAAAAGCCAACGTTTGGGGAACATTGGTCTAGGGGACAGAAATTAAGAGAAGAAGGACTCACTGAGTTCTGCACTTTCAACAATCTCTTTATTGTAGACACATGCTTTAAGCCAAGGGCCCTCAAACTATGGCCCACAGGCCAGATCCATCCCATGGCATCAAATAATTTAGCCCTCACCCTCGCTGTGGCCGTGGGTGGCAGTGGCAGTCCCTCAACAGTCTGAGGACCCCTGCTAACTATGCAGTCACACAGATGACTATACATTTGGACATCATCAGATGGCCAAAATAGAAGTCAAATAGATAATGTAATTGGAAGCAGGAGATGGAGAAGCTGTATTCTCTCTGCCAAAACAATATGAGGAGCAGATTATGTTATGGGTCATGAATTATTAATTTTCAACATTAGAGTAAAGATGAAAAAGAACACTAAAACAATCATATTACTAACATATAATTTAAACAACATTCCTGATGAATGTCCACATGAGTCACAGATTTACATTACTGTAATCAATTAACCATGAACCAGAATAACTGTGGATTGAAACTAGAGATAATATTAGGTAGGAAAAATGTAAAATGACAATTCTTGTAGTGAATAAAAAAGAAATAAACTAAATGGATGAGGGATTAAAGACTTAAAATTGTTAAAAACAGAAGCGAAGCAAAAGTAAAAAAGGACTGAAATAGATTCAGTACCATGAATGGAGCTTTTTAGCAACTATCATATAGAAATAAAAAGAATAATTACAATAATCAGTACAGAGAAACACATGGTAAATAAAAGATCTTTCTTGGATGACGCAAAAAATCAAAAGAAAACCAGGTTACTACTTTTGGAGTACTAAAGATCAGCAGTGAAGCATACTGTCTGAGCAAGAGAAAATAATGAGAAGATGGAATCAGTATACTGAAAACCTATACAGAAGAGATAAAAGGATGATAGATTTTGAATAGGAATTCTATGATGAAGAACCTGCAGTTCTAGAAAGTGAAGTGAAAGCTGCTTTGAAAGTATTAGGAATAAATAAGATACAGATATCTTTGTGATCTCCAAATCCAGGCTCATTCATAAACTCAGAACCAAGTCAAACATAGTTTTGTTCTACTAAATAGTTACTAATTCATCTAGAGATACACATGCAAAAGCACAGACAGGATGGCATGATTCATCTGATCATGAGTAGAACTAACCACAGCTGCAGGAACTAGGAGTGCCCCTGAAAGCCTAAATAACTGCTGACTTTGTTCAGAAGCTGCCCACATGTACACAACTCCCTGGCTTTGTTAAAAGATTCTCCACATAGGCACATACCTTCATATGTGAATAACTTGCTCATATTTAGATCACAGTTTCACTGTGAAAATGCTCATCAGCCTCAGTCTAGGGGCCCACTGTCAAAGTGGACGTGGTTAAAACCCATTCAAATAACACACGACTTGTATCTGTAACCCTATTCATGCCTAGTTCCCAAAAGATCAAATGTAGCTGATAGTGTTAAAATGCAATATACCGTAAATGACTGTAATGGTGAACAAGACACTCACAACTTGTATTCTTTATGTCTTTAATTTTTGTCTCTTGTTTTATTCCATCTGTGCTTTCCCTTTAGTTCACTTTTTATAACAGATACACCACCACACAATTTGTTGTCTTCTGCTTGCTTATCTTGATCACTAGTGTAAAGGCAGTGGTGTGCTATGAGCAGAGCTGTGGAAGCAGGGTCAGTTTACTGATATCTTTATTATCCAGCAAAGAAGCAGTAGCACAGTGGTTTGCTGGCAGCTATAAACTCTGTGCTTTGTGCCCCACTTTGGCAACATATAGGGCAGGACCAGAAACCATGAATGGTTGTGAGTGTCTGTGACCCCAGCAGATTGAGATTATAGGATGCTGCAAGAAATATAGAATTTTAGACATTTTCCTTTCAACAAAATATAACCCAAGGACATTACATACTGCACATTTAAAATGCTTATTTCAGAATACTGTACCTTAATTAAAAGTACTGTTTTAGGAATAATCAACATGTTCGTATGAAAGAAACTACAGTAATACCCCGGATAACGATTGTACCGGATAGCGCTAGAATAGGATAATGATGCAAGATTTTTGGAAAAATCTTGCATCGGATAACGCGATTTTTAGTGTTATCCGGTACAATCATGTGGGGTGTGTGTGTTGGATTGGGTAGACCATCTACCCAATCCAAGTCATAACCAAGTCATAACGTTATCCGAGGTATTACTGTATTCCAAATCAGATTATGCTACATTTCCAGATACAAGCATCGGACATTAAATTACTTTTGAAAGACTTGCTACTTTTTCTATATTTGTTACTGAACATTGTTTCCATTGCTTGTGAGGAATGTAAACCTAGATTAGAAATGCTTAAAGACCAGCAGGGAAACACTGTATCTGATCAAGATAAAATAAAGAGAAGACGGAAACAGTATACTGAAGACCTATACATAAGAGATACAAGAATGACAGACTTCTTTGAAGAGGAATCCTATGATGAAGAACCTGAAAATAAAGTCCAGATAGAGAAACCTAGTGTGGCGTAGTAGATAAAGTGGTGGATTAGGGCTCAGGAGGCCCTGGTTCAAATCTCCACTCAGCCATAGAAATTGCTGGAAGTGTGGAACTGGCAAAACATGAATTAATAATCTCACTTACCTTGAAGCCCTTATCAGGTTTGCTAAAACTTGGTTCCAAATTGATGACACATAACAACAAGTTGCAATTTACTTTTATCTCCTTTTCCTGGCCAATTTCTCCAAAATACTTAACAGGCTTTTTATTAAAGTGCCCTTTGTTTTTCAACATGTCAACTATATGTTGACAGAGAAGTGGCTTTTCCTGTTCCTTGGTGTATTTTCTGCGCAGAGCTAACACATGAATTGCTTAGTGCACAATGCCAGAAAGAAAATGGCATTGTCTGAGTTTATGTGGGATGTGTGTTGTTAGTGATAGCCCTATTGTGCTGTGAGAAACCTTTTTATCTACCTCTGCAGGCACATTCTGATGACATGTCCATTACCTATTAAGACCTATAAATAATTGATTGGTTAAAAAAAAACATTGGAGCATCTCTCTTGCACACCACACTAGTTCTACATGCTTCACTTCAACAGAACAAGGTGAACTTCAGTAAACAAGTAGAAGGATTGTATTTCAGTTCAAGTAGCATTATTTTTTTCATCTGAGTAGGAGGCATTCTATGAATTCTATGCTATTGTTTACTTGAAAAGTTTTATTCTCCCCCATTGCCTTTTTATAAATTACAAAGCAAAATGGTTTGTACACATATCATTATATTGGGTTGGTTTTCTTCTTTAGCACCAGGGTACGTAAATGCTGTGATGGGTAGCAGGGCTTGTCATATTAAAATGAGTCTGGGTGATGATCAGTCATGTTTCTTATTTCAACTGTGACCAAATGGCTTCATTGACTGTATGTCAGAACAATATATGTCTGGTTTTTTAAAAGCAGAAATAGGAACTTGCATTGTACTAATAAAGGCTAAAAGGAGAAGTGAAATAAATTTTATTTTTTAATAGTTCCTGAGAAATAACATATTTTACTTATATGAGATTCATAAAGCAAGGTAAGTGGAATTTCTCCCTTTCCACTTTTTCTTTTTAGTTTGAGACACATCTCAGTGTATTAGGCCACATTTCTATTATTTTATCAGTTTGAGTGCTATCTGGAACGGATTGAGGACCTAAAGTCATTTGCTTCCAGAAGACAGCAGATTAACAGCAACCCAGCCAAAGAAGTGTGATCAGCAGCTGACAAGAGTGTGAAAACAATGTTTTGCATGGAAAAATGTTCTTTTCAACTTTCTTCAGAAGAATGATCAATCTAAATGTATCCTTAAAGCAAAAAAGGACACAGAAAGTTAAATGGATTCATAGATCTTTTGATTACTGAATCCTGTTTCTAGTTTCACTTGGTTCATCAAAGATCAAGATCAGTGTCTAAAAAAATCACAAAACTCGGGAAACAAAAATGTCCCTGCAACTGGACCTCAACTTACTTAAGGGTCTGGAGCAAGAGGTTGTTTTAGATGTCCTGCACCGTGACCAAATGTTGAGAGAGGTGGAGGAAGAAAGAGTAAGGTATGTTACAATTATTCCGTGTGATTATTTATTTCCCTGTTTGCTTTGATTTTTTGTCATACAGTATTTCTCTCAGCATTCTTCTATCTAATTTCTTTAGCAAAACCACTCTAATGATGAAACACTGAGTGAAAACGTTTGTAGGAAGAAGTCTACCAATTCTTACAAAACACATAGGGACTACAGTGGCTTAGTGGTTCAGATGCTTAACTTGATGACTGCATGACGGAGTGAACTCCCATCTCTGTCCCAGCTCCTGCCAACCTGGCAGTTTGAAATCAAGAAGTTGCAAGTAGATAAATAGGTACCACTTTGATGGGAGCCATGGCCATTAGAGGTTAATACCAAGCCATCAAGAGCAACTTTAGCCAGGCAACCAAAAATAACAGGAACTACAGGAGGATCAAAAAGGACATACTTTTCTCTGTTCTTTCCCATCATAAGCCATCTGTCATAGCAGGCTGCTGTGGCTCAGTGGTTAAGAAGCTTGCCTTGTTAGCTGGAAGGCTAGCAAGTTGTCAGTTTGAGACCCAGGTTACTGGATGATGGATTTAGCACCCAGCTCTTGGGGACATGAAAGGAGGCTCATCTGGGCTTTCCCTGAGTTTGTTTCTTCTGCAAAACTCCTTTCAACCCGGAATAATTTCTGACACAAAATTATTATTATAGCCATCTTTCACGACAACAAGAGCTGCTTATGTACTTTGACTAAACCAGAAGCCAAATTGGAATTTGTTTAGACAACCAACGTCATCCAAAAGCACCTAAATATGGGATATTACCATTCTCCACAGACTTCATGACCATTAAATATTGGCCAGAATTGGTTAGTTAGACTGGCATAAGTGTTATATTGGGTGAATTGCTGCTACTTGACAAATTGCTTTTTGTATCCCTTGCCATGTGCCAACTCATTGCCTGGTGTACAATGAGAAATACAAACAACAACATATTAACTAGCAGCTATTTAATGCTGCAGGTTTTCCTAGTTGCACTTAGCACTGATGACCTACAGGATTCTGGCCAATAGATAGTAAATATTCAGGACCATACAGTTTGAGTTTGCTTTTTTCAGTACTCATTTTGGGGTACACAGAAAGAGCCTCCTCGAAGATTGTAGTATTCTTGAATTGCAATTGTGCGTACCCTGGTAATGGCAACCTTGTGTTGTTGGCTAATTTTTCTCACACTAGGTCAGGTGAAGGGAACTGCAAAATAAATTCACCAAAGTGGGGGGGGGGCCTTCATTTTGGCAGTATCATGTCTGGCCTAGACATGGAAGAAGTAGTAGTAATGGTATTTAGCGGAGAAATTTGATAGGAGAGTTGGTCTCTATTATAGTACCTTGTGTTAACTGCTCCAATTACAGCATATTATTAAGGAAAGTCTTTCTGTGCAACTAGTTAGAAAGCACTGTGTCTATAGGAGTTCCATAAGTGTTTATTTATTTGCAAAACTACTTTTGAGAAAATGTACACATATTTTCATCTTTTTCTGGGTGAGAGCAGGAAACTGAGAGTGCAGCTCCAGCAACTCTTGTGGAAAGAGGCAAAAAGCATCAACCATGACTACCAGGAGAGGTCTTGTGCCCGCTGTCAGAAGGCTCTTGGGATGCTGTTCAACAGAGGGGCCGTGTGCAACGGGTGCAGTCATCAAGTTTGCTCCAGTTGCCGTGTTTTTCTGAATCCCTACCTATGGAAATGCACGGTCTGCTATGCTCTTGAGTAAGACTTCTACAGACTTTGTTCAAATGGGAGCTAAGCTTTTTGTTATTTGATGGCTTTCTGAAATGCATTGATGTGGTCATACCCATGTGAGAGTGCATGGTTTCAGTTCTGTAGGAATGACAACACAGTTGCCTGATGAAAAAGAAGCAAGGGCATGTTTCAGGAAGAATAGAGGAGGAAGGGGATGATTGCATGAGATGAAAAAGAAGACAGGGTGACAGGGGAGGCTAGGACTGGATAGTAGTTAAGACAGATATGTGAGCATATTTTCAAAGTGAGAAGAGGCTCTTTCTGTGCACCCATACCATGAAGACTATCCTGAGAATATAATGCAGTAGTCTTCCAGGCCCTATCACTCCCTGGAAAATAAATGGGGAAGAAGTAGAAGCAGTGACAGACTTTACTTTCTTAAGACCAAAGATCACTGTAGATGGAGATTGCAGCCATGAAATAAAAAGGCGACAAATTCTGGGGAGACAAGCTATGAGAAACCTGGGGAACATAGTCAAAAGTAGACACATCACCTTGCAAGCAAAAATTCGCACAGTCAAGGAAATGGTATTCCCGGAGGTAATGTACAGTTGTGAGAGCGGGACCATAAGGAAAGCTGAGTGCAGAAGAATATATGCCTTTGAAAAGTGGTGTTGGAGGAGAGTTTTGAGAATGCCCTGAATAGCGAGGAGAACAAATAGGTCCATCTTAGAAGAAATCTACCCTAACTGCTCCTTAGAAGGTAAAATAGTAAAGATGAAGCTAAAGTACTTTGGACATCATATGAGAAGAGAGGATTCACTTGAGAAAGCCTTGATCCTGGGAAAGGTGGAGGGCAAAAGAAGAAGAGGGCGGCCAAAAATGAGATGGTTAGATGGTATTGTAGATACAATGGGCACAGAGCTGGGTTGGTTGAGGAGGATGGTGGAAGACGGAGGTGCCTGGCGGGCAATGGTCCATAGGGTCGCAAAGGGTCAGAGTCAACTGTGCGACTGAACAACAACAACAAAGTCTTCCATTTGCTTTCCACATCACAGTGTGACACCTGTACCACTGATCCAGTTCCATGAGTAACTTTCTGTTCCTCAGCCCTTTTGGCACATAAAGTTCTCATCGGCCTCAGGCCAGTATTGATAAAGCTGCTGCCCTCCATCAAGATGGATTCAAGTGGGATTTATTCTACTTGGGGACCATCACAGGGCTGTCAGGTTAGTTAGTTGCCATCTGACACTCAGTGTTGAGTTGCTGGCAGTATGGTCTACTCTATTACCATAGCAGGATAACCTGGGCAGACTGATTCCTTGTGTTGGCATCCAAAAATAACTCTGACTCCTTGGAAGGACTAATATTGAAGATGAAGCTAAAGTACTTTGGCCACCAAATGAGAAGAGAGGACTCAGTCGAGAAGGCCTTGATGCTTGGAAAGATCGAAGGCAAAAGGAGAAGAGGATGGCAGAGGATGAGATAATTAGATGGCATTGTTGATGCAATGGGGATAGAGCTGAGCAGGCTGCGGAGGATGGTGGAGGATAGGGGTGCATGGCATGCAATGGTCCATGGGGTTGCAAAGGGTTGGACTCGACTATGTGACTGAAGAACAACGAAAATGGATTTTAAAAGTAAATCATAGGTGCAGAGGCATCCTGCAATCAGACTCAGGACTGGGGGCTTAAATGGGCATTAACTCATTGCTTCCATTGCATCAATGCATTTCAGAATTCAGTGCTCAGGTTTGAACTAATTTCAAATCCTGACTTCAAACTTTATTTCAAAGTAATCATAACCTACGCTTTCAAGCCTATTTTCATATGTATAACATTTAGAAGCATTGAAATTGTAAATGTATCTGGTACCAAATTCTGCTAATTTTCCATGCTAATTCAGAGCCTTTAAGCAAGTTTATCCCTTCTTAAGCTATTGTGAACTTTTGTTTTTGCAGGGATATTAAAGTGAAAGCTGGTGACTGGTTTTTTGAAGAGCGAGCAAAGAAATTCCCAGGTGAAGGTAGTTATTAAAAAGCACCAGGAGGTCATTAAGCAGTGTTGAATGCAAGATAATCTGGTAAACTTGTTATTGTCTTTTAAACAGAGCCGTAGCCAGAGGGAGGCCAGCCCCCCCCCAAAAAAACCCTCCTGAGCTAGCAGCCCACCCCTCCGGGATGCCAATGGTGTGTGTGTGTGTGTGTGTGTGTGTGTGTGTGTGTGTGTAACATTGTTGCCCCTCTTGGGAAAAAAATCCCTGTCCCCCTGTCACGTACCAGTTGGCCCCCTCTGCTCTGGAAACCTCCTTAACCAAAGCCCCCAGAGGGCAGGCTGGCCAGCAATAAAGCTTTACAGCCCTTAGCTGCTTCTCACACTACAAGGAGGTTTAAATAGGTAGCGCGTTCGGAGGCTTTGTGTGTGAATGTAATGCTTCTCTTACCCTTTTAGTCCAACGAAGACACGTTGCTCAAGCAATGAAGGTTTATTGATCAGGTATATTGATCAGGTTCATAAAGCATAAAATTCAGTAGCATAAGTCAGTCCAGCAAACAGAGTTACAGTCCAGGTTCATTAGGTAACCAATTTGGAAAGAAGAGAAATCCCACACAATAGCCAGAGTCTCAATCTATTGAGATCCAAATATGAACTCACTAACTTCTCTGCAAACATGGAGAATTTGCGGTCAGGTGGGTTAGCCCTAGCCAATCCGGTAACAGAGAAAAATATTCTCAAAACAATGGATTGTTTACATCCATGTAGAGTCAGTGTTCTAGCGTGTAGTCAAAACATGAATCTCAGCTAGCTAGAAAGATAAGAAATACTGGAAAACAGGCAGTCTTGTGATAGTCTTGTGAGACATACAGAAAGGACAAAATATTTTTATGAGGCCTAGCTGAATAATCTACTGCCTCAAGCCTTGGGAAGCATGAGAAAATGTGTTGTTTCCTGACACCCCCAATCTAGAATCCTGGCTATGGCCCTGCTTTTAAACCTTTGCTTTTTTTAGCGAGATACATGCATGATCTGAAGTAAACAATAGATTCTCAAATAAATAATACAGAGTACCACATGCAGCTTGTTTTAGTGAACAATAATGGAGGAGATGTTTAGTGTTTTAATCAAATATAGTGCACTGTCTTGCCTGTATATATTTATTATAATGACTATTAATACTATCGATCTATTGTGACCAAATGAATAAGAGATCTCTGAAATGCCCTGTCCTTAACAGCCCTGCTCAGCTCATGCAAATTCAAGCCTGTGAGTTCCTCTAGGAGGGTGTCAATCCATCTCATGTTTGGTCTTCTTCTTTTCCTGCTACCTTCTGCCTTTCCCAGTGTTATAGTCTTATCCAGAGAATCTTGCATTCTCATGGTGTAGGAGAACCCCAGTTTCATCATTTTTGCCTGCAAAGATAATTCAGGCTTGATTTAATCTAGGACCTACTTACAGTATTTGCCTTTCTGGGAGTTTAGGGTTTCTGCAAAGTTCTCCTCTAGCACTGCAGCTTAAATGAGCCATTTTTTCCTGTCAGCTTTCTTTATGGTCCAGCTTTCACATTTGTACCTAGTGATCAGAAATACAGTAGTGTGGACAATCTTGGTCTCCACTAACTCATCCTTACACTTGATGATCTTTTCTATTTCTTTTATTGTTAACCTTTTGAGTCTCTGTCTCCTTCTGATGTCTTGGTTGATAATAATTATTTTGTGTCAGAGATTACTCTGGGTTGAAAGGATTTTTGCTGGAGAAACTCTACTCAGGGGACGCCTGAATGAGGCTCCTTTCATGTCCCTGTGCAGCTCTCAGGTTTCGAAACCTGACCTTCCAGTTTCCAGCTCAGCGTCTTAACCACTAAGCTACCGGGTGAGCTTGGTTGATTTGGATTGATGATTGAACTAAGGCATAAAAAATCTTTTAGTCAAATTGAAAGAAACAAGTGCCAAAGCAGGATTGCAGTTGAGCAGTCAAGAAGACAAAAATCATGACTATAGAAACACTGCACAACTTTAGTGAAGACAATTACAAATTTGAAACAGTGAAAGATTTTGTAAGTCATTTCAAGTCATTGCTGCTTCTGCCAGTGAGATGGTGTCATCTGCGTATCTTAAATTTTTGATGTTTCTTTCACTAATTTGCACTCCTCCTTCATTAGAATCAATCTGGGTTGCCATATAATACTGCTTGAGCAAGCTTGACCAAAGGGTTCTGGATCTTCCCTTGTGCACATCACACACAGTACCATGCATCCCAAACCTATCACAAATGCATGCAATTGTTAGGCGTGTTGGAGCAGAAAGAATTAATATGTGAATACTGTACCTGTTTATTGCTATTAAATAACCTTGGTGGGATCTGTTCCCCCCCCCCCCCCAGGAAAACATGAAACTGCTGGCTCAAAGCTCTTGAAATTTTATGAAGAACTAAGGTAAAAACAAGAATGATTTGTCTTAGAAAGGTGATACAATACTTAGGAATATATTACATAGTGCAAAATAAACTGTCCTGTAAAGCTTCCACAAAATGTCAATGCTAATTATTAAAAATTTATGGAACATGTTCGCTATGAGTGGAGGAGAAGATTTTGTTTGTGCATAAGAAGAGGTGGCCAAAACATAAAGAATATTTTGTAAACAATTGTTAAAAGTTTGGGATGAATATTTTGTCAATAAAGGTACATTTAACTACAATTTCCCTTTTTGGGACATCCTGTAGAGGAGGAGTCATCAACCTTTGTGAAAAAACAAAAAGGGGTGAGAGGCATCTCTTCAAAGAGGCGCTTTCTCATTAGTAGGTTGGTGGCTGACATTTTTAAAGGTACAAACATCATCCTATCTGTAGGACAGGGGGCAATCAACTTAATTAATTTTGACCATATGATCAATAAAGTGGTATGATTGTATGATTATAGGTTTATGAAATGAGAGTCTTGACTTCTGCTACAGACTACCAAGAGATTGTGGCGCTGCTTTGTTTACAATCTGTTGGGAGACTTATTGTGGTCTACTCAACTCATCTATGTGATATTGCAGTTATGTAATAATATTCTTAGGAAGGTCTGCTGTTCAAATTTTTATAGGTCTTGGGGCATCAGATGAAAACTTTTATTTAGATTGATATTTGTCTCCAAAGTTTATTACTGTTCTGTTTTGACTGGGAGGTTATTACTTTTTTGGGGGGAGAGGGGATAGTTTTGCCATTAGCTTTTTATTGATATACTACTGTATTTATTATGAACAGTCTTTGACAGTTATCTGTTTAGTTCAGGGGTCTGCAAACTTGGCTCCCCAGATGTTTTTGGACTTCAATTCCCAGAAGCCCTGATCAGCAGGTGAGCTGATTTGGGCTTCTGGGAATTGAAGTTCAAGAACATCTGGAGAACCAAGTTTGAGGAACCCTGGTTTAGTTGATGAAATTTGAAATGATTAGGCTTGGTAAAGTGGGAAAAAGCAGTGGAACATTGCAGAAATGTACTTAAATAAGGTCTGTCACATTCCTTTCCCCTTAAATCCTTAGTAAAATTTCAGTGGTTCCTCCAACGCCTCCTCCATTTGCTGAATCTGTAACAGGAGTCAATACAGTGGTAATGTATATATATTTTAATTTTTTTGAATTATTTGTGCTCTACATGTATGCAGATTCTAATATTGTTAGAATTTAAATATTGGTTAAAATTGCCTCCACCCAGTCGCTCAGATCTTCTTGTTTGAACAGGAAACATCACAGTGAAATTCTTCTTTACTTTTAAATTTGAGCTGCCCCTTTTCAAAGAAATCACTTGGCAGCAAAAATGAATTGATTTTGGCTGTAACATTGGTCAATTCCTGATCTTTACATCAATTGGGAACATAAGCAAGCATGAGCTTTTTTTTTTTTCAAAATCAGGATACCTCCTCATTTGATAAAAGAAAAAATAATAATGAATTAGTGAGTGAGTGAGTGATTTCCTACAGCTTTTTTCCTGGGTTACAGCAGGCCTTCAACTGAATGAAAAGCTCACTGCCTGGTTCAATTCAGAATCACAGTAATGGAGACTTCTCCCATCTTGTTGTATGAACAGAAAACATGATAGTGAAATTGTTTCTTATTTTTAAATTTGAGCTGGACCCTGTTCAAATGAAGCATCTAGTTTCAAGTTCAAAGATATCACTTCCTTAGAACACAAGTGTCTATCTTTTACCACCAGTGATTGGGTGTTTGTTTACCTTAAATTCCTGTGAATTTTCAGGACTCCCTGTTTTGTAGAATAAAATACAAAATTTAACTAGACTTAAAATTAACAAGTACTGATCTTACATGTGCACATGTAGATGCCTGCCTATTCCTACTCCAGTAATTATCCATTTTAAATTGTCTAATACTGTATTTTACTGGGGCTGAGGACTTTGTCTGCCAAAAGGGCTCAGGACCAGAAAATGACTCGTGAAACTGGATCAGTGGTATGAGTATCAGACTGTGATGCAGAAGGCAAATGGAAAGGCAATGCATTATATTGTTCTTAGGACAATCTTCATAGCTGATCGCCATGAGGATTGCCAATATTCAGAATCAAATATGGCACAAGAAGAAGAAGGAGAAGGAGATGCCATGCTCATGGTCACACATGCTTTGGTCACCTCCAGACTTGACTACTGTAATGCGCTCTACATGGGGCTGCCCTTGGTGACCATTCGGAGACTGCAACTGGTCCAAAATGTGATAGCCCGGGTAGTGATGGGGCGCGGGCGATATGCTCGTGCCGCACCCCTGCTTCGGGAGCTGCACTGGTTGCCAGTATGTCTCCAGGTGCAATTCAAGGTGCTGGTTATTACCTTTAAAGCCCTATATGGTAGTGGGCCAGGATACCTAAGAGACCGCATCACCCTAAGAACGTTGGTCTGTCCCATCAGGGCGGATCGGAGGGGCTCTCTTGTTATTCCATCAGCTAGGGAGGCTCGCCTCACTAGCACTAGGAAGAGGGCCTTCTCTGTGTTTGCCCCGGCCCTGTAGAACCTTCTCCCAACTGAGCTGCGCCTACAGGTAGAGCTCCTGTCTTTCCGACGAGGCTTAAAGACCTGGCTGGCGGAGCATGTATGGGGACCCAGTAATGTGGGATCCCATGCAGGTTGGTTGGTTTAGGGGACTGCCACCCCTTTCTGCTCCGGTTTTTACCTCTGCGCTGTTTTAATTTTTCTTATGAATTTTTAAGGTTTTAAATATAACTATTATACTAGTTTTAACCTGTGATTTTAATCTATGCTGTAAGCCACCCAGAGTCGGGTTTACCCGATTAGGGTGGGATAGTAAATATGAGAAATAAATAAATAAATAAATAAATAAATAAATAAATAAGAAGCAGGAGAAGGAGAAGTATTATACTTAAAGATTTATACAAAAATAAATCACAGAAATTATAACAATATTCTAGAGATTTATTCTAGTATAGTTCTGGAGATACTTGTACTTCAGTAGATACAAAACGGGCTCTTTGTACTTTTTGGTAGACACAAACTGTTCTGCTCATGCCAGCAATTTCCCCTAATTGCTTGGACAGCTCTGTCTGCATTCTTGCACAACACTTCCTTCGCAGTAGAAGCTCAAGGGCAAGTCATGTGAAAAGCCTTGAAAACAAACTGCTTTAGATGATTATAACTTTTATCTTCTGTCTCCAACCCCTTTTTGTGCATTGCAGGAACCTGACCAGCGTAAAAGTTTCCATAGCTCTATAGAAAACCTCTTTCTATCTTTTACTACACATATAAAAAGTAAGTGTTTTTTTTAGGGCTTTGGTGTTCTAATACCAAGGTATTACATGTCCCAGTGTGCTTTAAGTAAATAGGTCAGGAAATATAATAGAGCAGGGGAATAATTCAACTTCCTTTCTCTAGGTTTAAATGAACAATTTTGATGGATGAGGATGCATGGGCAAAGTGGTAATACATGTAGCCTACTGAAAAATTAAAGAATGTGTATACCAGCATTAAGACACTGAAATTGATGACTGGAAAGTCAGCAGGTCAACAGTTCGAGACCTGAGGACTGTACAACAAAATGAGCTCCTGCCTCTGTCCTAGCTCCTGCCTACCTAGCAGTTTAAAAACAAGAAATTGCAAATGGATAAATAGGTACCACTTTGGTGGGAAGGGAAACAGAGTTCCATGTACTCTGGTGTCGAAGCATGCCTGACACATGTCCATAGAAACGTCTGTAGATGCAGATAGAGCTTTGGCTGTAAGCAGAGATGAGCATGGAACCCTAAAATCAAATATGACTGGCTTTCGAGCAAGGGTGACCTTTACCTATACCTATACCTATACCTATACCTATACAGTAATACCCTGGGTAACGCGAGTACCGTATAGCGTGAAAACCGCATAACGTGACAAGATTTTCGGAAAAATCTTGTATCGAATAAAGCGATTTTCACATTATTTTCACATAGGCGAGCGAAACGGGGATCCCACGTCAAGGCAATTGCCTTGACGTGCGATCAGCGTTGCTATAGTGTGCCCGGGAAAGAGGCAGCTTGGTCAAAATCCTCACCCCCGCTCAGGGGGAGGGAATTTTGGCAAAGCCGCCTCTTTCCCAAGCTGGGGAGACCCCGCAGAAAGGCGCCTCTCCTCTCCTGAAGTTCCAAAAGGGTAAAGATCCTTATCTTTTCGGAACCTCAGGTGGCTTGCAGGTGCGCGTGCATTGGTGGGGGTTAGCGCAGGGTACGGGGGTGCGATGTCCGTTGCTATACCCGTTTGGTAGAAGAGGCTCCCGCTGGCACGCCTTTTCACGCGCGTGAGAGCGCCTCTTCTCAGGTTTTTTTTAGCGTTGTTGGATCAATGTATCGAACAACATTAAAAACCGGACAACGTCATGACTCGTGGAACCATGTCATAACGTTGTCCGGGGTACTATTGTACCTATACCTATACTTATACTTATACTTATACTTATACTTATACTTATACTTATACTTATTATTATTATTATTATTATTATTATTATTATTATTATTATTATTATTATTATTATTATTATTATTATTATTATATTCAAATTTATATGCCGCTCTCCTTGCCGAAGCAACCCAGAGCGGCTAGCAATGTTACAATAGAAAACATAATATACATACAATATAACAAGTATAATACAATCAATGTGGTCGACAAGACCTTCATAAAAAATAATAAAAAATATATAAATACAGTACAGTCAAAGAAATACAAAAACAATCATGGATATACAGTACAAAGCAATAGGGAAAGTCCTCATCCCTTATAAATATTTCAATTAGTAAATATACATTTATCTGGAGGAGTGGCTGGCCGTGGTTCAGCTGTGGCGGTAGTAGCAGGACTGGCGTCCTTAGTCGGCGGCGGCGGCAGAAAAGTTCTTTTTATAGCCGCCCGCCTGGAGCCCCCCAGGTGTTCCTCGTTCTCCCCGCCCGGCCGGCAGGGGAGAACATCCAAAAACGTCCGGCGTTGGTCCCGTGGCGGCGGCGACAAGAAAGTTCCTCCTGTACCTGCCCGCCTGGAGCCCCAGGTGTTCCCCTTCTCCCCGCCTGACCGGCAGGGGAGAACATCTGAGCGTCCGGCGTTGGTCTCGCGGTGGCGGCGGTGGCAGGAAAGTTCTTACTGTAGTCCTCCCAGGTCCAGATGTCCATTGGGGCGGCGGCAGGTCACTCTCCGGGCCGGACCGGACGAGGAGCCGAAGTTCGTTGGGGGCGGCGGCAGATCTTATAGCCGCCCGCCCGCGCCGCGCAGCAGCTGGGCTCACTCTCCGGGCCGGACCAGACGAGGAGCCGAAGTTCGTTGGGGGCGGCGGCAGATCTTATAGCCGCCCGCCCGCGCCGCACAGCAGCTGGGCTTACTCTCCGGGCCGGACCGGATGAGGAGCCGAAGTTCGTTGGGGGCGGCGGCAGATCTTATAGCTGCCCGCCCGTGCCGCGCAGCAGCTGGGCTCACTCTCTGGGCCGGAGAGTATACCTATACCAGCCTTCAGGGGTGTGCAGGGCACCATGGGAAGGCGCTGGACAGGGAGTGGTGGGGGTGCCTATTTTTTGGGGGGTTGGATGGTTAGGGGGGAATCCCATACATTGCTATTGGTGCCCCAGGGCGCCAGAGGTGAGGGAAGGGTGGGACAAAGCCCGATTGCCCAATATACCAGCATGTGCCTACTACCAGCCTTAGAACCAGAGTTAGCACAAGTTTTTATTTCTAGGAAGGGGGAAGGAGTTTGCTGCCCAACATGGCCAATGTACTACAAATAGAAATACTTGCCTCCACTTTGTCTTTCCTTTCTCTGTTCAGGGTGTGTCATGGGCCTAATTTTCATTAAAAAAATACTTTAAAGCACATCTTGCATGTTTGTGTATCTAAGAATTCATTCAGTGCTCTATTTTTAGGAGAAAATAACAGATGAGTGGTGTCTTTTTTAAGTTGCAAAACTCTCCATGGAATGCCAGCTAGTCAGTTTTCAGTATAGCCAGGTTCCGCTATAAACCAGCAGAACTGGTTTCCTTTTGTTTGATTGTAGGAATGGAGATTGTACAAAGGGAAACAGACAGGATTAGAGCTCAAAGCCCATTAGTGTTGAAGGTACTGTATTGTGCTTCAGGCAGACCTCTGTGTTTAGAAGGTCAGAATTCAAAGGAATACTGTGGTCCAAGGCTCAAGACCAAGCACAAAACTAAGCAAGCTAGCATGCAAATTACAATTAAGTGAGAACAGCTCCTGTTGTGTGCACAGACACTTTCAGCAACCAAGAAATTCCTCCTTGAATAATGGAGTACTGTACTGTATTCATAATAGAATGATAAGCTAAAATCATTAGAATAACTTTATAAACATAGACAAAGAATTTTAAAAATTCATTTGGCATGGTGGCTACAGGAGATCCTGGATGAAGCGGATTATCTAGACCCATTTCAGTCAGGATTCAGGCCCGGATATGGTACGGAAACTGTATTGATCGCACTGGTGGATGATCTCTGGAGGGAGCGGGATGGTGGACATCCATCCATCCTGGCTCTTCTTGACCTCTCAGCGGCGTTCAATACCGTCGACCACAGTATCCTTCTGGCAAGGCTCCGAGGATTGGGGATCCAGGGCACAGTGTTGGCCTGGTTTTCCTCATTTCTGAAGGGCCAGACCCAGTCGGTGTGGTTGGAGGATGAGATGTCCAGCCCTAGGCTGCTCCAATATGGGGTGCCTCAGGGCTCGGTGCTCTCACCTCTCCTATTTAATATCTACATGAAACTGTTGGGCGAGATCATCCGTTCCCACGGGGTGAGGTATCATCAGTATGCAGATGATACCCAATTGTATATCTCTGCCCGTGGGAACACTAGTGATGCAGTGGAAGTCCTTTCCAGGTGCCTGGAGGCTGTCAGGGTCTGGATGGGGGACAATGGGCTTCAGCTGAATCCTGGCAAGATTGAGTGGCTGTGGGTAGGGGGTCCTGTGTTATCTCGGGAACTACCATCTTTGGTTCTGAATGGGGCAGCTTTGCCCCAAACAGACCCGGTACGTATTCTGGGGGTCCTCCTGGACTCGCAACTACTGCTCAAAGAGCAGGTGGCAGTCGTGGCCAGGAGGGCCTTTGCACAACTTCGTGTGATTTGCCAGTTACGGCCGTTCCTAGACCGGGACTCCTTGCTCATGGTCACACATGCCTTAGTCACCTCCAGACTTGATTATTGTAATGCGCTCTACATGGGGCTGCCCTTGGTGACCATTCGGAGGCTACAGCTGGTCTAGAACGCGGCTGCACGAGTGGTGTTGGGGTGCGGGCGTTATGCCCGTGCCTCACCGCTGCTGAGGGAGCTGCACTGGCTTCCAGTTTGCCTCCGGGTGCAATTCAAGGTGCTGGTTATTACCTTTAAAGCCCTACATGGTAGTGGACCAGGATACTTAAGAGACCGCATCGTCCCAAAGACATCTGTACGTCCCACCAGAGTGGACCGGAGAGGCTCTCTAGTTGTGCCATCGGCCAGAGAGGTGCACCTCTCTGGCACTAGAAGGAGGGCCTTCTCTGTATCTGCTCCGGCCCTGTGGAACCTCCTCCCAATAGAACTACGCCTGCAAACGGAGCTGGTGTCCTTCAGGAAAGGATTGAAAACCTGGCTGGCAGGTCAGGTCTGGGGAATGGATCGATCAATTTCCCCAGCTGGCTGGATGGTTTGACACCCAGTGCCTCCTAGCTAGAATGCCTAGCTATAATGCCTGGTTTTTAATGCTAAGTTTTTAAGCTTCTTTTAAAACTTTAAAAACTTTGAATTTCTAAATTGGTTTTAAATCGTTATCATTCTGATTGTGTTGGGAATCGCCCTGGGTCCCTTCAGGGAGGAGGGCGATAAACAAATTTAAATAAATAAATAAATAAATTTAAATAAATAAATAAATAAATATTTGTGTCTATTCTCTCCCATTCTCGTTTATTTCAATTTAGAAATGTCAAAGTCCCAGAACGATGTGACAGCTGAGAAGGGTTTTCTAACTGCAGATTATGGACAGCAAACAGATCCTGTGAAGGAGAAAAGAAGCCTTTCTGATACTGCCATAAATATTGCATCTGGGGTATTAAATTATATATATTAACTGTATTTTTGAAAGACTGTTTAAAAATAAATATGCCTATAGATTTAGCATATTACACCTAAACCAGTATCCAAATCAGCAACCAACACAATAGTTTGCAAACAGATTATATAACAGATTCTTTGAATTTAATCTTTTTCTTCTTTACTTCCTCTTTTACTACTTTGGACGTTGAGGGAGATATAAGGTTTTGTTCTGGGATTCCTAGTGGCGTCCGGCATTATTTGGTGTTCTTGTTTGATGTTATCTCTCCACCTTCCTCTGGGTCTGCCAGGTGGTCTTTGTCTCTCTCCTCTTCCACATATGCCTTGTATGGTATGGAATTCCAAGACATTATCTCCAAATGGGCAAACCACTTTATTTGTTGTCTTTATATGTAGTGCAAGATTGGTTCTGTTCCAATTCTTTCCTCCATAATCTCATTCCTGAATTTATCACTTCTAGTCACTCTAGCAGCCTTCCTCAGACATTTTATTTTAATGGTGACCAACTTTTGTTTATGTTTTGCTGTAAGTGTCCATGTTTGGCACTGGTCACATAAGGTGAGAATACATTTGCTTTGTATGACGTGTTTCTTTGTGCTGGTTGCTATTGCCTTGTGTTTAAGAGCGGAGCTAACTATCCCAATATTTGGCTTGCCTTATCGCACTGTATGTTAATCTCTTTGCCCATTATGTCATCTTCAGTAAATGTTGTTCCTTGGTATTTGAACTCTCCTACTTGTTTTATACCTGTTCCCTCAATTTTTATATTTAAACTATGCTGTTTCCTTTTAATTGCCATTACCTCAGTATTTTCTTTATTGATTCTCATATTATTTATCTTGCATTCTTGATTCATGAACTTAAGGTGTTGCTGTAATTCCTTAGCAGTACTTGCTATCAATGCCTAATCGTCTGCAAAAAATAATTCATTGATATTGTTTCCATTCATAGGCTTAGCTTTTGTTTTTGCTTATGCTGTCTATGTAGGTGATAAATAATAATGGCAATAGTACACATCCAACTCACTCCAGAAGTTATTAGGAAGGGTTCTGATATTCCTTGACTCATTCTAACTACACTTCTGCAGTTGCTATACAGTATAGGCTTTTACATAATCAGATAAGATGTTCACTTACTCCATATTTAGCCAATGTTTGCAATAGCAGTTTGCTGTCAACTCTATCAAATGCTTTCTCTTGGTCTATAAATGCAACAAAGAGTTTCTTATTGTATTCTATATTTTTCTCTATTAGTTGTTTAAGCATAAAATTGTATCTCTACAGCTTCTGTTTTTTATAAAAACCTCACCTGTTCTTCTGCTAGTTGTAGTTCTTTGAATTTAATAAATTATATAAACATCCTTTTTGATTATGTGAAAGTCTTTTTCTTCCACTGAAGCAAATGGGATGGTGCTCCATATGAATAGAGATCCTCCACCCACTGTAAACTGCTGGATTACAGCAATTTTCCCAACAAATAGTGGAGCTACAACACCCAGTTTGTGCTTTTCTTGCTTAGACAGGTCAGGCCAGGTGCCTGTATAAAGCTTTGGGCAAGCAGACAGGACTTCCATTTTGAAAACTTTTGTGATGGGTTAAATTTTTGGTTTTATACTGAATTGTCCTTTTCTTACTTTTGATATATGAAATTGAATGTTTTTAAATTATAACTGGAATCAGTAAAATTATCATTTCAACTATTTATAGTGTTATCTGTTTTTAATTACTTTTTAAAAGTTTATTTTAGGAAGGAATGTGGGGGTATACATTTATAAATAAATGAGCATATAAAAATAATTAATAAATAAAACTTAGAGTGTTGGATTTTCAGGTGAAACATATTTCAAATCTTCACTGGGTTGTAAGTGATGCACAAGGCAAAACTGGAACGGCTTTGAAACGGGCTTCAAGCGAGGAGATTGTTCCGTTGAGTCCTGCAAATGACATTGTATTTTCTCGAGGTGTACGATCTGTAAGTTGTGACCCTGTTTTCATTCTGTTTTTCATCATTTCACATGACGTTCCTGAAACTTAAAAATTAATCACTACTGCTTTTGCACTCAAACTATGGAAAACCTGAGTACATACTGCATGATGGAATGAGTGCCCGTCTCTGTCCCAGCTCCTGCCAATCTAGTAGTTCAAAAGCAAGAAATTGCAAGTAGATAAATAGGAACCACTTCGGTGGGAAGGTAAACAGCATTCTGTGCACTTCGGTGTCTAGGCATGCCTGCCATATGTCTGCAGAAACGTCTGCAAACGCAGACAACACTGGCTCTTTGTCTGTAAACAGAGGTGAGCACTGAACTCTAGAGTCAGATACAATTGGTTTTCGAGCAAGGGTGACCTTTAGAGTAGATCTCTTGAAATGACTGCAAGTTATATTAAGGTTTCATTAGTAAGTACTACTCATATCAGTAGGTCTAAACTAGTTGGGATTAAAATTGGATTCATTCCATTTTATTCATTCCTTGTCTTGTTACAGGACAGTTTGTACAGCATTAGTAGCACATGCACTGAGGCAGGCAACTTTGAGAAAGCTGATGTCAGTGGGGAGATAGAATTTGCCATCAGATACCACTTCAAAATTGACATTTTAGAAGTATGCATCAAGGCCTGCAAGAACTTGGCTTATGGAGAGAAGGCAAAGAAAAAATGCAATCCGTAAGTTTGTCTTGGTTGACCTTTCCAAAGCATAAGTCTTAAAATGTCAGCACCAGACAATGGGTGAAATCCCATTTTTCTTTGTGAATGTAAAATTACACCTGTATAAGTTTCCCAGGCATTACACCCAGCTGACAATGATTGTGCAATTCAGTTGTGGTCCCCATCTTGACCATTGCACAATGCACCTGCAGAACAGCAAATTGTCTGTGCTGTTATTTTTAGAACAAGTCCTATAGCTTCGTATTGAGAGCTGTGAAGAGGATTTCAGCCAATGGGGGAAGGACTTGCTTCATTAGCCCTGTAAATAATCATTTTTTAAAATTGAAGGCACTTTTTCAGTTTTCATCTAAATGACTGCCACACAGAAGGGATATTTGCTTGTTACTACGGCTATTGTCTTGTCTGGCCAAGTTATCCTGCTATGATGATAGAATAGACCATACTACCAGGTGATTCAATGCCAATCGTTAGGTAGCAGTTAATTAACCTGACAACCCTGAGGACAAGCAGCCTTGGGTGGTGAAGTCCACAGGGAAGGGTGATGGTCCCCAAGTGGATTAAATCACACTTGAATCCATCTTGATGGAGGGCAGCAGCTTCATCAAATACTGGCAGGAAGAGGAGGAGGAGGAGGAGGAGAAGAAGAAGAAGAAGAAGAAGAAGAAGAAGAAGAAGAAGAAGAAGAAGAAGAAGAAGAAGAAGAAGAAGAAGAAGAAGAAGAAGAAGAAGAAGAAGAAGAAGAAGAAGAAGAAGAAGAAGAAGAAGAATGGGAACATTCAAATTGAACATTAAAAAACAATTGTGGGAAGATTGCATTGGACATTGGAAAAATAATGTTTTATTGGTGATTGTTCTGTCCTCTAAATTATTATTGGGCTTATTTTAATTTATATAGGAGCAATTTTTCAATATAATTATGTGTCTTCAAGTCAATTCTGACTTATAGTGAACTTTTCCAGGATTTTCCAGTCAGACAATACTCAGAAGTGGTTTACCATTTCCTCCTCCTAGGAGTGATCTGGGATTGTGTAGCTTTCTCATGACAACACAGGCTGGCTCTTCCTCTAGGAGTCACAGTGACCCTTTTAAATAATTTAAATGACTTGTCCAGTTTCAAATTAATCAAGTGAATGAAAATGAAAATAATAAAGCCTGAAAAACCCATCTCGAAAAGCGTAACACAGAAGGTACAGTACTCTTAAATCACTTAGCTATCTAGTCAGGTGTTTTTTCAACACACTGTATATAGAAACCTTAATTAAGAAAAAATAAAAGGGAGATACCCAGAGATCAACACAGGTTGCAAATCAATGCAAATATTTCTGTCAATTCAATCTAGAAAGCTCTGGAAAGGATTTCTAGAAGTTGAAATTGATGCTGTTGTTGTCAATACATGTACAGTACAGTACTGTACTGTATTGGTAATGTGATTTCAAAGGTTTATTTTGCTGCAGACACTTATTGACCAGCAGAGGGCAACAGGTAATACATAATAGGAAACTACATTATAGAACCAATTTCTATCAAACTAAAATTTTGAAATAGAGTCTAATTGTTGGGATAAACATCTTTGTAAATATTATTTAAGCATAGTCATATTTATTTATTTGAAGTATTTATAAACTGACTTTAAAAACCATATGGTTTAAAAGCAATTTAAAAGACTTGTCCAGTTTTAAATTAATCAAGTGAATGAAAATGAAAATAATAAAGGCTGGAAAACTATATCTAAAAGCATAACACAGAGAGCAAATTTTCCTAGTAATGGGGTTCCATAATGAAGAAGCCACCACCAATAATATTTTGCCCCTTGTGCTTGCCAGTTTGATATAATATACAGTACAGTACTGGTGAATTTATGATCTGAATCTTAGAGTCTAGACTGAATCATTACATAGGCAGTTTTTCCATATAATCTGGTTCCAAACAGAGAAAGTTCTACAGTCTAATCTTATATATATTTACTTGGAAATATGTTTAATTGATATCCAATTTTTTACCCAAATAAGTGCACAAGATTCTATCTTCCATTGCAGGCTATTTGTTTAACTGAGCTTCAAGAGCTCTTTCTGCTGTCTGGTACAGGGCAGGAAGGTGGGGGCAGGAGCAAAGATGACCACATCTGGCTCAGGCCAAAAGTAGATACTGCACTAACTATGTATCCTGAAAGAAGTGATATCTCAATGTCATGAAAGTCTGGTTATAAAAGCACATTTGTTCTCTCAGTTAGGCATTGTGCAATTTCCTGGCTTTGCTCTCACCATCTAAGCCTGCTGTCCCAGATCTCAGCTTCTCACCCTAGAGCAGTGATGGCAAACCTTGGCACTCCAGGTGTTCTTGGACTTCAATTCCTAGAAGCTGAAGTCAGTACTCCTGCTGGTCAGGGCTTCTGGGAATTGAAGTTCAAGGACATATGGAGTGCCAAGGTTTGCCATCACTGTCCTAGAGAGAAATGGAGTTCTGGAAAGTCTGAGTGTAGGTATATAAGCACGACGACTCCCTAAATTCATTGATACTGTACGTTGGGTGGTGGTGGTGGAAATTATTACATTAGTGCCCATAGAGAAAGGAAGTGGTTTTGCAAAAAACACTGGAAGGAAAAGACAAGTAAAACATAGATTCCATTGTCCTAAACACTTGTTCTTGGACTGAGTAGCAGAAAGCATCATAGTGTAAAGAAATAAAAAGAGAGAGTGATAAAGAGAGATACAGACAAAGAAACAGGGAAAATGGAAGTGCAGTATTATAGCATTTTACCAGCACATATGTAATTCATCACAAAAATTTAAATACAGAATTCCTTGATAAGTCTGATTACATGTTCATGTGTCAAAAAAAGATAATGCTGCTACAATGAAAAACAGGTGCTTTCGAACATCAGGAGAAAGATGTTGAAATACTTGTTCAACTTTTTGTTCATATACTGTATGTATTTGTAACTTTGATTTTATGTTTACTTAAGTACTTTGGTAGAACAGGAGGCCCCTTGTTATTATTTATCAAAAGCAAACAACACTCATCATTATGTAGAACTCGGGAATAATTAGTTACGGATAACAAATTACAGTTGTACCTCGCTTAAAGAGCAAATGCGTTCCACAGGATTGCTCTTTAAGTGAGTTTGCTCTTTAAGCGAAACACCATTGGAAGTGACCCATTGGGGGGGGGGAATTGTGAACTCCGATTTATTTGTTAAACGAGTTTTTGTTTGGTTTTATTTGTTAAGCGAAGCGAACATTCAGAGAAAATTCTGCTCTTTAAGCGAGGCGCTCTTTATGCAAGGTTTGACTGTACAGTAAAACACTGGATAACGATTGGATCGGATAACGCTAAAATCACATGACGTTAAGTAATCCGGGGAGGAGAATTGGATCATATAACGTTAAGGTCCTATGGGATGAATCGGATAACAACCGCTAAAGCCTGTGTGGTTACAATGTATCTCTGTGGAGCTTTAACGTTATCCGATCCATCCCATAGGATTTTAACATGGATCGGATAACACTAAAAATCGGATAACACCAAGACTTGTGGAACCAAGTTTTAGTGTTATCCGATGTTTTACTGTACTTGCAGTTAGCTCTTTCCCCCAAATAACAATGGTATAACTAAAGTGCCTTATGATTGTAGCTTAATGAGGACTAATTTTACTCCTTTTCTAGTACTGCTGTAACTGTAATTAGAATTTTATAGCTTTAGGTCAGGGGTGCCCAAACTTTTCAGGTCACATGGTTCAGGGGGCCGGATCCAGCCCCCAATCCCAATTCATCAGGCCAACGAAGCCCTCGTCACTCCTGGAAGTGGAAGTAAAACATGCCCGGATGGGTGCGTTTTACTTCGGCTTCCGGGGCCGACGAGGGCTTTGCAGGCTAGATGAATTGGAATGGGGGGCCGGATCCAGCCCCAGGGCCATAGTTTGGGCACCCCTGCTTTAGGTGAATAGTAATGAAGGAGTGTGACATGAGTAAAATGTTGGTTCTTGTCGTGCTTTGTATTGATCCATTCAGGTGTGTGTGTTTTAAATGTAACTAGAATACAATGATTTGAAATTCTTTTGAGACGTGGGAACTTGGAGAGCTAGTTTTGTAACAAAATAAAACAAAGAGTAACTACTTTGAGGGTCTTGAAGACATAATAATACCAACTCATTGCTTGTTTATCAGTAACTTTTCAAACTCTGATCATTATATGGGATGCTGTGCGTGTGTCTGCACATGTGTGGGAAGGGGATTTGTATTTTACAGGGAGTCTTGAGACTGGGTTGCCTGATGTCAGTGACAGGCAGTTGGGGGGAAATGATGACTGAAGAAAAGACCAGCATAGCCTGAGAAGAAGGGGGGGAAATCCACCCGTGTGGGAATTCAGCAGAAAAAAACTAGTAGCAACTATATGACACAGGACTGTGGTGGCTTAGTAGTTAAGACACTGAATTTGATGACTGGAAAGTCAGTTCAAGACCCCAGTGCTGCACAACAGAGTGCGCTCCCATCTCTGTCCCAGCTTCTGCCAACCTAGCTGTTTGAAAGCAAGACGTTCCAAACAGATAAATAGGTACCACTTCGGAGGGAAGGTAAATTGTGTTCCATGTGTTCTGGTGCCTAGTCATGCCTGCCACATGTCCATAGAAATGTCTGCAGATGCAAACAGTGCTAGCTCTTTGGCTATAAACAGGGATGAGCACCAAGCCCTAGAGTCAGATATGACTGGCTTTTGAGCAAGGGCAACCTTGACCTTTATTAACTATATGACTCATATGTTCTGCCCTTCCTTCCTCATGGCTCCTAACTGCTTTCTCCATCTTTGACTGCAAGGTATGTTAAAACTTATTTGCTGCCTGATAAATCTGCTCAGAGTAAAAAGAAGACCTCTGTCAAAAAGGACACACTGAACCCACTGTTTCAACAATCATTAAAGGTATGTTAAACAGTGTTTTGCATCCAGGCTTCTGACCTCTGGATTTTCTTTTGCACAGAAAATATTTTTTGGCAGACCTAGAATCAAACTGCATAAAATACTGAACTTGTACTCAGAAGCAGATTGTGTGATTTGTTCTCCATTGATGAAAGTGATGCATTTTAGGGAACTCGACTTCTTAATGCAAAGATCAGTAGCTGTTGTAGTTTGGCTGTGAGTAAACTTCTCATAAGTGACATGTTCTGTGAAAAAGAGAAAGTGAAGGCCCTTAATTCCAGGTTTTTATGTTTGAGGAAAAAATCTTCCCCCACCACACAGTATATCAAAATCCACTTAGCTTTTAGCAATTAACAGGTACAACACCAAGCTGAACACCAACTCACAGCAAGCTAATGGAACACAAGAATCAAAAGGGTGGATAAAATTGTCTGTTTGGGGAGTATTTTAAATAAAAATTGGGATCCTGAGATAGAAATTAAAATACAAATAGAAAAAGCAAGATCCACCTTCATAAAAATGCAACATTTTTTCTACCATAGAGATCTAACTCTTGCTACAAAGATCCGAATAGTGAGATGTTATATATTCCTAGTGTTGCTATATGGAATCGAAGCTTGGACATTGACTAAAGCAGGGATTCTCAACCTGTGGCCCATGGCACAATGTGGCCCTCACTGCCTCCACCACACCAGGAAGTGCCATGTGGTGGAGGAAGAGCAAAATGGCCGTCCTGCCCCTAAAGTTGTCTGAGGGACCGTGACCTGCCCCCCATCTTTAAAAGGTTGAGAACTTCTGGACTAAAGCATCTGAAAAGAGGATCGAAGTTTTTGAAATGTGGATCTACAGACAGCTGCTAAGGATATCATGGGTTGACCATGTGGCTAGCATAAAAGTATTGCGCTGATTGGGTAAAGAACAAGAACTCTTTAAGATCATTAAGCAAAGAAAGCTCCAATACCTTGGCCATATCACGAGGAATGACACAAAAAATAGAATACTCTAACTCAGTGGTTCCCAACAAGGGGTACACAGCCCACCTGTGGATTTCAATTCCCAGAAGCCTAAGTCAGTACATTGGCTGATCAGTGCTTTGGGGAAATGACTTAGGCTTCTGGGAATTGAAGTCCGAAAACCAGCATTTGGGAAACACTGCTCTAACTTGCTCTTCAAGGAAAGATCCCTGAAAAGAGAGACCCTGGACACAGATGGACTTCATGTCTGAAGAACCTGAGAGACTGGTGTGACATGTCCTTGGAAGAACTGTTCCGAGCAGTTAAGAATGGGAAGACTATCTCCATGATGATAGCCAATATCCTGAATGGAGATGGCACCTGAAGAAGAAGAAAAAGGTACAATCAGAACAAGAGGAACAACTGAAACTAGCCCTATAAAATGGCTGGAGATCAGAAGTCATAAGTTAGTTTTCTTCTACTGAAAGTTGAATTGTGCTATAGTCAAAGACTGCACTAAAAATTAAAAACCTATGTCATTAAAAATGGATCTACAGCAACTGTATCTCTTACAATGGACATTCTTTTAACCTGTTGAGCAGGGATTCTAAACCTGTGGCCCATGGGCTGGATGCGGTCCATGGCACCATTTCATGTGCCCCCCCTCCACCACACCAGGTAGTGCCATGTTGTGGAGGAAGGGCAAAATGGCCATCCAGCCCCCAAAGCTGTCTGAGGGAGCATGACCCGGCCCCTGGGTTAAAAGATTGAGAACTCTTGCTCTTGAGCGATGTCTCTTTGTTTTAAGGCAAAAGGAAGCATCTCATACAATGATCTGCAAGTTAGACTAAATACTTCTCAAGTCAAAAGGGAATAAAATACACTGGGCATACTTCCTCTTTTTCTGGTGACTATCTCATATAACAGTGCTCTTTGGGCTTATTTACTGAAAAGTGTCAGCTATCACTTTAAAGAGCATTAGGAGATCTTGTTACATCTGGCTGCTCTGTGTCATTAGTGTGGCATTTAGAGACCTCATCTTTACTTCCTCAATTATGAATGTGGAGCTACAATTATTTATTCTTAATTACATTTGTACCCGACCTCTGCACTAAAGTGCACTTAGTGCGCATAATAATAACATAGTCAACTATAAAGAAGACAGAAGTAATGACTGTAGAAGAGTTATATACTGTAGTTTGAATGTTGACAATGAAGAGATCTGCAGCCAGGAAATCAGAATGATATTGGGACTTGGAAGGATAATTGTGAAGGAACTTGGAAAAAAAACCTTAAATGTAAGGGCACATCACTTGGGACTTACATCAAAATCATCAATGCTATGATTTTTCCAGTTAGTAATAGTACAGATATGAAAACTGAATAATGAAGATAGCAGTTCATTAATTGAGGAAGAGTTTTATTCATAACATGGACCTCTATGATAAATAAGTGATTTCTAGATATAATGAAGCCTAAGCTGTCATGAAAGATCCACATTATTGGCATGTCATGAGAAGGCAAGATTCACTGGAAAAGAAAATAATGCAATGAAAATTGGAAAGCTGCAGGAAAAGATGAAGGCCTAACATGAAATAAGTTGACTGAATAAAGGAATCCACATCCTTTAGTCTGCAACACTTATTTAGGACTGTTAAAGATGACAGATCATTCATTCATAGGGTTGCTATAAGTAAGTAACTTGATGGTAAATAGAATATGGTGATAGTGCCATTAGTGCCTACATTGTAGGGTTACTTCTAATAGATTGTACATGAAATATACTATCCCGGTGCAATGGAATTAAAGAAAAGGAAGGCTGGCTTTTCATTCTTACTGTGTCTCCAAGAGACCATTTTGTAAATTGCCACAGCTTTGAAATAGCCAAATGATATTTCATGTGGCTTCTCACTTCATGTATGATTTTGGTTTCACTGCACCCTTATATAGATACAGTAGAACCCCACATAGCGAAAAAGCTGTGTTCCACAGAGCTCTTTGCTATGTGGGGTTTTTTTTAGCTATGCGGATCCTATGGGAGATCCTCCCCCCCCCGGAAAAAAGTTCATTATACGGGGTTTCCGTTAACTGGGGTATCGCCTTTGCATAACGAACGTTTCTTTGTACAATTTTTTTATTAAACGGAGCATTCGTTATGCGGGGTTCCACTGTATTCCCTTCTTCCTATTGCAGTCAAGGAACATACCTTATTTGCTACTGTTTCAACAGTGATGCATTTTTATAGACCATCTGTTAGGTTTGTCTTTCCAATTAGTAGGGATGCAACTTAAAAAAGAGCTCTTCTTTGTTTTTATGTTCTTTTGTCAATGTCTAAAATAAAATTTCTTAAAAATGAATGATTCGTTTAAATGAAAAATTGCTACATGAGAGTTTTGTGTTCTTTCATGTTTCCCTCTTTTGTTTAACTTTCCTTTCACCCTTTGTTTGTCAAATGGCCTGGATAATTTTTCATCCAGTAGTTTATTGAAAACTGCTGTGAGTAGCCAATCAGCCAATCAGAATGCTCAGTTTTGAACTTGTAAAGCTGCTTTTTTAAATGATTATTAGAAGTAGTTTAATGAACTATATAATATACTAGATTTTATGCTCCAATGCCATAAAATGAGTGTCACTGAGATTATGTCTTATACCTGTGAAATTGTTTGCTTTCACAGTACAAGGTTGAAAACTCCCAGCTAGAAACCCGACAGCTTCAAGTATCTGTGTGGCACGCTGGCACTTTCAGATATCGAGTGTTCCTTGGAGAAGTGATGATACCATTTGAATCTTGGGATTTTGAAGACAATTCAGCTCAGTCATTCAACTGGTATCAGCTCAAAGCAAAGGTAACTGGCTAATCTTCGTATCTTCCAACATTATCATATTTTAAAACCAAATATACAATAGATACCTAACATTTTGATACAAACTTTTTTGTCTAGTATAGTTAAGTGAGTATAAAACATATCTTAGAGTACTGTAAGGCTATCAAAGGTTACCTGTTCCAACCTCAAGGTGATACAGAAGTCCAAATCCAAAGCATCCCCGTTGTTTGGATATTTAGTATCTGCATAAAGACTTCTCTGATGCAGAAGAAAAGTTCACCACCATCTTCCTTGCCAGTCTGTCTGTTATGATGTGTAGCATCTTGTAACTGTTCTACCAGAGAATTACTGAAATCATCTTTGTTGTAATTTGAAAACCTCAGCTCAGGTCTTGTCATTTTGGCCCCAAAAAAGACAATTTTGATGCCTCATCTAAGAGCAGTTGTTCTCAGCCTGTGGCAAGGTTCATATCTCTGGGGAAGTCATGCTATGGGAAGGGAAATGGGCTATTAGCTTCTAGATGTGAGCAGAGTGCTTCATCCAAGTTGACCTTAAGCTACTTTGGATTGCAATAGTTGATGCTTGTAGTGTCACTGGCACTGCACATTGTGATCAACCTTGTTGGTCCTCATTGTCTTCCAGCACATTACAAATACTACAATGAGGCAAAATAAAACAGCTCAATGCCTGGGTGAATTTCAGTCCTGTTAAATACACACTACTCTATGAACATACAGAGTATTAACAGAATATTTGTTACAGAGTGTCCCTGTGTATATACATTTTTTCCCTCTTTAACAACAAGCCCTATGAATCTATGGGCAAAATACTGTTGTGTAATTGCATATCTGCAAACCCTTTGGGAGCCTCCAGATGGAGACAAGGAGCCTTAAAAGTAAAAAATCACGCTCAGATTGTCACTTCATCCATTCATCAAGGTGTTGTTTTTGTTCTCCATAGGTATAGCCTCACCTCTTCTGGTTTCGTATTTAGAACTTGAGAGGTGTGAAGAAAATATTTCCTCGATGTTAGCCATTATGGATTAGTGTATATGAAGTAGGTGGGTTTGGTACTGTATTATCATATTTCAATTATTGTTTGCATGCTGCCGGAGGGCCAATGCTAGCCAAATAATAGACTTTTACATAGGGTAGGTTTCAGACAGCAATAATCCTGCATGATTCATTGAGACAGGGGTTCTCAACCTATGGCCCATGGGCCAGATCTGGCCCATGGTGCCAAGTAATCTGGCCCCCATCTTTGCTCCAGCTGCCACCAGTGGCAGTGGAATTGGCCGCAGACTCATTTACGGTTATCATAAACACATTTACAACAGCTGCACACTCATTTACAGCTGTTGTAAATGCTTACAACAGCCATAAATGAGTCAGCGGCCAACTCCAGTGGTGGCTGTTTGAGGGAGTGTGACCTGGTTCCCGACTTGAAAAGGTTGAGAACCCCTGCATTAAGAGCTACATACACCTGTTAGGCATACAGCATGCTTATTTATACCATATGAGATTAGTGTATTCTACCATGGAGTGGCCAGGGACAGAGCTGCTGTTCTTATAGTTTGTGGGTGTGCACCTCTGTCCTTCTCAGTTTCTTAAGTACTGTACAAGTTGTACCTCGCTTAAAGAGCATAAGTGTTCCACAGGATTGCTCTTTAAGCAAGTTTGCTCTTTAAGCAAAACATCTTTGTAAGTGACCAATTGTGACTTTGGGGGGGGGGGATTGTGATCCCCGATTTATTTGTTAAACGAGTTTTTGGTGGGTTTTATTTGTTAAGCGAAGCGACCCATACAGAGAAGATTCTGCTTTTTAAGCAAGTTACTCTCTAAGCGAGGCGCTCTTTATGCAAGGTTTTACTGTATCTTATTTCTGGCAGCAGCTTTTTGTATGTCAGGATTCAGTCCAAAATGATGACCAGATTCAAAGGTTTCTCCCTGGACTGTCAAGGCAAGATGAAATTCCTGGAGTATAGGAACATCAACTGATCATTGTATAAATGTTAGAGTAATGGTGCCAGGACACTACATTGTGGAAGATTGTTCCTTTGACCCCCCCCCCCCCAGCAATTGTGCTTGTCTTGAAATTCAACAAAGAATAGTAGAATGGTGACTATTACTGTTAGTCTCTATGAGCTTTAGTAAGGATGATAAACTCTTTGAGCAGCAATTGATGATGTACAACAGCGTTTCCCAAACTATGTTCTGTGGAACACTAGTGTTCCATAGAATGTAAGTGTTCTGTGAAAAAATATGAAATTCTGGTAAAATTCATTGACAAATGTGTAATGCCACAAAGTTTGTTTTGCATCCATCATTGCATCAGCTTGCAAGAGAAGTTTGTTTTGCAACCATTTGAAAATCAGTAGGGGCTGGCTTCAGAGCAAAGTTATTTCTTATTAAAACTGAAAAATCCAAATTTATCTATTACAGAAACCAAAGTGTTCCATTAAAATTTTTGTGTAAGTGGCATAGTAGGAAGATTGAACCTTTGGGATCTGATCATTCTCTGTCAGGTTCCAGTATAAGAATTACTTTTATCTTCCACCATATTTCTGGAATTTGTTTGCTCATCCAAAGGTTATTGAAGAGTTGAAGGGGCTATTTCTTTGTATTTTACCCTACACATTTAATTTGCTTGACTGGATGTCATTGATTCTGACTATATTACCATTCCTACATCTTATAGCTCTCTCTAGTTCTGTCAATATGAAGACAGTAGAAAGTTCATTGGATTCACTCTGAATATTAATTTTATTTTGATGTTTTATCTTAATGCATCACTCGATATTCCCTATAAGGAGCCGTTGGTACTCTATCTGTTTTGAGTTATATTTATATACAGTGTCCTTTTGCTTCTTGTTCTAGCTTTTTAGTAATCTCCAATCTTTCTGGCTGCTTCTTGACATGTGACGCTATGTTATTCCAACATGGAAATTGCAAATTGGTTCTAGTTTTCTGGTTGAGGGGCAGTCTGAAGCACAGCTGCATCTAGGAGCTAGGCAGGAAGGTTCTTGTAGGGCCCAACTAATAGACTTAAGGGTTATCACACTGTTGCTGGCTTAGTTAACACACATCTCAGGATGGAATTGCTATGGAAGTCTAGTCTCCTCAGTAATGCTCTGCATTTTTCAACTGAGGCCTACCATACTCATTGAGAATCACTGACCTGGTTGTTGCTCACTCCATTAACCAATTATATCCTCCATTATTATTTCTCCTGGCTGTCCTCATAATAATCTTCTTTTTGGAAAACAATCAAAAGGACAAGGGATACTGACATGCCATTAGCAGCACTAATTGGAATTGCTCACAGCTTGCTTTGTGTTTCACTAGGCACTACCTCTGTGGTATCCATTCTTTTGCCACTGCCAGAGACCCATTTAATTAAAAAGTGGTGATACACAAATGAATTAGCAGCTGGACCAATTAGCAGCTTCAAACCCAGGTCAACTGGCAAACAGAGTTATGTAGTAAACAGCTTGCATAGCATTGCAGATGATTTAAACGAAATAGAATATATATATCTTAAATGTGTGGTAACAACTACATAATTCACTAAAAAGTATAGTGCAAGAAATATTCTTCAGCCATTCTACAATTCACAGAAACAAAAAGAAAACATAACTCTCAACCATGTGCAAAATTAAATAAAAAACAGGCTAGGGAATACCTTTATTGGACCATTAATATAGCCTTAAAATGTAAGTTTTCCAGTCATATCAGGACAGGGAATGGCAGATAACTGGTTATGAAGAGAAATAGAGAAGTCCAGAAACCATCCTGGCTTACTGATGAAGTTGCAGGTTCTGTAGTCAAAGTTTTAAGAGGGAGACTGGCAAAGTTAAAGAGATGTGGTAGTGTGTGTGAGAGAGACGCTCTTTCACTCCCACCCCCCCATGTAATCCTGAAGCAGCCTTGAATCTTCTTACTCCAATTATTTTTGAATTTACCCCCAGTACTGAGGCATTTGAATGGAATGGTTTGATTACAAAGGAAAGGTAGCTGCAGGTGGTTTTAATAGTCAGAACTTAGGGCACCTTGTGAGGTGAACAAATTTCCAGTTAAGCACTGCATTGCTGTGGCTTCAATTGTGATTTCAAAACACCGGTTTTGAATATGATGCTTTAAGAGGCCAGTTTCCCAGGAAAAGTTCTCATGTTTTAAACTTGTTTATATTCTGCTCTGGGCTACTGTTGTATTGCAGAGTTCTTGAAAGTGAAAGCCAAAAGTTTTCTTTCTCTTAACTTTGGCTTTGGACCACCATCAGTAATTTTCATCAGATCTGAAGGAGAAAGAAAAGGTTTCCTCCCTCCTCCCCCTTGATACAGAATGTGATGTTCCATATTTAAATGCATTTTGAGAAGCATTGGGGAGTTTAAGCAGGATGTTTTCTAATTGACTAATGAGGATGACTGTTCTTAAAAGGCATCTGGCCTTCTATGATCTACACTCTAAACATGGTTCTTAATAAAATGCTTGGCTTCTGTGCCCTTAAAGTATATATTCTGTACAACATTCTATCTGATATTGAGGATGCACATATACAGCATAATTGTCTGTAACAGTGATGGCAAACCTTTTAGAGACCAAGTGCCCAAGGAGGCGGCTCATGGGCAGGCGCTGTGTGTGCCCACACACCTATGTGACATTACCGGGGTGCTTCTAGTGAAGTCACATAGGTGCACCTCTCTGTAGATGCTCCCCACCCCCTGGGTACTCTCTCACCCTGTGGGCACTCCCCACCCCTCTGTGGCTGCTCCCCACCCAGGTGGGCACTTGCCCCACACAAACTGATGCTCTCCCAGAGCATCCCCCCATGGTTTCATCTGACTCCTAGGAGAGGGTGTCTTGTCACTTTACTTTGTCCCTGCCGCCACCTCCTGACCAGGATTTCAGCCTCCACTCTTGCCTCCCCAATGGCAGAGGGAGAGGGGTGGTGGGGAAGCAGTGCTGCTACTGGTGCTGGCTGGCTGGTGGGGCTTCCCCTTGATGGCATGTGTAGCAACAAAGATGCTTCTGCATGCCACCTTTGGCATGCGTGCCATAGGTTCGCCACCACTAGTCTATAACCTGTATTTACTTATTTTATGCAAAGTTCACACATATATTTATTTCCCTCTGTGATTACTTGTATGTTATTGATATATTTAAAATTATTTTTTGATTTATATCTTTCTTTCCTGATTCTTGGTCTTAAAAAGCAGACAGAGCTTTTAAAATTGTTTTCTCAGTTACTTATTTTGTATGTCGGCAACCCAAGAGCTTTCTCAGCTGAGATATGATCTGTTTTGCAAACATAATGATGCGTTTTCAAAGATTTTGTAATTGTAAAAAGCCTACATCTGATTCTTCAGTGAATTATAATTAAGCATTGAGCTGTACTATACAGGGCATGAGATGTTAGGATGTATAAAGTAAATAAAAGCAACAGAATCAACTGAAAATGGCAGAATCAAGCTGGCTTACACTCTTATTTTTGCAGAAACAACAACAGGCATAGTAGACAAAAGCTCTCAAGCATGTGTTCAGTAGGAGAAGACATTCAGCAGTCCAGACACATCGACAGATGTAGCACTTCAACTGTACCCTCAACTTTCTGCATTAAAATTCTGAACTGTCAATTTCAGAGTATTTCTTGCTGTAATGAACAAAGTGTATTTTGTAGCATTGGCCATTGCCTGCCCAAACAAGTATTATAGTTATATTAACTTGAAAAACATATGTCATGAATAAATAAAACAGATTTTAAAATCTTTCCTTCTTCCTGTAATAGAATTTTACAATGCTCTGAATCTGTCCCCCACCTGCACTGCCTCTATCCAGCTAGAAATGCAAGCTCTCTTACGAGTTCATTGATGTTTCTAGGAAATAGGTTGAATATTATAGCCAGGTCATGTTTGAAAACCTCCAATCACAAAATCGAACTAGTGGGAATTCAGTTATACTGTACGGATTTTCAATACAAGGAGCACCAGTTATCCTGCTGGACAACAGAGTCCATCTGGCTTGCATGATGGCATTTTTTTTGGTAATTTTCAAAGACGGCTTAGCATGCAGCTGGGCTTAGTGTAAGACCTACTTCTAACATAACCCATTAAAAGGGACAGATTCTCTAAGATACTATTATACAATTAAATATTCTTCCAATGAGATGCCTCCAAGGGGCCTGTGGGAGCAAGTGGTCACAGCACTGGAAATTTGGGCAGCTGAGTTTGTCTGTCTGGTGTAATGATTCCATGATACAAACTGCTGGGAAGAATTATGGTAATTGTATGACGTGACATCTCATTCTGTCCCAATGTAGTTTTCTTTTCCACATTTGTTTTCCACTTGCTCATTGTTACCTTTCTGCTGTTAATTCACTGTAGCAGGACTACTATGTTCAATATCTCTATGTGCTTTTCTAAGCATGGATGCTTAGCATTCACGCTTATCCAACTGGTAGTTGGAACATATAGTTGATTCATTAATTTAAATGACATTTGTAAGGCGAGTCAAAACATTTCAGTGAATGTGTATTCATCCTGTTTCTTGAATGTCCAAGAGTAGAATTGCTCAAGTTAAAATTATAATTTACATAGAATGTACAAGAAAACCACAGTATATTAGATTTCAGTCTACATAAGCAGCTGGAATGAAAGACACCCAGACCTTTCTGGAAAGTTGACCTTTAGAAAGAAAATAGCTTCACAGTGTCTACAGCTACCTAATACTGATCCAATTAGCATGGTATTATCTGACTGGCAGCTGTTCCTTACATTTAAGATAAATATCCTCTTGTCTAAGAATTTTTTTAACCACAGAAGTCACGGAATGAACTGTTGGCAGTTATACGTTATCCATCTACCTTCAAGATAGTTATTTCTGCTCCTTAATTTTTGTCTTCAAACAATCTGCTTTAACATTGCCTTTGAGATTGGCAGATGGGTTGTGTTATGTACCTAAGTGCCATTATCAGTTATTCTAATGTCTCTTTTATTTACAAAGGGGAAATAAATCATTTCTCAGCAGAAAAATAAAATCACACAGTGCTTCACAAATTCATTGCCTAGCAGATTTTTTATTTGTGGGTGAATTGCACAACAACATTGAAATACACCCACAACACTGTATCATGATACAAAGGTTTAAACATTTGAGTATAAAGCAGCACAGAAAGTTCTATGTAGAGCGATGTATGGTATTCTGAAATTCTAGCAGATTTCCAAAGTCTGAGATGGGAATGTTTGTGTGTATGGGGGACGGGTGTGTGTTAAGATGGGCATGGTAGGGAAGGAAATTCATAGAAATTCTCCTTAACAGAGAAAATAAAAAAAAAATGTCAAGTCCCTTCATGGTTGGAGTCTGAAACTAGATCATTTTTTAAAAAAATTAGAAAATTTGTTAGAAAAAATTGGTACAGTGAAATTGTATATACTCAATCATAAGCATGTATCACAATTTTCTTTGAAGTAAAAAAAATCTTTACAAATATTTTCTAGATCATAATCAGCTTCCTACACTGCCTGGCCCCAGAGACTAAGAGATACTGTTTAATTCTTCTACATATTATTCTTGTAATATCAAGTCTGAAATTAGTAACAAAATATACAAAACAAAAGAATTTCATCCTCCCTTTTCAAACCTATCCGTCACTTAACATCTTTAACAAAGGTGTATATATATATATATATACTACGCTACAGCTGATTGGTTAAGCTGGAGTACCTTATTATCAACAATATTGAAGACCAGCAACATCCCTGACTAATTCTTATGTAAGAAAGGCATGTAAGTGTGCCTACAATACATTTCTTCTGAGTGATCACTGTGGGGGTGGGGGCTTCTCCAGTTTAACAGTGCAATTAAAAAGTCCTCTCAGAGCTAAATTTAAGAGAAGTGTTTTGTGATGCTGTGGGGACATTTCTACAATAACCACAATTAAAAGGTGAGGAGACGTGATGGACAATGTCAGATTTGCAACTTGGTGGCGTTTATAAGCAAGGAAGGTGGCACAGCTTACTAACAGTGCCTCTCTAGGGATACACCTGTTGCGGTAGAGATGCCTGAACTCAAGCAGTGTAATAAGATAGCAATCTGTTAACATACAGAGAAGAAACAATTCTAAAAGGCCTTTTGGCACTAGTATAAGACCAAATATTACCATGATTTGACTGAAACTCTTTGGCTGCTATCCTGATACACTAAAAAGTTAACAGTTTTATTAGCTAGATTCAGATAGCATTTGATAGTCTGATAGATAGGGCAACTTGGTCCCCCCCCCCCCAACAACTGTTCAGTGACTCCTTCAGGAAGGAAAAAAAAATCTGCATTCAAAACCTGCCTTTCCCAAAGTCTGCCGTCTGCTATGTGTGTTTACATAGCCTCAAATTCATCAATTCGCTGCTTGGTGTTGCCTTGCCGGATTTGCCTCAGCGTTTTGTACTTGTCACGTCCTTGTCGCATGTTCTCTGTGTGGATGAGGTCATTTTGGGTCTTCTTGTTTTCATCTCTGGCCTGGGCTAGTTCATCAGTCAGTGTCTACAATATTTAAACAACGGTGTTACACAACACAGAATACCTGCATGTATGCAGAATTATATTGTATGGGTGCTATTTTTGCATCTAAGCTACAGGGAATTCACTTCACATATTTCAGAATGCAAAGTTTTTATTTATTTATTTATTTAGTTACTCATATTTGTTATCACGCCCCAATCGGGTAAACCCGACTCTGGGCGGCTTACACATAAATTAAAAACATAGGTTAAGCCCATAATAATACAATACCAATATAAAAATTCTAAAAACTCACAGAATTAAAATAGCGGGGAATAAAGCAGAGAAAGGCTGTCCCTTAGGAACCTTCCATTCTCAAAAACAACTAAATATCCATATGGAGCTACTAAGTATAACTATATATTGCCTTAGGAAAGTTTTAGGAAAGGTGCTTAGTATCATAATACGTTTTCTGTATCCCAGACTTAAACTGTTTTGAGAACAGTTTTGTTGAATGTGTATGGATTTCTTCAAAGATCTCTGGGAGTTAACTTTAATGGGGAAAGAGGTAATTCTTTGTTCGTCCAAACCAGACACAAGCCAATCCTTTTAATCTTTGAGTGGAAGCCATAACAGTTGCAGGTTCAAAGGTGATGAACAAATATAGCGTAGATATGATGTAAAAGCAATTAGTAATAGCAATTAGACTTATATACCATCCTATAGTGCTTAGTGCACTCTCTAGATCAGGGGTTCCCAACCTAAGGCCTGTAGACCGGATACATCCCACAGCACAATTTCATGTGGTCACCTACCCCTCCAAGGGCATATGGGAAACAAAATGGCCACCCCTTTGAAGCTGTTTCCCAACGTGGCCATCTACACCATGCAGGCAGGGCAAAATGGCCACTCGGCCCTCGAAGATGACTGAGAGAGTGTGACCCGGCCCCCGGCTTGAAAAGGTTGGAAGCCTCTGCTCTAGTTCGTTCACAATGTAATTCGCATTTTTGCCACCAACATGCTGGGTACTCATTTTACCAACCTCAGAAGGATGGAAGGCTGAGTCAACCTTGTTTCCATCAGGATCAAGCTTACAACATTTTGACTGCAGTACAGCAGTTTAACCACTATATCACCAGGGGTCTAGATATCTCAGGCTTAATGTCAATGGCTACCAGGACCATAAGTCAATAGGGGATCTACCAGAGATCCCCAAATCACTTCTGAATTATGGCAGAGAAAGATAGTCGCCACGGCGAGTGGGCAGCAATATAAATTTGAACTAATAAATAAATAAATAAATAAATAAATAAATAGGCAAGAGCGAGGTCCCTATCCTTTATTTCAGGACACCCAGCAATCCAGTATCCAAGGCAGTCAGATCACCAAATCCCAATTTACTTGCTTAGCTGTCTTGGTGTTTGCCTCCTTCCTTTTAAGTCCTTTTTTTAAAGGCACACAACAGTTAACCTCTAGGTATTCTGTTTTGCAGATATATGGGTACTGCAGAGGTATCCCTCTGCAAAGTAACCCATTTAGCAACATGGTAGGGGGGAAATGCAGCATACCAAGTACTTGGTCAATCCATTTTTTCTAGTTGTGCCTAGACAATCCAGCAAATGACAATTCTCTGAATTTTCAGAGAGACTAGGCCAGTGATGGCCAACTTTGGCACTCCAGATGTTCTTGAACTTCAATTCCCAGAAGCCCTGATCAGCAGGAGTGCTGATTTGGGTTTCTGGTAAATGAAGTCCAATAACACCGGGAGTGCCAAAGTTGACCATCACTGGACTAGATAATGCAAACACACATCTGAATAAGCCCTATTTCTTAGAAATGGATGCCTTAGAAATGTTACCTTCAACTGTTGTTGCACACGCTCATTCTTTTCTGCTTCAGTAATACGTTTCTCTTCATTGCGATCATCCAATATGCCTTCACTTGAGAATTCAGCACTGTAGCCAGATGACTCCACCCCTTCATCTTGAAGGTTATCATGAACGTGGAAGTTCACTGGCTCATAAACAGGAGGAGGTGGAGGAGGTGGAGCAGTCATCACTAAGTGGAGTTCTTCTTTTGTTTTTACAAGATCTTCTTGGGCCTCCTTAGCCTATTAAAAATGAAACCGGGAAACAAATTCATGCAATGTATTTTTATTAGCATTCTTTCTCTAGAGCAGGAATTTGTTTTTAAGCAAGCTGCCATGCAATACTTAACAGTACAAGTCTATGACTGCCCAACTCAGAGGTCAGGTCCACTTTAACAGGAGGAGCTTACTCCCAACGTTAGAGAGCAGCTAAGGAAGTGAAGACAAAGAGACACATCTTTAGACCTCCTTGAACTGCACAGATGCTATTATATTAGATTGCAAAATCAACTGTGCTTTTATCTCCATTGTTCTGTTAACACTATTTTACGCATGCTTATTTTAATCTTTTTTGTGTAAATCACCTTAAGATTTGCCTGTCATGTGGTGTACAATGAGCTTAAATAAGTACACTGTAGCTGCATACACATACTCCCCTCGCATTTTCTGTAAGACCAAGTAAAACCGAAATTTACTACCACATGATATAGTGCTAGATCACATCTTTGGATGGCTTGAGAACGTGATTAGACAAATCCATAGCAGATAAACATGCCCAATGGCCATGAGTTATGATAGTACTTCCAACATAAGCATCCAACTGGAAACTGTGTGAACAGAATACTGGATCTGTTAGACTAGGGAAGGGATATATTTGAATTCCCAGATGTTTTCAACCACAGCTCCCACAGTTCTTTGTAACTGCCCACTGCAGAGCAATGCTGAAGTCCAAAATATCTGGAGGACCAGTTCCCTATCACAACAGTAGACCCTTTGGCCCAATTCAGGATGGATCTTCTTATGCTCTTATGTCTGCAGATGTATCAAAACTTATTTTACTATGGTCAAAATTTTACTTGTGTTCACATGTCTGTGTAAAGCTAAATGGCAAGGTGTTAGGGCACATCTCAGTTGCATGCCTCAATAGACACCAGACTGTGCAGTCAGTATGTTGTTAATTAGCCACACTCAGCTCCAGCAAGTTACACAAACACTAACATATGGAACATGCAGTCTATATTCTCAGATCAACTGCCTGACATAAAAGAGCAACTAGTTTACTAGTTAAATAATTAAAAGAACAAATAAGGAATTGCAGCAACAATAACTGTGAGAAAGAAAATAAAATTTAATACATCTGTAAAGGACTAGAATTGGTAAACCCTTTAAAACAGGGATGGCCAAACTATGGCCCACAGGCCGGGTTTAACCCCCAATGCCAATTCAACCCGGAAGCGGAAGTAAAATGTGCCATATGGCTAAGTATTACTTCTACTTCTGGAAGTGATGAGGGCTTCACAGGCCGGATGAATTGGCATCGGGGGCTGGATCTGGCCCATGGGCCAAAGTGACCGGCCCCCTGAACGAAGTGACTGGCCTACAGCCCCAAAAGTTTGGGCACCCCTGGCTTAAAATATGGTATGCTTGTACTCATCTCTCCAGACTTACCCGGTGCTGCCATTCTTCCACCTCATTCTCTTTGCGTTTCCTTGCCTCTTCAAGAAGGGCAATCCTGGCTGTATACTCTGCAAGCTCAGTAGCCTTGTGAGATACATAAATAAGATTGTTAATATAATCGACAGAAGTGTGAAATACCTTGTGTTTAGTAAGTCTGTTTGTCTAGGGATGAGGAAACAACCTGGGTTAGGTTGCAACTACATTGATAAATAGTACAAGATTTGCAGAAGTAAGGTCACCCTTGCTTGAAAGCCAGTTGCATTCAACTCTAGAGTTTTGTGCTCATCTCAGTTTATAGCCAAAGAGCCAGTGCTGTCTGTGTCTGCAGATGTTTCTGTGGTCATGTGGCAGGCATGCCTCAACACAGAATGCTATTTACCTTCCCACCAAAGTGGTCCCTATTTATCTACTTGCAATTTCTTGCTTTCAAACTGCTAGGTTGACAGAGATGAAAACTCAATCCATCTTGCAACACTCGAGGGTTGAACTGCTGATCTGCCAACTTTCTAGTCATCAAGTTCAGTGTCTTAACCACTAAGCCACCGTAGTCCCCATTTGCTACAGAAGTAGAAAGGATGAATTTGAACTTTTCAAAAAACAAAAAAACAAAAAACAATCAAAATATGCAAAAGGCAATGCAAACCAATCAAGCCTTTTGACGTGAATTCAATGAACATCTTACGTTTCGGTAGGGTAGTCTGACACCGTTTGCTATGTAATGAAAATTGTGTACTTTTGATGATTTGCCACACGAAAACTAAAGCACAAATGAAACTAATGCTTATGTCGTATGAAAGATCATCTCGGTGACTTTAAGGACTGGTAAGACCCAAAGGCCAAAAATGCAAAGCGATGATGTCATAGCTTTCGAAAGTTGCCTCAGAAAAGTGACATTTTTGCAGGAGGGGGTGTTTGGTTGTCAGTGAACCAGCAACCAAACCACTCAACTGATCGAAGTGATCCGAAGTTCGTTGGATAGAGGATTAAATACTATTAGAATTCGGATCGGACTTTAGGAAAATTTTCTATGAAGCTTTTAACAAAAAATCCCACGACCAACAGCACAAAAACACTAAAATAAAAGGGGAAAATCTGTTTGAAACCAACCAAGACCACTTTCTGAGGTTGATAGAGTTCGCCTGCATCATGTGAAGAAGAAAGATGCTGGAGCCATTATCAACCACAAAGATATTGAGGAAAAATGTGCCTCAAAAAAGTGACATTTTCACCAGCAGCTGGCTCACCGACAACCGAACGCTGACTGAAAGACCCAATGGCTGGAAATGGAAAGCGATTACGTCACTGCACTCAGAAGCTGCCTCTCAAAAGTGTCAGTTTCACTGACAGCGTCAATAAATGGATTTTATGAACATAATGTCTTTATTTCTCCCCATTTGAAACATTGCCCTTAGCTAATAAATGAAATAAAAGAACTAATGAGCATAATTCAACACATCGAATTCACGTACTAAATCCCTGATGGTAGTGTCCTTAGACTCTACCTGCTACACCCCCCCTCCCCTTTAGATGTAAAATATTCTTCCCCTGCCACTGGGATCTTCCACTTTTTTATAGCTGGAACAAGTGAACTAGTGTTTTGCTTGCATGATCAGTTGTTTTGAAGTATACAAATCAATATGGCTTTATACAACTGGTAATGGCAGATGAACTCTGGTTGTTATTCGGATTAGTTGTTCAT